>OY293411.1:1831422-3031422 GCA_958502065.1 Chrysolina americana | reverse complement strand
TCGGCAACAGTAAAAGGTCTATGAATTCATTACTTTCTCTATACATATAAGTAGGTCAATTCTCAGTTTTGACTAATATGAAGAGATGAAAAATAATGTATTTTATTCTTCTGAATTATGTAACATTATATTTTCAAAATATAAAAAAAACATGTTGAACGTAGTTTTTATGAAAATAACTAAGTTTATTTGCCTAAAAAGTATCTAGTATAAATAAACCAATATAATAATACACTTTTGAAACCTAAACAAATAATATATTCTCGATACAAAAAACGGAATTTCACATAGACCTCTGAATACTAAACACAAAAATATATTCTTGGTATAACAAACTAATATATCACCATAATATCATAAACAAAAGATACACCTCTGACATAATAACACAACAACTTATATAATAAGGTAATATGAACACAAACAACATATACATAAGTACCAGAATTTGCAATGGTTCGTTTCTTCATTAAGTTAAAGATAGCGTTTCCACCAAACCAATTTTGTCACATAAGTCGGTACTTATGTTTATTTTGCTAGCAGTGAAGATTGTCTGTTGAGTATGTGAAAAATATGTTTTGGTGAAGTGGACACGCTATAACTCAACCAGTTAAACTGATTGACAGGAACAGTAATTCACTAATACCAGTTTTCAGTTCAATCGTTCTTTTTCAAATTGTGTTTGAACCACTCAAAGACTTTCTTTTTTAACTCCATTTTTTCGTCGTGTCTCTTCTGCATTCTCTCGTCCAAGTCTTTGAGGGACAATGACTTAGTTCTTTTTTTTTCATCCGGTGAAAATTTGTTTTTTTTTTCCATTACATTTTCTTGTTCTGCACTGGAACTTTTAATGAGCCCGCTACTAGAAGCAGTGCATATTGGACTGAAACATGGATCCTGATGATAAATTTCCTGGAAATCCTTAAAATATTTCCAGTTAACATTTCCGTTTCCTGATTTCTCCCTCTCCATTTTAACTTTATCATAGGTTTTTTTAAGTTCCGCCGCTTCTCATCACATTTAATGCTATCTTTATTTAGGCTGTGGAGCTTCATGTCTTTGCTAATAATTAGCCACACTTTCTTTTTATTAAACATACCAGTATTGAATTTTTCCTTGTGGGATTTATATGTTGCAATTAACAGTGCAACTTCGTCTCCTTTCCATTCCTTGCATTGAGGTTGAATATTTTCCTCCATATGTTCATGTCCCAGTGTTTGCTGGATGGACTGCAATGGTAGGGCTGATTGTAGTTGCACGGGAAGAATTTCTCTGAACATTTTTTTATTACCATAATCCAAATTAACATTTGAAGCGCCTATAAAACAATTATGATTTTCGGCTATTGAATTATTTACAATATTGTTCACTGTGCCCAAATCGATGCCACAATGCCCACAGGAAAACTCAGTACCATCCTGAAAATCAAAATGTCTAGAATCCACAAACAATATCATGACTAATAAATAGCAATACCTCTTCGAAACTTTCCAATATTGCAAAGCAATTGATTTATTTAGGAAAACGCTTGAATAGCAGTTTAGAGTAGTTTGGACGAATACAAATAAACGAATACTGAACCAAACCACACCAAATGTCAATGTCAAAACAAACTAGGAAAAACCGCATTAAAACTTCGGTTGTTCTGGTGACCGATTCAGCCAACCGAATTTCAGCACAGATGACCCGTATACCTACGATTTTCTACAAGTTGTCATTTACGGAACGCAATTTCAGTAACCGGGTTTACCAGGGTGATATACGGTACATATGGATGATCAGAATGATGAAAATTGGCTCCGAGCTCTGTTAATTTGATGAAAGGAAAATTCCGAATTCAAATAACAATGAACAAATAAAAAAAAGATATATTGTTTATCTTTATTGTCTATTTTGAAGGTAATTTTATTTTCTGAATCTTACTAACTCACATTTAAAATCTTACCAAGTTGTGGTTAGGTTTGTGTTCATTCCATAAGGTTGAACTGTTTTATATGAACGAAGACGATTGTGGTGTCTTTCAAATGTAAGTATCAAGTTAAACTTGAAATTTGGACTATGAACGGCACATAATGGGTGTTGGGTGAGGTACATAGTCCTTATGGGAACTATACATATAAGATTCATGTAGTTCCTAGTATTGTAAGGTCTGTAGCAGTGTGAATTTGAGGGCATTACAAATGTTGTGATTTTCATAGTATTCTGAATCATCTTTGGAATATTTTTCTCATTGCCCAATATACAGATCTGGAATATGGATCCAGTCAACCAATACAACATACAACAGATGGACTGGACTACTCTGGTGTACAGTGGTTCAGTCAAATCTTTGACTATCCATCACATGTATCTAGTATATTTTGAACTGGCCGACCAGACTGGTTTGCCCATATCTGTATATTATAATGTTGATGCCAGTATATAATGAAAGTTATTGGAAATTAAAATAGAATAATTTTACATTTCTAAAGGATTTGATTTCAATCATTCTAATTTTTTTTTATTTGAGAGAATTCAAAGAACCCAGCTGATCTTGGTCCTTTATCAGTTTTTTCTCCCCTTTTAATAGCAACTTATTGGAATAATATATTTTTGAAACTGCTTTCTATAGCAAATCGTGTAGCTTTAAACTTTTCAACAGTAACATCCTAGAATCACCTTTGCTTCTTCTACCTACCAGCCATAATAATTACTAATTTTTTTCAGAATATGGCTCATTTATATCTATAACTAAGAAAGTCGGCATAAAAAAAATTGGTCCTACGATAAACAGTTTGCTTGCGGACAGAGTATTAAATAGTCTTCATGAAAGAGGAAGATTTATCCAGTCTGAATTTTCAATGGATACCATTCAGTGTAAAACAGAGAAAGTGGATGGTGTTGATACTGTTTTTGTAGAGGTTGGAGCCAACTTTTGTAAAGAAGAACCAATCGACAGTGACTCTTTAGGAACGTCTGGTCAAGTAACTGAGGACCCTCTGGAAATAAAGTCGGAGTCTTCCAAAATCCCACCAAAAGGTGAATTCATGTTTATTTCATTAATGTAGTTTTTCTAAACATTGTGACAGAACCAAGCAAAAGTAGGTAGGATTTGCATTTTTCTCGAAGTTGTGGATACTGTAAGCATGTAACACTTTCCTGTGTAATTAGTTTCAAAGCCTTACTAAGGACAGAAGTCCATCCAAATAATCACTTCTTGGAATTAATCGATTTGTTTTTATGGTTCACTCAGCGGCGTAGCTAGGGGAATATTACCAATCTCGTAACAATATACAGGATCTTGTGATCTGAATCTGTTACAATTATTATTATAATATCTCAATTTTCCAATCAAAGCGCCTAACTGGAACGTTTCTAAAGAAAAAAACCTTGATTTTCAAATGGAATTATATAAAAGCAATGAATTGACCTAATAGTTGGTAAATAAGAAATTGATAATGAATCAAAATAATTACATCAGAACTAAAGTTAGTATAAAGTAAACCCATAAATATTCTTCGAATATTAAACTAGTTATACCGTTATACCATACCAATTCAAATTTCTATAACTATAACTATGAATCAAAACTTGCCGGAGTAGTTTGAGCACATGTCAAATTACTTCATAGGGTTGTCTGAAGAAATAAATGAAGATTGGAATCGTTGGTGTGAATAAAAAACAACGTAAAAAATCACTCGACGCACGTTTCGCTTACAAAGTTGGTATCCTCAGAAGAAAAAAGTGTACTAAGTACTTATTCTAAGGTAATCTTAATTGTACCATGCATCTAAGGGCTAACTCATTACCTAACCCTATACCTGACTAAATTAAATACTGTACCTATTATTTACTAAATATTTCCTCAATCATTTATCTGTTATGATCTATTTCTACCTTTTGTTTTGGATTAGATGACAACATTCTTGGAATTAATTACTAATAAATGAAAACATTCTTGAAAAATGTTAAAGTGAGATAAAAAATAAAATATTGAAAACATTCCCTGAATATGAAAATGGACAATCTGCATATGCGAAAATGATGGTTGATGGTAGCAGTAAGACATACATTTTGAGAATTAGATAGATAGATAGATAGTTTATTCACTACTTTACATACTAGTGTACATTTGTAGCATGTCATGTTGTATACCTAAAGATAGACAAATATAGAAACGAAGCAACTAAAAAAATGTAGATATAAATATAGAGAACCTTAGAGACAGTTAAATATATAAACAATTATACTTCATTAACTTCTGGTACCATATAATATTTTGCTGAAACTGGGTCTGTTAAAAACTATACTGATGACGCACATGTGCTTTGCTGAAGACTAACTTTTCACAGCCCTTTCGGCCTATAGTATCAGCATTCTAGAGAAAGTATATAATATATGTTTCTACAGTGTGACCCATTTAAGATGGAAGCACCCTTATAAAACTTACATTTTTCAACCGATTGGAATGATTTTTTTTTGTTAGGTAGATATTCAAAAAGTCTATTAGGACACCAAATATCATGAATAAATCTCAATTTCCAGGGCCAACTAATCTTATTTTTCAAGGTCAAAAATCTAAAAAAATTACTAGCGATTTTTTTACAAAAAATCTGACTACACCACTGGATTCGCGACATTTTCAAATGATTTACATGTAAATTACATTGGAATGCGTCAATCAATAAAAAAGTTATAAAGGAATGAAATTTGAAAAATATGCCGTTTAATCAACCCACTAATTCATGTTCAGGAATTTTATGAAAATTCTGTATACTCCACTGGATTCAGGATGTCTTGAAATATTACTGATCACAGTTTCATCGAAATCTGTTCGGTAATAAAAAAGTTATAAAGGAATAAAATTTGAAAAATATGTTGTTCGATGGAATTTTAGCAACGTTCTTACTACACCACTGGATAGGGGCAATATTCAACAAAATATTATTCAAATAAAATTCATGAAACGTTTATGGGAGAATCAATTTCCTTTCATATGTATGTCGAACCATATCAATCAATCAGTTTATCACAACAAACTTTAGGGTCAATAATTTCAAATGAATCTACAAAAAAATAACTGTAAGTACATTTTTCTAATTGCTACAAACTAGCGGAAAACAATCTTTTATTCACAATCAATGTAAAAATTCATATTCTGGTGGCCTTCACCAAATTTCCATCCAATTCAATGCATTTATCATATCGCTTACGAATATTTTTTTCAAATTTCATTCCCTTATAACTTTTTTATTACTGAACAGATTTCGATGAAACTGTGACCAGTGATATTTCAAGACATCCTGAATCCAGTGGTGTATTCAGAATTTTCATAAAATTCATGAATTCGAATTGGTGGATTGATTAAACGGCATATTTTTCAAATTTCATTCCTTTATAACTTTTTTACTGATTGACGCATTCCAACGTAATTTACACGTAAATCATTTGAAAATGTCGCGAATCCAGTGGTGTAGTCAGATTTTTTCTAAAAAAATCGCTAGTAATTTTTTTAGATTTTTGACCTTGAAAAATAAGATTAGTTGGCCCTGGAAATTGAGATTTATTCATGATATTTGGTGTCCTAATAGACTCTTTGAATATCTACCTAACAAAAAAAAAATCATTCCAATCGGTTGAAAAATGTAAGTTTTATAAGGGTGCTTCCATCTTAAATGGGTCACACTGTATGATAGAACCACACCACTTCTGGTATGAATGCTTGTTTTTGATGTACGATTTTTTTTGTTGTATGCCAACCACTTGAAAGTTGTGATTTTTTTTGTCAAAGTAGTTCCAAAAACATCACTGTCGTTAATGATTGTGGGATTTTAGAGAAAATAATGAGACAATACCATTTGATAGACATACGTGTGATATTTTTGACTTTGATAATGTTGTTGAATTATACAGGGTAGCTAAAAATTGTTTTAATTATTTTTTTTCTTTTTTTCTGTTATTTTTCAAATGAGCCATTAATATGTTGATACTCATGGCTTTTATTTTCAGATTTAAAAAAACGATCCTCAAAGTCTACCACACGAGCCGAATCGTTTGTTTGCAAATCATGTCACAAGTCATTCGCTACTTCTTATATTTTGAGGAGACATGAAGTAATTCATACAAATAGAAGGTTTACTTGCGAACACTGTCAAAAATCAGTTTCTTCCGAAACAAATCTGGATAGGCATAAGAAGACACACGGCGATAGACCATTCAAATGCAAAGTCTGTCCAAAATCATATTGTATCAGTTACGAATTAAAATCGCATGAATTGATTCATAGTGGTGCAGAACCGTTCCAGTGCAAAGAATGCCCTAAAGCCTTTTTCACCCGTAGTCATTTTGTGAAGCATCAACAAATTCACGCTAGAGAAAAAGAGTTCAAGTGCGAATTCTGTCCGATGTCTTATGCCCACAAGAGCCGTTTGTTGATACATATGAAAGTTCATAATGGAGAAAGGGTAGAAAATGTAGAAAAAAAACTACATGTTTGCAAAACGGTCGATTGCAAAGTATGCTCCAAGATCCAAGCTGATTTGAATCAAAGGGATCTGACGGAGAATCGTTTCAAATGCGAAAGCTGTTCCAAATCGTTTCCTACTAGTGCTCGTTTGAAGATTCATGAAACGAGCCTTAGAGGGGATTTCAAATGTAAATTCTGTTCAAAATTATTTGATAGAATTTCTTGTAAGAAAGCACATGTAAGAATTCACGAAAAACAGAAACGATTCTACTGCCCTTTTTGTTACGAGTTTTTTACTCAGAAACAGCTGTTGTTAAATCATCAAATGATTCATACGAAGGGAAAACGTTTCAAATGCGAAGTCTGTTCCAAATCATTTCCTAGTTATTTTGATTTGAAGACGCATCAGAGAAGTCATACGGGGGATTTCAAGTGCAAAGTCTGTTCAAAATCTTTTTATACAAAGTCTTTTATGAAAGCACATAAAAAATCTCACTCAGAAAAGGACAAATTCAAATGCCCTTGTTGTTCGAAGAGTTTTACTAGGAGATACCATATGTTGAAACACAAGGCATCTCATAATAGAGAGAAGCCCGACGAGAGTACAAAGAATAAAAAAATTAGAGCACCGAAGTCGAATCAAAACCTACCGTCTTCAGAGAATTTCATTAAAAGTGATAATTTCGTTGAGTGCAAAGATTCGAACATGTTAATAATAGGCGATGACACAAAAGAGCTCGTTATGGATAAAATCAAGAAGGAGTTCACAGTGAATGAGGACACAAAAGATTTCTCAATCAATGAGGACACAGAGGAGTTCTCAATGAAAAAGGATACGGCAGAGTTCTTAATCGATGAGGACACCAAAGAATTCATTCTGGGTGATGAAAATAATGTTTTCGTAATGGGGGATGACTCAAAAGAGTACACTTTTGATGAGGACAAAAAACACCTAAACATACACGAAACAGGTGATTTTGAATAACAAACAAGATTTCCCAGCAAGTAAAATAACAAACGCGTCCACATTGAGCAAAAACATGTACTAGTTCATGAAGTATTGGAAAATCAGGAACCGTCTTTGGTTAGTGTGGTGTGAATCGGTTTATTTAATTGATTTTAATGCATTTTTTTATTCATTTTGTATATGGCATTATATAATTGCTTCGACCATAGTTATTTTCTTTATTATTTCTTTTCAAATAAAGGTTTTGTTGAATCATTGTATGGTTTTAACACAATAAAGCATTTCATGTGAATTGATTGTTTTGTTGCAGGTGATTGCAAATTTTGTAACAAAAATAAGTAGTCCTGCTGCTATTTACAGCTTTTATTTTCAGATTTCGAAAAACGACCGTCAAAGTCTACCGCCCGAGGAAAATCCTTCAAATGCAAATTAAGTCCGAAATCATTCAGTGTGACTTCTTGTTTGGTAAAACATGAACGAACCCGTGCAAATGAGAAAAAAACTTGTCAAGTTTGTTCAAAGTCATTTGCAAATAAATCCAATTTGCGAAACCATCTCAGGGTCCACACAGAAGAAAAACGATTCAAGTGCAAAGTATGCCCCAAATCATTTCCCTATGCTTGTTATTTGATTAAACATCAAAAGGTTCACGCTGTCGCACCTGAAAAACCGTTCAGGTACAAAGTCAGCACAAAATCATTTTTTTACAATTACACATTGATGAGGCATGAAATGACTCACACGGGGAAAAACCCGTTCAAGTGCAACGTCTGCTCAAAATCGTTCACTTGCAATTCTGATTTTATGAAACATCAAAGGTTTCATCATACTGATGAAAACCCATTCAAGTGCAAAATCTGTTTGAAATCATTAACTTCTAATGCTCATATGGTGATACACCAACGGATTCACACGGGAGAAAAACCCTTCAAATGCAAAGTCTGTTCAGAATTATTTTCTACGAATTCTCATTTGAAAAATCATGAACTGACTCTCACGAAAGATAAACCGTTCAAATGCTCATTTCGATCAAAGTCCTTTGCACAGAAAGGCAATTTGCTGAGACATGGGAAAATTCATACTGGTGAAAAACCATTAAAATGCGAGTTATGCTCAGAATCATTTTATTACGCTTGTCATTTGTCGGCACATCAATACGTCCATACTGGAGAAAATACCTTCAAGTGCAAAGTCTGTTCGAAATCATGTTCCTCTAAAGCACATCCGAATATACATCAAAGGGTTCATACTGGAGAAAAACCGTTCGAATGTAAAGTTTGTTCCAAATTGTTCCCTGTAAAATCTTCCCTGAAAAGACATTCATCAATTCATAGGAATGAATTATTTCATTGTGAATTCTGTGGAAAACCTTTTGGTATAAACAGATATTTGAAAACCCACGAGAGAACCCATGAATACATGTCCTGAAGTTTCAGATAAACTTTGGATGTTTTGAATTCATAAATGATTCAAATTGAACATTATAGATACCTACATATATACTTATTTCTTATTGAAAAGGCTTGTACACTTAGATTGATGTATATATGAATGACTAACAGAAGATATAGGTATAAAGATTATAGCAGATGAGCTTCGTTGAAAGATTTTCGAAAATTGAAAGAAGCTGTCATTTTTAATCTTCTGATATTTGTCGTTTTGTATGTCTTGTCTAAGAAAATACTTATTAGAATTAGGATTCTTTATTTCTAAATAATCGTTAACATGATATTATTCCTTATCTCCAGTGAGAGAAATTAAAAATTAATCAAGGTAATGTAGTAATTATACATAAAATTAATGTTTAGTTACTTGACGATAGGTGTTTATATGACATCAATTATCTCGTTGATGTGACACAATAGCGAACATCATTACAGAAACCAGTCAGCTTGAAATTTATTTTCTTTGAAATTTAAACTATAAACGCTGTGAGGTAAATTTCAAAAGTAAAGATGAACAACTTTTAGCTTTGACGCTACCGTATTTGGAGATGGTATTTGCGTTGACGTTCTATCACGTAACCGCATTTGACGCTCAAATTCAGCGACTAGCGTCTGCATGAACAGGCACCTTTAGATACGGTGAAGTTTAATCAGATTACAGGTTTCTGTAAAATCCATTGTTGAGTTTTTTTTGGTTAGGTTTATAGTTGACAAAACAATTTGATTCTTTAGAATCTTTAGTTTAGGCTAGGCATAAATATTGCAAAAGATAATGGAAGAGAAATATCTTCCCAGTTTTCATTTTGACTGTAAAACGGAAATAGAGGTTGGTGTTGATATCGATTTTGTAAAGGTTGAAGCATGTTGTAAAGAAGAGATAGTCCCTTACTATGACCCATCACCCTTAGGAATTTGTGGTCAAGCCAGTGACGAGGACCCTCAAGACATGAACTTGTGCTCTTCCATTAGATCTGCAACAGGTGAAAATTTTATTTAGTTGATGTAACCACCTCTATTTGTGTAATTTGTTAAAAATAATTTGATAATATCAATATTTGCTTTGGTAAATCTTCGATTAGAGTGAGCCGAATTCCAAAAAAAATCCATCATTTTGAATATATTTATCAGAAAATATCTATAAACTATATTTGTTCAATACAAACACAGTTCACAACAGTATCATTCAGCTTCACTTTGAATATCGTACATCTGTAATATTTTCACTCTCAATGAAATGAAAATCGAGGAATGAGAGTAATTAATTATAAACAAATTGTCTTTTTCCAATAAAAAGAATGCTAGGTTGTGTCAGTTGATTCTGTCATTCAAAATAGTGATTAGTAATACTTTCAGAAGTACATTAACATTGATAATTTCATTACATATAAAAAATATAACTTCAGAAGCACAAGGATACTTATCAAAAATTCAGTGAATTTTCTGAATACATTAAAAAGACTTATCTACTTTGAAAATTTCCAAATATATGAAATATACTAAGAGGTTTAAAAAAATTAATTGGCCGCAAAAAGGAAACAGAGCGACTATAACCCATCAGGAACTTCTGGTCTAGGTGCTGAGGAACAGCCCCAAAACATTGATTCATTACTTTTTGATAGGTCCGCAACAGGTGAATTTATATTCATTTATTGATTCACTCATATTTTGGCCATCAT
The DNA here is from genome assembly GCA_958502065.1 of Chrysolina americana. Taxonomy (NCBI): domain Eukaryota; kingdom Metazoa; phylum Arthropoda; class Insecta; order Coleoptera; family Chrysomelidae; genus Chrysolina; species Chrysolina americana. The sequence goes on along the minus strand of OY293411.1, from coordinate 3,020,889 downwards.
ATAAGAATCTGGTTAAAATTTGCAATTAAATTACACATGGTTTTGAAAATGTCTTCTTCTATACTTTGTTGGCCGTTCAATCTAGAATATATTTATAACAAACAAATTCTCTTGGAAACAAGCTAAATCAAAATCCTAGCTCACCAGAACAGCTTGAATTTTTTATAATTAGAAATTCTTTTGACTTATTGCTTTTCATTACCTTGCGATTTTACAAAATATACTTTACGTTAGCACAAACCCCGCCCAGTCGCACGTCATCATAAAATCCGAAAAGATACCCGGCCCCAGCACGCCGTTACTAAATATACCTGACCCCAGCGCATATTTACACATCCTAACATACCATGATGGCACCAAAAGGAGCCTGAGTCTTTGTGAACAATAATAACGCTACAAAAGCTCACTGATTTCGGCACTTACGTCGTTAAGCTTTCAATTTCGCAAAACGCCAACCCCCAAAATAGATCACCAGATCGGGTATAGGTATGGGTTATTCTGTCTACGGTAGGTAAAAGTCAGGTCAGGTTAGATTGGCTAATAATTTATGCGTTTTCAACTCAGTTTGCATGCAGTTGCCTTTAGCTAATTGATTCCAACACTCTGGTGTCGCTGATGAGTATATTTAGTTATGGCGTGCTGGGGCCCCGTATAGTTTCGGATTTTATGATGACGTACGACTGTGGGCGGGATCTGTGCTGGCGTTAAGTATATTTTGTTAAACCGCTACCTGGTGAAATTATTGGAAATCCTGAGCATTTTTTTTGCAGATAATGGAAAACAAGCCTCAGATTCTACCACACAGACTGAAGAGTTCCAGAAACATCCAAAGGTTCATACTGATGAAAAATTGGTCAAGTGCAAGATCTGTTTAAGATCTTTCACTACCGGTCTTGGTTTACAAAAGCATACGAAATTACACACTGGTGAAAGTCGGTTTAAGTACAAAGTATGTCCCAAATCGTTGTCTTCTTCTCGTCGCTTGGTGAAACATCGGAAGATTGACACTGGAAAAACACTGTTCAAGTGCAAGGTTTGTTCGAAATCATTTCGCGACAGTGTTCACTTGGGAGTGCATCAAACAGTTTATACTGAAGAAAAACCGTTCAAGTGCAAAGCATGCCCAAAGTCTTTTCCTTCTGCTTGTGATTTGGTAAAACATCAAAAGGTTCACCCTGTCACAGCTGAAAAATTGTTCAGGTGCAAACTCTGTTCAAAATCATTTTCATTTATTGCTCATCTGGTGATACACCAAAGGATTCATATGGGGAAAAGGCCTTTCAAATGTGAAGTCTGTTCAAAATCATTTTCTTGTAATTCTCATTTGAAAACTCATGCAACGATTCATGCACAAGATAAACCATTCGAATGCTCCTGTGCCAAGTCTTTTGCTCAGAGGGGCAATTTGAGGAGGCATGAAAGGGTTCATACTGGTGAAAAACCATTCAAGTGCAAAGTTTGCCCAAAATCATTTACTTCTACCTCTCATTTGAGGACACATCAAGAAGTCCATACAGGGGAGAAGCGTTTCAAATGCAAGATCTGTTCACAATCATTCTTCAGAAAACTTGAATTTGAGACACATCTAAGGATCCATTCTGGAGGAACCCCTTTGCAATGCAGGGTCTGTTCAAAATCATTTTTTAGGAGTTCATGTTTAAAAAGACATGAAAAAATTCACACAGGAGAGAAACCGTTCAAATGCTTGGCATGTTCACAGTCGTTTGCTCGAAAATGCAATTTGCTGAGACATGAGAGAAGGATTCATACTGGAGAAAAACCATTCAAGTGCAAAGTCTGTTTGAAAACATTTTCTTCCTCTTCTGAATTGAAGATACATCAGAAAATGCATTCGAGTATAAAACATTTCAGATGCACAATCTGTACAAAATCATATTTTAGAAATTCTGATTTGAAGATTCATCAAAGGACTCATACGGGTGTAACTCCTTTTGAATGCAAAGTCTGTTTAAAATCGTTTTATAGGACTTCTTGTTTGAAAAGACATGAAAGAACTCACACGGGAGAGAAACCTTACAAATGCTCATTTTGTTCAAAGTCTTTCAGTCAGATAGGCCATTTGCTGAAACATAAGAGGCTCCATACTGGAGAACATCTGTTCAAGTGCAAAGTATGTTCAAAAACATTTTCTTCTGATGCTGATTTGATGATACATCAAAGGATCCACACAGGAGAAAAACCGTTCGAATGTAAGATATGTTCTAAATTATTTTCTTTAAAATCTTCTTTGCAAAGACATTCATTGATTCATACAAAGGAATCATTTCGTTGTAAATTCTCAAATAGCAATTTGAAAAAACACGAGAAAACTCATAATGAACAAATTAATAAATCAGAGTCTAATCAAGGACTCCTATCTACAGAAGAGATCATTAGGAGTGCAGAAGACTACACAAGGGAAGATACGAAAAAGTTCACAGTGAATGAGGACACGAAAGAGTATGTAATGAATGAGGCCATACAAATGTTCACAGTAAATGAGGACAAGAAAGAGTACATAATGAATGAGGACATACAAATGTTCACAGTAAATGAGGACAAGAAAGATTTCCTATTGAATGAGGACACGAAAGAGTTCTCAATGAATGAGGACACGAAAGAGTACATAATGAATGAGGACACGAAAGAGTTCTCAATGAACGAGGACACGAAAGAGTTCTCAATGAATGAGGACATGAAAGATTTCCTATTGAATGAGGACACGAAAGAGTTCTCAATGAATGAGGACACGAAAGAGTACATAATGAATGAGGACACGAAAGAGTTCTCAATGAACGAGGACACGAAAGAGTTCTCAATGAATGAGGACATGAAAGATTTCCTATTGAATGAGGACACGAAAGAGTTCTCAATGAATGAGGACACGAAAGAGTACATAATGAATGAGGACACGAAAGAGTTCTCAATGAACGAGGACACGAAAGAGTTCTCAATGAATGAGGACATGAAAGAGTTCTCAATGAATGAGGACACGAAAGAGTACATAATGAATGAGGACACGAAAGAGTTCTCAATGAACGAGGACACGAAAGAGTTCTCAATGAATGAGGACACGAAAGAGTTCTCAATGGATGAGGACACGAAAGAGTACATAATGAATGAGGACATTAAAGAGTTCTCAATGAATGAGGAAGTGAAAGAGTACATAATGAATGGGGACATGAAAGAGTACAGTGAATGAGGACACAAAAGAGTTCTCAATCAAACAGGACTCGGAAGCGTACATAATGAATGGGGACACGGAAGCGTACATAATATGAATGGGGACACGAAAGAGTTATCAATAAATGAAGGCATAAAGAATACACAATGAATAATGAAGACAAAATAATTGACAGTGAGGATACAAATGAGTTCTCAGTGATTGAGGACGTGAAAGAGTTCTCAATGAATGAGGACATGAAAAAGTACATAATGATAATTAAGTGCGGATACAAATGAACTTACAATGATTGAGGACATTTTATGCGGAGAAAAGAAAGTGTTGGTAATGGGTGATGATAGTGAAGGTATGAAACGGTTGTAAATAGCATGCTAGGTTTCCCAGAGCACAAAATAACAAACAATAACGAAAAAATTCAAAACGGACAATCGAAAATTGACTTATAGAGAACATGACAAAACTCGTGGAAAATTTGTTGTGAAGTGTTTTGGTTTCAGACATATGAAACTGTTTATATTTCTAGGCACACGATAAACATTCATATTGGAATTTTTATGTAAAATAAACCTGTATACCTATTTCAGTTATCTACATGTCAACTTCTTTTTTATTGAATATTATGATGGAGGCTTTATGAGTGTTAGGTCTGCTAGGCCTTCAGATCTTATCTCGCTGAACTTTTTTCTCTGGCCCCATCCCCTATCTTAAAGAATGTGTTGCCACGGAGTAGCAGTCAGTGGAGCTTATTTTTCGTGAACTGAAATTTACCTGACTTCATAAATGGGTTTTAGTCGAAATATGACTGGTCTGTCAGAACACTGAAATGACATATAATTCCGTTATTTATCTGACATTCGTGTCGTTTTATTTGTATGTCATGTCAATCTATTCCTCTACCGAAATGGACCAAATAAAACGCAACTATTGACAAAAATAAGTCGCATTTGAATTAATTTTAGGTTCAAAAGTAATAAAAAAGGTTTCTTGCAAAGATTACTATGCAGAAATTACAATGGAAAAGAAATAGTCTAATTATCATGTGAGGTTTTCAAGGGATAATGCTCACTGTACAACAGAGACAAAGAATGGAGTTGAAACCCTGACTATCAGAATCCAAAATTTAATAAATTTTCTAAATAAGACACACTCAACAACTATTCTGATTGGTCCATGCGGGCCGCCTCTAGGAAAGCTAGGTCGATTTGAATTTTAGCATTTTGTACGTTCGTTGTTACGTACTGATGCGTTGACATAAGACATGAATGAAGTGTCAACATTATTCATATCCGTCAATGTCAATATGTCATTCATTTTGTTGACATCAGCAAAGTGGATGTCAAATAAGTGTATTTATATTTTGTTGCCTATTATTGAGTATCCTTTTAGAAAATTCCTATAATCGCTTGAATTAAATGGACATATACTTGTTTCAGCGGTAATCTTTTCTTAGGTTTTGTTAGTCGTTTGAGAACAAAGCAAAATTTAACTGATTTTTCAGGTAATTTTTTTCATATACGATGATTCGAGTTGTTCAACGCCTTTATTTTTAATTTTATCATTGTAGTAAGCAGGTCGGCAATGACTAAAGATAGATTTTGTACAAGAAATTTGATTGCATACAAGGTACATCATGGAACAAAACAGGCATATCCATCTCACAAGAACAATATATAGATCAAACTTGATAAGCATGAAGAGAGAACTAGTTTTTAAAATTTTGCTGTATAGTTATATAAAATTCAAAAACACCCTCAAAGCATTCAGATGCAATACCATTTTATTGTGGGAGGAGCCAAATTGCACCTGAAAGTTTGAATATTTTTATTTTCACTTTTATTGATCATTCAATAAAGGGCATTTTTATAAACTTTTCAAAAATGAAATCGACCTTTCTGAAGGCTTCAAATATGTCGAGGAATACGTCACATTTCTGACTTTCCTCCATATGAAATATTCTGTTTATAAGTTTTCACTTTTGGTAAGGACAGAATAATTATTACTTAATGCTAATAAGACTTCCCAGTTTGGCTTTTGATTCACTTGGAAGGTGCATTTTAAACTCGTTCACTTCTGCATTTTCTTCATTGCCTAGTTATGAGACTGCATTACGTTTCATTTTTTTTTTTGGGTTGATATAACTAATAAAGAACTGTCTGTTTTGGCTGATTCAAGGTACTTTCTGTAATAAATCAATATCCCAGAATCACTTTTTCTTTCTTTTACAAAATGATAAGTGCTTACTTATTCTGTTTATTATTTGATCACAACTGATGGTCAACACAATTTTAGGTGTGGCAGTTACACAATGGAAGAGAAAGATACCACCAATATTCCTGGTAATTTGTCCTTGAATACTGTTCAGTGTAAAACAGAGAGAGGGGATGGTGTTGAATCCGTTTTCGTAGATGTTGAACACATTTTTTTCAAAGCAGAGCTAAGTGAATATGACCCTTTGCAAACTACTGGTCCTGATGCTAAGAAGTGTCCTGAAGTCATAAAATCGTGCTCCTCAGGTGAATATTTAATTATTACTTGATATCTGTCTGTCATTTGTTGTACTTGTTGAAACCCTAAGTGAACCTAAAAATTTAGAAATGGATTTGTTGAATGGATATCCATCCAAACAGTATTTTTAAGTCTGATATTCCATTACTTGGCAGAAAGACTAGTTGATATCTCAAATGATTTAAAGCATTTTTTTCAGATTCAATCACAGGCCTCCCAAATTCTTCTACACAAGGGAAAATTGCTGCAAAAAAAACATTCGAGTGCAAAGTCTGTTCAAAATCTTTTTCTTGCACTTCTCACTTGATGACTCATCAAAGGATCCATACTGGAGAAAAGCCATTCAGCTGCAAAATCTGTTCAAAATCATTTACTGTCAATTCTCATTTGATAAGACATGTGATGATTCATACAGGGGAAAAACCATTTGAATGTTCTGTTTGTTCAAAATCGTTCACTCAAAAATCCAAATTGTTGGCTCATTTGAGAGTCCATACTGGAGAAAAACCGTTTGTTTGCAAATTGTGTCCGAAATCATATGCTTCAAGTTCTGGTTTGGTGAAGCATGAAAAAAGTCATTCAAATAAACCATTCAAATGCAAGCTCTGCTTGAAATCTTATGTTTATAGTTCGAATTTGCAAGAGCATCTGAAGGTCCATAGTGGAGGAGAAAAACGGTTCAAATGTGAGATCTGTCCAAAGTCATTTGGGTTCAGTTCTTATTTGAAAATGCATCAAATGGTTCATTCTAGAGAAAAACCGTTTAAGTGCAAAGTTTGTTCAAAATCATTTTCTCTTAAATCTCACTTGAAGAGGCACGAAATGATTCACACAGGAAATAAACTGTTCAAGTGTAAAGTTTGTCCAAAAACTTTCTTTGGGAATACACCTTTGAAAAGACATGAAATGATTCATACAGGAGAGAAACCATTCAAGTGCTCAATTTGTTCCAAGTCCTTTACCCAAAGTAACCAATTATTAGCACACGAGAAAATTCACACTAAAGAAAAATCGATTAAGTGTGAAGTGAGCTCCAAATCATTTTCTTCCGCGTCTCATTTGATGAATCATCAAAGGGTTCATACTGGAGAACGTCCATTCAAGTGCAAATTATGCCCTAAGGCATTTTTTACACATTCCCATTTGGTGTTACATCAAAGGATTCATACCGGAGAAAAACCGTTCAAGTGCAAAGTCTGTTTAAGATCCTTTTCTGAAAAGTCTTTGTTGAAAAAACATGAAATGATCCATACAGGAGAGAGGCAGTTCAAATGCTCGTTCTGTTCGAAGTCTTTTTATCAGAGTAGCCATTTGTTGGCACATGAACGGGGTCATACTGGCGAAAGACCTTTCAGGTGCAAATTGTGCTCGAAATCGTTTTCTTCCCCTTCCCATTTATTGACTCATCAAAGGATTCACAGCGGGGAAACACCGTTCGAATGCAGAACCTGTTCGAAATCATTTGGAAAAAACTCTTCTTTGAAAAGACATGAAATGATTCGCACTGGAGAAAAACCATTCAGATGCTCATTTTGTTCAAAGTCTTTTACTCGGAAACCTCATTTGCTAGAACACGAGAGGGTTCATACTGGAGAAAAACCTCATGTTTGCAAATTCTGCTCAAAATCGTATGCCTCTAGTTCTAACCTGGTGAAACATGAAAACTCTCACGCAAATAAATCATTTCATTGCAAGTTCTGTGGGAAATCTTTTAACAAAAGTAGCCATTTAGAAAAGCATGAGAGAACTCGCAATGGGAAAATAAATGACTTTGACTCTGATCAAGAACCCGTTTATCCAGAGTTACCAGTTTTTGAGATCTTAGAAGAGTACAAAGACAACAAGGAGTTTGTACAGGAAGAAGACATGGACGATATTATACTGAGCAATAATATGGAGGAGCTAAGAGATGAGACTGGAGAGTTCCCACCCAGTGAGGACAGCAAACAGTTCATTATGAATAGAATTCTAGATCTGCAAGTGAGCGAAACCACAAACACACTTTCGCTGTCAAAATTCATACCGAGTGAAGACACAAAAGAGTTTATATTAGAGAGTGATGATACTAAAAAGTGCCCGCCGAGCAAAGATATGAATGACTTCATTAATAATAGCACAAATGATATTGTTACGGGTGAAATTAAGAAAGAGATCACAGCGAGCGAAGATATGCAAGAGTTTATACCAAATGACGACATGTAAGAGTTCAGGAAATCCCCTCAACTAAAAATTCACGAAAGAGTTCGCATTGAGCAATATTACGGAATTTTTCACGACGATGGATACAAGAGTTAATAGTGAGCAAGAGACCAATTTTCAACAGAAAATAAACCTGTATGGGACATATCAGGGACATAATTATTTATTGAAGTATAAATTGGTTTATGTCGTTGACACTATGATTTATTTACATATTTACTCAACTGGCGAACTCGATTTGTATTCATGAAATTTTTGAGGGTCGAACATGAAAAGAGAATGTTTAAATAAATAGCATATAAAAGCCGCTTATCAATTGCCACAAGGAGTAGCTCATGGTAGCTCTGATGTGATTTGACAGATCGCGATAAATCATGATCAAATTAAACCATATTTATGAAGTCAGGTGCAGGTCAGTTCAGGGGTAACGAGCTCTACTGGGTGCTACTACCACTGACAATTGGAAAGCGGCTAAAATATTTACTAGTTATTGAGAGCGAAAATGTATTACTTTTATTAATTATATATATAATTACAATAGATATCTTGCATTTATTATTTTCACTTTGGTGTAAATGTAAAACGACTAACATTTCTAATTTCTACAGAGTTGAGGTCCAATGAAGCTTTTCAGCGAATTCTTGAGAAGACGCTATTCGCCAATCAAAAGACGTGACGCGAAAAGCCTCATTGGAACTCGCATTTAGATGCCCCGAACGTAGGTGTTCCCCAGTTTGAATAGTAGTTTTCCGTGACTTGACATAGAACTCGCACTTTCAGAGGAGTCAAAAATGTATATGCTTGTAAATCGTACGTGCTTCAAAAACCCTGCATTGGTATCATGTATCTAAATCCGCTGCATTCGATTACCACTACATTCGGGTCATCATGACGTCATGTATACCGCTGTTAAGAACGACTGGGCTGGTCAAATGCGCCATATTGGAAACAATGGCCAAGAAATCAGAGAATAATATAATTTGGTTATTTTGACAATTGCTATTGGCAACACTAATATGAGTCGCTTTCCAGGGGCAGTAGCACCCAACAAAGATTGCTACCCTTGAAGTGAATTGCACCTGATTTTATAAACGGAACATGATTTTGAATGATCTGTTATAGTACTTCTAGAATTACCCGGAGCTATTCCCCTTTTCTGGCTATGGTGAAAATTTATTTTATTGTTGATTAGTCATACATTTGAAATGTAACATTTCTGATTTCACCGAAATCAAAACATTAAAAATTCAGACTTCAAGAAATACAGGTACATTTTTTAACACTGATGCTAATACGTTGATTCTCGCAAGACATTTCTGTTTTTGTACGCAAGTAAAGTCAGGTTGTGTTGTGTGGGATCAAGCAAGCACAAAAATTCTCAAAGTTGCTTTATTTATAATCTCATTATTTATTTTCAGTACCAAAGCAGAAGCACTTTCACTCATGAATGCTGATAGTTGAAACCATATTTTGTAGAATCAACTGTATCACAGGGAAATATGAGATAATTTTGTACAGTTCTAGGTAGAAAAGCAGACAGAATATTGCAAAAGCCACAACAGAATAGAAATATTGCTTCAGTTTTTTTGAAGTTTTCAATGAATACCGTTCACTTTAAAACTGAGAAAGAGGATGGTGCTGAAACTGTTTTTGTTGATGTTGGATCCAACTTTTGTAAAGAAGAGCTAAGCGAATATGATCCCATAGAAATTATAGGTCAAAACGCTGAGGAGTACCCTCTAGATACAAGTACATGTCCTTCTGATGGACCTGCAACAGGTAAACATATTTTTGTTGATAAATCAATAACAAAGCCAACTTCTTGTAGTTTTCTACATTTAAAATATTCAACCGAACAAACACTTCTCAGAAAACAAAGTATTTAATGTTTAGAATTTGAAACATTTGCTATTCTTTCTTTCATCTTGGCTAACAACAGATATTTTAAAATTTCTGGGAAGAATGCGTTCAAAAAGATACAATAACCATAACTGATTATACAGGTGCAATGATATTTGCCACAGTAAGTAGCCAAAAGCCAAAAAGTTCACTCACTAAGCCACAAAGGCCTGCCTGCTGAGAGTATCAGCAGGCAGGCAGGACCAGCTCACACCTGCACTAGGTCAGGGCAGGCCCTACAGTGTTGTGTAGGCTCTTGAAATTCACATAGTGGGCTACCCTGCCCCTTCGAAGTTATGTGGGGGTGGTGTTGTCTACTCATATGTTATACATCGTGCTATAAGGACCATGCATTATTAAGTTTTCAGTGGGTTCCTTGAAAACCCGGGTTCAAAATTCATCCCTCGGCCTCTTGGTTCTCCTGGAAAATGTCCAGTGCCTGGTTAATGGGCCCCCATGCCTTTCGATAACGCTATTTTGTTACCACCTAAATGCGCCACGATCTTCCGCTGCGGCCGCATTGCAGGATTATAATTGGGCATATATTGCCGTATCATCTGCATATACGACCGTGCACGTGTTAGTGAATACCGGAAAATCGTGGGTATACAGCAAGTAATGAATTGGCGGCGAGCTCGATCCTTGCGGCACACCTCCTCTGGCCTTCTTATTTTCCCAGTCATTTACCCTAACCTTGAACTTCCTGCCGACCAGGTATTAGTCCATGATTTTTACCATGTATTCAGGCAAGACCTTCTATCCAGACGGTGTCGAATGCCTTCTGAATATTCCGCAGGTCTATTACTGTGCCTTGATCTCGCCGCGATACATCGTGGTCCTGGTTGGAGTCGGTACCTGCCAGGAAAGCACTCCGCGTTTTTTGGATCGGTCTTTGACCATTCCCCACGGCTGGGTTGACCTTATGTCTCCTGCGGAGACGTCTGGGCTCCTTCTCTCTTCCAGTTTCTTAATCTAGATCTCATTCCTTTGGATTTGTATCAGATTATTTTCCTGCTTAGGTTCATCATGATTTCCGTGGGCCTGAGGCTTCGGGTATTTTGCCACTTTGTAGTTGTTTAGCTTGAACTATAGCTAGGATGTTGCCTGGGAGAAGATCCCGGTCTTCCCTTACAACCCTCTTCTTGGTTGTGGCTTCTCTCGCGGATTGTATGTTTCCGATCCACCTCTGAGACTCCTGTGTTATTGCCAGTAAGCGGGAGAAGAGTCGTACAGGACTATTTTTCCTCTCGGGTTTAATTCCTCGCCGACTATGAAGGGTCTTGATCGGAGATGAGCTCAGAGGTGGTTCGAAGTTCTGGGACTTCTGAGACATTTTCGTTCATCGCCAAGTCAAGGGTTGAGGGATGGAATCCAATATCCATTCGTAAGTAAATGTATGAGGACACCTGGGAAGTCGATGGCGACGTTGTTGCCCATCGCGTACTCCCAGAGCGCCTTTCCATTTGTTTCCACTCCAGACGCCTCGCGTTAAAATCTGCGAGCAGCACTTTATGTCTGAGATTATATCGATCGCCGAGAATCTGTTATCTGGGGGATTGCTTTTTCCAGCTGAATGGCGGTATGCTCTATGGAGGATTGCCTTCGTCGTAGGGGTATATGCGGCGGTCTCTTCCCCGAAAGGATCGCGACACCTCCTTGCTCACGACATTATGCCATTCCGACCTGATGGTGGTGTATTTCCTGAGCTGCAGTTTATGTATTCCGGCAGAATTTTTGTCTCGCACAGAAGCATCACGCCGATCTTATGTTATATGTGTGAACTAAATTAGCTATAAGGTGGTACTTGATTCAGATTCCGTTCACATTGGAAAGTTCTGTAGCTCTGGATGTTTTCCAGGAATTTGTCGCCCCTTTTCCGAGCTCCTGTCAAGCCCTCAATAATGTTGTCCGTTGCTCTCATTAAGCCCTAGGCTTATCGTCAGATGTCTTTCCATAAAGCCTCTTATAACATTTATTGTGTCTAGCTGGCTTTGCCTTTGCAATATAGTAGGACTTTGAGCTGGGAATTAGGAAGGAACTCCTCCTCTTTGGTACTCTATGTTCTTTCTCTTTCCATCCTCATTTGTTCCTACGCGTTTTGGTTTGGTCGTTCTAGGGGGTGGTTCTTTAGATTAAGAGGCTTTCATGTCACCTTCCCCGTTTTCTTTGACTTAGTGAATTCTTCGCTGTCCACTTCTGCTATCGGCGCATTTGGTCCTATTCTTGGTGCCTTTAGGAATTTCACCCTCACCCTCATCTATGCTTCCAGGACCTTTATTTGGGTATATTGTAAATAGTCTTACCTATTTTGCCAGCCCACGAGGAAAAATAGCGCTTTCCCTGCCTAACAGCCTATTTTTACTTGGAGCTTTTCCTGTTTCGCTCGGATTTATGAAGGCTTGGTTTATTTCTTCTGCCATTCATAACCTTGTTATCGGGAAGACAGCATTGTACCAAATTGTCTTTTCTTATCGCTATTAATCCGAATACCCTCAATGCCGAGGAGATGTGAACCGAATACAAAAAATTGGTGTTTTCCGTATACATATTCTAGTCTTTTTTCTTGATGGCGAAGCCTCTTTCTTTTCACTATTTTCATCCCAAGGTGAAAAATAAATACCTGACACAATAAAACACAGTAATCGAGTGATGTAATATCTCGGTCTTCAGGAATTAAGGTATTCAAAGTTAGTTATCTCCTCAGCAGTGTTCATCTTTTCACAGAAAGATTTTTTGGTCATTTAATAATTTTCCTGAAACCCAGAAAGTATTCTCATCTTATTGAACGACTGATTGATATTTTGAATAAATCAAACTGTTATTTTTTTTTCAGATTCTAGAAAACGAATATTTCCAAAAAAACTATTCACTTGCTCTTTTTGTCCAAAGTCTTTCACTCGGAATTCCCACTTCATTATACATGAAAGGAGCCATACTGGTGAACTACCGTTCAAGTGCAGAGTCTGTTCAAAATCATTTTCTTCGAAATCATGTTTGAATAGACACGGAATTATCCATACAGGAAAGAGATCATTCAAATGCTCATTTTGTTCAAAGTCCTTCACTCACAATGATAATTTGTTAAAACATGTTAGGACTCATACCGATGAAAAACCTTTCAAGTGTAAAGTATGTTCCAAATCATTTTCTACAAACTCCTCTCTGAAAAGACATGGAAGAAAGCATACAGGAGAGAAACCATTCAAATGTTCATTTTGTTCGAAGGCCTTCGCCCAAAGTTCCCACGTGTTTTCACATGAGAGGTGTCACACGGGAAACAAACCATTCGAGTGTTCAGTTTGTTCAAAGGCTTTCTCTCAGAAAATCCATTTGTTCTCGCACGAGAGGAGTCATACTGGTGAAAAACCGTTCAAGTGCAAATTTTGTTCAAAATCATTTTTTGCAAAGTTCTCTTTAAAAAGACATGAACTACGTCATACAGGAGGAAAAAAATTCAAATGCTCGCGTTGTTCTAACTCTTTCACGCAGAGTGATCATTTGTTGGAACATATGAGGACTCATACTGAAGAAAAACCGTTCGAGAGTAAAGCCTGTTCGAAATTATTTTCTACACGCTCCGCTTTGACGAGACATGATACGAGCCATTCTGGCGACAAACCATTCAAATGTTCGTTTTGTGCAAAATGTTTCACCCTGAATGACCATTTGGTTACACACGAGAGGTCCCATTCTGGTGAAAAACCGTTCAAGTGCGGAAAATGCCCAAAATCATTTCCTTCTTCGTCTTATTTGATGGCACATAAGAGATCTCATATTGGTGAAAAACCTTTCAAGTGCAATTTCTGTCCGAAATCATTTTCTGTCAGTTCTCGTTTGATGCGGCATGAAATCGTTCATACTGGAGAAAAACCGTTCAAGTGCAAAGTCTGCTCAAAATCATTTTCCGAAAGTACTCTTTTGAAAAGGCATGAAATAAACCACACTAGAGAAAGACCATACAAATGTCCATTTTGTTCCAAGTCGTTTGGCCAAAGTTCCAATTTATCGAGACATATAAAGCTTCATGCTGTAGAAAAACCATATTCCTCTAGTTTAACTTTGGAAATGAGCGAGATCACTCCCAATGGTATAAATGATTCAGACTCTAGTCGGGAACTGCCGATGGATATCAAACAAGAGTTCTTAGGCAGTGAAGATGTACTGAAGGACGATATGGAAGTTTTCATAAAGAGCGAAGATATCAAAAACTTTACAATTAATGAAAACTTGGAAGAAGTTATAGGAGGTGAGACTAAAGAATTCTCAAGTAGTGGAGACAATCAAGTTTATTGAGAGTGAAGACACGAAAGAGTTCATAATGAGAGATGCCACAAATCAATAATCAGTTAATGGCAAGCAAACAAGTGTCAGTGAGCGAAAACATGGAAGCGACGACATGGAGCGACATGGAAAAGACGAAAATCGTACATTCATATGCAGGAAGAAATATTTAAATGTCTCAGAAGAGTTTTTAATTTGTTTTGCACCATTTGTGGTTCAGAATTTTGTGAATCGCATTTATTTATAATAGAACGATGGATTAATAAAGTGATGGATTGATGGTTGTCGCAATTTAATATCTATCTGTTGTGTAATGTGGAGCTCTTGTAACCTATTAGCCAGCCTACTTTTCTTTGGGCGTCTCTAACGATGTATGCCAAAATACGGCTATAATCACTAAGACCAGAATTTTATCATCTTAAAAATAGTTTGAAAACTCGACACTAGAGGGCGCACCCCTTATGTGAGCTTGTTACTCCTGAATTGAACTTCACCTGACTTTATAAATGGGGTTTATTGAAAAACGTTTTTTCGTGATCTATTAGATTTGCCAGGGGACGTGATCTGTGATCGGGCAGAATAATAGCGGGGAAGTGGAATAACTCAGCTGCACGTAAACTCAGTCGAAAATACGTAAATTATTAGCCAATCAAGACGGTGGTCTACGTAGCACGGAACCAGTAGAAATCTCTATTGAAAGTTTGTTACCCCTGAACTTATGTCTATGGGTTCTGTGCGTGTAACATACAGCAAAAGCCGCTTTCTAATTGCCGCAGGGAGTAGCTCCGAGTAGCCCGTTAGTGATCTGACAAATCATGTTCCAATTAAACCCCATTTATTGAGTCAGGTGCAGTTCACTTCAGGTTCAGTTCAGGATTAACAAGCTCCACTGGGTGCTTCTACACCTGGCATTTGGAAAGCAGCTAAATTTAGAATCGAGTGCTGCTCAGTACATTACATAAAGGAATGTCAATACAATCTCGGAGCGAATACTAAAATCGAGTGTAATTTACACCGAGCGTAAAACGTATAACATACTTCCATGCAAATGAATGAATCTTCAATAAATGGTTTCATGAAACATGATTCAAAACTGATGTCTACATCTATAGTCTAGTTCATACCCTCGCGATTTTTCTGCGAATAAAATGGCTGCCGACATGGTTCTGCATCAACGATTGGTCCGGCATGACTGGGAGCCATTTTATTCGCAGAAAAATTGCGAAATTCGCGAGGGTATGAACTAGACTTATAACATCTTTTCACGAAGATTTTTACTCCTGATGTGAACAGCACCTGACTTTATAAATGGGGTTAAGTGGAACATGATTTTTCATGGCCTGGCAAGTTACTCCTTGTGACAAATGGAAAGCAACTAATATTACTGCTGTTTCGTTTCGTCTAGACATCAACACGTCGTACGTTGGTTTGATTTTTGCCATTTTCGCGCTGGGCTGGCAGATAATTTGGCTGCTTTTTTTGAGGGGTTTGTTGCACCAAGACGTAGATCATTGTTTGAGGAACAATATCCATAAATCGCAACTTGATGTAATGAAACTACCAACTAATATGTGGCGATTAAGTTTTATATTCAATGCCGTCCATAACAGTGGAAAAGGGAAAGAAATTGTTAATTTGGAATGTGTTCGTTGAACTGGTGAAATAAAAAACGGAATAGTTTATAGATACAAATTATTTTATGTGATAGAATCGAGATTATTCAGTTTGTGAAATATGTTGAAATGATGAAGAAAACTTCATGAAATATTTTGTTTCAAGTAGAAATCTTGTTTTATTGTATTTCCTCTAAACTTTCGTAGGTTAAAAGGTAAGACCTCGTTAATCCTTAGCTCGCACAAGTTTCGACTTCTGAGGGCTGTCGTTCGTAGGAATGACAGCTGGTTAACGGAAAAACCAATTTTAAAACAATTTAAACTTTCAACTAAAAATGTTAAGATGGCGTTATGCCCCAATACCGATTAGGGTCACTAAATCAAGCAGGCCGTTCCGGTAAGGACGGAATGACCTGTTTGATTTTAGTGACCCTAATTCCAGATTCCACAGGCTCGCAGGCAAGATGCATAGAAACCCACTTATACCTGTGATTTAGACATACAAAAGTGTTGATGTATACGGCCTACATGATTCATGTTTTTATTGCATTGGTACAGTTTCACTTCTTTAGCACAGATGGCGGCAAAATTACAGATTAATGTTGTCATTGACGGTTGGACAAGCGACAAGTGTCATGTCGTTATTCAAAAACAATCAAATGACAAATCAAGGCAACGTGGAATGTTGGAAACTCGGCTATTTTCGACTTCTGCGCCATCCATCGACGAATGAAGAACGGTATCAATGCAATTACAGTATCAACAACTTTGGTAGAAACAAAATCGAATCTGTGATCGCACCAGGGTTTCTATGCATCTTGCTCGCAGGCATCGACTAATCTTATTTCTCTTTAAACAATATGGCGCCAGACATTTTTAATGTCCAATTTGAAATTTGATGTAAGTAAAGTCACTAAAAGGTTGTGTTTGCGTACAACCAAGCAAGGAAATGATTACAAAGTATGTTGGTCATACAAGTGAAAGATGAATTCGCCGAATTCGGACTCTTCAGAGGCTATACACGTACGGAGAGATTTGGAAAGTAAGAGTTGAATTTACGTTAAAATGCTAAAAATTAAATGTGTGTGCTGATTTCTCAAAAACTCCTCACATTGCCTAAATTGATGAAATTCATAATACAATAAGCAATGACATCCCTATGATGCCGCACACAAGTCAATTGTCGATCGTCTCATTTTTCACTTTCAACTCTTCTTTAATGTCATGCCTCAAGAACTTTTGTTTCTTCACTCAATGGGAATGTGTTTGAGATTCCACTTCCTGGAAAATCTTGCGAGCTACTTGTAGTCACTTGTTTTATATCTTTGCCGGGTGGTAACTCTTGTGTCCCATCACATATTATGAAATCTTTCACGTCATCATTCATGGAGTACTCTTTAATGACGTCACCCACTATGTATTCTTCTTTTCCTTCATACAAAATAATCTCTTTCTTGTCCTCATTCTTTGAGAATGCTTCATCTATTTCATCCATTATGAACTCTTTTGTGTCCTCACCCGTTGAACAGTCCTTCTTGACGTCATCCACATTATCCACGAACTCTTGATTAGTATCTGCTTCATTCATTGTTTTCTTATGAGTTCTTCTCTCATGTTTTTTCAAATAGTTCTTCAAGGCAAAAGACTTTCCGCATAATTTGCAAGGAAAAACAGATTTATTCATATGCGTTAGTTCATGCGATTTCAGGCTGGGATGCGTTCTGAACGATTTCGAGCATTCTTTGCATTTGAACGGTTTTTCTCCAGTGTGAACCCTCTCATGAGTCGATAAGCAGGCTTTCCGCGCAAAATACTTTGAACAAAATGAGCATTTGAATGGTTTCTCTCCTGTATGACTCCTTTCATGTACTTTCAAAGCGCCGTTTTCACGAAATGATTTGGAACAGACCGTGCATTTGAAAGGTTTCTCCCCAGTATGGGTCCTTTGATGTGCAACCAAATGAGAGTTGCTGGAAAAGTATTTTGAACATTCTTTACACTTGTACAGGTTTTTTCCTGTATGACTCCATTGATGCTTCTTCAAAACGGAATTGGCAGAAAATGATTCTGAGCATAATTTGCACTTGAACGGTTTTTCTCCAGTATGCTCCCTCTCATGTACTGACAAATAGACTCTGCGGGTAAAAGACGCTGAACATAAAGAGCATTTGAATGGATTTTCTTTCATATGAATAAATTCATGTTTTTTCAATGAATCACTTCTAGGGAAAGATTTTGAACAAACTGTGCACTTGAACGGGTTTTCTCCAGTATGGTTATTCAGATGCGTTTGCAAATTACAATTTTGAACATATGATTTTGAACAGACTTTGCACTTGAATGGTTTTTCTCCGGTATGAACCCTTTGATGCCTGATCAAATCGCAATTGGAAACAAATGATTTCGCGCAGGCATTGCATTTGAACGGTTTTGTTGTTGTCCCTGTATGAGTGCGTTCGTGCTTTATCAATGCATAATTGTACAGAAAAGATTTTGAACAGAGTTTGCAATTGAACAGGTTGTTCTCAGAATGAACCCTTTGATGCTTGATCAATTCCCTATTGGAAAAAAACGAATTTGGGCAGTCTCTGCACTTGTAAAATTTTTCCTTAGTGTGAACCTTCAGATGCTTGCCCAAATTTGATTTATAGAGATATGATTTTTGACACAATTTGCACTTGAACGATTTTTCTTCAATATCAACCTTGAAACGAATCTCTGTAACCTTTTTTCTTTGCGAGGCAGAGGCTGATGGTGGTTTTTCAAAATCTGAAAAAAAGCTTTGAATAATTCAGGATATCAGTCACGCTGTTAGAAAAACTGTCAATTTAGGCTATTTGTCTTTGAGAATATCCAAGAGAATGTGTCTGATTGCTAAATTATATTTCAGATTGAGAGAAATGTATATCTTTAACGTTTTAGATCAAAATTTCAAAGATCTATTCTTTGAGTGCATAATTCCATCCAAAATCAGTTGTAAATTTTCATTTCACAAAATTCCTATATAGTTTTAGAACCACTGTTGTTTATATTGTCAAGAAATCACCCAAAGTAGGAGCATATCAGTAATATAGTTTCACCTGTTGTTTCATTGGAAGAGCATGAATTCACATCCTGAAGATCCTTCTCAGCTTTCTGGCCACAAGTCCCTGAGGGGCCATGGTATTTTAGCTCTTCCTTACAGAAGTTGGCTCCAACATCTACGAACACAGTATCAACACCATCTTTCTCTGTTTTACAGTGAACTGTATTCATTGAAGAATTCTCAGGAAAGTTGAACAATCCTTTCTCTTCTGTTCTAACTTCTGCAATAAAAATTATATCAATCCTAATCTTCATGTAATAAGGCTTACTTATAAGCAACAACTACTCAACCTAATTTTTTAATCCTACTTCATCAAGGTGTTTGTATTAATCTGGTGTTTGTTTTCAAATGTAATGCTAAAATACTTTGAAATTTACAAATCTAGGTAAAATTTGGCATTAGTGCCTTGTTAACAACAAATGGCCTATAGTAGGAGTATATCAATAAATAAATATAAATTTACCTGTTGTATTCTCCTCAGTCGTTTGACTACAAGTTCCTGAAAGATCATTGTCACTTAGCTCTTCTTTACAAAAGTTGCCTCCAACGTCTAAAAAAACAGGATGAACAGCATCCTCTCCCTCTGTTTTACATTGAACAGTATCAACTGAAAAATTTCTAGAAAAACTGGAGAATTCTTCCATTGTCTTTTGCAGTTCTTTATGTGAGAAACCTGCTTTTTTCTTTGGAACCTAAAATTCTTCAATAATAGTTGAATTTGTACAAACATTTTGAAACAAAATGAAATGTTTACTATCAATTTGCTTGTATAAAACCTAAACCCTCCTTATATAATTGTTAAGATAGTAGTGTCACAAAAGTGGCTTAAGTGAATCGATTATACCTGATGCTGATATCGACTAGATCGAAATAAACAATTGAAAATATTTCTCTCCCAGTTTTCAGTTTGTACGTGTTTAAGTTCAGCGGTTTGTACAAATCACAAATCTTATCCGTTATCCAAATATGTCATTTGATGACTCATCTCATGTGATATGTCACTATTGGATACGCAAGAATTCCAATCGACCAGACTTCATGTAGGCGATTCGCGTGGATCAATCAGAACAATTGTGGAGTGGGTGTCTTATTTGAAAAATGTATCCAATTTTAGATTCTAAATTCTGTCGGTTAGTTGGGTCAGGTTAGATTAGCCAATTTACGTTAATTCAATTAATATAATTGGTGGATAAATTCTTTGGCGAAAGAGGCATTAATGAGGTAGTGGGCATTTTACATAGGAGTTGATATTTGCATGAATATTTAAGAACGTGGACACTCGCCACTAGATGGCTGTCGCATTTATTCTCGGTTAGTAACGATGTCCAAATGTGAAGTGATTTTCTAAAATGAGATTAATTGTGTACCTATTCTTGTTTTGAACGATTACTACTTAGCCCGTCCTCGTAGAAATAAATGAAATAATTGTTTGGTATGAAAGAAATAATAAAAAAATACCGATTTCAAAAAAGCTAATAAACAAACACATGTGAATCAATAAATTACATAATTTATTACGTTAAACTGAAAGATACAAAAGTAAAAATAAAATTTACAGTTGTCCATATCAGAACATATTATGAATAAGTCAATTGAATTTACACACAAATAAAATACTCCAAACTAATAACGTCAGTCAGTAATAAATTTGTCCTTAGTTTGACATATAAGGCAATTTGTATCTGGAATAAGGACAACTTTATTAAAATAAGGTCTCCTAAGTCCTTCATCAAGTGGATGGTCAAGGCCAGAATTAAAGTTCCTTCATTTTCACTTCGGGCAAGATCGTGGATACACAAATCGATATCGAGGCCCCCTTTGTCCATTCTATCACCGCAGATAAGTAAACAATTCACTTATCTACGGTGATTCTATCATCACAATAATTATATCTAAAGGTGGATTTATCGAATTCATAATGCACTTAATGCATATGCATAATTTTAAAATACAAATTATAACATTTCAATAATCAAGATTCATATTATGAAACCATTTAGGAATTAGAAATTATGAAACTGGTAAATAATTTCATATGAATCTGTAGAAAAAAATTGAAAAACTAGATTTATAGGTTTTGAATAACGAACGCCTGTACAAATAAGGGGCGAACAGACAAAACTGCAATATCTCTGTTTTTAATCAAAGAATAGTACCAGTCATTAAAATAAAGTTGCCTTAAATACGGCCTGGCGCTATTGCAATATCTCTCTAATACGAGAAAAATTCAAAATTTCATGTAAGACAAAACATTCAAATTAATTTATACTTTTCCACTATACTTAGTGTCGTAACGAAAACTTTGTGCGATCATTTACGTAACAAGTTTTTTTATACTCGCGTGGTTTTGTTGAAGTCGATTGAACTTCATGCTCAAACAAAGAATTCTACACAAAACGAACAAAGTTCGAGAGTGTATATAGGAGAGTTCAATTCTAGGAATCAAATATTTCGTAAAACCGAAAAGTGCCTGTCTCTCCACACAATTCCACAAAGTGGATATTAAGGCAAATTTCTGACAGAAAACAACTACTTTCCCCTACGGATATTGAATTATATCTGTCTTCCATTTGTGCAACGTTCCATTACGGACACATAATTGCAAGTGTAACTTGATTATAAAGCCATTGAATATTAATCCTTCATTTTTGTTGGAAATGACCACCTGCATACATGCATGTTTCGAGGATATTTTCCTCTCATCAGTGCAAGGATAGGTCAGACGACAATGTAGCCGTCTTGTTCCACAAATATGAACGATAATATTCAAAAGCCTTATAGTATCCGTCTACGAATGGAGTTGCGACTCACAATAAAGTAATTCGCAGCGCCATCCGCCAACCGATCAAGTAACCCTTCTGGTAGCACCTGTCTCCAGGCAGAGACCAATCGTAGACGGATACTTTAAGGCTTTTGAATATTATCGTTCATATTTGTGGAACAAGACGACTACATTGTCGTCTGACCTATCCTTGCACTGATGAGAGGAAAATAACCTCGAAACATGCATGTATGCAGGTGGTCATTTCCAACAAAAATGAAGGATTAATATTCAACAAGTAACACTTGCAATTATGTGTCCGTAATGGAACGTTGCACAAATAGAAGACAGATATAATTCAATATCCGTAGGAGGAAGTAGTTGTTTTCTGTCAGATATTTGCCTTAATATCCACTTTGTGGAATTGTGTGGAGAGACAGGCATTTTTCGGTTTTACGAAATATTTGTCAAAGAATTCTACTTTACATATAATGTATATTATAAATAACTATTTGCATCGCCTATTCATACACAATCTTATCAACAGCAAAAAGACAAAAAAGGGCGTTTAAGATGTACAACAATCACGTGATACATGATGGTTGAATTCATTATCAACTATGGGTGCCCGTTTATATTGGCCAATAAAAAAAAAATCTGAAGTTGATGGTTTCTAGAAGCCAAGAAGTCGCATCAAACTTATGTTAACACCAGTAGGAGTGTCATTTAGAATTTCAAAATTTTCGATTTTTTCTTTATAACTTCAGAACTGAAGATAATAATAATACTCCCTCATAAACACTCGTTGAGTGTACCCAAAGGCATAGAGGACGGCTATTATAATTATTTGCCTTGGCGCTCCGGGGCGACTAACTGATGTTTTAGGTGATATATTCACTTTTCAGCTGTAGGAAAACCCGGAAAACCTACACAGCACTACTTCGGGTGGTCGGTGTGCACTCCAAGCTAGCACTAGACGAGATTGGCATCTAGACAACTCACAATACACTTGCTTTTCAACAAGGCATGTGGTCGCCTATCGATCCGATATAAAGTAGTTGAGAAAAATTCTCGTACCTACATCGGATTCGAACCGACTATCGCTATGCTGGAGTTTCGAGCGGCCTGTGCATTAGACCGCTAAGCCACCGACCACCACCTCAATGAAATGTATTCAAATAATTTTATTGATCTCTGAATCTTGATCGCCCCTATTTAACCACCCTTCTATCTCTCACTGTTTCCAAGATCCCAATGCATAGACACTGGGGTTTATATATACAGCGTGATTTACTTAGGCCGTGCATTAGAAGTTTTTTAACTTGCAGTTGGACTAGAAACTTGAAATTTGGTATGCTGTCATAAATGATCAAGTGCGTTCTACCTCAAATGTTTTTAGTCCTACAACTATACAGGGTATGCCAAAAGTCGGTACCAACTTTTTTATTTTAAATGGAAACCTAATGTTTTTTTGTCATGGTTCGATTGGCCTTCTGATTATGACTTCAGACAACCTAAGTTATGTTTACTTATCTATCACAGTTTTTGAGATATGTCCATTTTTCTGAAAAAAATTACGGCTGTAGTAGTTTACGAAAACACGTGTAGCCCGCAAACCGTTCAAAATAAGGAAACCAAATTTATGGAGCAGTTAGCTGGTAGTCGAGGCTAACACCTGATGTCCCATCGACGGTCCCATTTTGTACCATATGGGAGCAGCCGATTTTTGAATGTCGCAATATAAAATTGTCAAAAACTCAATTTTTTCAAATGGCACCTACCATTTTTTTTAACCATTCAAAAGAAAATTGAATTTTAGGATGAGTTATTTCAGCTTTCCCTATACCCAAGTTCAACCTCTATCGAGTTATTCAATAAAAATCAAGAAATGCCTTATCTAATAGAATGCTTTTGTGTTTATTCAAGTATGCCATGAAAACAAAAAACAACTGTAAACAAGAAGGTGCTATTCTGTCAAAGTAAAAACGAGTCGTGCTAATTCTTAAATAAAATTGATTGGAATATGGAAAATTATACGAATGAAGTTGTGTTTGACTTGTTTGTTATCCACGGCATGTGTCAAAAAAGTTGAAAAACTTCTAATGCATGGCCTACGTAAATCACACTGTATATATATATATATATATGACTGTAGATGTCATAGTTTCCGTCTTGTTATATATATATATATATATATATATATATATATATATATATATATATATATATATATATATATATATATATATATATATATATATATATATATCATAACAAGTAATTCTTGTATGGAGCATACCGTTTTGTGATAGTTTTGAGGCTGAGAGTATCTGATGAGTATTGAACTTGAGGCGAGTATTGTGACTTAAATGTAACTTAAATATTGATTCCTTGCACAATAACAGTTTATGTCCCATACAAGTCAATTTTCAATTATCTCACCACCCAATTTGAAATCTTCATTAACCTCGGCCTTCAACTGTTTTGTGTCTTCACTCAACGGGAATACGTTTGGTTTTTCGCTCCCTGGAAAATCTTCCATACCATTTATGATCAACTGTTCCATATCGTCGCTTGGTAGTAACTCTTGAAGAGTGTCACTTTTTATGAAATCTTCAAAATCAACACTCATGGAGGATAACTCATTCTTTCCTTCACACAAAATGAACTCTTTCTCTAAATTGTCCTTTATGAACTCTTTCATATCTTCACCCGTTGAATGGTCTTCTCTGTCATCGTCTATTGTAATCATTTCAGAATCATTACACTCTAAAGAATCCTTTGATTTGTGGCTCCTGACGAAATCCTCTGAAGTCGGGAAATCTTGAGTAGTATCGGCTCCATTCATTTTTCTATTATGTATCATCTCGTGTTGTTTCAAAGATATTTCCGAAGCAAAAGATTTTCCACAGAGTTTGCATAAAAATAATTCATTCAAATGCGTCTTTTCATGAGTATTCCGATGGGAACCTCTTTTAAAAGATTTTGAGCACACTTTGCATTTGAATTTTCTTTCTTCATACTTTGACAATTCTTTTGTAATTTTTGAGTCTGAATACGGGAGATCTTGATTACCAAATGTTCTCTCATGTTGTTTCACATAGCTATTCAAGGCAAAAGATTCAAACTCGCAATAAAATAATTCATTCAATGGTTTTGTTCCCGTATGAACCCTCTCGTGTGTCAATAATTGGCTTTTTTCCATAAAAGACTTTGAACAAAATGAGCATTTGAAGGGTTCATCTCTGGAATGAGTCCTTTCATGTAATTTCAAAGCATAGCTTTCAAAAAATGATTTCAAACATATTTTGCACTCAAATGATCTTTCTTCGGCATGAACCCTTTGATGCGTCATCAAATAATAGGCAGAACAAAATGTTTTTGAGCATACCTTACACGTGTATGGTCCTCGAGCAGTCTGACGCCGAACGGATGGTTTCTTTCTGGCATGACTAATTTCATGAAATTTCGCCTCAGGACTTGTTGCAAATGATCTTGAACAGACTTTGCACTTGTAAGGTTTTTCGACAGTATGAGTCTGCTGATGTGTCTTCAAATTAGATTTGGTGGAATATGATTTAGAGCATATGTTGCAACTGAACGGTTTTTCTCCAGTGTGAATTCTCGTATGTGTCAATAAAACGAATCTCTTAGAAAAAGTCTTTGGACAAAATGTGCAATTGAACGGTTTTTCTCCAGTGTGAATTCTCATATGTGTGAATAAATTAGAACTCATAGAAAAAGCCTTTGGACAAAATGAGCAATTGAACGGTTTTTCTCCAGTGTGAATTCTCGTATGTGTTAATAAATTACTACTCTTAGAAAAAGTCTTTGGACAAAACGAGCATTTGAACGGTTTTTCGCCAGTATGATTCCGCTGATAATGTGTCTGCAAACCAGATTCGGTAGAACATGATTCAGAGCATATGTTGCAATGGAACGGTTTTTCTCTAGTGTGAATTCTCGTGTGTGCCAATAAAGCATAACTCTCAGAAAAAGTCATTGGGCAACATGAGCATTTGAATGGTTTTTCGCCAGTATGAATCTTTGCATGCCTTTTCAAAACAGACCTTCCAGAAAAATATTTAGAACATACATTACATTGGTAAGGCTTGTCTCCAGTATGAACCTTTTGATGCACCTTCAAATATGCTTTGAGAGCAAATGACTTTGAACAGATTTTGCACTTGTAAGGTTTTTCCTCAGTATGAATCTGCAGATGTGTATTCAAATTACTTTTGGTACGACATGATTTAGAGCATATTTTGCACTTGAATTCTTTTTCTCCAGTATGCTCCCTTTCATGTACTGATAAACTGCCTCTCTTATCAAAGGATTCTGGACATGTTCTGCACTTGAACAACTGCCCTTTAAAATGAGTCTTACGATGTCTCATCAAACTATCCTTAATGGGAAATGATTTAGGGCAGTCATTGCATTTGTATGGTCGTTTCCCTGTATGACGTTTTTCATGTAATTTCAACTCGGATTTGAAAAAAAAGGATTTTGGGCAGGCACTACACTTGAAGCATTTTTCACCAGTGTGGATCTTCAAATGCTTGACCAAACTTGTTCTATAAGGATATGATTTTGGACAGAATTCGCACTTAAACGATTTCTCTTCAGTGTGGACCTTGAATTGGACTTCTGTAGCGATTTTTTCAAGTGTGGTAGAATATGAGGATTGCTTTTCGAAATCTGAAAAAAAAGTTCTGAATAATAATTCAGGACATCAGTCATGACATCAGTAAAACTGTCGATTATAAAAAATTGTACTTGGGCATGTCTAATGTGAGAACATGTTTCATTGGTAAACTACACTTCAGATTGATTGATTTACTGAATTTTCAATGATTAAAATCTCAAAATTCAGTTCTGTGACCGCATATTTTTTTAAATTCTCAGTTGAACCAATGCCCTGCTTATATTTTCAACAAATCACGAAAATAGGGTTATATCCATGAATATAGTTTCACCTGTTAAATGTTCACTGGAAGAGTATGAATTTAGATCCAGAGGATTCTCCTCAGCTGCTTGATCATGAGTTCCTGAGGGGTTGTGGTCTCTTAGCTCTTCTTCGCAAAAGTTGGCTCCAACATCCACGAAAACAGTATCAAGACCATCTTCTTTTTCTGTTTTGCAGTGAACAGTATTCGTTAAAAAATCCTCATTGAAATTGAAGATTCCCTCTTCTTTTATTGTAATTTCTGCAATAATTAGAATATGTGGACAATATATAAACATTTATACACACATATATAGAATGAAATAGAAAGCATACAGACTTTATCATTCTAATTCGTCATCATCAAGATACTCCAAATATATATTTTAATTAATCCATATAGATGATGGCCATGCCATAGGAGAGGTCAATACAGATAATACTATTTGGGACTAAGTGATAAAAACTAATGAAATTTTCAGTGAAATGGACTATTTAAATGACTGAGGATCTCTATGATGAAATATCTACCAAAAATGAACGTGTGCGGCAATTTCAATATTTATTTATTTATGTATTCAACGGGTTGTCCCAATTTTCGCATAATACAGTTTTCCTATTTGTTCACATATTTCCTCAAATTGAATATGGAAATCTAAGTTTTAATGTGATTCACATAAGATCAACATAATTATTTATTGCTTTGTGTTTGTAAGAATGAAGTATTTTTGATGAAGAATTCCTGACACTTGTAATGTCATTCAGTACTAGTTTTTCAGATGTTACTAATTCACAAGTATCCCTTCAGTCTGTGGTCATTTGAATTATTTTTTATTGGCCAAGAAGTCAATTATTATTATTAATGATTTTCAACAAATGACAGAAACAGCGATGTACCAAAGAAAAAATGTAAATTTTGTTTCCATGATATATAAAATCACCTGTTACTGATCCATCTGGAGAGCATGTATTTGTGCCGTGAGGAACCTTTTCAGCCTCTTGATTACTTTGCTCTTCTTCACAAAAGTTGCCTTCAACGTCTACAAAAACAGTATGAAGACCATCTCCTCCCTCTGTTTTACAAAGAACAGTGTCAACTGATAAATCTTCAGAAAAACTGGTGAAATCTTCCTCCATTGTGCCTTTGGCAGATTTCTATGTGAGAAATAAGCCTTTTCTTTGAAACCTAAAATTGTTCAATAATAGTTAAACTTGTTAAACTACATACTTATTCTATTGAAATTTTTCAAAATTGATAGGTGAAAGTCAAATATTTTCTTTGGCAAGTAGCTATCAGTGTCTGAAACTAAATAAAGAGGATTTTGAAAGGAAAATGTGATTCAGTTAATATTATATTGTTTCAGTTGAAAAGTTCATATTATACACAGGCATTTGTTGAAAAGAGCGGTTTTAAAAACGCAACTGACCAAAAGCAAGACAACTAGTTTTTAATTAAATATAAATTTGGGCAAATTTTACTTCTCCAGGAGGTCACACAGAATAATTTCTGGCAGCCAAGTTCACATATCATTACTTTTGAATGACCCGGATGACCTAACAAATACAAAAAATTCAATCAATCAATCAATCAAAAATATGCTTTATTGTCTAAGAAAAAGTACTTATTGACAAAGCGTTAAACTATACTAATACATATAAAAGAGTTACAAGATCAGTAAGTAGAAGTTAAATACTAGACTATAAATATTGGTTTAAAATAGAAGGCAATAAATATAAAAGAATTTATAAAATCACAATATATAATATTACAAACACATTAAAATAATAAAAACTTGGTTACAATATCTATCACCATTTGTCACTGTAATATTCTTGTAGGCAATAGTAGGCTTTCGTACACAATATCTGTTCTGTTCTGTAAGAACTTCAAAATGATAAATACATTCGTAGGACTGGGTACATCATGAAGTGTATCAGCAATATAATAGTTCAAAACATAAACTACCTACTTGTAATGAGGAAATAATTAATGCAAAGAAAAATCCTTTATTGTTAATAGCATCAAATTCAAAGTTGAAACACCTTATTATGGTTTGCAGAATTTTGTTTGGCCCAAATGAATTTTTTTGAAAGTAGGAAGCTCATAAAACGCGTAGTTTTATATATGAGTTTCATCTCATCATCTCCCTGTTTTTAAAACTGAATGGTCAAATTTGTCAAAACAAAATGATATGTTTACTATCAATTTCTGTGTATAAAACCTAAACCCTGCTTATATAAATGTCACCAAAGTGGATTATGTGAATCGATTATACCTGATTTAAGATGTCCAGACGAAACAGGTCACAGAATAATGTTAGGTCGAAAATGATATAATAAACAACTCAAAATATTTCTCTTGGAATTTCCAGCCAGTTTGTACATAAAATATAATTTACAAATCACAAATCTTATATCGTATCCAAATATGTCATGATGACATATGTCTTATGTCATATAGGTTATAAGCCGCTTTCCAGTGGAGCTCTGTTACTCCTAAACTGAACCTGAAGTGAATCGCACCTGACTTTATAAATGGAAATTAATTGGAAAATGATTCATCATGATCTGTCAAATACACTTCAGGAGCTACCCGGAGCTACTCCTTGTGGCAATTGGAAAGCGGCTTATGTCACGATTCAATTCGCAAGAATTCCAATCGACCAGACTTCATATAGGCGATTCGCGTGAGCCAATCAGAACAGTTGTGTTGTGTCTAATTTGAATGATTTATCCAATTTTGGATGTTAAAGGTGAATTGTTGGTTAGTCAGGTCAGGTTGGTTATGCAAATTTCACCAACATAAGTGGTCGATAATTTCTTTGAATGGTAATTTTTTGATGAAAGTGTCCAGATGAATGAGATTATGGGCAGTTTACATGAAGTTGATATTTTCATGAATATCTACGACCTGGCCGCTAGATGGCTGTCGCATCTGAGAGTGATGGTGTCCAAAAATCTTATTTTTCGGGGGTATCATTATCTTCCTTACACCAGAACTTGTTCTGTCTGGAAGATGTATTTTCAATAAAGTAAATAAAAATAAATAAATAATAACAATACTTGAGTGAAGCCAAAGGCATAGCCTGTGCGGATAGAGGACGGCTCTTATTATTATTTGCCATGGCGCTCCGGTGACATTTACCGATTTTTGGTGGCGTATTCACTTTTCATCTGGAGGAAAGCACGAGCGAGGTACCTATCAAGTTTGAAAAATTCAACTTGAAAGAAATAATAAAAATATTTTCGAATTCAACCATGTAATTCAAAACTTGCCAGAAAAGGTGATAAACTAATACATTTGAATCAATAAATTAAATAATTTATTACTTTAAACTGAAGGATACAAAGGTAAAATAAGATTTACAGTTGCCCTTATCAGAAAACACAAATTTACAAACAAATAAAATATTCTAATCCAAGTTTTTATGCACAGTTCAGTGAGTAAAAAAATAAACTGCAACTGATGAACAGTATTTGTGTCAAATTTGAACCATTCAAATTAATTGTACTCTTTCTTAGTACGATACATTTTCGTAAAAAGCTTTTTACATTTGCGCCTCATTCAACAAACCTTCGCTCGTACAAAAAGCTATACTTTAGAAACTGATATCATAAATAACTAATTGCATCGCCTTTTCATAATCTTATCAACAGCAAAAAACAAAAAAAGGGCGTTCAAGATGTACAACTATCACGTGATACATGATGGTTGGTTTCATTATCAACTATGGGTGCCTTTTTATTTCGACCAATAAGAGTTGATGGTTTCTAGAAGCCAAAAAGTCGCATCAAAATTATATTAACGCCATTAAGGAGTATAATTTCGAATTTAAATTTTTTTTATTTTTCCTTCATAACATCAGAAGTGAAGAAGCAGGATGATATTTTTTGAATAACTCTATTGATCTCTGAATCACTCTACTCCGCCCCTATTTAACCACCATTCTATCTCTTACCGTTTCAAAGAACCCAATGCATAGACACGAATTTGAATGTATTTACACTGTTTTTATGTATATCATAACAATTAATTCTTGTATGGAGCATACTAGTTCAGTCGACGGGTAGTTTCAGATAGAAAAAGGTCGGAAGTTAATGAAACTTTAAGATGTTGTTCAGGGATGGTTGATTAACATTTTGTCAAGTTTTGGACCTCGCGGACCCTGTGATTAAACAGTAGGGGGTGTGGTTTTTCCTCAATAACTTTTTTGCCTTACGTTCTACAGCAAAAACGTCGTTATAGTTTTTTGTAGATCGTCAAATTCCCTACGAATTGTTGCCTCAAACATGTTTGTGTCTCAATTTGTTATCGAGATATGGCGCTTCGAAGAATAGGTAATTTTTCGAATTTCGCCACAAAATGCAGAATTCCACCCTATTTCTTCTGTTATACAAGAATTATGATGAAATGTAGTTGCTATTATATTTCCTACTTGATATCACCAACTTTGGATAACCCCCACCCCTGCTTGCCCACCAGGTGTCAAGTCGTTCCTCCCAAGGACAAGAGAGTGTCGGGCCGAGGGGAGTGTGTGATCAGCTACAGCAGTAAAAAGCTGGAAAACAATAGATGTCAGAGCCCTTTTCCCGTGGAACTGCGGAATTCAAACGATGAGCCAATATTCAACATAGAAGGCTGAAATTTGTATATTCTACCTGCGCTACCTAGACCTATTTGTTTTCGATTTTTGAGGTCATATTAGATCACTTTTCATTTTATTCTTTCAACATGACTCTATTATTCATTAATTCCAAGAAGAAATCGAAAAATAGTAATTATAGAAGGGTATAAGTACCTCAGGTAGAATAGTCAAATTAGGTAATAAGAAAATTAAAATTAGGGATTGGTAAAAATGGGACAGAGTGTTTAACCACTCAGAGTATATATAGTTAGATAAGTAACATTAGAAACCTTCAGCTCTTGAAGTGAATAACTTTGTTAGCGAAAGGAGCATCGAGTGTTAGTGACAGTTATGGTTTTTGGGTAATTTTCTGAGATGGTGTCTACATCTCGTGGATCAGACTTGTGTTTTATTTGTAAAGGAGGAGTTGAAGCAGGTGAACTAACTGTAGTGAAAGCCAGAGGAGTTGCCAGACTGTTGGAGTCCAGTGTAAAAAGGAAACTTTCGGCAGATGAACAGCTTCTGCGTGAGTTGAGTGAAGTAAGAGTGCACAGTGCTTGCCAAACAAGTTACAACAATGAGAAATTAGTTGCTGCATTTACACGTCGTGGATGTGACACATACAATGCTCCTTCTCCTGCACCTTCCCGACGGTCACAAGTTGCGAAATTCGACTTCACCAATGCGTGTTTTCTTTGTGAGGAAGCTATCACTGATGATTTCAGAGCTAAACAGGCAAAGTTGCCCTTGGAAAGGCGCAATGCTACAGTCAAAGTGACTCTACCCGAAATTTCTAATAGAATCATCGAAAAGGCGAGGATGCGTGGAGACGACTGGGGGAAGAAAATAGAAGAGCGCATTAGCCAGTTGCAGAATTTGGACACTGATTTAGTCGCCGTCAATGCTGAGTATCATCAAAAGTGCCTCGCAAGCTTTTACCATAAACCTAAGTCATCGCATAAAAGAGGATTCCGCCCATCGCCGAGTGTTGACGAAACCATGCAGGTGATATTTTCATACATTGACGAGAAAAGTGATGAATGCCAGTTTTCCATTCAGCAGCTGATTGAGCTGATTGAGGAAGACCGTCGACCACACAGCAAAACTGTCAAAAATCGTCTTTTCTTTTTTCTTCCTGTCCTGGGATAATTATGTAGGGGAACGGGGCGGGGGGATATCGATCCGAAAAGTAACTGATATCAATACCAAAATGATGTGAATATGTGAATAGGTATGGTTGGCTTTCATCAGAAAGTTAGCTTTTGAGAATTGGGGTTGGGTGGGGGTAGGAGGAGTGGGGTGTCCAAAGTTGGTGACTTCAACTAAGAACCATAATTACTACAACATTTCATCATAATTCGGGTATAACAGATGAAATAAGCTGTATTTTTTTGTAATTTCTTAGCAAATTCTGAAACATGACCTTTTTTTTGACGGGTCATATCTTGGTAGCGAATTCACATACAAAATTGTATAAAATTTTACGCTCTACAAAAAAGTATCGATGTTTTTTCCGTAGGACGTAAGAGAAAAAAGTAATTGAGGAAAAACCGGAGAGAGGTCAAAAATTTTGCAGTTTCCCCCCCCTACTTTTTTCGCACAGGGTCCTCGAGGTCCAAAACTTGAGAAAATGTTGATTAACCATTCCTGAAGAACCTCCTGAAGTTTCATTAGCTTCCGACCTTTTTTCACTTAACCCCACTTTTTTCAACTTGTCTACTGAACTATACCCTTTTGTGATACTTTTGAGGCTGAAAGTATCTGATGAGTATTAAACTTGAGGCGAGTATTGTGACTTAAATGTAACTTAAATATTGATTCCTTGAACAATAACAGATTATGTCCCATACAAGTCAATTTTCAATTGTCTCACCACCCAATTTGAAATCTTCATTAACCTCGGTCTTCAACTGTTTTGTGTCTTTACTCAACGGGAATACGTTTGGTTTTTCGCTCCCTGGAAAATCTTCCATGCCATTTATAATCAACTGTTTCATATCTTCGCTTGGTAGTAACTCTTGAAGAGTGTCACTTTTTATGAAATCTTCAAAATCAACACTCATGGAGGATAACTCATTCTTTCCTTCACACAAAATGAACTCTTTCTCTATATTGTCCTTTATGAACTCTTTCATATCTTCACCCGTTGAATGGTCTTCTCTGTCATCGTCTATTGTAATCATTTCAGAATCATTACACTCTAAAGAATCCTTTGATTTGTGGCTCCTGACGAAATCCTCTGAAGTCGGGAAATCTTGAGTAGTATCGGCTCCATTCATTTTTCTATTATGTATCATCTCGTGTTGTTTCAAAGATATTTCCGAAGCAAAAGATTTTCCACAGAGTTTGCATAAAAATAATTCATTCAAATGCGTCTTTTCATGAGTATTCCGATGGGAACCTCTTTTAAAAGATTTTGAGCACACTTTGCATTTGAATTTTCTTTCTTCATACTTTGACAATTCTTCTGTAATTTTTGAGTCTGAATACGGGAGATCTTGATTACCAAATGTTCTCTCATGTTGTTTCACATAGCTATTCAAGGCAAAAGATTCAAACTCGCAATAAAATAATTCATTCAATGGTTTTGTTCCCGTATGAACCCTCTCGTGTGTCAATAATTGGCTTTTTTCCATAAAAGACTTTGAACAAAATGAGCATTTGAAGGGTTCATCTCTGGAATGAGTCCTTTCATGTAATTTCAAAGCATAGCTTTCAAAAAATGATTTCAAACATATTTTGCACTCAAATGATCTTTCTTCGGCATGAACCCTTTGATGCGTCATCAAATAATAGGCAGAACAACATGTTTTTGAGCATACCTTACACGTGTATGGTCCTCGAGCAGTCTGACGCCGAACGGATGGTTTCTTTCTGGCATGACTAATTTCATGAAATTTCGCCTCAGAACTTGTTGCAAATGATCTTGAACAGACTTTGCACTTGTAAGGTTTTTCGACAGTATGAGTCTGCTGATGTGTCTTCAAATTAGATTTGGTGGAACATGATTTAGAGCATATGTTGCAATTGAACGGTTTTTCTCCAGTGTGAACCCTCTCATGAGTCGATAAGCAGGCTTTCCGCGCAAAATACTTTGAACAAAATGAGCATTTGAATGGTTTCTCTCCTGTATGACTCCTTTCATGTACTTTCAAAGCGCCGTTTTCACGAAATGATTTGGAACAGACCGTGCATTTGAAAGGTTTCTCCCCAGTATGGATCCTTTGATGTGTCAATAAAGCGAAACTCTTAGAAAAAGTCTTTGGACAAGATGAGCATTTGAATGGTTTTTCGCCAGTATGAATCTTTGCATGCCTTTTCAAAGGAGACCTTCCAGAAAAATATTTAGAACATACATTACATTGGTAAGGCTTGTCTCCAGTATGAACATTTTGATGCATCATCAAATGTGCTTTGAGAGCAAATGACTTTGAACAGATTTTGCACTTGTAAGGCTTTTCGCCAGTATGAGTTTGCAGATGTGTTTTCAAATTACTTTTGGTAGAACATGATTTAGAGCATATTTTGCACTTGAATTCTTTTTCTCTAGTATGCTCCCTTTCATGTACTGATAAACTGCCTCTCTGATCAAAGGACTCTGAACAGAATAAGCACTTGAACGGTTTTTCTTTCAAATGAATCGATTCATGCATTTTCAGTGATTCACTTGTAGGAAAAAATTCAGAACAAACTCTACACTCCAATGGGTTTTTTTCAGTATGGACCCTCTCATGTACCAATAGACCTACTTTTTGAGCAAAAGACCTTGAACAAATTGAGCATTTGAATGGTGTTTCTTCCAAATGAATATATTCATGGGTTCTCAATGAATCTCTGTCAGTAAAAAACTTGGAACAGAAAATGCACTTGTACAGTTTTGCCATAGAATGAATGCTTTCATGAGTTGTCAAATTGAATTTTGAAGAGAACGATTCTGAGCAGAGGTTGCACTTGAACGGTTTTTCTCTAGTATGAATGTTTTGATGTATTTCCAAATTAGATTTTAAATTAAACGATTTAGGGCAGACGTTGCACTGAAACGCGTGCTTGTTTTCATCAGAATGGATCCTTCTAACATGATTCATCAATTGAACTGGAGTAGAAAATGTTTCGGGGCATACTTTGCACTTTTCCTTTCCATCCGTGTGAATCATTTCATGATTCATCAACTCATGATTGTACGAAAAGGATTCTGGACATGTTCTGCACTTGAACAACTGCCCTTTAAAATGAGTCTTACGATGTCTCATCAAACGATGTTTAGTGGGAAATGATTTAGGGCAGTCATTGCAATTGTATGGTCGTTTCCCTGTATGACGTTTTTCATGTAATTTCAACTCGGATTTGAAAAAAAAGGATTTTGGGCAGGCACTACACTTGAAGCATTTTTCACCAGTGTGGATCTTCAAATGCTTTACCAAACTTGTTCTATAAGGATATGATTTTGGACAGAATTCGCACTTAAACGATTTCTCTTCAGTGTGGACCTTGAATTGGACTTCTGTAGCGATTTTTTCAAGTGTGGTAGAATATGAGGATTGCTTTTCGAAATCTGAAAAAAAAGTTCTGAATAATAATTCAGGACATCAGTCAGTCATGACATCAGTAAAACTGTCGATTATAAAAAATTGTACTTGGGCATGTCTAATGTGAGAACATGTTTCATTGGTAAACTACACTTCAGATTGATTGATTTACTGAATTTTCAATGATTAAAATCTCAAAATTCAGTTCTGTGACCGCATATTTTTTTAAATTCTCAGTTGAACCAATGCCCTGTTTATATTTTCAACAAATCACGAAAATAGGGTTATATCCATGAATATAGTTTCACCTGTTAAATGTTCACTGGAAGAGTATGAATTTAGATCCAGAGGATTCTCCTCAGCTGCTTGATCATGAGTTCCTGAGGGGTTGTGGTCTCTTAGCTCTTCTTCGCAAAAGTTGGCTCCAACATCCACGAAAACAGTATCAAGACCATCTTCTTTTTCTGTTTTGCAGTGAACAGTATTCGTTAAAAAATCCTCATTGAAATTGAAGATTCCCTCTTCTTTTATTGTAATTTCTGCAATAATTAGTATATGTGGACAATATATAAACATTTATACACACATATATAGAATGAAATAGAAAGCATACAAACTTTATCATTCTAATTCGTCATCATCAAGATACTCCAAATAGATATTTTAATTAATCCATATAGATGATGGCCATGCCATAGGATAGGTCAATACAGATAATACTATTTGGGACTAAGTGATAAAAACTAATGAAATTTTCAGTGAAATGGACTATTTAAATGACTTTGCGGATCTCTATGATGAAATATCTATCAAAAATGAACGTGTGCGGCAATTTCAATATTTATTTATTTATGTATGCAACGGGTTGTCCCAATTTTCGCATAATACAGTTTTCCTATTTGTTCACATATTTCCTCAAATTGAATATGGAAATCTAAGTTTTAATGTGATTCACATAAGATCAACATAATTATTTATTGCTTTGTGTTTGTAACAATGAAGTATTTTTGATGAAGAATTCCTGACACTTGTAATTTCATTCAGTACTAGTTTTTCAGATGTCACTAATTCACAAGTATCCCTTCAGTCTGTGGTCATTTGAATTATTTTTTATTGGCCAAGAAGTCAATTATTATTATTAATGATTTTCAACAAATGACAGAAACAGCGATGTACCAAAGAAAAAATGTAAATTTTGTTTCCATGATATATAAAATCACCTGTTACTGATCCATCTGGAGAGCATGTATTTGTGCCGTGAGGAACCTTTTCAGCCTCTTGATTACTTTGCTCTTCTTCACAAAAGTTGCCTTCAACGTCTACAAAAACAGTATGAAGACCATCTCCTCCCTCTGTTTTACAAAGAACAGTGTCAACTGATAAATCTTCAGAAAAACTGGTGAAATCTTCCTCCATTGTGCCTTTGGCAGATTTCTATGTGAGAAATAAGCCTTTTCTTTGAAACCTAAAATTGTTCAATAATAGTTAAACTTGTTAAACTACATACTTATTCTAATGAAATGTTTCAAAATTGATAGGTGAAAGTCAAATATTTTGTTTGGCAAGTAGCTATCAGTGTCTGAAACTAAATAAAGAGGATTCTGAAAGTAAAATGTGATTCAGTTAATATTATATTGTTTCAGTTGAAAAGTTCATATTATTCACAGGCATTTGTTGAAAAGAGCGGTTTTAAAAACGCAACTGACCAAAAGCAAGACAACTAGTTTTTAATTAAATATAAATTTGGGCAAATTTTACTTCTCCAGGAGGTCACACAGAATAATTTCTGGCAGCCAAGTTCACATATCATTACTTTTGAATGACCCAGATAACCTAACAAATACAAAAGTTTCAATCAATCAATCAAAAATATGCTTTATTGTCTAAGAAAAAGTACTTATTGACAAAGCGTTAAACTATACTAAATATAAAAGAGTTACAAGATCAGTAAGTAGAAGTTAAATACTAGAATATAAATATTGGTTTAAAATAGAAGGCAATAAATATAAAAGAATTTATAAAATCACAATATATAATATTACAAACACAGTAAAATAATAAAAACTTGGTTACAATATCTATCACCATTTGTCACTGTAATATTCTTGTAGGCAATAGTAGGCTTTCGTACACAATATCTGTTCTGTTCTGTAAGAACTTCAAAATGATAAATACATTCGTAGGACTGGGTACATCATGAAGTGTATCAGCATTATCATAGTTCAAAACATAAACTACCTACTTGTAATGAGGAAATAATTAATGCAAAGAAAAATCCTTTATTGTTAATAGCATCAAATTCAAAGTTGAAACACCTTATTATGGTTTGCAGAATTTTGTTTGGCCCAAATGAATTTTTTTGAAAATAGGAAGCTCATAAAACGCGTTACTGCCGTCCTAAGCAAAAGAGCAGTATCTACATCTGCTATTTTGCTCAGAATTCTGTAGATCCGACCTTTTTACGTAGGAAATTCTTGAATTTTTGTAGATACGACTAAATAATTTGTCAATTTTGGCTATTCAGAGTATACTTCATATTTGTTCCATAAAAGTAAAAATTTATAGGTTTTATATATATATATATATATATATATATATATATATATATATATATATATATATATATATATATATATATATATATATATATATATATATATATATATATATATATATATATATATATATATATATATATATATATCTCAACATTCATATTTTTTGTAGATACTGCCCTTTTGCTTAGGACGGCAGCGTAGTTTTATGTATGAGTTTTATCTCATCATCTCCCTGTTTTTAAAACTGAATGGTCAAATTTGTCAAAACAAAATGATATGTTTACTATCAATTTGTGCGTATAAAACCTAAACCCTGCTTATATAAATGTCACCAAAGTGGAATATGTGAATCGATTATACCTGATTTAAGATATCCAGACGGAACAGGTCACAGAATAATGCTCTAGAGAACGTTAGGTCGAAAATGAAATAATAAACAATTCAAAATATTTCTCTCAGAGTTTCCAGCCAGTTTGTACATAAAATATAATTTATAAATCACAAATCTTATAACTTATCCAAATATGTCATGATGACTTATGTCATATGTCATATAGGTTATAAGCCGCTTTCCAGTGGAACCAGTGGAGCTTTGTTACTCCTAAACTGAACCTGAAGTGAATCGCACCTGACTTTATAAATGGAAATTAATTGGAAAATGATTTATCATGATCTGTCAAATATCACTTCAGGAGTTACCCTGTGGCTTATATGTCACGATTCAATTCGCAATAATTCCAATCGACCAGACTTCATATGGGCGATTCGCGTGAGCAATCAGAACAGTTGTGTTGTGTCTAATTTGAATGATTTATCCAATTTTGGATGGTAAAGGTGAATTCTGTTGGTTAGTCAGGTCAGGTTGGTTACGCAAATTCAACCAACATAAGTGGTCAATTAATTCCTTGATATGGTGATTTTTTGATGAAAGAGTCCAGATGAATGAGATTATGGGCAGTTTACATGAAGTTGATATTTTCATGAATATCTAGGACCTCGCCGCTAGATGGCTGTCGCATCTGAGAGTGATGTTCAAAAATCTTATTTTTCGGAGGGATCATTATAATAATAATACTTCCTCATTAACACTCATAGGCCCAAAGGCACAGCCTGTGTGGGTAGAGGACGGCTCTTATTATTATTTGCCATGGCGCTCCGGTAACACTTACCGATTTTTGGTGGCGTATTCACTTTTCATCTGGAGGAAAGCACGAGCGAGGTACCTATCAAGTTTGAAAAATTCAACTTGAAAGAAATAATAAAAATAAATCCGAATTCAACCATGTCATTCAAAAATTGCCAGAAAAGGTGATAAACAAACACATTTAAGTCAACAAATTGAATAATTTATTACTTTAAACTGAAGGATACAAAGATAAAATAAGATTTACAGTTGCCCTTATCAGAACATATAAATGACTTAATTAAATTTACACACAAATAAAATATTCTAAACTAAGTTTTTATGCACAGTTCAGTGAGTAAAAAAATAAACTACAACTGATGAACAGTATTTGTGTCAAATTTGAACCATTCGAATTATGTATACTCTTTCCTAGTAGGGATACATTTTCGTAAAAAGCTTTTTACATTCGCGTGTTTTGTTGAACTCGATTGCGTCTCATTCAACAAACCTTCGCGCTCATACAAAAAGTTCTACTTTACAAACTGATATCATAAATGACTAAATGCATCGCCTTTTCATAATCTTATCAACAGCAAAAACAAAAAAAGGGCGTTCAAGATGTACAACTATCACGTGATACATATGATGGTTGGTTTCATTATCAACTATGGGTGCCTTTTTATTTCGACCAATAAAAAAATAAAGAGAGTTGATGGTTTCTAGGAGCAAAGGCAAAAAGGTAAAAAGGGACTTTTATTATCGGGTTTTCAGTGTCATGGTTTGTTGAGCTGGTTATTGCTCGGCTTCTAGATCTTCATTGAAAATATCCAATGCCTGGTAAATGAGTCCACCATGCTTTCTTGGCCTGTTATGGTGTGCTCTGACTGCTGTAATATCTCTTGTCAATGGACTTCCGAGGATGAAGTAACGATAGAACTTTTCAGAGATGGTTTTGTTGTACTCTTCTATGGACGTCGTACCATTTCATACTTTACAAGGCTGCAAAACACTGGACAGGCATAGGTCATCGTTGGCCTGATGACCTGTTTGTAAAGCAGTATTTTGTTTTCCACTGCCAACCTAGAGTTCCTCGCAATCAGTGGATACGTCCTTTTGACTGCGGCTCCTGCTCGCTGTATTGCTAGGTTGACATGCTTTATGAGTGTTAGCCTTCTGTCCAGCTGTACTCCCAGGTACCGCACGGAGTCGGACTCGTCAATCAGATTTCCCAGAACCCTAAATCCCCCAAAGATTTCAACATTGGTTCTTTTCTGTGTGAAATTTATGAGTTCTATTTTGTCAGGATTCAGCACTATTTTGTTCTTCGCTAGGTACGGCACGACAAGTGTCTCCAAATGCGTTTCCACCAGGGTCGCGGCTGTCGCGCTGTAGAACGACTTGGCGTATATTGCCGTGTCATCGGCATATACAGCCGTGTTCGTGTTTCCGTGCACTGGAAAGTCGTGCGTATATAGCGAATACAAAAGTGGGGACAAGCTCGATCCCTGAGGCACTCCTGCTCCGGCTATCTTCACTGCTGAGCTGGCGTTGTTTACTTTAGCCCTGAAAGTCCTATTAACT
The DNA here is from genome assembly GCA_958502065.1 of Chrysolina americana. Lineage (NCBI taxonomy): Eukaryota > Metazoa > Arthropoda > Insecta > Coleoptera > Chrysomelidae > Chrysolina > Chrysolina americana. Next base: position 2,980,001 of record OY293411.1, on the reverse strand, counting down.
AGATATGAGTCTAGGATTTTCACCATACACTCCGGCATGCCTGCTCTTAGCATCTTCATGACTAATCCCTCTATCCAGACGGTATCAAAAGCTTTCTGGATGTCCAGCAGGACCATGACTGTATTGTGGCCTAGTTGAAGGCCCCCCCTCACCTCGTGGACAATTCGGGCTACCTGGGAGGTGGTTGAGTGTCCCTTTCGGAACCCGAACTGCTCCGCCGGGATGAGTTTGAGCCTCTCTTCCAGGCTCATAAATCTTTTCAGTAAGATTCTATCTACCACCTTGGCTATGGCGCTCAGCAACGAGATTGGGCGATAGATCTTGACCCATGCTTCCGGCTTGCCCTGTTTGAAGATTAGGATAATCTCCACCTGCTTTAAACATTGCGGGTAGTGCTGCCATTTTATGATACTGTTGACTATATATACTAGCTGTACGAGAGACTTTCTTGGCAGATTCCTGAGTAGGACTGCATCAATCTTATCCACTCCTGGTGCCTTGTTTCTAGGGAGCCTCTTTATTGTTTCCTGTACCTCCTCGAAGCTGGTCATCAGCTTCGAGAAGGTCCTAGCGTTGATGATTACCCTCGGGGCTTCTCTAAACTCTCTGGCTTCCCTAGAAACCGCCTCCTGCTCCGGAGTGGAGTCGGCGCTCGTCTGGAATGTGCTCTGGTAATACTCCGCGAACAACTCCGCTTTCACTGGATCGGCCATCGCCAGTGTCCGACCATTCCCCACGGCTGGAATGTCCTTGTGCCTCCGTCGGAGACGTTTGGACATCCGCCAGAGGGAGTTGTCGACCACTTTGAGGTTTTCGAGTTTCCTCTTCCAGACTTCATCTTTGTGGCTTTTTATGTGATCGTTGATTTCATGCCCTAGGTTCATCATATTTTCTCTATGTATTGGGTTTCGTGTGTTCGGTCATTTCTTTCTTTCTTTGTTATTTAATTTGATGAGACCTAGGATGTAGTCTGGAAGAAGTTCTCTATCCTCTCTTACGGCCTTCTTCCTGGTGGTGGCATCTCTTACTTTCTGAATGTTTTCTATCAGCCTCCGAGTTTCTGCATCTACGTTGTCCGCGGTTATTTGCGGTGTTAATAATGTTTTTTCGTTCATCAATCTCCTGTACTCCTTCCAGTCAGTGGTGTGATAATCATACATGATTCTTTCCCCCTTAGGGGGTATTCCACCTTTGATTGTAAAGAGTACAGGATCGTGATCCGAAATCAACTCGGGAGCTGTTTTTGAGCTCTGAGATGCCCACGACGTTCTTGTTCACCACCAAGTCGATTGTCGTAGGAGTCTGACCATTCCAGGGAAAATGCGTTGGGGTGTTAGGGAAGTCTATTATCACCTCGTTATCCTGGGAGTAGTTCCAGAGCACTCTTCCATAATAATCCAATAAGAGTTGATGGTTTCTAGAAGCCAAAAATTACGATAACGCCATTAAGGAGTATAATTTCGAATTTCAAAATTTTCGATTTTTCCTTCATAACATCAGAAGTGAAGAAGCAGGATGATATTTTTTGAATAACTCTATTGATCTCTGAATCACTCTACTCCGCCCCTATTTAACCACCATTCTATCTCTTACCGTTTCAAAGAACCCAATGCATAGACACGAATTTGAATGTATTTACACTGTTTTTATGTATATCATAACAATTAATTCTTGTATGGAGCATACTAGTTCAGTCGACGGGTAGCTTCTGATAGAAAAAGGTCGGAAGTTAATGAAACTTTAAGATGTTGTTCAGGGATGGTTGATTAACATTTTGTCAAGTTTTGGACCTCGCGGACCCTGTGATTAAACAGTAGGGGGTGTGGTTTTTCCTCAATAACTTTTTTGCCTTACGTTCTACAGCAAAAACGTCGTTATAGTTTTTTGTAGATCGTCAAATTCCCTACGAATTTGTTGCCTCAAACATGTTTGTGTTTCAATTTGTTACCGAGATATGGCGCTTCGAAGAATAGGCAATTTTTCAAATTTCGACACAAAATGCAGAATTCCACCCCATTTCTTCTGTTATACAAGAATTATGATGAAATGTAGTTGCTATTATAATTCCTACTTGAAATCACCAACTTTGGATATCCCCCACCCCTGCTTGCCCACCAGGTGTCAATTCGTTCCTCCCAAGGACAAGAGAGTGTCGGGCCGAGGGGAGTGTGTGATCAGCTACAGCAGTAAAAAGCTGGAAAACAATAGATGTCAGAACCCTGCTCCTGTGGAACTGCGGAATGCAAACGATGAGTCAATATTCAACATAGAAGGCTGAAATTTATCTATTCTACTTGCGCTACCTAGACATGTTTTCGATTTTTGAGGTCATATTAGATCACTTTTCATTTTGTTCTTTCAACATGACTCTATTATTCATTAATTTCAAGAAGAAATCGAAAAATAGTAATTATAGAAGGGTATAAGTACCTCAGGTAGAATAGTCAAAATAAGCTTGACCTATTCAGTTGATTAAAAATGATGTTCAACCGGCTTACCAAGAAATTGTTTCTATTGGGGATTCCGGTGTGCAACAAACTCCTCACTTCTCCTTTTGGATACATTTTTATCATATATCTTTTGAGTATCGTAAGTATGTGTGTATTCTGTATTTTTTAATTTTCAATTGTCTCACCACCCAATTTGAAATCTTCATTAACCTCGGCCTTCAACTGTTTTGTGTCTTCATTCAACGGGAATACGTTTGGTTTTTCGCTCCCTGGAAAATCTTCCATGCCATTTATAATCAACTGTTTCATATCTTCGCTTGGTAGTAACTCTTGAAGAGTGTCACTTTTTATGAAATCTTCAAAATCAACACTCATGGAGGATAACTCATTCTTTCCTTCACACAAAATGAACTCTTTCTCTATATTGTCCTTTATGAACTCTTTCATATCTTCACCCGTTGAATGGTCTTCTCTGTCATCGTCTATTGTAATCATTTCAGAATCATTACACTCTAAAGAATCCTTTGATTTGTGGCTCCTGATGAAATCCTCTGAAGTCGGGAAATCTTTAGTAGTATCGGCTCCATTATTCTTTGTATTATGTATCATCTCGTGTTTTTTCAAAGAGCTTTCCAAGGCAACAGATTTTCCACAGAGTTTGCAAACAAATAATTTAAAACGCACTTTGCATTCGAAATTTTTTTCGTCAATCTTTGAGTGGTCTTCTATAATTCTATAAGGCGGGGGATCTTGACTACCAAATGTTCTCGCATGTTGTATACCATAGCTATTGTTCGACGCAAAAGATTCAAATTCGCAATGAAATAATTCATTCAATAGTTTTGCTCCCGTATGATTCCTCTCGTGCGACAATAATTGACTTTTTTCCGCAAAACACTTTGAACAAAATGAGCATTTGAAGGGTTCATCTTCTGAATGAATTCTTTCATGTAATTTCAAAGCATGGCGTTCAGAAAATGATTTTAAACATGTTTTGCCCTCAAATGATCTTTCTGCGGCATGCACCCTTTGATGCATCATCAATTGCGAGGCAGAAAAAAATATTTTCAAGCATACTTTACACTTGTGTGGTCCTTTACCAGTACGACGCACCTCATGTTTTAGCAAATGGGAGTTTAGAACAACATACTTCTCAGATGGTTTCTTTCCTGTATGAATCGTTTCATGATATTTCCGAGAAGAAGGTCCCGCAAATGATCTTGAACAGAATTTGCATTTGAAAGGTTTTTCGCCGGTATGACTACGCTGATGTACCTTCAAGGCAGATTTGGTAGACCATGATTTAGAGCATATGCTGCAAAGGAAGGGTTTTTCTCCAGTGTGTATTCTCTTATGTATCAATCTAGTATACCTATCAGCAAAAGACTTTGAACAAAATGAGCATTTGAATGGTTTTTCGCCAGTATGAACCCTTTCATGCCTCTTCAAACGAGTCTTTACAGAAAAAGATTTTAAACATACTTTGCACTCGAAAGGTTTTTCGCCAGTGTGAATTCTCTTATGTTTCAATATAGCATTACTATCAGCAAAAGACTTTAAACAAAATGAGCATTTGAATGGTTTTTCGCCAGTATGAACCCTTTCATGCCTCTTCAAACGAGTCTTTACAGAAAAAGATTTTAAACATACTTTGCACTCGAAAGGTTTTTCGCCAGTGTGAATTCTCTTATGTTTCAATATAGCATTACTATCAGCAAAAGACTTTAAACAAAATGAGCATTTGAATGGTTTTTCGCCAGTATGAACCCTTTCATGCCTCTTCAAACGAGTCTTTACAGAAAAAGATTTTAAACATACTTTGCACTCGAAAGGTTTTTCGCCAGTGTGAATTCTCTTATGTTTCAATATAGCATTACTATCAGCAAAAGACTTTAAACAAAATGAGCATTTGAATGTTTTTTCGCCAGTATGAACCCTTTCATGCCTCTTCAAACGAGTCTTTACAGAAAAAGATTTTAAACATACTTTGCACTCGAAAGGTTTTTCGCCAGTGTGAATTCTCTTATGTTTCAATATAGCATTACTATCAGCAAAAGACTTTGAACAAAATGAGCATTTGAATGGTTTTTCGCCAGTATGAACCCTTTCATGCCTCTTCAAACGAGTCTTTACAGAAAAAGATTTTAAACATACTTTGCACTCGAAAGGTTTTTCGCCAGTGTGAATTCTCTTATGTTTCAATATAGCATTACTATCAGCAAAAGACTTTAAACAAAATGAGCATTTGAATGGTTTTTCGCCAGTATGAACCCTTTCATGCCTCTTCAAACGAGTCTTTACAGAAAAAGATTTTAAACATACTTTGCACTCGAAAGGTTTTTCGCCAGTGTGAATTCTCTTATGTTTCAATATAGCATTACTATCAGCAAAAGACTTTGAACAAAATGAGCATTTGAATGGTTTTTCGCCAGTATGAACCCTTTCATGCCTCTTCAAACGAGTCTTTACAGAAAAAGATTTTAAACATACTTTGCACTCGAAAGGTTTTTCGCCAGTGTGAATTCTCTTATGTTTCAATATAGCATTACTATCAGCAAAAGACTTTAAACAAAATGAGCATTTGAATGGTTTTTCGCCAGTATGAACCCTTTCATGCCTCTTCAAACGAGTCTTTACAGAAAAAGATTTTAAACATACTTTGCACTCGAAAGGTTTTTCGCCAGTGTGAATTCTCTTATGTTTCAATATAGCATTACTATCAGCAAAAGACTTTGAACAAAATGAGCATTTGAATGGTTTTTCGCCAGTATGAACCCTTTCATGCCTCTTCAAACGAGTCTTTACAGAAAAAGATTTTAAACATACTTTGCACTCGAAAGGTTTTTCGCCAGTGTGAATTCTCTTATGTTTCAATATAGCATTACTATCAGCAAAAGACTTTAAACAAAATGAGCATTTGAATGGTTTTTCGCCAGTATGAACCCTTTCATGCCTCTTCAAACGAGTCTTTACAGAAAAAGATTTTAAACATACTTTGCACTCGAAAGGTTTTTCGCCAGTGTGAATTCTCTTATGTTTCAATATAGCATTACTATCAGCAAAAGACTTTGAACAAAATGAGCATTTGAATGGTTTTTCGCCAGTATGAACCCTTTCATGCCTCTTCAAACGAGTCTTTACAGAAAAAGATTTTAAACATACTTTGCACTCGAAAGGTTTTTCGCCAGTGTGAATTCTCTTATGTTTCAATATAGCATTACTATCAGCAAAAGACTTTGAACAAAATGAGCATTTGAATGGTTTTTCGCCAGTATGAACCCTTTCATGCCTCTTCAAACGAGTCTTTACAGAAAAAGATTTTAAACATACTTTGCACTCGAAAGGTTTTTCGCCAGTGTGAATTCTCTTATGTTTCAATATAGCATTACTATCAGCAAAAGACTTTGAACAAAATGAGCATTTGAATGGTTTTTCGCCAGTATGAACCCTTTCATGCCTCTTCAAACGAGTCTTTACAGAAAAAGATTTTAAACATACTTTGCACTCGAAAGGTTTTTCGCCAGTGTGAATTCTCTTATGTTTCAATATAGCATTACTATCAGCAAAAGACTTTAAACAAAATGAGCATTTGAATGGTTTTTCGCCAGTATGAACCCTTTCATGCCTCTTCAAACGAGTCTTTACAGAAAAAGATTTTAAACATACTTTGCACTCGAAAGGTTTTTCGCCAGTGTGAATTCTCTTATGTTTCAATATAGCATTACTATCAGCAAAAGACTTTGAACAAAATGAGCATTTGAATGGTTTTTCGCCAGTATGAACCCTTTCATGCCTCTTCAAACGAGTCTTTACAGAAAAAGATTTTAAACATACTTTGCACTCGAAAGGTTTTTCGCCAGTGTGAATTCTCTTATGTTTCAATATAGCATTACTATCAGCAAAAGACTTTAAACAAAATGAGCATTTGAATGGTTTTTCGCCAGTATGAACCCTTTCATGCCTCTTCAAACGAGTCTTTACAGAAAAAGATTTTAAACATACTTTGCACTCGAAAGGTTTTTCGCCAGTGTGAATTCTCTTATGTTTCAATATAGCATTACTATCAGCAAAAGACTTTGAACAAAATGAGCATTTGAATGGTTTTTCGCCAGTATGAACCCTTTCATGCCTCTTCAAACGAGTCTTTACAGAAAAAGATTTTAAACATACTTTGCACTCGAAAGGTTTTTCGCCAGTGTGAATTCTCTTATGTTTCAATATAGCATTACTATCAGCAAAAGACTTTAAACAAAATGAGCATTTGAATGGTTTTTCGCCAGTATGAACCCTTTCATGCCTCTTCAAACGAGTCTTTACAGAAAAAGATTTTAAACATACTTTGCACTCGAAAGGTTTTTCGCCAGTGTGAATTCTCTTATGTTTCAATATAGCATTACTATCAGCAAAAGACTTTGAACAAAATGAGCATTTGAATGGTTTTTCGCCAGTATGAACCCTTTCATGCCTCTTCAAACGAGTCTTTACAGAAAAAGATTTTAAACATACTTTGCACTCGAAAGGTTTTTCGCCAGTGTGAATTCTCTTATGTTTCAATATAGCATTACTATCAGCAAAAGACTTTAAACAAAATGAGCATTTGAATGGTTTTTCGCCAGTATGAACCCTTTCATGCCTCTTCAAACGAGTCTTTACAGAAAAAGATTTTAAACATACTTTGCACTCGAAAGGTTTTTCGCCAGTGTGAATTCTCTTATGTTTCAATATAGCATTACTATCAGCAAAAGACTTTGAACAAAATGAGCATTTGAATGGTTTTTCGCCAGTATGAACCCTTTCATGCCTCTTCAAACGAGTCTTTACAGAAAAAGATTTTAAACATACTTTGCACTCGAAAGGTTTTTCGCCAGTGTGAATTCTCTTATGTTTCAATATAGCATTACTATCAGCAAAAGACTTTGAACAAAATGAGCATTTGAATGGTTTTTCGCCAGTATGAACCCTTTCATGCCTCTTCAAACGAGTCTTTACAGAAAAAGATTTTAAACATACTTTGCACTCGAAAGGTTTTTCGCCAGTGTGAATTCTCTTATGTTTCAATATAGCATTACTATCAGCAAAAGACTTTGAACAAAATGAGCATTTGAATGGTTTTTCGCCAGTATGAACCCTTTCATGCCTCTTCAAACGAGTCTTTACAGAAAAAGATTTTAAACATACTTTGCACTCGAAAGGTTTTTCGCCAGTGTGAATTCTCTTATGTTTCAATATAGCATTACTATCAGCAAAAGACTTTAAACAAAATGAGCATTTGAATGGTTTTTCGCCAGTATGAACCCTTTCATGCCTCTTCAAACGAGTCTTTACAGAAAAAGATTTTAAACATACTTTGCACTCGAAAGGTTTTTCGCCAGTGTGAATTCTCTTATGTTTCAATATAGCATTACTATCAGCAAAAGACTTTGAACAAAATGAGCATTTGAATGGTTTTTCGCCAGTATGAACCCTTTCATGCCTCTTCAAACGAGTCTTTACAGAAAAAGATTTTAAACATACTTTGCACTCGAAAGGTTTTTCGCCAGTGTGAATTCTCTTATGTTTCAATATAGCATTACTATCAGCAAAAGACTTTAAACAAAATGAGCATTTGAATGGTTTTTCGCCAGTATGAACCCTTTCATGCCTCTTCAAACGAGTCTTTACAGAAAAAGATTTTAAACATACTTTGCACTCGAAAGGTTTTTCGCCAGTGTGAATTCTCTTATGTTTCAATATAGCATTACTATCAGCAAAAGACTTTGAACAAAATGAGCATTTGAATGGTTTTTCGCCAGTATGAACCCTTTCATGCCTCTTCAAACGAGTCTTTACAGAAAAAGATTTTAAACATACTTTGCACTCGAAAGGTTTTTCGCCAGTGTGAATTCTCTTATGTTTCAATATAGCATTACTATCAGCAAAAGACTTTAAACAAAATGAGCATTTGAATGGTTTTTCGCCAGTATGAACCCTTGCATGCCTGTTCAAAGGAGACTTTGCAGAAAAAGATTTCAAACATACTTTGCACTCGAAAGGTTTTTGGCCAGTGTGACTATGATGATGTATCTTCAAATTATATTTTTCACCAGTGTGGATCTTCAAATGCTTTACCAAACTCGATCTATAAGGATATGCTTTTGGACAGAATTTGCACTCGAACCATTTTTTTTCAGTATGAACCTCAAATTGAACTTCTGTAGACATTTTTTCAAGTTTGGTAAAGTATAGGGGTTGTTTTTCAATATCTAAAAAAAGCTCTGAATAATCCAGGACATCAATCAGTTATATGAAAATTGCACTTAAAAGCATTAATAGTGACAAGGACGTACCCAGGATTTTTTTTCGAGGGGATTATTATGTGAAAATAAAGTTATAGTAGTTGATATGGTACTGTATTAAATATGTTGGATTTCTCGTATTAGTATAGTATTCATTTCTTATTTATTTCTGGGGGGGGTTGACCACTCTAACCCCCCTGGGTAAGGCCTTGAATAGTGAGAAAATTATTGCTGGTACAATTGTCAAATGATGAATCTCTTTCATTATTGGGTATAGTTTCGATAATATCGTCAATACTTCTAATAAAAATGCATTAAATCTCTGTATTTTCCACTATCTCGCCATCAAAATCAGATTGAATGATTCACTCAAGTTTTACTGATTAAAATTTCAAAACTCTGTTTATAGTTCTACAAATCACCAAAATAGGGGTGTATCAATGAATATAGTTTCACCTGTTGAAAGTTCATTGGAAGCGTATGAATTCACATCCTGAGGATCCTCCTTAACTTCTTGGTCACGAGTTTCCAAGCATTCATGGTGTTTTAGCTCTTCTTTACAAAAGATGGCTGTAACATCTACGAAAACAGTATCCAGACCATCTTCTCTCTCTGTTTTACAGCGAACACTATTCAATGAAAAATCTTCAGGAAAATCGAAGAATCCCTCCTGTTTTATTTCAATTTCTGCAACAATTATTATAATAATGATCTCTTTAGAGATAATTGAGTGTATGGGGGCATGTGGACAATATTTACACATTGATACAAACAAGCATAGAATAAAATAAAAAGCATGCAGACATCATCAAGGTACTCCAAAAATCAGTAATAAGACTTATTTATAAGTAGCAACAAATAGCAACTTTATTTTTAAATTTTACTTCCATCAGTTTTTTGTAGTAATCTCGAGTTTGTTCCAAAACTGAATGGTCAAATACCTTGTTTTTTTTATGAATTTGACTAGTTAGATTAGTAATCAACATATTTCCATTTTTTGGGTACATAGTCAATGTAATTACTGCTTTGAGATTTTTTGTATCTTCTGACAATAAACTAGTTTTTATGAAGAAAGCTATTGTTAATATTCCTAGAATTGTTGAATTTCCTAACACCTGTATTTTCATTCAGTACTAGTTTATTGGATGATATCATTAATTTACACTTGTCCCATCAGTCTGTGGTCATTTGAATGATATTTGCTGACCATGCACATAGGCTATTATCATTATTATTAACAATGTTCGACAAAAGACAGAACAAGCGATGTACCAATGAATAAATGTATTTATATTGTTTACATTATATCTATCAAACATGAAAAATTGTTATACACATCTCATGAAATATAAAATCACCTGTTGAAGATCCATCAAAAGAGCATGAATTCATGCCTTGTGGAATTTTCTCAGACTCTTGAACACTTTGCTCTTCTTTACAAAAGTTGCCACTGTTGCTAAAAACAGTCTCAGCAACATCCTCTTCCTCTGTTTTACAATGAACAGTTTCCAAGGAAAAATTTTCAGCAAATCTGGAAAAATCTTCCTCTTCCATTGCGACTTTTATTTTTGTAGTTTTCTATCGGTGAGAAACCTGTTTTTTTCTCTGGAACTTAAAGTTCAATAATGAAGTTGTATACAATTTATTGATGAAGATAAAAGTTACTATTCTCTAGTTGCTAAGCTCGAGTTGATTCAGTAATATTACTATCAATTGAGAGTTAATTTCAAATATGAAATCTGAATCGCTTTTTAAAGGTATATTTAATTTTGTCAGACTTGAGATGTTCTTTTTAAGTTTTAATTTGAATTTACTCCACCGCCCAGTGTCCACAGCCCACTTGTTTTGATTGACACATTGACGATTGATGTAAATGGACTGCGTCACTTGTCACACGTATATTTTTCTTTCTTTAGGTGTTTATAAGCCGCTTTGCAGTGTCAGGGGAGTAGCACCCATTACTTCCATTAGAGCTTGCTACTCTTGACCTTGAACTGAACCTGAAGTGAACTGCACCTGCCTTTATGAAATTTATTTGGAACATTAGAGTAAGTTCCAGTGAAGCTTTTTTACTTTTAGCTTCGCGCATCACGCATTCTAAAGGCTGAAACACGATGGAAGTTTTATGTTTTTAGTTTTAATTTTCATGATTTTGGATATTTTTTAAGACGAAACTATCATTGCCATTATTATTCTGATCACGCCTCATAAATAATGTGGTTGGTGAAATTCAAGCTTCATTCTTCAATTCTGTTTTGCATCTTGTTTTATTTGTAAAATTGATATTCAAAATCCCAAAACTTAAAACTTATTACATAAAACTTCCATTGTGTCATCGGCTTAATTAGCGTTGAGCGTTGAAAATTCGCCAGTTAGGGTGAGTTATCAATGCATCGTTTTTGCTTTTCGCGTCGCGTATGAAGCATTCTGATTGGCGAATTCCCAACGCTATTCGCCAAATTGCCAATACGTGAAGAAGGCGTAACGCGAAAAGCAAAATGCATGGGAACTCACCCTAAGATTGTTAAATTCGGCCTGGCCAACGTCCCGAAGGGAAAAGTCCAAATAAAAGATGAAGAAGATTGGTGAAATAGTGGTTAGAATAACCACCGTCGTATGTCGTCAGTCGTACTAGTCGTAGTCTTATATAAAATATAAACATAGGTCATAAATTATCTACGGTGAAATAACAAATTTTTAAAGTTTCAATTTTTATATGTGTTATATGCTGAAGATTTGGCAGGGTAAAAGCTTCTTTCTAACCAAATTTAAAGTGCACTTGAGAAGAACTGTATTTTATTGTTTGCTTGTTTTCAGCTGGATGAATGACTTGTAGTATGGAAGCCCCTCAAACTAATATCCAATTTGTTCCATCGAGTTTCAACGTGCACGTTTTCAGAGATGAACTACTCGAGAGAAAATTGAGTTTTCAGTGCATCAATATGAGAGAATCTCTCCTGTTTTACATCAACGAGACAGACCACATTAACTTCAATGATTTGTCACTAGCTATGATGAATCGGTATGATAATTCACCCGTAGGTACCCGACTTCTAGGAAACTTCACTGAGGAATATTCCAAGAATATGGCTGGCAAAATATCGAAAAGAACAAACAAGGCAGTGTTTATGAGTTGCAACATAGATCTAGATAGGCGATTGATTCCTCTGGTTGAAAAACGAATATTCGAAGAAATAAAGAACAATCCTGACAAATTTTAGGTTATTTTGTAGCTGTGAATATTACATAACTTTTGTTTTTGTTGCCCAATTACTTTTTGTCTTCCCAAAATTTTGATGATGCAGATATGAGGATATCCCAAAAGTAATTGATGCTATACCTGTATCAACTCTTTGTCAGTATTTCTCCAGTCATAGATAACCATGGCTATTGACGAGTTTTCCAACAGACACAAGAAATGCTCATTTGAGCAACAATTTCAAATTTTTTGACAGTTTGTAGGCAATTTTTTTAAAGACAAGGACAAAAAATAACGTGAGACATATTCATCAGTTTCTTGTCATCCAAGAGTTAACAGAATTCTCATTTGATCAGACAGTAGAAAGAGGTAGCTTGAGTTCTCTGTTAATTGAAAAACTTTTCAGTCTAGTCTTTATGAGTGAAAATTTATTTTTTCGTTGTTCAATGTTCTTCATTTCAAAGGGAAATCGACCTTTAATGTTAATGTTAACGTATTTAAATTATCAAAAGATGATAAATCATGTTCATTTCCTTGATTAAATATCTTCTAATCAAGAATTACTTCATTTCAACAAGAGTGAGGTCGACGGAAAAATATTGTAATCAATTCGTATATTAAAATGAGATAAATGATCTCAATCATTGATCGCCTTCATTAATACACTAGTTGATTAAATTAATATTGTTTTATTACTCCAAGTTGTAACTTTAACCAAAGAATTTAAAGTTTAGTTCCTATATTGTTAAAAATGTTATATGGCTGTACAACTTTCCCATGGAAACAATAAAATAACTTTCAGTGTCACACATTTATTTTCGAAGTACTAATAAAAAAATTAGTATATAATTTATTCATGTATATATAATAAATATCTTTCATATAACTTTAACATAAGCATCATGAGCATTCTATGCATTTCTCAAACTGAGAGAGTTTGAATTGAACATAATACCCCGAAACTTGAAGACTGCTGCTTGAATATATGAAATTTGACATTTGTTTCAATGCATTTTTTTTTTTAATTTTGAGTCAAGAACTCTACTAATTTGTTCGTGTTGCATTTCAAACAGAGTCGTTATACACGTTTACAGAAAAATTTATAAAAAAAATTGCGATATAAATGTTCGTCTGGAATTGAAAAAAAAAACTAGTACTGCCAAATTTTGATAATAAGGCAAATTTTAAAATATATACATTCGAGAAATGCATAATATGCTAAATAAAATGGACCGTAACACTACCTTACTGGTATCCTAACCCAGAAAAAACAGTAACCAATCCTGTACCTAAAAATAACTAAAAAAGCATTTACGGATTTTCTTCTAATTTCTCATTACAATTTCGAGTGACATACATATACCAGTAGTGTTAAAAAAACGTTTAAAATAACTCCTACATCGTATTTACAACATTTACATAGAAATGGCAGTTGATGAGCTATTTCGTCTAGAGTGGGGATGAAGAACACAAATGATATTTTTTTCTCATTTTTTCCAAAAAAAATTGTCTGTTGAGTGGACCATTTCGAGACCTTCAACTGAAATGTCAATAGGATTCATTGTAACTACAGAAAAATCTGATTGGTCTTGTTGAGGTTGTTTTGCATTTTATTTCGTCACTCTTTGGAACGCAACTATATCCTGGATTTGACAATCCATGTCAAGCGTACTGTGCGTCGTGAGTCCAAATGGCATCCAGTGAAATCCCGTAAATCCACCTACTTCTGAAAAAAACAACCGAGTACCAACCGGCACAGATATCTATAAAATTTTGTGGACGACGGTGTATCATTGTCAACGGAATTGACTTCTAGTTACTTCCTAGGCGAAAATCTCGGATTGGTAGGCATGTGTGTGAAGCTACGCAGTTCGTAGCTCATGTCGATGCCGTGAGCTGTCGCCGTGTCCATGTCGCACTTACGGAAAATTATCATTCGTATGTCGCTGTGGAGGTAGATTTTGCCCGACTTCGAACTCATAAATCTGAAAAAAATTCAAATGTTTATCTGAGAGCTGTACAAAATTGTTACAACTGAATATTCATGACGTTTCGATTCAACCGTCATCAGGTGACAGGCCCGGATTAGGATTTTACCGCTTCAAGGAGCACATATTTTACTGCTCCCAACACAAATATTTGGTTGTTATTTTTAAGTTTGAATGCAATGTAAACAGCGGCGGGGCGAGACGAGGAGCTTTTTTCTATTAGTGCTGGCGCTCGGATAATAATTTCTAGTAGGGATTGTAGGGTATTTGAATTCCATGAAAAAAAAATTGGCGCTTTCTGAGATTTGCCGCTTATAACTCATAGCGGCAAATCTCAAACGCGCATTTTTCTATGAGCACTGGAGCTGGGAAAATAATTTCTAGTGAGGATTGTAGTGTATTGGAATTCCATAATCAGAATTTGCCGCTCCCTGAGATTTGCCGCTTATAGCGGCAAATCACAAAAGCGAATTTTTCTGAGTGCTGGAGCTGAGAAAATAATTTCTAGTGGGGATTGTAGGGTATTTGAATTCTATTATCAGAATATGCCGCTCCCTGAGATTTGCCGCTAAAAGACGCTTATAGCGGCAAATCTCAAAAGCCCCTTTTTCTTTGAGTGCTGGAGCTAGGAAAATAACTTCCAGTGGGGATTGTAGGGTATTTGAACTCCATAATCAGAATTTGCCGCTCTCAGTCGCTGCAAATCTCAAAAGCGCATTTCTCTAAGAGTACTGGAGCTGAGAAATCAATTTCTAGTGGGAATTGTAGGGTATTTGAGTTTCATACTCCGAATTTGCCGCTACCTGATAGTTGCCGCTTATAATTCATAGCGGCAAATCTCAATAGTAGATTTTTCTAGGAGTGCTGGAGCTGGAAAGATCATTTCTAGTGGGGATTGTAAGGTACTTTAACTCCATACTCAGAATTGCCGCTTGTAGCAGCAAATCTCAAAAACGCATTTTTCTATGAGTGCTGGAGCTGAGAAAAAAATTCCTAGAGGGGATTGTAGGATATTTGAATACCATAATCAGAATGAAACAATTTCGGTATAGTAATTTTTCAGCATTGTCGACATAGTTCAGGTCCCCTATTTTATATTACACAAACCGCCACTGTAGTGTCATTATTATCTGACACCTGATGAAAATTGTGTCGACCGAAACGTCGTGAAATGATGCCCGAATGGACAAAGTTGTTATGAGAACGCCATTAGGCAATCTTACCTTAAGTGTATGAGATATCTGAGCCATTTTGGACCCCATTCTAAATTGGCGTCTTTGCATTTCGTCGGCATGTATAATGTGCGTTGTCTTATGAAAGTCTGGGAGTTCGGTGGCATATCACTAAGATCATACATGATTACAAACATTTTCACGACGGTCCTCAGAGGGTTGAATAGGGTCACTTGAACGGTTCCTGATTTAGGCACGTTGTAGCCCTTCTTGCCGAGGTTAATATGACTCTGAAAAGTACGATAAATTCAATAATAGTAGTAAATGCAATTTATTGATAATCAAAAATATTGTTACGAGATTGATAAAAATCCCCTAGCTACGCCGCCGAGTGAACCATAAAAACGTACTAAAATTTTCAATATTTCCGGGTTTTTTCAAAACGACTAGAGATATTTTTGATCATGGTTTCCAGTACTACGGCAGATTTCAAAACAGATAAATGAAATAATATTGTTTATGTTCGGTACCAATTTCGGTACTTGAGCTGCCATGGGCAGCTCATGTGATTTTTTTTCGCTAATTCTCGATTATTGTATATTTTTCGACTTGAATTGTTATATCCTTATGAATAGTAATAATATTACTACTTACGAGATATGGTGATGATATTTTATCGTTATCACCCAACGTGTAGAAAAATACTGTGACGGGCACAACGAGATGCTTAGGAACAAATGATCCGCTTGCTCCCAATTCTGCTGTGAAACCATGGACGGTTGAAACTGGCTCTAAACGTCCATTCAGTACGGATTCTTCGAAGCTACCTGATTCGGAAAAAAATAATATTCTTAAACTTGTTACAATAATATCCATACAATGTTATGAAACAAACGTTTCAACAGTTAAAAAAGTCAATGTGACTTCGGTGTATTTGTTATTCAATTCAAATTGTCTGAAAAACCTGGTAGTGACTTCTACTGACCAACTGTGATCAAACCTAAGACACTCGCCAACTTGAAACCAAGAAAACAAATGAAATCGCGGAGAGGTTCTCAAATATACCGCAATACTTGCGAATATCGCCACAGTCATTTTTTCCTTGGGATAAATTTTCATGAATAAAAGTTTGCGAAAATATTAAATGAATGAATATTTGGCGGTAAATTTCAATGTACATTATCCAATAATCCTGAGGATTTTTTCTCCTTTCCGTACCTCCTTCTCTAAATCTTTTCTCAAGCCACATCTTCATTAATGTATACTGAAAGAGCAACTTCAAATGCCATATTTGAAATTTTTTTTTCAGATTTTCAAATTATTCATGCAACGATATTTTTGTTCCAATCACACTCACACATCAATTCAAAGTCATAAATCTTGATTCTTATCACTAAAAAGAGGTTTCTTATAGCTCGGCTATAGTTTGTAGTCATAACAGACCATCAACTGCTTATTTGGATGAAGAGATTTCAGTTCAATCACGATTGGCCTTATTACTATCGTTTTTGAAAAATATCTCAATTAATTTTTCTCTAGCCAACCTACGCTGAAATGATCAGAGAATATACTGGTTCATATTACTGTTTTATGAAAAATTATCTTCCAGCCAAACTAAGCTAAAATGATCAGAGATTATACTGGTTTATGAAAAATAATCTTACTCTATTTTTATCCAGCCAACTTATGCTGAAATGATCAGAGAGTGATACAAATTCGGCTGTCTACATGAGGGTTTCGAAAACGGCAAGACTTGTGTAAAGATGGTTACAATACGTGTAAGAATTATTCTAACTGAAGCCCTTCTTCAAATAGTGAAAAAATAAAATAAACCTATTGAATTTTGATTTTATTTTTTCTTGAAAGAAATCAAAATTTGAATGTACTCACAGTTGAGCAAGTTGGCCCCAATTTGCAGGCACTACTGTTTTCGAGATAACAAAGCAGAGTCGAATTTGAATCACCCTGTGTAAAAAGAGGTGAATTTTGCGTAATTTTATATTGTCACTGAATCTTTTTGTTCGATAATTTTAGCTCATCTTTGGAAAAAAGAAACACGTACATCATATCATTCTTTGCTTGGTACTGAACTACAAACTAGGCCTACTTAGAAAAAATAACTAATATTAAAAGTACGTACATCGTACATTGCCTGTATCCGGAAGATTGTAAGTTTAAAGGTACGGGTGCCCGAACAATCTAAGTATTACCAACCTAATAAGCCTGCAGCATGTCCTTTTCTTCGGAACTTGATCGGGGACACCTCGCAAGTGTGGGACGCCAAGATTTCAGGGCTGCAAGGCGACACTATGCTGCCCTCACTTTCGCTCTCATCGTCTGTTGAGAAGCCGTTCGAAAATAATGCACTGGAACATAAATAAGAACGTTAGACCCTGGTAAAATAGAAATGCAATGCTCGTGATGATAAAATTGAACATCCCTTATATTTACCTTTTTATTGCTGAAACTGAGTTGATCGACGAGTCAAAATCGAAGCAGGATTTCCCCTTCCTTACAGGCGCAGGACTGCTGGTAAGCGGCAGTCCGGTCCTGGCGTGGAACACCATGGAAGCGGCGTTGTCCAAATTCTTTCGGAACTTGGCCTTTTCCGAAGAACTGGGAATGTCGACCAGAGCTGCCTCCTTCTCCTCCTCGAAGCAGATCTTCTTCTTGACGTTCGCGCATTTAGACACATCCACGTTCGATATATCCCTCATTTTCTTCGGTCCCAGTTTCGGAATGGGGCTATCACAATGTTTGTCTACGTATATGCTTAAATTACTGTTTTGCTTAATACTAAATATATCACTTGCTCTCTTATCACAATTTACAGTATCACTTTCGTTCTCTCTTGCACATTCATTTGTACTCTTCCTGCCGCTACGTTCGATAGCGTCCAACAACAACTGTCCCTTGTCCTTGTTGAGATCATTTTTGGTGTGAAGCAAATCCAGCCTGACATTTTTTGAGGCACGCTTTTCACTGAATGGCGTCGAGTGTTCGATGTACACCTTCAAGTTGTGTTTTGCCGTGCTGGTAGAAGGCTCGCACTTCTTGCTCTGGCACAGCCTTTTCACGTTCAGATTATTGTCTAATTTTATGTTCTCCTCCTCCTCCAAGTCGTCGCATCTGTGTTTGCCCTTCAACTTGCAAGACGTGACCATCCTGTCGTCGAACAAGCAGTTCTTGTGCGAGTCACCGACGTTGGACGACTGGGAATCCCTCGTCGGCACGCCGTTTTCTGATGTGCGAGGAGCCAGGCAGTTTTTCAGGTCCATAATTTCGTAAACCTAAAAGCAGAGTACAATTTGCAAAAACGCCCAGTAAACATCACGAAACTACAACATAGTTCGAAAATAGCAATCTATAACAATGGAATAGATACGATGCAACATGTTACATCGACGACAACACTGTCTTACGAGGAAAAAACACTGGAAATAACTAGAAATCTCTACTATTTGGATATTTCTTGCTCTATCTGCCTCTTCGTACTCCTCTTCGATTATATTATTCAATATTTCTATAGTTTTTCCAAATACTGTATTGCAATAAACGATAGTAACGGGCGTATCTTTTTCTTACTGAATTGCCATTAAAATTGCTGGCAGTATCCAGTGAGGATTCTCACGTTTGTCATCATCAAGCAATAAACAGAATATTGCGATTCGCATAGAGTAAACAATTGAAAAAATGCAAACTTCTCATATTCAAGATTGCATTGTGCATGTACTCAACCCCTAAACTTGCTTCTGAAATGGTAGTGGTTGGCAACTATTGTGTTCGATTTTTTAGTAAGTAGAGAGGTATTCAGACACGAGGATGATGGATATATCTGATATAATATCGATTTCATGGAAATCAACCATCGATGATGACCTAAATACGATAGTTTATTATCATAACAATATTTCAGATAGAAAGCCATTGGTGATATTTGGTAATATTTAGATTCAATCGTACGACGCTTGATTCGACGTGAGTTTCGCTAACTTATCATCATCAGGAGCCAAACTTGTACAGTCCTTAGATTTCAGAAAAAAGTGTTCTCAAAGAGTGAATTGAGTCTCCTCGTATGAAAGATAAACGTAATAGGAACCTCAACTCCAAATACCACAAAGAAAGGATCAAATAGTTCGTTGGAATAAATAGCGCACGTCAGTTTCTTACTTCCCGTTCTTCATCCTTACCTTTTTCGTAGCACAGTTCTTGCACGTAATATCGGGAATGCTGGAGGTTCTAGGCAGGCTGAAACAAGACACTTGCAGGGACAGTCCGTTGCCGATGTCTGTTTCAGGAAAGTCGTGTTTGGTGGCGGACAGGTGGAATTTAGCGGTCGCTAGTGTCTTTCCAGGCACAGTAAGGTAATAGCGGAAGTTGTTTTCGGATATGTGAGCAGTGCCAGATTCCTCTCTGGTCATGAGCCATGCGGTGATCTGAGAAAAGTAGAGCTGGGATCGGATCGCGCTGACAAGCTGGTTCAGGTTGAAGAAAATCGGACTCGTCCTGGAGGAATGAAGATGTGGAGTATTTTTTATTATATGAATAACTTCCTGGTACTATCATTAATTTGAGGGGGTTGTCTTCAAGATAATTAATAAAGACAAGTCCTTATACATATTACGGGGTTCCAGATAGATGTCCAGAGTTAAGTTTTTATGTGGTATATAACACGGAACAACAGCGTCAAATTAATGAAACAGGAATACATTAATAAAAAAATAATTGTCTACTGGAGACGTTTAACAGTTTTCAGAAAAGTTCACAAATTAAATGTTATTCTTAGTTACTCAAGAAATATTTTTCGTCTCACTTCGAATGGGTGTAGCACCTTAGGGGACCATTTTTGGACTGAGGTAATCGTTCTTTGGATTTATTATAGCCAATTTGAAATAAATATCTTCCTTCTTACTTTTTTGAATCGATGCTGAAGTGCCACTGCTCCAAAACGTAGATGTTGTCCAATGAATCGGTTCTGGCGTCAATTTCTTTGCAATTACAGGCCAGAAGGACTTCAATGCACAACGGTACTTCTTTCTGGCATAAGTCCAAAACTGTCTCGCGGTCGTTTTCAAATTTCAAACACTGAAAATAAACAAACAGAATTTATTAAAATGTGTCGCCGTGTTGCAGTAAGAAGTTGAGAATCACACGCGACAGAGATAAAAAAAAGGTAAGAAATAAGAGACAGAGAATACACTTTTATGAAAAAGATGACACGAATATAACCGTATATGTGAACAGAGTTAAAAATAAAATCTGATCACTATAGTATATTAAACAACAGGGTTTGAAAATGATTCCTTGTGAGTCCAATTGGTAGACTGAGCCGAAGGCGAGGTCCACAAGCCGAGAAACACCGCCTGCGGAATTTCCATAATTGATTTAAGCTAAAAATCAGTTGAAACTTTTTTCGAGTAATTTTTTCAAATCATCCACCGACTTGAAATGTACAGAGTATACTAATATTATCATTCTGAATCGATTGTCGTTCGTAGAATTGCTCTATCTTCAACCGTTATCGAGTTGAAAAGCTGATCCAGAGTTGAAATAGATAATTTCTCTAAAAAAAATTGTTTTCGTAAATTTTTCATAAATTTTCATAAAATTCTAGCTCAGTTTATATGCACACATATGCGCATATGCAATTTCAAGTGAAACTGATGATTTTGTATTTTTTATGATTTTTAGGGGTCTACCCCTTAGGACTTTTTCGAGTACCTTTTTTTATATCCTTCGACCTGAAATTCAGAGAGCATGCTAATTTTATCATTCTGAATCGATTATCGTTCGCAGAATTGCTCTATCTTCAACCGTTATCGAGTTGAAAAGTCGATCTAGAGTTGAAAGAGGTTATTTCTCTCCAAAATTTTGCTTTTATAAATTTTCTATTAATTTTCGTAAAATTCAACCAAATTTAACTTTCGAGTAATTTTTTGTTTTCGTGGATAGACTAGTACAAATTATGTTTCAGAGTGGGTTGACTCAAATTTTCTCTATGTTGGCATAAAAAGTTTATTTGACGAAATATCAGGTCAGTGAAGTTTTTCGAAACAACTTCCTTAGGAGAAGGATGATTAAAATTTTTTCTACGGTGGTACAAAAAGTATATTTTACTACTTCAAGGAAATCCGCCAGTTAGCAAGGGAGTTGATTCGATTTTTCTACTATGGCACAAACACCTTAGTATAAACAATTCAGCTTCAGAGTTTAGTTCGACAGAATTATTTTTGGCATGCAAATTATCCACACGCCACTGGTTAGTGGTTATTGTGAGGAATCACCCTGTAATGGCATGCAGACAAAAACAAATTATTTTCATATTACACGCATTTTCGTCAAGGTCAAGCGTTCGTACCACTAACAATAATATTAAAACCATAATGTTTGGTCGCATTACGATAATTCGACTTCAATGTTTGTAAACCACAAGTTTGATCTTTAGGGACATGACTTGTCCTTATCATTTTTATTTATTTACAGAACAGTAGGCGCCGAAGTTCAACGATTCTTCGTATCTGGATACGTGTGCACAACTCATTAAGACAGTAGTTGAACTCGCAAGTTCTTTGGCCTGCTAAGAGGTCGTTTTAAAAATATCAACGAAATTCGTTTGAAGGTTGTAGACGTAGTGGTAACTTGTCGGATTGCAGTGAGGCCTTCGATGCCTTGAAGCATGAATTATAATGCAAAACCTTAGTTTACTCGGGAGTGCCACAAGGCTCGATATTAGGGCCATCACTATTCTCCCTGTCTATATATAAGATTCCACGTTTTCGCAATACAAAAAACCGCGAAAAAAAAAAAAGATGCTCACCAAAGAATCTCCAACGTGGCACTTGTGTCCCCGATCTGCCCCCTTCACCAGCGTGCAGTGCGGTCCCTCGTAGAATTTTTTCGACTTGGCCGTCGGTCCTCCAGGAATGCGACCCTCTGTGACCAGGGTCGCCACCGAAACTAAGACGTCACCCCCTTTCGAACTGTCCTCCGCTTCCGTGTTGAAATTCGTACTGTGCATCTGGAAAGGATGAGAAAAACGGCTTGTTAGCTACTATCGAAAAAAAAAAACGGAAAAAACACCCCCCGGGAAAAAAAACGGAAAAAAAAGCCGGAAAAGTATCCCTATATGCGATAACAATGGCCAGTACACAAAAAGTAGTGAAATTTAAACTGTGTGTCATGTTAGAGGAACTGGACCATATTTGATCCATTTTACAATACAGAGTGGTGGAACAACAGATTTTCCAGCCTTGCAAAAAAGCGAATCTGTCATCAGGTTAGTTCGTTCAGGAACAATCGAGTCATAAAAATATAAAAAATCGCCTTTTTTGGCCGTCGACGATGAACATTCCACAGGATAGGTTAAAACTTAAATGAATGAAATGAATGAATGAATGAAAATGAATCAAATATGGCCTAGTTTCTTTAACATCACATAGTTGAAATTTCATTACTTTTTTTTAACGTTTTTTTTCCCTTGATTCACGAAATATTACAGGCCCCACAACTGATCCTTGTGGAACACCGATATTTATGCTGAATACTCATTGGCGAATGTATTGTTACAAAATACCATACGCCACCATATTATGTAACAAGTGATTTTAAAGTGAAGTTACCACAACATTTAAACTATAAATATGATTGCCATAACTTCATAGGGAGCAATGAATATCAAATAGTGTAGAAAACATATCCAAGTATCTACTAGATATAATTCAACTGTCGTAGAGTGCAGTAGTGGTTTCCTGTTTTTTTGATACGTGGACAAACTTCGAGGGTTCGAGAGATTTCAAGATGAAAAGTTCATATTGTAGTAAAACTGCACTAACTAATTTTCCTAATTTATTTATAACACTATTTACAACGATTATTCACTAAAACATTTACTATTTCAATTTATTTCTACTATGGCTATCTATCAGCGAACTCTGGAACTGTATCCCTCTCCATTCTGCCTGTCCCGCTTATATACTCCGAAGCAGTTTCCATTCACGGCTCTCGAATATTCAGGAGTATAGAACATTTCATCTAGATGGCTCTTCGAATAGTATCGAACAATCGATTATTCCAGCTTGTTCTCGGCGATGCGTACGCCAGCAAATATGCAGTTGTAGTTGAACGAGGGTGCATAATTAATAAGATCAGGGCCGGTCTCGGGGCCGGTCTCGAAATCGTTACAATATAAACAAACAGGTTGGTTTTCGACATACAGGGTGGTCAAAATACATAATTTTTCGAGGTATTTTGGAGTTTACTCCGACATTTTGTACAGTAAACAGTTCAGATTGGGCTAGTATAATCCATTCAACAGGGCACAGGAAACATTTCATTAATTTGTCAAATAATGTACAGGGTCTTCCTTTTTCAGAGTCATGCCTTGTAAAAGCCTCCAGGTTTTTTCCTGGTGACACTGATATTTTGAGAAAGCAGTTAGCGTTGTTTTATTTTGCATCTTTTTGTTTTTTTGAGTTTTTAAATTTTTTTGTAGGTACGGTTTAGAAGCTATATTAAAAATAAATGCAAACATTTTCCCAGTATCGCGAAAGATAATGAAATTATTCTGCTCACGTGAAGATCATTTCATCGATCATCGATAAGTCAGAACAACTACTGGAAATGACTGGCGGACACTCTCAAAAATTACAAAAGTATGCCTAATAATTGTACACGACTCCTGTATACGAGTTCTAACAGCTTCTTCGCTTTGAACTGGAGTTTGGTATAATTTTGGGCGTCCCCAGAGGAAAAAATCAATTAGATTCAAATCGGGTGATCTGGGAGGCCAAGGCTGTAGCCCACCAAGCCCAATCCAGCAATTGGCATAGTGTTCTACTAAATATGGCATGCAACCAAGCTGAAGTGTGCTAGAGTACCACCCAATTCGAATTATTTCCCTCAGTGGGATCTCTTTTAGAAGTCCAAATAAAATTATTTCAGTGTCGGTAATGGTCACCATTGAGTCGAGGAGGCTCAATGGGGAAATTGTCTGACAGCTTCATTTTATACTTGCCCAATTTGAAGTGACAATTGTTGAGAAACTTTGAAAAAAAATGTAATCACCCTGTTATATGTTAGTATGAACTTTTTACCGTGATATATTTCAAAGAATCACCTCTCTAAGATTTTCCATTTACTTAATTAATATTCTGTATGAAACAATTATCGATAACATGTCACATCAATCTGATTCATAAGATACTAGTAGTTTTTTGGGATGAGTCTCTCAGGAAAAATTCGAAATGTAGTTAAATCGTGGGACAATGGAAATTTGACTAGTAATCCTTCTGAAATACCATTATTTGAAAGGTACCTGATTCATATGGGACGATCAAAATTTTGTGAGACTTTGGCAGTAGGTACTCAAAATATTAATTTCAAATTAGTGTCTTTAATTGACTCCATAGGCTGTTTGTAAATAAAAGCAGTATGGCTTTATAAAATGCCAACTGTGGATAAAAGAGATTTATAAGATATTCATAGACAATTGGAATACGGCCTTATTTTTCTGCACAAGATAATCAATCAAAATTTAAACTTTATTCGCAGTAGTAGTATCTTACATCAATTAAAACACAATACTCACACAGAGCGAAAAGAGTTAGTTAATAACGATAAGTACACAGATGTACTTGTTTCGTCATAGATACATAATAAAATTGGAGTTAAGAATACATGTGTTAACAATCTTAAGTATAAAAAAAATACAATAAAACATTGAAAATATTTAGAAGTTATTGAAAGTGGACGTTATATACAAAAAATAATTAAAATGGAACCATATATTATATGCATTTCAGAATTGTAAGTAGACAGTATAGCAAAGGTACGTATGATTTTTTTTCCTATCATTTTGATTTTATTTATTATTCAAATAGACGTAAGAGTTCATTTCGTTGACTTTGGATGTGTTTTTTCAAATCTTTTTTAAAGCGACTTATATTTATAATTGATTTTATGGTTTCAGGAATGATATTGTAAAGTTTAGGCGCAAAGTAGGTATATGATCTTTGAGTAACGGTCCTGATCATTAGGGGTGTGGTATACTGATCTCTTTGACGTGTGTGGTACTGATGTGCAGGAAGCAATGCGGTATGTTTATTTGTATGATATTTTGTGCTAGAACATAAAAAAAAACAGCTGTCTCATGTCCAGAATGCGTGTTTCGGTGTATAAACTCTCAGAAGGATATCTGCTGTTTTTAGAAAATATTAATTTGAGAAAACGCCTTTGTATAACTTCAATTTGATGAATATGCGTATTCAAAGCTCCGCCCCACACCGCAATTCCATAGCGTATATGACTTTCCACAAGTAAAAATAAAATTTCTTTAAGTTTTCTAAACTTGAATAAGATGGTCCTCAGTTTATTGACCCCAGAACTACCCAGAAATCTTTGAACTAATTAGTGAACATAAATATGAGGAGAAAAAGGTCTAGAAATATTTTTTTATCAAACAATTTATGGTCATAATGAATCCATGTGGCCAATAAATATGATTCCGAACCAAACATTTTGATATCATACTAGAAAATATTCGAAATATATATGAAAGTTATTATACATTACACTCACGTAATGGAATTGCCATTAATAAATAGAGAGAATGGATAAATGTATACTGACAAAAACAGGAGTTTTCTTACCATCTTCAAATCGCCACTTCTAACTTTTTAGCGACAAACAATGATCGATAGGACCATAACGACTGTAGGTACATCGGTTACTGAGTAGATTTTGGAATTATACTGGACAACTTGCGTTCCTTTCCCTCAAATATCATTGCAAGAGGCTCTTCTCTTATTCTAATGGATGTAATTAGGATTGGGTTATTGTTGAACGTCGGGATCTAGGTAAAAATGTGTGAAAGCACAGTTTCAAGTACGAAGTACCTGGGAGGTTCACTTACTTGGAAATATCATTTGCCGGATCTAAGAATGATTCGCAAACGAAATATCCCGACTGCAAGCGACTTAAATGGGGCTGAACAAACCGAGGACTTAGTGTTACAGAAGCATAACTACAGATTGTTAATTTCGAGAAAAACAGAAATAACTGAATTTTATATACTAATTCATCTATAACAACCATAATGTTCGGAATAAGACAAATGTTTTCAGACGAATAACTACTTGATATTCAGAGACCATGTCGAATATCTGAAAAACTTGATAATGATGAAAAATATTTCAAAATTAACGGAATGATTCCAAAAAAATTTTGTTACGCCTTTGTGACACTAAGGCCTCGAAACATACTACAGGAAAGTCGCAAAATTCTATTCATATACACAGATTTTCGAATTATTCTGTGCACTACTGCTATCTTGAAAATGGATCGAAGTTATTATGCTGATTAATTAAAGAAAAAGTGCATTCTTCTAGGGACAGATAATCCGATTTTGAATCGCCAATTCAACATAATACCATAATTTAATCTATGATCAAAATTTCAATCAAAACTAGGCCTTGGGATAATATTTTTCGGTAGGTATACGAACGCTCTGAATGAAGCTTAAAAAAGGTACCCTAAATTACATTGAACAATCAGAAAACAACAATTTATCAGCAAAACATGAACAGTTTTATCAATAAATCCATTAAAAAGTTTCTTTCAGAGTCTCTTCATAACTTGTGCCATGTTTTTTTAAAAGAAAGTACAATCATCCCTACAGTCAAAAAAGGCAATATGAATTTGCCATCTCATAATCGTTCCATATAGATCATGAAAATAATAGGAAGTCTTTGAGAGGATTTTCACCAAAGCAGGCTTTCCGGACACATGAAATTGAACTCTTTTCTCCATGAGCATTAGAACGGATTTCGTAAAACACAGTTTACTCTGTTTTGCAAATTCTAAACATAATCCGATCACTAACAGGGTTCCTCAGGGATCAGTCCTAGGGCCATTCCTTGTCATCATTTATACACATGACATACTTAACTCTCTGCGACCTCTCCAACACATCTTTTTTGCTTTTTAAATAAATGTTTACCACTCCAATAACAACATTGATCAATTGATCAAAAAATACGAGAACTTAGATATTAAACTCGAGTGCTTTGCACCTACCAAGATTGTCAATAATTTTGAAAAAACCCAAAATACTCAGTTCGCATTGGAAAAAACTATTCTCGAAATGGGCATATACCTCCAATGTTTGTCGATAATCACACCCACGCATTTGACTTTTTCCGACGAAAGAATAGTGATATGTTATTATGCTTGTCAATATTAAACGTATTATACTGGGAACATAAAACAAATGAAACGGTAGGTAGAACATTTTTACACAATCATTTGATAAAAAGTTTACTCAGATCATGTTCGGATTTAACTTTCAGCTCTGTCGAGTGTTAGTATGCTATTCATATAGATTTTAAAAAGGATGGGCCCTAGAACAGTTCCTTGTGGAATTCCACAACTCGTTTTTCAGGGATAATAGTATAAATTTTAACATGCAGCTATCTGTCGTTTAGGTAAATTTGCAAGGAGACTAAAGACTCAGACAGTGTTGAATACTTACTATTTTCTATGAATAATGCTAATTGAAACAATTTGCAATAACTTTTTCATCATGGGTAGGTTGGCCTGCTTGATTTCTACTACGTTTTATTGTGATTTCTTTTTTGCTAACAGATACGCCTTCCATAGTTTCCCATAATGATTTTTTGGAATTTCGTCAAGAATAGAAAGCAAAAGAAGAATGATAAAAATAACTTTATGATTAATGATCGCCGGGAAACCGACGGAAAAATAATTTCTGGAGAAATTACTGATTAGGTACTTTGGCTCTGTAATTACATGAAATAAATAGGACTGCTTCTAATCGACGTATTTAATTATCCAAAACTATAGATTGTGACCACATCTTTCACTTTTAACTTTATAAAAAAAAAACGAAAAGGTCATCCAAGTCTGACCAGATTCCATGTTATATTTTTAAAGCATGCAAAGATTGTCTAGTATCCCCACTTTTGATAATCAACAACAAATCATTGAAAAGTGGTATATTTCCGAATAATTTCAGACACCAATTTTTTTTTATTTTGGAAATGGCGAAAAAAATTAAATGAATAACTATCAATCGGGAGCAGTACTCAAATATTTTTCAGAAACTTCATATTTTCTCCCGTATTTTTTTTCAATGCCAAAAAATAAAATGGAATTGAATATACAATAGAAAAACCTTCAACAAACGGCATCACAAGCCCTTTGTTCCAATAAAAAAAAGGTGTGATAGTGCCTCTTGGCATCAGGTGACGTCACACAGACCGTTTTACTATCAAAATATAGTAAAACTGTCATATTCCATATAGGAAAGAGAAGAGTGTATAAAATGACTGCGCTTCATAACGGTAATGAATTGAAAACATCGCCGATAACAAATAATTCTCAAGCGATGGCCGTCATATGTTTTCGAGAGATTGAAACGAAAAAAAATTTGCGATACGCCATGTATAATTGTACCAACGACTTAACGGTTCCAATAGCAAGATTATATGGCGAACTTGGAACATGATTTTTCACGCAAAACCGTTGATTGACTTTTTATAAAGATGTCGCGAATACCATGACTGTTTAAGGCTTAATCATTTCAGAAACTCAGATTAGATACGAGTAAGTAGGTCGAAACGGACCACAACAGTTTCTATAACAACTGTGATGGGAACTGATACCATTGCAACGAGTTCAAGACACGTCGACCGAAACAACAAACCCTGAGAAATGTTAGATATTCCATTCATCTTCTCAGATTATTATCGCAATATAAGCAATATAAGCTAAAAATACGGGGATAACATGATTACAGGCAATTCAAAACGTTAATGGATGTAAAGAGAACTAGCGAACCAACATGAAACAAAAACAGATATAAATATAGGGTGGCCCATTGAAAACTTCCCCCAGTTCGGCTGCTGCTCAATACACATTTTCCAAGATCTACCTTCAACTAAGAGCAGACTGGGAGGTGAGTGAATAAAAAATCTAGCACCGGTACTTTACAGACTCTTTGCAGCCTAGCACCAATCATCCTCATCCGTTCTTCTAAAAGGAATGACGGTCTTGCACCAATTGGTTTCAAGGCTGGAGAATACTCTGCCGAGCAAAGAGAATGCACTCTGCACATTGCCTTTGGCAATACATCTATCGCATGGTTTCGGTGCCAAGAAGAAGCGTAGGCAGAACCACCTGCAGGTAGATACTCTTCATGCTTCAAAAAGCCCAGGACAACACGTTCAAAGACTCCTCGCTGCTGAAATTTGCCAGGGGAACCCCACATGGCGGAATTCTACTCCCAATAACGACTCTATAGTCCTCGTACAGGGAAAATACGACCAAATATCCTCTGATCTGACACAAAATACCCTGAGGACCGTAGAGGAAGGTTGTAATAGGAAAGGTCTGAGTACAAACCCCACCCCAGAAAAACCACACTTATTTCCTTCACACGCAAATACGCTGATCACGTCACAGAAACTGACGTGGAATATCACTCTCTGTGTGTATTGGAACTTGCATCCTATTAGGGCACTTATCCAGCACTCTCCCCACTATGTAGTGCGGACTTCGTCAAGGGATGAAGGAGGGGGTCTCATTCGAAGCAATCCCTACACCTACAAATGAAAAGGTCGTTTTTATACGGTCACAAAAAAATTAAATAATCACATCAAATAAAAAACTTTAAACGCAATGAATCCTAAAACAGTAAAATTCTCTTGATCCGATAAATCCGTAGTCATCTGGCCTAGAGATCAAGGACGAATAAAAAACCCTGTTTCCGACAAATACGTTGTCATCCAGCCTGGGTACCGGCGTAGATAACCAGGGGGTGAAACTTTCACAAATAAATCTTGAATATCCTAAACAGACAAATATTTCTTGTGTGGAGAGCTGTTTTCAGATAAGAAACTGACGTGGAATATCTCTCTCTGTATTTATTGGACCTTGCTGCTTCTTAGTGTACTTGTCCAGCACCCTCCCCACTATGTAGTGCGGACTTCGTCGAGGGATGGAGGGGGTCTTATTCCAAGCAATCCCTAAACCCTATTTATAAAGTTCAAGTTTTTTATAGAATTCCATTCCGATAGCAAGCGTGTGTACTCTTCCACCATCCTCAAGAACTGATGATAGTGCAACGAATATTGTCAAAGGTAGATGCAGAAAAGAAGACATTTTTTGCCCAATACATTCAATATGTCTTATCAAATGGTAAAGTCCAAATTATTTATTGACACAAATATTGCTCTTCCACCTAGTCGAAATAGTATTGTCGATTCACATTATTCTTGTCGAAAAGTGTTCCAACAACATGGTTGTAAGCACGCCGTTTGAATTCCTCGAACCCTCTTTAGTAATATTTCCAGTTACCCCTAGAAAATAATCTGCGTCCCCGCCCATGGCAGTAGATCCATGTAATCGACGCGGAAGAGAAAAAATCGAGCGAAAGGAGGTTATCGAAAGATACCACGATACCAGGTGAAAGTGAGGAAAAAATTGACTTTGTTATAATTATCATTACAAACGTACTGACATAATAAAATGTAAGAAAATAATTACAAAATAACACGGTAGAACGAGCGCCAGTCAAGACACATACAAATCAGGTAATTTTCATTCTTATGGCAACGGCGTACTCTCTGCGAGGGCAAACGAAAGGTAAGTTTAGAAGCGACTGGGTGTAGAGAATGAGGATTGCACATGTACAGGGCGATTAACGATTCCTTGGCGATTTTTTTTGGCGGCAATAGCTCACAAACTGACCAGAAAAATAACAGGATTGTTTAAAATAGGAAAGTCAGGGATGTTTATCGATATTTTGTCATTAACACTTCAATATGTTCACGCTTTATTTTAATTCAAGTTTTTCTTGAACGACAATAATGATATTCATCCAACAGAATTGTTTAATAATTATTGCCAAAATCTATGAATAGGTAAATTTTATGAGTAAAATATCCTGAAAAGACCAGACTGCAGAGTCTAAATTTATCTTGCAGTAAACGTAAGAATGATATAAATATTTCAATGTTCTACAACCCTGAAGTCTAGTAATTTTTATCATAAAAATCAATAAACGGTTAGATATAGATACTATAAAAAGTATGGGCCCCAAATGGGATCTTTGATAAACACCAGTAGGGAGGTAACTAATTTACGTTATTGATAAATATTTTCAAAGAAATAAGTTAGAGATAACAGGTGTGCAACAGCTCTAATAATAATACCCGTTTTATTCGCAACTACTACATGGACTAATAAAAAACTTGGATATCTCTTCAAACTTCTCGACTGACTACCTAGCACCAAGTACTTTAATTTCTCAACACATTCGATCATATCACCTCCTATATTAACAGCATATCTATAACATCTAAACTCAGCTATAGTTTTGTCGATACCTATCATGATCATACATTTACTCTTTAGTGTATTATTTTGAGAATGTTTTCACAGGTACATTTGTAAATATTGTAAAAAATCTCGTTTATTTTATTGACAGAATCTTTAAATTAATTTAAAAAGGCATATATTAGGGTATCGTCAACAAATGAATGTATTTCAGCTCCACGTAATATGTTCACCATATGAAAAGCAATGGCCCTTATATACTTCCTTGTGGTACACCATGAGTGTTCATTATCTCAATGGAAATTATTCTATTCAGCTCTTGCTTTTGCTTTCGATTTCTCGAATAGTCATAAAACCATTTTAAAGCTGTGCCCCCAATTCCGATTTTCTGCAACTTTGTGATAATGTACCTAAATCGGCCGCAATACAGGGTTATAATTGAACATGTATCTATCCCAGGATGTTCACAACACAAGCTATTTCGGTTACATCTGATGGGTAAAATTATTCGAAGTGAGTTCTGAAGTGTGCTATAACTAAATTTTCCAACAATCTAACTCGCCAATTTCTTCCATCTAAGGATATTGAACCAAATCGCCCTGTATTTCGTCTTCTATTGGAAGTGTTACGCTGAACTTATCGAGGATCATCGAGTGAGAGTTGTAATTTTCATCGCCGATAAAAAATTGAGAGCTCCACGCCACGCCAGAGTCCAAGAAAGCAAAGTAAAGGACTACTCAGAGAACATTCATATTTGACCTTCGTGAGTACTTTGATTAAAACGAGCACATCGAACAGAGGCAGTGTAGTAGTTACAGCAAAAGTTTATAAGATAGCTGAAACGTCGAAATAGTTTTTTTTTATAAATTAACCTAGTTCAAGTCACTTTCAATTTTATAAAATATTTGAAAATAGCCTTTCCTCGTTGGATTATTGAATGAAGTTTCCAACAAGTGTTTGGAGTGAATCTTTGGTGTGGAAGATATTTTGATTGGAATACGAAGAAAAAATCTAGTTTTGTGTAGATGGCGCTGTATAACTCACGATTTACACATGGATTGGAACACCACTGGAATGGCCAGCAGGATCTCCAGATATGACTCCACTGAACTTTTTCTCTTTTTCATCGCAGATCAGTGAATCATATTCTGTCTTATTCAATTCAGATTTTCAAAATCGCTATAATAATCTGCAAGATGTCTGGACTGGTTGAAAACAATTTAATTACAAGAAGTACTTGCAGTCCTCTCTCCCTTGAGACAGATATAGTTCAATGTTCGTCGTGGTTTCAACCGGTGAAATAATTTTAAAGTAGTAGGTTTTAATGAAGCGTGAAATTCTACTACCTTACACTCTAGAATGCAAGAAGTGGGTCAACTTCACAGTGGAGCAGCTAGGAGGGGGGCTTTGAGGCTGCAGCCCCCCCCCCCCAAGCCTCCAAAAGTACAACCTTTATTCATAACATCTGTCTAAAAAAATTCATATCATTCAGACGGAAAGCAAATGGTTAGAATACAAAATATGACATCGAAGGAATCAAAGATCCATTATGATGTACCGCAAGGATCAGTACTCGGCCCTATTCTCTTTCTATTGTATTTGAATGAAGAAAGTTCACAATGTTTGCTGATGATACAACCTTAATGTGGAACGGAAATGACATAGATGCACTGAAAAACATAATATCGATCGATTTAGAAATGGTAAAAAAATTGGTATGATTGATTGATTGATTGAAAAAAAGGCTCTGATAAATGATACGTTCAGCCCCTTCTCACTGGAATCCTCGGTGCGCCACTTAAATTACGTTGCGAATTGGCACCATCCTCCGCCTTCTCCAAGCCTAAACCCACTTGACTTTTTTGTTTTTCACCAAAAAAAATGTCTTGGAGCTAAAAAATTCATGAAATGTATGGAGTCAAAGATTCTAATGACGATTAAACTTCATTTCGACTCAAAAAACAAGCGTTTATTGTTTATATAAGTCTTCCAAAGCAACTGCGTAAGTATAAACTACCCTTTTTTTTACAAAAATAGTTTGTGGACGATGGAAATTCCTTAGAAAACGTCAATTGGAATGCTTTCAACAATCGATTCATCCGACAATATTCCGTGAATGCGTTCATTTCCATGCGTCACTCTCGAGCGAGCAGGGAAAATCACATTAATTTTCCATTGCGTCAGCTGCTCTTTCTATAACGCATCGAACCGGAAACAAAGGAAAGGCGAAGGGCTCGGCAACAACCTTTGTTCTCCGTTTTCCATCCTATCCTGTCTAATTAGTAGAAAATCGACGAAGAGGAAAAAGCCAAAACGTAGCACGTCACTTTGAGCCCTATTTATCGAGCTGAAAAGGACACGATAATGTTTCTTCGCTTATAAAATGAATGGCAACAACATATAGACATATAAAGTAAATTTAAATTCGGTGTGTTATTCGCGATTTAGTTTGAATCTTGTTTAGATCTAGAAAAAAATTGAATTCACCTTCAATTAAGAACCAAGCCTGGTTGCATAACAATATCAAAGTGACATAAATTACAGTCCACAACCTTATGATTCCATCACCCACCACGGCCCATTAAATATCAATTGTTAAAAATAAATCGGATAGACAGAGTTCAGTGCATTTTTATTACAATTGGTATCAGAAGTGGGATTTCCAAAATAAATGAGTGTTTGCGAACGTTACCCTTGAATAACTTAGTGGACTCTCGGGGTTCAAGGAATTCCTGCCTCCTGTTATGCTTATTCGAAGTTCATGGTATTGTTTGTTGTAGGCTTTGTGATGAGTTGATTACTTGCAGAAAGAACATCAATTGTTAAAATAAACCGGACGGATAGAGTTAGGTGCATATTTATTACAATTGGTGTCAGAAGTGGGATTTCCAAGTAAATACGTGTTCGCGAACGTTACCCTTGGATAACTGAGTGGACACGGAATTCAAGGAATTCTCCGCCTCCTGTTTGGGTTATGTGAGGTTTATGGTATTGTAAAGAACATCTTACTTTAAATAATAACCTCTTTGTCGTGGCGTTGTGAGGCGACTTCAGATTTTCTTTGGTGGCGTATTTACTTTTCAACTGTAGGAAAACCTACAGCACCATCTTGGATGGTCGGTACGCCTTTGAATCATTAATAAAAAGTCTCGTCAGTTGTCGACTTTTCAAAATATCAAGCCATTGATTTAAGAGGCACTAGTATTTGCAGAGCTCATTGTCATACAATCTCTAAATCTCTAATCCTGGTAATCCAAAAGTTTGGTATTTGATTCCATTGAAGGATCTCTCAGGAGTACCACAGGGATCTCTATAGGACCTAAATTATCAACCAACGATCTCTATTAGGTTATAATTAACACTTCCTTTCTGATGCCTTTTGAAGATTCGAATATTCAGAGCAGTTCAGACCATTTCTGATTCCGAGAGATTGCAGTTGAATCTGAATAGCTTTTTCAAGCAGCACCACATTCTTTAATTTAGAGAAATGCCATCAACTATCCCAGGTAGCAAGCTGACGTAATTTATACGTCAATATATGGTCGGTTAGAGTAAATGAAGTCGCATGACCCGAAAATGTCGTTATTTTGACGTACTAAATGAAACGTCAATCGGACGTCATAAATATGTCGCTTTTTGACGTTACTCATAGGTGTTTATTATTTATTGTGATTGATTATGACCTTGATATATCTATATATCCACTAACTTATTGCATGAGGATGTCAGTCGTATGTCATGTCAAAGCTTTAAGCTTCTAAGGATGGCAACTTTGCGATATGCGAAACTGACGTTCTTGAATTTTATTTTCACCAAAGATTCAAAAAGTGTTCTTTTATTTGTGGGTTCAAATTTGACCCTACAATAGAATTTATTAATCAGTAAAGTACACACCGACGTCAAATAAACGTCACACAACTTTCTCTAAAGACGTATTTTTGACGTCATCCTGAAATCATCATTTTCAAGTCATAATAATGATTTTAATTGTCTGTGACTTGAACATTCATATTAATCCTACTATGACGTCATTTTGGAGATCACTATGACCAAATAATGACCTACAGGTGATGTCAGCTCGTCACCTGGGTGATAAAACTAATTTCATCTACAAACTGATTGAAAAATGACCTACCAACACCATATCTCATCTTGCTTGAAAATGTTCGTTTTGCTGAGAAGATAGTCATTCATTTTTGTCTACGGCACACGCCAAATCAGCTGATCTAAGAATGTTTCCCTCACAATCGTCGATGATTCATGGTCAAATGTCATGTCATGTCAAGATATTATTGACTTTCGCTTTTTGTTTGGATTAGGCAAAGGCTCGGCAATGTTTCGACCTTATTTATTTTCTATGTTTGTATGAACATAAATAATTTAACAAACAAAAGATTGGATATTTCCGCTATAAAATTATTGATGGTTCACTTCATGAAAATTCTACAATCATGCCGTTTTAATAAATAAAAAATAATAACACTTTATTGAACTCTTTATAGAGAATGTCTTCCACCATTTCAAAGAGATTTACACAAAGTACATACAAAATGTTGGGAAGCTCTAGAAGGGAAAACTAAAATTAAAAATGTTCACTTTCTACTTGAAGTGAAAAGGAGTAAAAAGTTATGTCAAATTACACTGATGAAGTGTAAACAAAAAAAACATCAAACCATTTTTCTACCAACGATGACAGTCATTCGAATCTTACTCACCACGATCAGTTGCAAATAAAGGTTAGCTCATGACGTTTTTGCTGTCATTTCGTCATTGGGCAAGTACACTATATATCTACAACTTAAGAGTACTTGGCAATACGTTTATCAATCAACAAAAGCACATCAAACGTTTCCTCCTTCATCTCGGAATGACGCGCTAGGGCCAAGAACACCTGTGTCAAGTGGAAGCGGCCCAACAGCTGACTGTCAACCGATCGGTGGCCGGGGCTCTGACGTCAGCGCCTTGCAAGCTCGCGGTTGGTCGGGAAACCTTCTCTGTCACATTCACAGCTGATCGAAAGGACAACAGAACAGCGAACAGCTAGCAGCTGAGGAACGTGCGGGGTTGCCAAGACCTGATGCATTTTCTGGACATTGGGTAAATGTATATGTCGAAAGGATAATAAAGTGATTGATTGATAATGTTCCAAGGGAGTTATGACCCTCTTTATTGATAGCCATTCGATATGCCATTCGACGATAAAAAAATCATTTATTGTATATTATAATTATCTGTCTTGCCAGCCCTTTGTTTTCCTATTTTGGTAAATTATATAGAGTACAATTAATTTGCAAAATCCTTCGTATTCCAAAAATGCAGCGTGTCCAACTAAAAATAGGCATTTCTCGGACAACCTAGCAAAACTTGGCAACACGGTAAGACATTACATGTGAATGAAAGTTACCTCTGCACGTGCCTACTGCCTAGTTTTGATACATTTCCAAACGAAAACCCATCGCTTAGCAAATTGCCGCAAATGTGCATACAGCGTGAGGAGTTATTTCTGGTGGAATCTGGAGTGGAAATATGCGGGTTTTTCGTAACGGAGCGAGGAAAATCAATGTGCGGGTGAAATCCTTGACCCGCTTTTCGAACGTGTGCATTACGGTGAAAGGGCCGACCTCCGCCGTAGTGGGAAATTGTTTGAAAGGCGAGGCACGAGAAAATTCCCGTTATTGAGTAGTTCCATGGACTCGTGAACTGAACAACAGCTTTGTCTTGTGAAATGCCAGCCAGGCGTATGCACATCAGAATGGACCTCTGAATATACAAAAAATTCATTGCAAAACTCTTTTCAATCGATTGCCAATAGTCTAAAATGTATATTTATCTACTCTACTTTTTTATTTAAGAAAAATATCACATTTCAAAGTGTACCACTGACGTCAAGTTCATCAGAAATATTCCCCACCATTACTCCACGTTCCGAAATAGGGAATATCGTTCTCCCATAAAATATAGCAACTGGCTGATTACGAGGATATATTGAAAAATTCTTAGTCTACTTAGAACCAAACAAAATTTCAATGTCAAAATATTTTATTACTCAACATATTCTCCTCTTAATTGGATACATTTGTTACAGCGAACCTGCAACGACTCTAGACCTTTCAAAAAAAATGTTTCTTCTTGCTCTGCAAACCAGACCTCCACAGCTTTTATTACCTCCTCGTTGGGAGAAAATTTACGACCTTTCAAACTTTTTTCAGTTGAGGAAAGAGATGATAGTCGGACGGAGCCAAATCTGGTGAATAAGGGGGGTGTTCTAGTAATGCAAACCCTAAATTACGAATTTTTTGCATGGCAACATGAGATTTGTGTGCAGGGGCGTTGTCCTGCAAAAACAAAACACCTTTGGATAGCTTTCCGCGTCTTTTCTCTTTAATTTTTTCCCGTAGAGTGGTCAGTAATGTCGAATAGTAATCTCCAGTTATTGTTTTACCCTTATCCAAAAAATCAATCATGATTACTCCATGGCAATCCCAAAAAACTGAAGCAAGAACTTTGCCAGAAGATCTTTGGACACGAAACTTCTTAGGTCTCGGAGAACCGGAGTGTCGCCATTCCATCGATTGTTGCTTTGTTTCTGGATCGTAGAAATGTACCTAAGTCTCATTCATAGTAACAATCCGGTTTAAGACGTCTACATCGTTTTCAAATCGAGCACAGATCGAACGCGATGCTACTACCCTTGCACGCTTCTGGTCAACATTCAAACATTTGGGGATTCATTTTGCAGCAATTTTTCTCGTGTCCAAATTGACGTGAACTATATGATGAACGCGTTCGTATGAAATATTCAGTGCTTCAGATATCCGTTTTAGCCCAATTCGACGGTCTGTGAAAATCATGTCATGAACTGCATCGATATTTTCGGGGACTGACACAGAAACTGGCCTTCCCGATCGGTCATCATCTTCAATGGAATATTTACTTCTTTTGAAGATGCAGTCCAATTTTTCACGGTCGCATACGAAGGACATTGATCACCAAGGGTATTAAGCATATCTTCGTAAATCTGCTTACCTCTTAACCCTTTTAAATACAGGTACTTGATGATGGCTCGATACGCCAATTTTTCGATTTTCACAATTTCGGTGGACATATTTTTTCTTTTAAGTTATTGCGTAACTCTGGTTTACTTTTTTGACGTCAAACTTTACACTGACACTTCTAATAAGTTATTGTTCGTTGCTATGGTAACGCAATATTTTGTTTACGCAGGAAACTGCTCTAGGCTGACTAGATATCAATACATCCTCGTATAAGCCATCCAGGAATAATTTAAACTGTCATTGGCAAGCAATTTTTTATATTATTTGTAACTTTAAAATTTTCTGAACGAACCTGCTTTTTGATGAAAAACTATTGTTGGCAACACCGCAAAATATAATAACAGTTCTTATGGAACAAAAGTTGTTATTACCACAGAACGCATACAGTTTATTTGAATTTTCACTGGTGTTCAGACAACCGGGTACAAAGCACTTTTTAGACATCCTCACGGTTATAAGGAATACAGAAATTACTAACACAAACAACAAAACTTTGAATTTGAAAACCGTTTCAACCTCAGAAAATGAAATATTCAAGAGTCTGTTAGTTTCCAGCATACAGATTTGATCTACTAGCATCTATCTTGTATCACAAAAGGTAAGCAAATGACTTAAACAGAGAAAAACAATTGTTATTGATTTGCTCCGTGAAACAGACGAACAAACCCATCTGGTATCAAATGACAGCTATCATAGAACACAATCCAGATGTCATGATAATTTGAGATTTCATGGTGTACAACTTATACGACGTTGCCAAGTTAAATTTTGATTAACGCGACGTCACGAAATCCCTTTTTTTTTTCAAATTATAGAAAAAATGGCCGGCAAAAAAAAGTAAATAAAAAATCTCAAGTGATATTAGCATATATACTTTCTAATTACAGTGTTTTCTCTGTTGTTATTGGGAAATGTTTGCAGTCCCACACATACTGCTTTTGATTCGTATCTAAAAGATTTCAGATCCCTGAATTTGTCAATTTTTGCACCATGTAAGCGATTTTCTTAAAATTGCATCATACAGGGCTTTATTCAATAGTATTTGAATTTATAAAATTGGTGGGTACTTCCTAGGGAGTTTGAGAACAGTTAGTTCCAAGTACCTACTCCTACTTCAACTCTTCTTGTGTACCAGACAAAAGCATCTCTCTCGAGATTCGGTACTTCCCCGCTCTATATTTGGAGTTCATAACCACACTTCATATGAACAGCAGTACCGTTCAGTTCAGCCTAGAGATCATCAATCCTTTGGTGTTATTATTGGTACAAATCGGACATTCATGTTTAATTTTCGCGTATTTTTTCTGGTCGCCAGTTTCTCTATACTTAATTTGAAAAAAAGTGGTTTCGTGACGTCACGTTCATCAAAATAAAACTTGGCAACGTTGTATAAGTTGTACACCATGGAATCTCAAATTATCATTACATCTGGATTGTGTTCTATGATAGTTGTCATTTGATACTAGAGCACGGAGCAGATCAATAACAAATGTTTTTCTCTGTTTAACTAATTTGCTTACCATATATGATACAAAATAGATGCTAGTAGATCAAATCTGTATGCTGGAAACTAACAGACTCTTGAATGATAATGTTACTCTTCTTCGGGTTTGTTGGCCGTCGTGATATGGAATTGCTTCCTAACGTTTCGCCCGCACGAGTGGCTGGCTTCTTCTGAGGTTCCATCTTGAAAGATTTCCGATGACTGGTTGGTTCGGGATCTAAGCGCATATTTATATGTCCGGCTGGTACCTGCAATTATTACGTTCTTATCGTCCGTTCCTGGAATTAAATTATCTCTCAGTATTGGGGTTGCAGGTATATTCCTTTCGGCTGTTCTTTTCCTAGCTTGACTAAGTAATGGATTCCAAATTCGGTTGAGGGTCAGTGTCTCTTCTTTTCTATTGAAATTATCCGTATGTTTATGGATTTCAATTGCTTCTCGTATAAGCCGATTGTGATATCCCTGGTCAGGAGCAAGAAGTTTAACGTCTTCAAACAGTATCTTGTGGTCCCCTTCACTCAGCGCGTGTTCTGCAACAGCTGACTTGTCCGTCTGACCTAATCTACAGTTTCTCCTGTGTTCATGTAGTCTTGTTCCCATGGATCTTTTCGTGGTTCCGATATAGACTTTCCCGCAAGTGCACGGTATACGATATACCCCAGCAGCTGACAGCGGGTCCCTCTTATCTTTTCCTGATCTAAGGCTTTGTTGTATTTTCCTGGTGGGCCTAAATACTGTTTTAATATTGTGCTTTCCAAGGAGTTTTCCTATTCTGTCCGTAACCTTAGGGATGTACGGTAGATAAGCGCGCGCGACTGTTTGAGCTTCCTCTCTATTTTGGGACGTTGACTTCTTTGGTTTCATGGCTCTGTTGATCTCGGTATCACTATATCCATTCGATCTGAAGGCCACTTGAAGGTGTTTTAATTCTTCTTGTAGATGTTCTGGCTCACATATTCTTCGAGCACGTTCTGTCAGTGTGGAGATGACGCCTCGCTTTTGACTCGGGTGGTGGTTTGATAGTGCATGAAGATATCTATCCGTATGTGTCGGTTTTCGGTATACTTTGTGGGTTAGATTTGTGCCACATCTTTCTATGAGTACGTCTAAGAAGGCTATCTGTTGTTCTTGTTCGGTTTCCATGGTAAATTTGATGCTAGGATATTGAGAATTGAGGTGATCCAGGAAAAGATTCAGTCTCGCTCTCCCATGTCTCCAAATGACAAAGGTGTCATCTACGTATCGTAACCACATGGTCGGTTTAAACTCGAAAGATTCGATTGCCTTCTTTTCAAATTGTTCCATGAAAAAATTGGCTATTACTGGGCTAAGCGGGCTTCCCATCGCCACACCATCTAATTGCTCATAGAAGTCTCCCTTCCATTGAAAGTAACTTCCGGTGAGACACGCCTTGAAAAGTCCGACAATGTCATTTGGGAACATATTGGCTATTTCCCTCAGGGAATCTTCTAGTGGGACGTTGGTGAACAAGGATACAACGTCGAAACTGACAAGAATGTCACTTGCCTCCAAGGTTACGTTCTTGATTTTTCTCACGAAGTCTGTCGAGTCTTTGACGAAAGAGGGAGTTTTTCCCACATGGGGCTGGAGCAGCGAGGCTAAATGTTTTGCCAGATGATACGTTGGCGAACCTGGGGCACTAACTATCGGTCTTAGTGGGACATCTGGTTTGTGAATTTTTGGAAGACCGTAAAGCCTTGGTGGAACGGCTTCCGTTCTGAGAATTACCTTCTTAACGGTTTCGGGTAGTGACGATGATTTAATTAGACCGTTTGTGGTTCGCAACCTTGATTGCGTCGGGTCTCTTTTTAGCTTGCGATAGCTGGACGGATCGAGGAGTTCATCAATCTTGCTGATATATTCTTCCGTTTTTAGGAGAACCGTAGCATTCCCTTTGTCAGCTGGTAGAATCGTAATCCCCTCATCTGAGTTCAGGGTCCTCAAAGCTGCAATTTCTCTCCTTGGAATATTGCATTTTGGAGGTCGTGCCTTACGTAGAATATTTGCTGCTTCGATCCGGATTTCTTCCGCTTCATCAGCCGGTAGACTTCTAATTGCCGCTTCCGTGTTTGCTATGATTTCCTCATTTGGTACCCACGTACATACGTAGATGACACCTTTGTCATTTGGAGACATGGGAGAGCGAGACTGAATCTTTTCCTGGATCACCTCAATTCTCAATATCCTAGCATCAAATTTACCATGGAAACCGAACAAGAACAACAGATAGCCTTCTTAGACGTACTCATAGAAAGATGTGGCACAAATCTAACCCACAAAGTATACCGAAAACCGACACATACGGATAGATATCTTCATGCACTATCAAACCACCACCCGAGTCAAAAGCGAGGCGTCATCTCCACACTGACAGAACGTGCTCGAAGAATATGTGAGCCAGAACATCTACAAGAAGAATTAAAACACCTTCAAGTGGCCTTCAGATCGAATGGATATAGTGATACCGAGATCAACAGAGCCATGAAACCAAAGAAGTCAACGTCCCAAAATAGAGAGGAAGCTCAAACAGTCGCGCGCGCTTATCTACCGTACATCCCTAAGGTTACGGACAGAATAGGAAAACTCCTTGGAAAGCACAATATTAAAACAGTATTTAGGCCCACCAGGAAAATACAACAAAGCCTTAGATCAGGAAAAGATAAGAGGGACCCGCTGTCAGCTGCTGGGGTATATCGTATACCGTGCACTTGCGGGAAAGTCTATATCGGAACCACGAAAAGATCCATGGGAACAAGACTACATGAACACAGGAGAAACTGTAGATTAGGTCAGACGGACAAGTCAGCTGTTGCAGAACACGCGCTGAGTGAAGGGGACCACAAGATACTGTTTGAAGACGTTAAACTTCTTGCTCCTGACCAGGGATATCACAATCGGCTTATACGAGAAGCAATTGAAATCCATAAACATACGGATAATTTCAATAGAAAAGAAGAGACACTGACCCTCAACCGAATTTGGAATCCATTACTTAGTCAAGCTAGGAAAAGAACAGCCGAAAGGAATATACCTGCAACCCCAATACTGAGAGATAATTTAATTCCAGGAACGGACGATAAGAACGTAATAATTGCAGGTACCAGCCGGACATATAAATATGCGCTTAGATCCCGAACCAACCAGTCATCGGAAATCTTTCAAGATGGAACCTCAGAAGAAGCCAGCCACTCGTGCGGGCGAAACGTTAGGAAGCAATTCCATATCACGACGGCCAACAAACCCGAAGAAGAGTAACATTATCAAAAATCCCGGCCGCGAAAGCCTCAATCAATATATCAGACTCTTGAATATTTTATTTCCTGAGGTTAAAGCGGTTTTCAAATTCAAAGTTTTGTTGTTTGTGTTAAGTAATTTCTGTATTCTTTATAACCGTAAAAATGGCTGAAAAGTGCTTTGTACCCGGTTGTCTGAACACCAGTGAAAATTCAAATAAACTGTATGTGTTCTGTGGTAATAACAACT
Organism: Chrysolina americana; assembly: GCA_958502065.1. Lineage (NCBI taxonomy): Eukaryota > Metazoa > Arthropoda > Insecta > Coleoptera > Chrysomelidae > Chrysolina > Chrysolina americana. The sequence goes on along the minus strand of OY293411.1, from coordinate 2,936,501 downwards.
TTTGTTCCAGAAGAACTGTTATTATAATTTGCGCTGTTGCCAACAATAGTTTTTCATCAAAAGACAGGTTCGTTCAGAAAATTTGAAAGTTACAAATACTATAAAAATTACTTTTACGTAATTTTTTTTGATGTGTTGATCCAGTGACAAAGTTTCAATTATTTCTCGATGGCTTATGATCAGCCAGTAGCCCTCTTTTATGGGAGAACGATATTCCCTATATCGGAATGTGGATAATGGTGGGAGATGTTTCTGATGAACGTGATGTCAGAGGTACATTTCCAAATGTGATATTTTTCTTAAATAAAAAAATTAGAGTAACACTCGTTGATAAATAGACATTTTAGACTATTAACAATCGATTGAAACGAGTTTTGCAATCGCTTACAAAATTGTTGAACCAATGTATTGAAAACTAAATTTTTCCAACAAACTACAGAGTACAGACCAATATCTTTACTCTCAACAATATCGAAAATACTTGAAAAATATATTGCACAAAAAATTGTTCACTACTTTGAAAACACTAACACATTTACAAACTCCAAGTATGGATTCCAAAAAGGAAAAAACACCGAAATGGCAACATTGGCTCAGTAACAAAATATCAAAGACCTTTGAAAGGCTAGAGCATACAGAAATAACATTTTGCGATCTAAGTTAAGCATAGTCAAATATGCTGTTTATCACATAAAAGTGTACTGCAGGGATCCATTTTAGGACCTCTTTTGTTCATAATTTGTATTTCAATGGTCTACCAAATGGAGAAAAGGTAACATCATACATTTTGTCTTGATAAGGCCCTTGCACTCTCTTAAAAAGCAAGAACAAAAACTGATGAGTGATTCAACATCAACAAAATCTACCCAAATGAAAAAAAAAAAAACCCAAAACATGATATGACTTCTGATATTTACGACTTCATCAAATATTTTATGTTTAAACTAACGTGTGTATGTACGAGTATATTCCTATGATTCGTGTAAATCATATATGATGTATACATCATATTAAGTATTGAATTATTTATACCCATTGATTTAAAATATTGCTCAATACCTATTCCAGGAAACCTCCATTCCTATCAAATTGAAGATTGCAACACGCGTAGTTACGATTGGATATTCCAAACACCATTTCCCGTATTTCCGACAAAAGCAAACAAACAGTGAATTCAGTGGAAATTCCACTGCGGTTCTCAGTACGACACACATGAGTAGAAAACGCCTCGCATTAAGTGCTACCCACACTAAAGCTAAGTTTTCATGCATCCGAATTTTCGGTTTTTCGTAAGAAATTTGAAAGAAATGTCACTTTTTAGTACGAATGATATTTTGAGCGGTTTTCATTTGTGCGAAATGCCTTCACGATGAAATATTCAACGTCAACCCCCTAATTTACCGTCCATTTTCTCAAGTAAATTCCTCGGTTAGTTAATTGAGCTGTGGTCATTGCCTTGTATTTTCGTAGTTTGAAAATAGGTCTCACCCAAAAACGTTTGGGAACCCTTTTACTTTTTTCTTCAATTCAAAATTTCAACACGTTAACAAAATCAGTAAAATATAAAATATTACGGTTGTTTTCTTATACTTATATTAACCGCACTGATCATTGTTTCCCTTAAAAATTTCGGACAAGTTGACGTTATTTCAACTTCTTGAATTCATTCGTACCATCAGTTAAAATTTGCCGCCACGAAATATATTTCAACAGCTTTTGACAGATTTCGTACGAAAAACGAATAATTCGTATACATGAAAACTTAGCTTAATACGCCCAAGACCTAACGATAATAGGGCTACGGAGAAGCTGTTAAAATGCGAGGAAAACATATTTCCTTGATTCGATACGATTGCAGTAATCTTGCACAATGCCAATGAGGACTTGTGCAATGCCCGTTGTAGTCGACCCACATTCTTAGGTGTGGAATATTCTGTTGGAAATTGATGCTGAATCGTAAATTCAAATGATTCTTCTGATTAATTGAAAACAAACCATCATGATTATTTGATGATATAATACTTGAAGGCTATTATCTTGGTTACTTTATTATTAACACGTTTCAATAGACTCGCTTTCTTGTCGGTCTGTTTGGTACAAACTTTGCAATCGATTTTAAACTAATTTTCCGATTACTAAAAGACTCGAAACTTAAGCTCAGAACAGTCTTGGGCTGAATGACGATGCAGTGTTGTGCTGGGCTCCGTTGCCAGGTATACTAAAAATGACTTCGTTGGCTATTAAATTCCATTCTTCGATACTAAATTCCTTCTTAATCGACAAAACGCAGGAAATTCGAATATCTGTGATGAAACAAAATGCGGGAAATTCGAAAAGCTGATATAATAATTGAAAATGCGGGAAATTCAAAAAGCTGGTATAATAATGTTTTCAATGAATATACAAACACAACATAATATATAAAGATATTTAATGAGTAACGGCATTAACGGCAACCACACATTTTTGAATAATCTCAACTCAACTCTATACCTGTCAGTCGTGTAACTTGTCACTTGCCAGCAATAAGACGTCAAAATGAAACGTCAATAGAGAGATTAAGGATATCACAGAACACGGAACACAGAGTTGAGCGCAGCGCACAAAACAGGGTTGCGTTCGGTTGAGATACTGTAGTTGTACGTTTACGCTGTGAAATCCCATTACCTCAACCTCTCATTCCATGGAAAAGCACATATCTGACTGAATGAAAATAGCAAAATGACGTATATTGGCATGTTGGGTGAAAATACTAAATTTCCATTGAGAATACTAGGCTACTAAATGGAGTCGAGAAGTACTAAATTCAGTAGGATTATACTAAAAATCACAACCCTGGATGCAATATCATTGCAAAATATGTTGAATATAACTATGGACTGTATTTCATGTGATGACAGTCAGTTTCCTGCTAGTATTTTTGTTGAAAAAATCACTCATTATGATGTTGGTCTATTGATTGGTGTATTGGGTCTGATGGCAAGTGAATATCTAGATACTTACTTTTTGTGTTCTGTTTTAAATTTTGATAGCGAATTAACAAAAATTAGCACGAATATAGGTGAAAAATTTATTTATTTCTTTTTGGAAGGGAATGACTCCTCTCCACTCTAGATTAGTATACTCTGTGAATATCAACCTATCGACTTGCAAAAGAATTTCTCGAAACATCATGAAAAATACAAAATCATCAGATTAACTTGAAAATGTCATGCTGATTCGGAAAATATATGATTTATATATGCTAGTCGAAAAAATGCATCTATCCACATAATCAACATTAATCATGTGAAATGGATTTCAAATTTAAAAATACGAGTTAATGTAGCATTTTTCAAAGATTCAGAGACGATAAAAAAAATTAAAGTAATGCAATAATCGATATTGAATAAAATTAGATTTTTTTTTATTTTTCAATAAGGTCCCTTAAAATGTATCTCGACGAGCTGATCCCGAATTATAAAAAAATTGGGGAAAAATTACCCTTTTTAACTCCAGTTAATTAGTTGTAGATGATTTTGGAATGTAAGGAATAAAATTACATTGAAAGTGAATCGGTTGAATTAGAGGCTACTGTATAGACGCCTGAATATTCTAGAAGGATATTGACATATTCATTTTACATATACAGAGTGACCCAAGTGACTATTAATAGATATAGCATCAATAGTTAGTTGAGTGCCATGAATTCGAAATAAAAGTAAAAATATCAAGGCCTTCTTTGAATTTTTTTCAAGGTCAAAATTCCAAAAAAATTACTAGCGTTTTTTTCAAATAAAATTTGACGACGCCACTGGATTTGTGATGCTTTCAAATGGGTGTGACTTAAATTTCACCATAAAACCATTATTTTCAACAGAAATATAGCATAAGTAAAATTCTTATAATTATATCTAAATAGTAACGCCCATTTGAAAGCATCACGAATTAAAATAATCGCTATTATGTTTTTTGGATAGTTGATTTGGACCTTGAAAATGATTCGAAGTAGGCCTTGAAATTCCTATTTTTATTTCGAATTTATGGCACTATTGATGCTCTATCTATTGAAAAAAAATCTGAATCGGATAATAAATAGCAGTTTTAGAGAGGTGGACGGCTTTCACTTTTTATATAATTGGATGGCAGTGTTCTTCTGACCACTTTGTACAAAAATACTGTCTTTGGTTCCTTATATATGGAAATAAAGTGTGGGTAAAAAAATTATGAAACTTTATCAACCGGCAAACTAATTAAGACACTCAATACTAGTTATATTATATTTTGGCAAGGAATATGAAAGCTGGAGCTTGTTACTTTTGTCACTTGCGGCAATTCAAAACTCATTCAAGTCAACAGTTCTATATTCAAAGTTGTGTCGATTAGACTACGCGCATAAATAACCTCACATAATTATCTATTTCCATTGTGGAATGCAGATTTTCGACAAGAAATCTCCGAATTAAGGAATATTTAATCAGCACAAGTCTTTTCTGTTGAACAATGCATGGTATTACTAAAAATTCAGTCTAGAAAAATGTCTCGTCGATATTTCGCATTATTTGCACTCGGTTTGTTATTGACAGTTCCGATGTTGTCTATCATACCCTGATACGATGAGAAACAGGAAGATCGAAACTAGTCTGCAGATGGTCATCCCGTGTAAGTCAAGTGGGAACTTTGCTGTTTGATACAAGAAGCAATACGATACGGAGATAGTTTTACAAAACTTCGTATAAGCTACAACAGGTCGTGGGTACTCCCAAAGATGAAACAGAAGAGTAGGAAAAGTGAGGAATCTATGAAACTAGATGGGCCATGAAAGTACGGTTCAAAGAGCACATCGTTCATATCCATTTTTTGAGATCAGAACAATCGAATGTGAGCCAACATTGATTTGAATCACGACTGCCGATTTAATGACACCAGGGAACGTCTAGCCATCCTTGATGATGTCCTTGCCCTTTTCCACTTTTTCCATTAGTTTTTTTTTCAGGTGAGCTTTGGGTTTAGGTTCAACCCCAGGTATTTCGTCACTCCTGACTGCAGATATGAAGAGCTATGTTGGTGTCTAGGTTTATCTTTCTTCTTGAGGTTTTCCTTCATGCTCCATGCTACCAAGACATAAACAAGGATGTGAAACGATATAAAATATAAATCAAATGTAAGATAAGATAATATCGGCTCGTGTCATGAGTCATGACATTATGAATTTATATTTTGAGAAAGTTAGCCTCGCTATCGTTCGATAAATACACTTGAAACAATGAAAAATGCTTACAATTCACATTTATACGCGAATTACCATATCGAACAGGAAACATTATAGATACCGTTTTGCAAAATATGTTATTTATCATCGTTAAATATTCACAATGCCATTTCGTGCGACGGTAATAACTCCATGGATGATTCATTCAACGTTCAAAGGACACTAATTTCCTTTTGTGATTTATTTTCAATTTTGTAGCATTTCTCACTTTCAGACCATTTCCTTCTTCAACCAAGTTGACGAACTCTACTCTGGATACCTCAGGAGTACTGTCAAACATTCTCAGTTTCAAGATGTTGTTTGACCATTTGAGAAGAGAATGATAATTATAAAATAATATATAATATGGCCGATATCATGCTTGAAGGCATGTTATAAGATTTTAACCCACAATTGACCCGGTGTATGAACGGATATACGAGCAAAGAGGGTCAAAGAAGGGGGTCGCTGGCTGCAAGAAGAACCTGCTTATCGATAGATGGTTTTAATGTGGCGTATGCAGTTAATAAAGACCTGAGTCGATGGCCATTTGACACATTTGTGAGTATTTTCACACACCACACAACGACACTTTTTTAAATTATTCACACAAAAAGTTCTGAACCGATGTAGGTCTTTGGTGGGCCACCTTGTTCATATTTGTGTGTGTGTGTATTGTTTAGTTTTTATGTTAATTAATGTCTAAATAATTTTGGAATTTTATGTAAATCTGTGGTGTACTATTATGAATTAATAAATGATAATGTTAGACCTACCAACATATTATTTATCGGTTGACATTTCTTCAAAACCGCATGTATAAAATACAACGAATGAACCTTGAAAATTCTGTTACATTTATGTAATGTTAAAATCGTGGTGTAATCAAGAATGCACTTGAATCAGCCATCATATTAGACCAATAACAAAATCCAGAAATGCGAAAAAATAAACATCTAACTAGTCTTATCAAACATTACGAGATAGCAACCCAGTTTGCAGTGTCACCGCAAATCAAAATATTTAGATGAATATACGCATTTTGATAATGATTTACAAGACTGCCTGGCTGAAGTTTGGATTTGATATGCGGTGGCCAGTCATCAATATTTCAATTGAATAAGTCGTCATTCCCTGAATAGCATTTTAAGTGGAGTGACTATTAGCTTTGTCCAATTATTATGTGTTTGTTTTGCCATGACTGGAAGCGAAGATAAATACGAAGTCCAACCAGACCGTGCAAGATTCAACACGATCTTTCTTGAACTCTTTATGAAAACAAATAGTCGAACAGGGAGAATAATAAATTTACGCAATCTTTTGAAATATTTCCTTGCCGAACTACAACAGTGAAAATCTACACAAAGCAATTCATCAAATAAGTGATCTCTCACAGAAAATTGATACAGGAGGCACATTTTCACACGAGTGGGATATATTGTTTGAGTTAGGATCAATATTTTTTTACAAGCGCTTCAAAAAATCTATTGTAGCGCTCTTGAACGAAATTTTCCTGTGAGGGAAAATAAAAAATTGAGGATACTATGATTTCTTTGTATATAATTTTGATTAACAAATTTGGGTATCGACTACCGTTACCTAGATTCCAATGCATAGACTCGGAATGGAATAGCTGAGTATAATAAATAAAAAGTTGGGAAGGTTCAACAAAAACAATAAGGACAGAACTTCCAAATTCTAGAAGTCGAGAGGCATATGAATTAAAGTGCGGAAGTTGTCCTAAGGTATACCCTGGTCAAACTGGAAGAACATTCAGGAATCGTATCTATGAACATCATGGTTGAAGTGATCTCAAAAATAGGATTCGAGTTGGCGTGGTTTCTGGTGGGGCAAAATACATTAATTCCTGTCCAAATAACAACCTCTCATCATTGAAGGTCATTGCCGGGTCGTCTGAGAATGGGAAGTGCGGTCGGATTTTAAATATTTTAAAGTGATCTCAAAAATAGGATTCGAGTTGGCGCGATTTGTGGTGGGTTAGAATACATTCATTTCTATCCAATTAACAACTTTTCATCATTGAAGGTCATTGCCGGGTCGTCTGAGAATGAGAAGTGTGGTCGGATTTTAAATATTTTAAAGTGATCTCAAAAATAGGATTCGAGTTGGCGCGATTTGTGGTGGGTTAGAATACATTCATTTCTATCCAATTAACAACTTTTCATCATTGAAGGTCATTGCCGGGTCGTCTGAGAATGAGAAGTGTGGTCGGATTTTAAATATTTTAAAGTGATCTCAAAAATAGGATTCGAGTTGGCGCGATTTGTGGTGGGTCAGAATACATTCATTTCTATCCAAATAACAACTTTACATCATTGAAGGTCATTGCCGGGTCGTCTGAGGAGTGCGGTCGGATATTAAATGTTTTAAAGTGATCCCAAAAATAGGATTCGAGTTGGCGTGGTTTCTGGTGGGTCAGAATACATTCATTTCTGTCCAAATAACAACCTCTCATCATCGATGGTCATTGCCGGGTCGTCTGAGGAGTGCGGTCGGATTTTAAATATTTTAAGGTGATCCCAAAAATAGGATTCGAGTTGGCGCGGTTTGTGGTGGGTCAGAAGAAAAATGCATTTTTTTAATAAATGATATTGGAATATCGCTATCAGAGTCCATATTAATTATAGGTGGTTATAGAGAGAAGTTCGAATATAACCGTGAAAATGTTTATAAACAGTCAAACAAGGTGACGTTCGTTTGTTGATTCAAGTGCTCAAGTAGTTAGATTAACTGTCATTAGTGTAAAAAATCCATCAAAACGTTTTCAGTGTATTCCTATAGGGTCGCATGATAATGTTCATTTGCTTCATTTTCATCTCTAGAGTGAAAAACTACCCGCTTGAAAAATTATCATTTTTATATACATGAGTAGAAAAAAAATTCTAATAATCCATCCACCCTATCATTTTACTAATGCAAGTTCATCTCTCTAACGACATCCTTCGTTCCTCATTCTCATCCACGCACCCTTGATTCAGAAGACGAAATAATCCACAAAATAAAAAAAAGCACCCCACCTGTCCCTCACCCAAACACCAGCCAAAAGTATCTCACCACCCTCGCGCCCTCCGTCTGGGTGGTTGACTCTTCGTGTCGACGGGTTGTTTTTGTTTCGCCGACGACGTTCTCCGATCGCTGAACCTCTGCAGGTCCGAGTCGACGATCGCAGGTCAAAATACTCGAAATACGCGGGGACGAGGGACGAGGGTCTACAAACACTACCGTGATCGAGGACTGGGAATAGCATGTGCAACAAAGGGTTATAGTACCCGAGCCCAGACCCAAGAAAAATGTACGATTAGCTAAAAGCTGAGACTCATCTGTTCTTTATGTCGAGTGGAAAAACTTTTGAAAATTCCGAGGGGTATGCCACTTCAAAAGTAGGTGTACAAATAATTGAAAAAAGTTGGTTTCAATGAGGGAAATTACGAAGAAGTACAAAAAAGTATGTAAAAGTACGAAAAGGTATGAAAAACTATGAAAAAGTAAGACAAAGTACGAAAAAGTATGCTTGTAACGATGCTGATTAATGAATTAATCAACCGGGGTGGGTGACAGTGAAGCAAACAGGAATAAACTTTTATTATAACTAAATCACTTTCGAGCATGGGGTTGATATGATACTCAAAATAATTTGAAATACAACGAATACCCAGTCAACGCTGGGCAAAAATCCTCATCTCAGGGATGTCAATATCGTCAAAATAGCCAGATATAGATGTCTCTGTGATGTCATATTGTTGTCATTACTGCGATATCACACTGCGACATCCCTGTGATATCTAAATCAGTGATAGCTGGATTTAGATGTCCCTGCGATATCAAATTGTTACTTGCCATAGACGTCATACTGCGACATCATTTAGACATCAAAATCTATACTTAGATATCTTTGTTACTATATTTTTATTGAGTTATCTCCAGATTAGGTGATAATAGGACTTTCACACACATTCACTTGACTGCCGACCACAAGGACGCCATCTGTCCTTCACCATGGTCGAAAGGCAAATCTTCAATTTGTGTTGTTGAATGTTTATTTTGAATTAACGCGGTAAGTTGGCAACACAGATCGTAGGCAATGTTGGCCAACCTGAAAGCGGGAGGCGACCGCGTGACCGGCTGTCACCATATTTTGTTATAGTTCTTTTTTCTTTGTATCTATGCATTGATCGAAGATCGATGCTTTGTTGCTTTGCATACCGTTCATGTTCTGATACTTCCAACTAGAGCTGATCACAGTGTCATTCATATGACTGATATACAGAATTGGATTCAAGAAATAATCTTCATAAATATAACACGACCTTGATTAATGACTATTTTATTGCTGCTAAATTTCTCTTGTGTTTATTGATTTTACTTGACATTATTTTGGCAATAATAATCAGAGATGAAAGCCCTCGAGCTTCGCTCTTGGGTTTTCATCAGATTATTAATGCCAAAATAATGTCTCGTTAAATTATTATAAAATACAGTCGAAAGTTAGATGCAGTAAAAATAGTCGAGACTATTTATCAAGGTATTGTTATATTACCCTTGATTATTTCCGTCATCTGTCAAAATGTATTCGCTTAAAAGCTCTCGAGTTTTATCCAGAACATAAATCTCCGAATTCAACTCGATAAATTTTCATTTTCATCGAAACTGAAAAATGTATTCGCTGATAAACGAGGTCTTGTTATATTACCCCCGAGTAGTTTAATGAATATATTAGTTGGGGTAAAAACTTTACTTGATAATGGTATAACAAACCGAAAATCGAAATCGGTCGTAAAAATAAAAAATCGTAGTGAAAATTAGAAAGTTATTACTATCTTCTCTATCCTGCTTAGATTCTTCATGAATTTTCACAAAATAAATAGATCATCATTTGAACACGTTAAATGGATGATTTTTTTTTTAGATAAAAATATTTTATATTATCAAATATAAAGATTTTTTACTTAAGTGAAAAATTCATATCTTTGACAAACCGCGTATACGTTTGAATAAAAATTATATCTGATTAAATGAATAATAAACAATTTTTGACATTTTTCAAAACACTCTTTAATTCAGATAAAAAATATAGGTCCGCATTTGAAAATGGAAAGTTGAGGGTGGCCGAATTTGTACGATATATAATTTTCATTCACATATTTGGATAGTCTATAAGAAGTTGCTTATAAAAAATTTTTGAAAAATTAGATCGTTCAAAAGAGAATTGAATTATGTTTTCAACGATGTGACACATAACCCCCCATGCCATTTAAACATTTTTTAGTTGATGTGCCCTCCCGCGCCATCTATCGAGCAATCCCAATGTTTTTTTATGTTTGTACGTCGAACCGTTCAAAAGTTAACAGGGGGGGACTATAGAAAGCCGCAAATAATCTTTATCCAGAAATGATGCTACATTTTCTGTTGTTTGCTGAAAATATTTCTTTTTGTCCACAATATATCAACGATCTGTAACTTATTATCTTTTTTAATGATAGGAAAAAGTTTTTTATCTCATTATCCACGAAGTTTATCAGCAGGTACATTATATCAGTCTCATAAATTGATATTTTTCCACAGTTCGACCAATATTTTGGCTCCCTAAGTTTCTGAGAGCCGACTGTACTGAAAACGTGATAATTTTAACGAAAAGTTTTATTTACCTATTCAGCATTATACCTGTTGTTAACTGCAATCTATTTTATGATGTTGAGTTATTATATGATTATTGAGTTATACAAATACTGATGGCAACACTTTTATGGTACTACCTCTAGCAGGTTCCAAAGACTTGATTAAAACTGGAAACCTGTCAGTTACTTATCTTAGAAAAAACATTTACTCGTCCGTAAATTAATTTTCTCATCCCACCTTGAAAGTGTGACGATTTCAGACACACTATTCGCGCCCCGTAGATGAAAGTAATTTGGGAGTTCATCGAACTAACAACCAGCTGTAATCTAAGCTGAAAAAATTAATATTAATCATCCGTAGAAAGCTTATTCCATTCAATCTCCATTCTTATCAGATTGGTTTTCATTATACAAGCTTCTACCGTGCCAACGTTACCGAAAAAAATAAATAGGAACACATTTTGGCAGAATAGGTATACCAGGTGTGGTGACAAATTCTCAATAGCTAGGAAATAATTCTTCACAGTTATCACGCCCAGATCTAAACAAAGTTATACATGATAACCTAAAAATTGAGACTTCGTAATCTGTTTCTTATGTCGAATCGGAGCCCTTTTTTATTTGCAAAAATTCTCTTCGGGGAACGTTTTCTATTGGGAAAATAGTCTTAATACAGGGTGTCTACAAATAAGTGAGGAAGTGTGTAGGTAATTCCTTGTCGAAAATTAAAGCAGCTTTTGTCTACATGTCATGGCAAAGTTAGCAGAACGCTAACTTTGCCATCAACAAAAAAAAGTGCTATAACTGTATTAAAAAACGTATTTCTCAAAAAATCTCCGTAATTCTGCGATATGTTCAATTGTTCGAAACCGGAAGAAGAAAAACGAAGACTTAACAATTCCAACAAGTCTTATACATTCATAACGAATGTTGGTCATGAAATCATCGTACGATTATTAAAATAACGTTACTTTTATTACTCATGGACTAATAAAGTGGTGCTTACATATTTCACGTTTCACCAAAACCGCATGAGTGTAAATAAGTACAGAGTGAGTCACGAACGTAAATGCAGGCAAAGACGTGCGAGTTGCCAAAATTCTTTGAATTTTGATTCTTGAAGACTACATACAGAGTAATAGTACACTTGCAAGTATATATATACCGTATACATTATACCTTAGCGCTATGTCGATATAAAATATGCGTAAAATTGTGACTTATTACACCACATCTACAGGGTGTATCCGTTATTATTGATGCTACGAATTAGGTTAAATAGGCAAACTAGTAGCATTTTTAATGGCCTTCTCGAAGCCGAAAAGAAAAAAAGTAACAGTCGCGTTTTCAGAATATTTCATGAAATGATATTTCTTTCAATGGAACACCCTATAGTTTTTCATGCGTTTCGATTCGTAATAACATTCTCAACAACAAAGCTCATATCACCTTTCTTCCTAAAGTGGAAAATGAGCGACTTATCTGGAAATATTTCTTTCTTTCACTAGTACAAAAAATTTCTTTGCTTTGGGAATAAAACCTCGGGATTGTCCAAACACCTAATTTTGGTACTTATACGAATGACAATATTTTGTTACTAATAGCAAAATAAGACACCACTCAATTGACACCACTGAGCTATTTGGTGTAATGTACAAAACGATAATTTCCATCTTAAAGCCATTTCGCTAGCCGCATTTATTTTGTGAATCAAAATATGTCTGCTGTAATGATAACTTTGAAGCCGTTTTTGTACAGAACAGAAAATACTGGAGGGTCATATGAATGTGGTTGGAAAAAATATGTTTGATTCGACAAAACTGGATTGTTTTGTGCTGTAATATGTTAGAATCCTACTTGATTTGTCAGAAAAATAGTGTAAGAGCACTCCACATTACAGCCATTCGTTCCCCGATCGTGAATTACCTAATCAGCGTTTTTTTGCTATGCTTCATCGTCGAAAGAACAATGAAAAGTTTTTGAGAAGAGAATTAAAAGCTGTTTTGTAATATCTGAAGATACAGAAATTGACGTTTTATTCTATTTTAGGTATATCCAAATAATTTCATCAGAGATTTATCTAGAGAAATAGCTGGTCCACTGTCTGGTATTCAACGAATTCTGAAGAAACACAAGATTTCTTCTTATAAGTTAAGACCAGTGCAAACACTAGAACCTGGTGATCCTGAGATACGATTGGGGTTATGTCGGTGGTTTATGAATAAATGCAGACAAGATCCAAACTTCTATTGAAATATTATACGGAGCGTTGAGGCTAATGTTTTAAATCGTGGGATGTATAATAGAAAGAATTTTCATTATTGGAGTAGACATAATCCATTTCTAGTCCATCCCCACAATCCTCAAAGACGATTTACTATTAATGTTTGGTGTGGTCTATTTAGAGGCAGAATTATCGGTCCATTTTTCTACCATGGTTCTTTGAACGGATCCCGTTACATTTATTTATTAACAAGAGTGTCGGCAGAGTTTTTCGATGATCTTGATCTGGAGGCTCTTCAGATGATCTATTTTCAGCCGGATGGAGCACCAGCACATGATGTCAGTGGCGTAAAAAGAATGCTGCGATGCTGTTTTGGAAACAGATGGATTGCTACAAATGGTCCTGTTAAGTGGACCCCTCGTTCACCAGACATGACAACTCTAGATTTTTATTTTTGAGGATTTCTGAAAAATGCGGTGTACAAAATGAAACATAATAATGTAGATGAACTGAAATATTATATTGAAACTATAATTGATGGCCGAACTGTGTTGAATGCCACACGTAGTGTCAATAGAAGGGCCCAAATATGTGTTCAACAAGAAGGCGGTGTTTTTGAACATTTACTCAATATTTTATAGCGCTTTATCAAATCCGTTTGTTATAAATGTTTCCTATCGATAAAACTGTCTTATTTTCACCTTTACGAAAAAAAAAGTCAAATGAGATTTGTTGTTGAGAATGTTATTACGAAAACGCGACTGTATTTTTTTTGTTTTCGGCATCGAGGCCATTAAAAATGCTACTAGTTTGCCCATTTAACCGAATTCGTATCATCAATAATAACGGAGTTGGCAATGGTATGTTAGGAGTAGTATAGATGATATGCACGCTGCAGGAGAGGCCAATAAACTTAGTAGGAATAATAATTTATTCACTAATGCGTTCGATAGAATTCATCATCCCCTACTTTTCTGTCTACAATCAAATCTTTGTTTTTCTGATTATGATGCAAGGCTGCTGAACAATTATCTGTCTCATCGGTCCCAACGTACAATTCAGATTAACCGGTAATCAAACTTCCTCGCCACAAGAACCGGTGTTCCACAAGGCTCCACTCTCGGCCCGTTTCTATTTGTAATCTATACTTCTCAGCGTCCAGAACGCTTACACCGAACAAATATTAATAAATATGCGGATGACACCAATTTATAAACATTTTTACGAAGATTAAAGACCACAAAGCTTTCATGGCGATTTAAAAAAATGTGGTTTCAGCCAAACCTCTTTTTCGACATAGAGAACATCAGCATTGCTCGTGAAAATCTGCACACAACTACTAGATGCATAGATGCCTTCAAGCTTTCTTAGTTTGATATTGCTTCGAATTCTCCCCCCTAGAACCTACCCTGGTGAAAAACAACCACGTCACATAATGTCGAAAGATGATTCGTTTCAAGCCCTTTACGCCATCTGAAGGGCAATCAAAAAATATTTCGTTCCAAAGTTAGGGTGGGAGAAATGTCTGAACACTCTGCATGACTGAAAATACAGATCCGTACTTCGGAATGAGGGTAACCCATGCGAGACGATTTTCTCCAATCTAGCAGCCTGTGTTTTTCCCACCGACCACTTGATTTCCGACATGAAAAACCCTGAATAAACGCAAATATTTATTAAAATGGTAATGATTAATACCAATTTTATATCATTAGCACCTTTCATTTCAACTGAGCCTCGTTTTCCTGAAATAATGACTGTCATCAGTGATTTGCAATAAATTAACACAAAGGTCAATATGAAAAGGGTAAGAGACCACATCTCCGCACAGCGGGCCAAGAAAACAATCAACGTGGAACAGCTGAAAGTAGCACACTTTCGGTTTCAATTGACCTTCTATAAAAACATATGTTCTAAGAAGATACCTAGTGTAAAAACGCATTTTTCTGTTGCCACCTAGAAATATTTGTCCTTGTATGTTGATCAACTTGCATGAAACAAACTCGACCAACACGTGCCTCATGAACAGGGAGATAATAAAGGTTCGAAAATTAATCAATTAGTGATGCAACGTGAAAAACGCATAGTTTCGTGTTATATTACACGAATCGCGGTCCAGCAACTCGAACTTTGCTGAACCATATTTGAATACATCGAATCAGGAATGCGCTGCAGAAAAACATCGAAAATACGCCATAACAATGAAACAAAGGAACTCCCGTTGACGAGCCGTAAACTATCCCTAATGAGGACATGCCCAAAGCAAGCGTGTACGAAGGGACATTCAACTGTTCCGGATTTATTTATATAATTCGGTACACACACACGAAACCACAAAATGGCACCCATTTGTCTAAACTTATTAAACGATAACGTGTCTAATTTTACCTTTACGTCGCTGCCAGATTACTCCGCGGATCCCTCGAATGCTATATGACAACACCTGCCGAAAAGTGTTTCATCCTTTTGTTAGACATTCTGATATAATAGGAAAGTTTTTGCACAGTGCAGTGGCAGAGATCACTTTGTTATTATAAAGTTGACAACTCGCAGGTTCTCTTGAAACTAGTCAGCTGTTTTTGTCAGAAGGCTGGCCGGATCGAATCTGGTTCGGAGAGGGGGAGTGGGTGCGCGCGAATTTTGAAATGAAAACTGGTGAATGGCGCAAGGCAGCTGGGAATTGATTAGTTTGGGCTTTGTTTGTGATATTTCCGGCTGATTTTGCATGATTGCACCTTGCACCTGATTCACGAAACTGGTGAAGGTTTGCAGAGACGTAGTTGTAGCTTTCTTGGAGAGCAGGGACGTCCAAAGCAACGCGATGTTTAAAAAGAAACAAAGGAATCTTTTATGTTGTAACGATGAACGGATGTTAATCTCTGCACGAGGCATCTAAAAATAAAAGGGCACGAGTAGAATAAATCACTTATTGAGTGGCAACGATTATAATACACGTCAAGTGACAAAACCTCGACGAAGCACATGTGTAGTGTGTAGTGACGGAACCCATATGTTTATGTGACATATACCTACCCATGATTATTATTTTGTTGCATATGAATCAGCCAACGCATGGGGTCGTCTTCATACAAAAAAGTCGAAGGCCATGGCTCATCCAAAAACCTTTGACACCTTTTGCTTTCCTCAGATTGTAAAAGGTAGGCGGAAGTTTGCGACACAGGGAATTATACTTTTGATATACATTTCAGCAAGATGTGCGTAGGTATAGTCGAGGTCTATAGCAATGTTTTTCAAACTGTGGGTCGCGATCCCCTCTGGGAGGTCAAAATGTCTTGCTCGGGGTGGAAGTGGTGAATGGCACTAATATGTTAGGAGATTCTCTTGCCTGCTCTGAATACGCTTCTTTTCTCTTCCGTCATCCAACGCACATGCACGAAATGTACAAAATATGTCCAGACCCAAGCGTCCATTGGTCATTCATAACGAGTCCATGGACATTTGGACCAATCTAAGACCCAAAATGGACATCCACTTTGGGACAAAAACTTGATGTACCTGGGAAATATTCCCAGTAACGGCTGTTGTGAGAAATTATCTTCTGAAGGGGTTATGGAGATATGATTTTTGGACCAAAAAACATTAGAATCCAAAGCGCCTATAATAACTCCTAAATAGTAGATTTGCATGGATAAATACCTGCAATTGTTCTTCTGGAATTTTTTCATTACCAAATTGTGTTTTTGAGACGGCAGAGAGGATACAAATTAAATCTGGAAAAATCTGAAAAAGTCCTGAAAACAAAGGTATATGGAAAAAATCTTGCTTCAACTAAGTGTTTCCGTTATGTTTATGTGCAAACACTGGATCATGTGAAACTCCAGTGACATTAATTTTTATCTCAAATCTAGTAATTTGCTTGTACGTACTGTAGCCTCTCCTACAGTAAACTTTTCATTAAATTGGATGCATACTTACACCTAAAAGTTCTCATTTGTTCAAGAAAATTTCAATCATAATATTTCAATATTATTTAATTCTTTAAATATATTGTTTCCTATGATCGAGTGTCTCTTAATAGCCCTTTTTTTTTCAGTTGAAACAATCAACAAATTCAGGAACTTTTGCAGATTGAAACTTTCACACTATCTTAATTACTTTCTAAAACAAACTGGAAACCATTTGGAAAAAATGTATTTGTTATTTCAACATCTAGAAACGTTCTTACGGAATATCAAATATTACATCAATAAAAAAAGGAATAACTTTTGATCATTTCTTTCCTGATTTCTTGATCCCACCTCCTACCATTGGACCTTTCTGGGAAGCTTTAGCCTTAGCCTCTTGCAAAGCCTTCTGCTGTTCTTTCATTTTTTGTTTTAGAGCCAGATCGTCTTCATCCATATCTCCTTTCTCTTTTTTGGGGGCTTTCAGCGGTTTCTTTTTGCCTCCTTCTCTCCCAGACATACTGAAAATAAAGGGCACATATATATAAATATTTCGGTCTTGTAAATAGAGGCATTTCGAAACGAGGGTATAAACGTGAATGTTCTCAGTTGTTCACCTAACCTCAAAGTGCAACTCAAGTGTAGAAATGAAGGTTGTTTTAATAAGTATTCTCTTACCTTATATGTTTCTTCTACAAATATCAAATTTCGATA
Organism: Chrysolina americana; assembly: GCA_958502065.1. Classification (NCBI taxonomy): domain Eukaryota; kingdom Metazoa; phylum Arthropoda; class Insecta; order Coleoptera; family Chrysomelidae; genus Chrysolina; species Chrysolina americana. Next base: position 2,918,792 of record OY293411.1, on the reverse strand, counting down.
ATCTGAAGTGCCAATTCAATATTTTTTAGATGGCAAATTTCATTAATTTAAAAACCTAATTTTTTTGTCGTTTTTGCTAGCTCTTGACTCTTGTCCAGTCTGTGCCACAGATCACGAAAACGCAGAGACTCTGAATTTTTTTTTCGTGCTGTCAACATCAATGTCTGTGGACTCTGTGGTTGACTTTGTAGCGGTAAATATTTAGCTGTTTGTCATCATATAAGCCGCTTTCCAATTGCCACAAGGAGTAGCTCCGAGTAACTCTGGGTAGCTCCTGATGTGATCTGACAAATCAGGATAAATCATTAAATTAAGCCCCTTTCATAAAGTCAGGTGCGATTCACTTCAGTACAGGGTTAACAAGCTCCACTGGGTGCTTTACCACTGGCAATTGGAAAGCAGCAATACTGTCAATATTGATACAATCTGGGGGTCAATCCTCGAGTTCATGTGAAAACATTTTCAAACGTTTGAAGTAACATAGAGCGATACATTCACCGCTTGTTGAAGAAAGATACAACATCCAATTCGCATACGTTGAATCTGCAGAAAATGAAAGCGGCGTCAGATTGATTGGTGCGATCTTCGAATGCAAGCACAACTCAGCGAAAAATGGCCTTTGTGACGGCTTACTTCAGAGCTGCTTTCTAGGGCCAGAGCCAGGGTTAGTAGCACGAAATGGAGCTTGGTACCCCTGTACTGAACCGCACCTAACTTTTTAAATAGGTTATAATTGGAACACAATTTATCGTTGTCAGATCACTTAAGAAGCTTCCCGGAGTTACTCGGTGCAGCTTAGGAGAACCTAAAAGCTCTAATAAAAAGCATCAACAAGCAGAGTTTGTTTAATTGACCAGCTGTAAATGTGTCAGATGTCTACGAAAGAACAAATAATTTAATTGAATTGTATATAAAAAAGCGTGAGAGAAAAATTACCTATTCTCAGATTTTCAACTGAACTCGCAAAAGATTCGTCAATTTTCATGTACAGAATCATAAAACGACCGACTCTCAAGCGTAATTGATTAGTCGACTTTAATGCGTAAGCAATAACCATCTGACTTTTATCTGCTCTCACTCGTGTTGAATTTGTCACCTCTCACGTGTGATTAATTAGCTGATTCTCACGTGTATTTAAACTTTCGGATTTTCGTGAGTAATTAACTCAGCGACTTTCATACGCAATTGATTTACTGACTTTCTCTTGTGTTTAATTTGTCGTCTTTCACGTGCAGTTAACTGATTCTCAGGTGAAAATAATGTATCGACTTACACGTGTAAAATAATTTATTCACAATTTTCACGTGCGACATGATTTTGAGACTTCTATGTGTATAAATAATTTAGTTTTCAAATGAATATTACTACAGTATCCTCGCAGGGCACGGAACAGGCAAATCAAATTGATAATTCAAGGAAGAAACTTGTATTTCGTACAGAAAATTTATTTACTAACTTTGCGATTAGCCAAAGAGAGCTGGAATAATTTTAGACTTGCGACTGTAACAGATATTTCAACTTGGCAATATCGTAAAAAAGTTTCTTCGACAATCGGCGATAATTCTACTTCAAGAAGTAAATATTAGATTTCGCTTTTCGTTATAATTGCATTCATTAAGTGGCATATAGAAAAATACAGCTTTTTGTTTTGTTGTTTACTGTTCATGACCTTTTCTGGTATTCTTGTGGTTTCATCTACAAATTTTTCGGTGTCCAACAAATAGAACTTACACATTCAGTCAATTTTCTAACTTTTTAATTGTGAAAATTTTCGTATCTCCGCTCTCTGTAAAGTCTTTTTTAATTTCTTGGCTCACAAGCTCCTTCATTCCTTCTTCTGATGGGATATATTGCATGTTCTCAATAATAAATTGTTTTGTATCTTCGCTGAACGAAGACTCTCCTATCTCATCAGATATTATGAAATCTTTCTCGTCATCATTCACGAGGTACTCTTTTGTACCATCCCCCATTACAAACACATTCTTTCCTTTGCACAAAATGAACTCTTTCGTATCGTCATTCATTGGGAAATCTTCCTTGATTTCGCTCATTACGAGCTCTTTCAAGTCTTTGCTTGTTGAGTAGTCTGTGTCATCACCCATTGTGACCTTTTCTGAGTCATTGCACACCGGAAAATCTTCTGTATTGTCACTCTTAACCAACTCCTCTGAAGGTGGAGGTTCTTGTTTAGACGCCTTTATTTTATTATGAGTTCTCTCATGCTTTCTCAAATAACAATTTTTAGTAAAACCCTTCCCACAGAATTTACAACGAAATGATCCCTTTTTGTGAGTTTTCTCGTGTTTTTCCCAAAAGCTACTTTTAGCAAAGGATTTTCCGCAGAATTTGCAATGAAATGACCTAGTCAAGTGAGTTTTTCTATGGCCAAACAAATTGGAACGCGATGAATATGACGTTGAGCACAATTTGCAAACATATGGTTTTTTTCCGGTATGACTGTTTTCATGGTCCGACAACTCGACACCACGTGCGAAAGTCTTCATGCAACACCAAAGGAGCTTTAAAAGAAAATGCTTTCAAGCAAAATTTGCATTTGAACATTTTTTGTTCCATATGGACACTTTGATGTAATTTTAAATGACACGTAAAAAAAGTCAACTCATGGCAGATTTTGCACTTGAACGGTTTTTTCTTTATGTGAAACGCCTCGTGTTTTTTTAAATAGGTCCTTAAAGAAAATAATGTTGAACAGATGTTGCACTTGAATGGTTTTTCACCAGTATGTCGCCTCTCATGTGCCAACCTCGTGATCCTTTCAGGAAAAGACAGCGAACAGAATGAACATTTGAATGGTTTTTCGTTCATATGAATCCTTTCATGTCTTTTCAAAGCAGATATATCCTTAAATGCTTTGAAACATATTTCACACTCGTATAGTTTTTCTCCTGAATGGATTACTTCATGCCTTTTCAAAGCAGAAATATAAAAATACGAATTGGAACAGAATTTGCACTTGAACTGCTTTTCTTCAGTATGCAGTTTCAGATGATTCTGTAAACTACGTTTTTGAGTATAAGAATTTGAACAGTGATTACACTTGAAAGGGGTTTCACCAGTATGACGCCTCTCATGCGCCAATTTTGAGACATTTTTAGGAAAAGACAGAGAGCAGAACGAACACTTGTACTGTGTTTCTGAATGGATCATTTCATGCCTTTTCAAAGCAGAAATATCATTAAATGCTTTGGAACAGTATTTGCACTCAAATGGTTTTTTCCCTGTGTGAATTATTTCATGCCTTTTCAAATCGGAAATATAAAAATATGCATTGGAACAGAATTCGCACTTGAATCGCTTTTCCGCAGTATGAATCTTCAGATGCTTCCGCAAACTACTTTTTTGATTATAAGATTTTGAACAAAGATGGCACTTGTGAGAGGTTAGCTTTTCACCAGTATGAATTTTCATATGATATTGTAAACCACGTTTTTGACAATAAGCTTTTGAACAGACATTGCACTTGAATGGTTTTTCTTCAGCATGAACGTTCTCATGCACTTGGAATTCTTCATTTGTAGATTTCAGGGGTTGTTTTTTAGAATCTGTAACAAAAACAATCATAAATGCAGGATATTTTCTTGTTATTTTTGTCAGCCTATGGAAAAACTGTTTCTGGGGCGTGACAAGAATAATAATAAAAATGATGTTTTCTATTGAAAGGAAATCTGAAATTATAAAATTCAATGATTATAAACATAACTTACTTCAAATTTTAAGGTATAAAATTCATTATTTATTGTTCAAATAAATTAGTACTCTTTATCAATAAGAATTTAAGAGTTTAAAAGTATATTGATTGACAGGGGTGAGTAAAAAAATTTGCATAAATTCACCTGTTGTAGGTGTGTCAAATGAACATGAGTTCATTTCTAGAGGGTCTTCTTTAGCTTCTGGACCACAAGTTTCTGAGAAGTCATGATTGTTTGGCTCTTCTTTAACAAAGTTGACTCCAACCTCCAGAAAACCAGTATCAACACTATCCTTTTCTTCTGTTTTACAATAAATGTCATTTACTGTACATTCAGTAGGGAAATTGGAGAAATCTTCCTCTTTCATTGCAACTTTTGCAATACTTTTCAAAAGAAATTGTGGCTTTTCTTCTTTGGAATCTTATTTGTTTACTCATTCAAATGACCTTAATTTATAAAATAATTATGGTGTCCTCTCCTCTCCTCTTCCTTTTTTTGTAGTAGCATTTGTTAAGAGATTATTAGAAAACCTTTCACCACAATCACATAAAATACTGATTTCCTGACTTTTGAGGTAGAAACATGGCTTGTATTTATTTATGAGACGACATATCCGTTTAAGAAAATATATTTCGATACCTTACAATTTAATAAGGCCGAAAAAGTGGACTTCGCCCACCTCGGGCCAAATTTGCCATTTTCATCAAATATTTAAATTTACTGTCTTCAGTGTCTTCTATCGTTTATGTATGGAATGGTATGTGATCTGCTGGTCTGTGCATCAGTGGTTAAATTTATATATTATTTTTACGGTTAGCCCGTCAATTTACAATAACAATAGGCACTTTCCAATTGCCACGGGGCGAGTAGCGAGTAGCTTTGGGTAGCTCCTGAAGTGATTTGAAAGATCATGATAAATTATGTTCCAATTGAAACCCATTTATAAAGTCAGGTGCGGTTCACTTCAGGTTCAGTTCAGCGGTAACAAGCTCCACTGGGGGCTACTACCCCTGGCAATTGGAAAGCGGCTAATCAATTCCTGTTCCTATTTGACAGCATGACAGCTTCCGATTAGGATCAAAACAAAACAATAAACAAGTTATTCTACAGACCCTCTAGTGGTTAGTAGAACAAGTTCATCGCAATCTAAATTCTTACTTCCTTCCTATGTAAAGGAATTGGACCTCAACAGTTTCAAAAAACACATGCGCTCCTATCTGAACTCGAATGTATTCTACACAAACGAGGAATACATAACTGCCCTACTGCCCTTGCCAAATAAACTAACAATTGCCAGCTAATTTTAAATGCTGGCTTTTACTTCTTTTACTTGTTTTTTTTTTATATTTATAACATGTGTTAGTTATCATTTATCAATGTACCTATCGTGGACTGGTTGTTCGTTATTTGTATTTTAATATATTTTAACATATTATGTACTTTGAGCTATCTCTTAGCCGTTTAGTCTGACATGTATATTGTGACGTATCTTATTTGTATTCTGTACACCTAAAAGACAAATAAACTATCTATCTATCTACTGTAATATTGCAAGAGTTCCATCGACCGGACTTCACATAGGCGATCCGTATAAACCAATCAAAACACTTGTGGAATGGGTGTGTGTGATTTGGCAGATTAATCCAATTTTTGATAATTAATTTTTCTACTTAAGGTTATATTGGATAATAGTAATAATTAACACATATTACTGAGCATGGCCGCTTTCCAATCGCCACAAGTTGCAGAAAGTAGCACCGAGTAATTTTGGGTAGCTCTGTGAGGTGATCAGACATATTACGAAAATCATGTTCCTTGACAGACAACCTTGCACAGCGCATAGCACAACGAAGTTCAGCCAATCAAAATTTTGCAGCAGTAGCTTTGTTCTGGTTCTGAAAATTATTAATCATGGGACGTCAGGATTATGCGCAGTTGAGAAAAAGTGAGCGAATATGAACCTAAAGAGCACACTTCTCGTCAACAGCGCATGATCCTGACGTCCCAGGACTGAAAATTTTCAGAACCAAAACAAACCTTAGTATTTCATTTGAAATACATGTGATTGGTCACTGAAATGGCGGAAGTTCAAATAACGACAGCTGGACAGCTGCTCGTAAGCCGAGCTTAAAATACATGTATGTTTTCTGTGATACAATTATTAACCAATCATGCCAATTAATACTTCAGTACTTATCTTTAGGCATTCCCAACAAAACCTGAAAGTATTTTTTGATTCAATTAGATAATTTAGTTGAACTATGCTTCGCATGGAAGAGAAAGTTGGAAAACCCCTATGGCAGAAGTCCAGATGCCTATGAAGGAGACCTATGGAAATCCCGTCCATGGGGAATGATCGAAGACAACAGGTAACCGATTTAGATCATATAGAAATTATTTCAAACATTGACGTTGATTATAACTTAATTTATTTACAAATAATATTTGTTACATGTAATGTGATTTCCATCATAGAAAAATTTATATTTTTGAACAAATCTCAAACAATTTCATCATTTTAACTGGTACTGACTTATCCTTGTCGTTCCATCTCCAAAATTTTGAGGTGCTCAATAAAATGAACCAACATTCCTCAACAAAATATGACGTCCCAGAAATATTCCATTCAAGTCAATTTTACAACTCTTCCATGCTTTCACCCATTGTGAACACTTTTGTGTCTTTGCTCTCTAAGAAATCTTTCTTGATTTCACTCCTAACGAACTCTTTCGTGTCTTCTCTCAAAGGGGTATATTGGATGCTTTCAGTGATGGATCGTTTCATATCTTCACTAAAGAGAGACTTGTCTGCCTCCTTTGATATCATGAAATCTTTCTTGTCATCATTCAAGATGTAATCCTTTGCACCATCCCCCATAACAAACAAATCCTTTCCATTGCAGAGAATGAACTCTTTTGTGTCGTCATTCATTGTGAAATCTTTCTTTATTTCTCTCGTTACTAGCTCCTTCGTGTCTTCACTCGATGGATTGTCACTCCGAATAAACTCTTCTGAATGTGGTATTTCTTGCTTGGACTCTTTGATTTTATTATGAGTTCTCTCATGCTTTTTCAAATTGCATTTGTTGGCAAAACCTTTCATACAGACTTGGCACCGTAATGCTCCCTTTTCGTGAGTTTTCTCGTGCATCTCCCAATGCCTACTTTTGGAAAAAGATCTCCCGCAAAATTTGCAGTGAAACGATCTGGTCAAATGAGTTTTTCTATGCCCAAACAAAATGGTACGCGAAGAATAAGACGTTGAGCATAATTTGCAAACATACGGTTTTGTTCCAGTATGAACATTTTCGTGGTCTGACAATTTGATACGGCATGCAAACGTCTTTGAACAAAACGAGCATTTGAATGGTTTCTCTTCCGAATGAACCATTCCATGCCTTTTCAAAGCAGAAATGCCTGCGAACGATTTTGAACACAAATTACACTTGAACGGTTTTTCTCCAGTATGACCCCTTTCGTGTACCACTAAATGAGCATTGAAAGAAAACGATTTTGGGCAAAATGTACATTTGAACAGTTTTTCTCCGGTGTGGATGCTTTGATGCAACTTCAACTGACAAGAGAAGAAAAACGATTCAGAGCAAATTTTGCATTCGAACCGTTTTTTCCTTGTATGGAACTTTTCATGTCTTTCCAAGTAGGTCTTTAAAGAAAATGATGTCGAACAGATTTTGCACTTGAACGGTTTTTCACCAGTATGACGCCTCTCGTGTGCCAACTTTGTGGCATTCGAAGGAAAAGACAGCGAACAGAATGAACATTTGAATTGTTGTTCCAAATGAATCATTTCGTGCCTTTTCAAAGCAGAAACATCATTAAACGCTTTGCAACAGAATTTGCACTCGAATGGTTTAATCCCTGAATGAATTATTTCATGTCTTTTCAAATCAGAGATAAAAAAATATGTATTTGAACAGAATTCGCACTTAAATCGCTTTTCTTCAGTATGAGTCTTCAGATGTTTTCGCAGACTACTTCTCAGATTATAGGATTTTGAACAGAGTTCACAACTGTGGATGGTTGAATTTTCACCAGTATGAATTTTCAAATGATACTGCAAACCACGCTTCTGAGTATAGCTTTTTGAACAGACGTTGCACTTGAATGGCTTTTCTTCAATATGAACCGTCAGATGCACCTGTAGTCCTTCTTCTGTAGAATTTGTGAGTTGCTTTTCATAATCTGAAACAAAAAATATCATTGAGCCGAGATGGTTTGATCAGTTCACTTCTAAGAATTATTGTTAATATCAAATCATTACTGTGTCTGGTAATATGATCAGAATAACTGCATATGTTTGTGTATCAAACGAACAGTTTGAATAAATAAATAAAGTCACCTGTTCCAGTCCCTTCTAAAGAACATGATTTCATGTCTAGAGGGTCTTTATCAGCCTCCTGACCACGATTGCTTGGTTCTTCTTTACCAAAGTTTGCTCCAACCTCTACGAAAACAGTATCAACAGTACCAACTCCATCATTTTCGTCTGTTTTACAATGTAGGATATTCGTTGAACATTCACTAGGAGTACTGTAGATATCTTCCTCTTTCATTATGACTTTTGTCATACTTTTTGAGAGAAACTGGGTTTTCTTTTATGGAACCTAAAATATTTTACAAATTATTCATTTATTCATTCAAATATACCGGTAAAATGGTCATATACTTGACCTTGACTAATTTAAAAATGACATTTGGTAAAATTTTCAAAGAGAAAGACAAATAATGCTGGAGTGCTACATAAAACTGTGGCAATCAAGTTTTTTAACTATAAAAGTGAGTGACAGTGATCAGTATTCTTTAATCACCCACTTGAACAACAAATGTTATTTCTGCTACAAAAGTTAGGAAATATAAGGAAACAGTTTGACAGTTAATTTCCCTGTCACTTGGAAATATTTGAAATTGAAACAAAGTGATCTACTACAATTTCAATAGTTCTATATAACTTTTCGAGATATCATTTTAGTTGAAATAAGTGACTAGCATTAAAGCAAAGGCACAAAACTGTATGAAAGTATATGAATTATAGTAAAATCTTTGGAACAGTCAACAAAGTGAAAGGCCTTTCCTTTTGGTAACCTAATTTCTACTTGTTGAATTTTATGGGTATACCACCAACAGAAAATATATTAAGATACCTGAAGACCTATAATACAGCCAAAAAATTTGTTTTTGACCATTTTGTATCACTTCTGTCATCACCACCAAAATCTGTAAAATGAAATTACTTATGCCTTTGCCTTATGCCATTATATAAATTCAAATAAAGGCTTTATTTCTCACTGACAGTTTTTGAGTTGTCACCTATTTCATTTAATAAACCTAAACACAAACCAAATATTTTACCGAGATAATACTGAAAATTATATATATTAAATATTATGTTTATTTTCATTTATTCAAGAATCTGTGTCTGTAAATCTATAATCTGTAATGCTAATGAGTTCCAGAGATGGCGTCCTCATAGGATTTTGATTTTAGACATTGACATTTGAAGGTGACTTGTCATGTACCTGAATTTGAAGGTGACTTATCATGTACCTGAATTTGAAGGTGACCTGGTGGAACACCGAACTCGCAAACTTCGGAAAAAACGCGCAAATTATTCAATAGAGCAGAAAAAACTGGTAAGTGGGCGGAATATTCCAAAATACTACAAAAATATCAGATAGGAGCAAAGGAAAACATGGAGGAAGTTCTGTGAGGACATAGAACAAACATCAAATTCAATTCTTAGGAAGAAGAACAACTGTGATGTTTGATGTCGTTTTATGTTTGCGATATCAGTAGGGCTTTTCGGATTAGTCCGGAGTCTCATGCATCCGTTTATCCGACGGTACGATGATACGAAAGTGTTCAAATTGGTCGAAATTCCAATTTCATCCGTCGATATTTGAATTTCAACCAATAGAAACACTCTCGCATCATCGTACCGTCGGAAAATTGTTCTGATTGCTCTATGCGGATCGCGTATACGGAAGTATGGTCGATTTGAATTCTTGCACGCAGAACATTCCTATGATGCCATTAGGGCGAAAAACCTTCCATACGTTTGGCAACACTGCCGAACAAGAGTCATGACACGTGAACACCCACTACACAGAACACGCAGTGTTTTGATTCTGTGATCTCACCGTAACAGTTTATATTTTTACATTGGCTTATATAATGTCATTTTGGCGCGGTAAATTCGAACTGGGACGTTGCATTTGATTCGAATTTGTGTTTAATGATCCTTTCAAGCCAGTTTGATCAAACCATTCGACTGTGAGCCACGGGCTTTAGTGCATGTCCGCTGACATTTCATTACGTGCATTGATGAAAGTTTTAGTGTATGTGACCTCTGCCATATTACGTGCAAACGAAAATATAAAAAGCTTAGAATTTTTTTGGGAATTGCTTAGATATAGACCCTCGTTCACTCTGCGACGAAGCTCCTGTCACGATAGGTAGGGCGGATCTCTACGTACTGGGGTGGCAGGTGGATGGATGCGCCAATAGGAAACAAGGTATAAATTACACTTGAAAGTCGGCTAATTAATTCCACGTGAAAAATGATAAATTAAATACAAGTTGATTACTTATGAAAGTCGAAAAATTAATTACATATGAATGTCGAAAAATTAATTACATGTGAAAGTCGGCTTTTGATTATACTTGAGAGTCGCCGTTTGATAATTTTGTATGTAAAAATTGTCTAACCTGCAAGTTATTAATAAATATTACAGGTGACAGTCAAGATAGGTAATTATATCACATGAAAACATGAAAACTTTTGATAAAGTTTCACAAATAACTACAATAATGTATGCAGATGATATTAATTTTACTTTCCAGCTATAACATGAGGAATCCGAGAAAAAAAAATTGGTAATTGGTCAAGTTCCAAGTCATACTTTGGAATTTTCTACAGCTCCGTCTATCGTATATGAATTAAATTATTTTCATGTGTGGCATGGAAAATTATTGAAAATAAGGCAAGTCATTGAATATGAAGAAATGAAAATCGTAGAATAGTAGCAATTTTATAAATGAATATTTAGAACCTTTAATGTGAATACAATTCAAGAAATGGAAACCAACCAAAGACCAAAACTATATCAATTCCACTCCACGTGCGTTTTGCCAACAATGTTAACATCTTCAGGAGCAAAAAGCGTAATAGTGTTTATTTCTTGAATCATAGAACAGTAATTCAATCGATGGGATATTGAAAGCTTTATTATACGGTTGCTAACATGATGAAAATTTGTATAAATATATAGAACATTATTCATATTGGAGTTTAGCTTCCAAAGGGTGCTTCTTGCTTTGCGTTTGACGACACTCAATCATGTCTACCGCTCACTGAAAATTCTCTTGTGATACCACTTCATTGTCTTTGCTCATTATTAACTCTTGTGTATTCGTTTTATCATGAACTATATCGCTAAATATTAACTATTCCGTTTCTTCACTCTTTATGAACACTTCCATGTCATTGCTAATAATGAACTCTTCTGTCTCCCTTTTCATTATAAACTCTTTCATGTCTTCTCTCGTGAACTCTTTCGAATCACTGATGAACTCTTCAGTATCTTCGCTCATTAAGAACTCCTTTGTATCTTCACTCTTTATGATATCTTTCAAATCTTTTGTGTCTTCACAAATTATGAACTCATTATTGTCATTGTCCATTATGTACTCTTTTGTGTCTTCGTCCATTATGAACTCTTGCTTGTGATCGTTTATTATAAATTCTTTTTTGTAATCGTCCATTATGGACTCTTTCGTTTCGTTATCCATTATGAACTCTTTCTTGTCCTCGTCCATTATGAACTCTTTCTTGTCCTCGTCCATTATGAACTCTTCGGTATCATCGCCCATTATGAAGTCATTAACTTTTGTGTACTTTTCCATGTCTGGTTTCACTTCAGTATGAACCCTTTGATGGTTTATCAACTGAGAAGGTAAAGAAAAAACTTTTGAACAGAATTTGCATTCAAACGGTTTTTCCGCATTATGCATTTTCTCATGGTTCACCAAACGGTTCTTCTGAGTGTAAGAGTTTGGACAACGTGAGCATTTGAATCCTTTTGATTTCGTATGACTCATTTCATGTCTAGCTAAATGACACTTTACATAAAATGATTTGGAGCAGACTTCACATTTAAATGGCCTGTCATCGTTATGGATCTTCAGATGAACTTGTAAAGTAGAATTTAGACTGAAAGATTTCGAACATAATATGCACTTGAAAGGTTTTTCTCCAGTATGAACCCGTTGATGTACTCTCAGATGAGAATTGACGGAAAAAGATTTCAAACAGATTTTGCACTCAAACGGCCTTTCTCCTGTATGGACCCTCTGATGTGCTGTCAAATGAGAACTGCCAAGAAATGACTTTAAACACACTTGGCACTCAAACAGCTTTTTTCCAGTATGTACTAATTTATGTATTCTCAGATGGTAATGAAGCGAATATGATTTTGAACAGATATCGCACTTGAACGCGTTTTCTCCGCTATGAGTCTTCAGATGCTCTTGCAAATTATAATTTTGGACATACGATTTTGAACAGAATGTGCATTGGAATGGTTTTTCTCGTAGGTGAACCTTTTCATGTCTTATCAAGCGTGAACTGATGCAAAATGACTTTGAACAGACTTTGCACTTGAATGGCTTCTCTCCTGTGTGAATCTTCTCATGCAGTAGCAAACAGCTATTTCGAGTAAAAGATTTTGAACAAAATGAACACTTGAATGGGTTTTCTCCCGAATGAATCATACTATGCCTCACCAGTGAAGATTTCGAGCAGAATGATCGCAGAAGCAAAAAAGAATTATTTTTAAGCAAACTATGCACTGGAGTGTTTTTTCGCATATGACAATTGTGCACTGATTTTACACCATTCACCATACCACCACCACCACCACCAAAGATTAAAAACCTTCCTTTTGTAATCACCATCAGTTATGAGTCGTTGTCATCACTGACATCACTGGGACTTTTCGGAAATTTTCTCCCGATCCAAAGAGATCACCAGAGTTGTCGAAATTCCAAATTTATCCGTCCATATTTGAATTTCGACAAATAGAAACACTTTCGCATCATCGTACCGTCGGATAAACGGATGCATGAGACTCCGGCCTTACTCGGGTTGGTAAGATCACTAACCCGAGTTACCAACCCGTATTCGGAAACTACAGTGTTCCTTACTCGATCACTAACACAGGTCACAGATTATAGAAACTATAATCTGTGCCCAGGTTCATAAATCGTCAAGCCCGTGGCTCAAGGTCAAATAGTTTGGTCAAACTGCCTTCAAGTGACGTCATTTCCAGTGGTTTCCTTCAAATTTTGTGAAAAAACCGATATAAATTACGTCACGTACAAGTAGTTTGATCAAACTATTTGACCGTGAGCTACGGGCTCAACCCGCCGCAAAACGGGCACATATCAGTCCCGTTCTTAAACTATGAGGTTGGTAAACTCTGTGTGATCCGTCATGTGATCTCTTTGGATCGGGAGTAACTCGGAGTAAATTTCCGAAAAGTCCCAGTGGTGTCAGTGATGACAAATGACAATCACTGATAACTGATGGTGATAACAAAATGAAGGTTTTTAATCTTTGGTGGTGGTGGTATGGTGGATGGTGTAAAATCAGTGCACAATTGTCATATGCGAAAAAACACTCCAGTGCATAGTTTGCTTAAAAAAAATTCTTGTTCGCTTCTGCGATCATTCTGCTCAAAATCTTCACTGGTGAGGCATAGTATGATTCATTCGGGAGAAAACCCATTCAAGTGTTCATTTTGTTCAAAGTCTTTTACTCGAAATAGCTGTTTGCTACTGCATGAGAGAATTCACACAGGAGAGAAGCCATTTAAGTGCAAAGTCTGTTCAAAGTCATTTTGCATCAATTCACGCTTGATAAGACATGAAAAGATTCACCTACAAGAAAAACCATTCCAATGCACATTCTGTTCAAAATCGTATGTGCAAAATTATAATTTGCAAGAGCATCTGAAGACTCATAGCGGAGAAAACGCGTTCAAGTGCGATATCTGTTCAAAATCATATTCGCTCCATTACCATCTGAGAATACATAAATTAGTACATACTGGAAAAAAGCTATTTGAGTGCCAAGTGTGTTTAAAGTCATTTTCTGGCAGCTCTCATTTGACAGCACATCAGAGGGTTCATACAGGAGAAAGGCCGTTTGAGTGCAAAATCTGTTTGAAATCTTTTTCCGTCAATTCTCATCTGAGAGTACATCAACGGGTTCATACTGGAGAAAAACCTTTCAAGTGCAAATTATGTTCGAAATCTTTCAGTCGAAATTCTACTTTACAAGTTCATCTGAAGATCCATAATGATGACAGGCCATTTAAATGTGAAGTCTGCTCCAAATCATTTTATGTAAAGTGTCATTTAGCTAGACATGAAATGAGTCATATGGATAAAAAAGGATTCAAATGCTCACGTTGTCCAAACTCTTACACTCAGAAGAACCGTTTGGTGAACCATGAGAAAACGCATAATGTGGAAAAACCGTTTGAATGCAAATTCTGTTCTAAAGTTTTTTCTTTACCTTCTCAGTTGATAAACCATCAAAGGGTTCATACTGAAGTGAAACCAGACACGGAAAAGTACACAAAAGTTAATGACTTCATAATGGGCGATGATACCGAAGAGTTCATAATGGACGAGGACAAGAAAGAGTTCATAATGGACGAGGAAACGAAAGAGTCCATAATGGACGATTATAAAAAAGAATTTATAATGGACGGTTACAAGCAAGAGTTCATAATGGACGAAGACACAAAAGAGCTCATATTGAGCAGTGACTTGAAAGAGATCATAAAGAGTGAAGATACAAAGGAGTTCTTAATGAGCGAAGATACTGAAGAGTTCATCAGTGATTCGAAAGAGTTCACGAGAGAAGACATGAAAGAGTTTATAATGAAAAGGGAGACAGAAGAGTTCATTATTAGCAATGACATGGAAGTGTTCATAAAAAGTGAAGAAACGGAATAGTTAATATTTAGCGATATAGTTCATGATAAAACGAATACACAAGAGTTAATAATGAGCAAAGTGAGAGACAATGGATGACATGAAAGGGATTATTTGTGACCAAAAAGAATTCATTAAAGACAATGAAGCAGTATTACAATATAATTTTCAGTGAGCAGTAGATATGACAGTGTCGAAAAAAACGCAAAGCAAGAAGCATCCTTTGGAAGTAAAACTCCATCTAATTAATGTTCTATATATTTATACCAATTTTCACCATGTTAGCAACTGTATACAATATCCCATCGATTGTATTACTGTTCTATGATTCAAGAAATAAACACTATTAGGCTTTTTGCTCCTGAAGATGTTAACTTTGTGGCAAAACGCGCGTGGGGTGACATTGACTTAGTTTTGGTCTTTGGGTATTTTGCATTTCTTTAATAATATTCACATGAAGGCTTCTAAATATTCATTTATAAAATTCCTACTATTCTATGATTTTCATTTCTTCGTATTCAATGACTTATTTTCTATAATTTTCCATGCCACATGTGAAATTAATTTGATTCATCCACGATAGGCGGAGTTGTAGAAAATTCCGAAAAATTTCATCGTCAAGAGTTTTCTGATGAATTGACATGTAAAAAAAACAAATTTCTCAGTTTTATTATCATTTATTTGACCAATTTCCAAATATTTTTTTCTCGGATTCCTATGTTTTAGCTGAAAGGTAAAATTAATATCGTCTGCATACATTATTTTAGTTATTTATGAGACGTTATTAAGAGTTTGCATGTGATTTGGTATTAAATAATTACCTGCTTTCAGACTTTTTCACCAGTAATATTGAATGATAAACTCGCGAAAGGTTGGACAATTTTCATGTACAAAATTATCAAACGACCGACTCTCACGTGCAATCAATTAGACGACTTTCATATGTAATTAACTTTTCGACTTTCATGAGCAATTAACTTCATTGACTTTCATGAGCAATTAACTTTATTGACTCTCATGAGCCACTAACTTCACCGACTTTCATGCGCAATTAATTCAGACTCGTTTGTATTTAATTTGTCATCTTTCACGTGGAATTAGTTAGCCGACTTTCATGTGTAATTTAGATCTTGTTTCCTATTGGCGCACCTATCCACCTGCCACCCCAGTACGTAGAGATCCGCCCTACCTGTCGTGGCAGGTGACAGAAGCTTCGTCGCGGGGTTGAAGGGGGGTCTATATCTATGCGTTTCTTCACTCAAAAATCTTTTTATATTTTCGTTTGCACGTAATACGGCAGAGTTCACATACACTAAAACTTTCATCAATGCACGTAATGAAACCACAGATTATAGAAACTTGTGCAATCTGTGATGAAACGTCAGTGGACATGCACTAGCCCGTGGCTCACGGTGGATTGATTAAACTGGCTTGAAGAGACCACTAGACACAAATTTAAATCAAATGCAGCGTCCCAGTTCGAACTTACCGCGCAGAAATAACATCATACAAGCCAACGTAAAAATATAATTTACGGCCGGCGAGATCACAGAATTAAAGTGTTCTGTGTAGTGGGTGTTCACGTGTCATGACTTGTTGCCAAACGTATGGAAGGTTTTTCGCCCTAATGGCATCGCAGGAATGTTCTGCGTGCAAGAATTCAAATCGACCATGCTTCCGTATAGGCGATCCGCATAGATCAATCAGAACAATTTTCTGCGGACAGAAAGATTATAATTATTATTAATTGAAAATGAGAAGTCTTACTAATAATAATTATACTCCCTCATAAACACCAGTAGAGAGTATATGCGGGTAGAAGACGACTGTTATTATTTTCCGTGGCGACTTACTGATGTTAGGTGGTGTATTAACTTTTCAGCTGTAGAAAAACCAGGTAAACCTACAGCACCACTCCGAGTGGTCGGTGCACACTACAAGCAAGCACCAGATATTGAATCGAGTACCAAATCTTTAAGTGGTCTCAACGGGTTCCTCATGTTTCAGGAACGGTTATCATTAGTTTTTACATGTGCCACTTTCAAAGTATCTTATCTCCCTCGGGGAGTATTTGCAGAACTATGTTTACGCGAACTTTTTGTCATCTTTTTGAGCTTAGAATCAATACCCGAAGTTTGTTACCCTATTTCGGGAACACTTGGTATAGATATATTCTCTCGTAGAGTGTACGCAAGCATACTGGGCAGGTAGAGAGCAGCTATTATTATGTTCCGTGGCGCTTCACTGATTTTTAGTCGCGTATTCACTTTTCAGTTGCGGCACCACACCAGGTGGTCAAGAATAACAATTTTATCAAATGGACGTCGAGATTGACCTAGACAGCTGAGCCAACCGTTCGCTCAGTTGAATAAAAATAAAATAGGACTTTAGAATACAAATAATATTTATTAAATGTAAAGAGTTCATTATTACAGAAATAAAAATATGTACAGAAGCAATACAATATAAACTTACGACTCGGTAATCTTCATCAATTTTCAGACAATACACTCAATAAATACGAAAAAAAATTGAGAAATACTACCAACTATTTATCAATTATTCTTAGATAAAATACACGCCATAAATAACACATACAAAAACATTTCTTCTATAGGTGATAAAACGAAATGTTCTCAAAATTGAGAAGGCAGTGTCACCGAACGAATCCGAAAGAAAAAACAACAAAACTACCAAAACAACAGGACAGAGACAATTTAAACAACTGTACAAAAACCAGTTTGACTCCCTGAAAACAAAACGGGACTGCACAAAGGCAATGTAGGATGTAGACTTTGGATGTAGTTTATATACAATTGAATAACGGACCTTAGACAACTATATTATTTTTGTGCAAACGTGAAAAACCATTTCAGTGAAATACAGTAAAATATAATAACAAACAATACAACACGCGTCATCATACACAACTTACTTTTCCAACTATATTGAAAAGACTATAAGCTACATTACCACACAACATGAAAAACAACTTCTACACCACAAAATAAATAAAGTATATTTCGACTTAGACAAATTTTTTTTCTGAGGAAAGGCAATTCATAATGAATTTACTTTAAAGGATATCCGTTAGTAAACTAAAAGAAAATATTTATATATTTTGTATAATTGTTGTATTAAATACCTATTTTATTATACATTTTCCGTCATCCTTTTTTATACATTTTTCTGATCTATATTTTTATACATTCTACACACTATCATTATTTACCTACTTACTTACCTAATCATTTTGTTTTTTTGTATAATGTCGCATTATTTGTTTATTTAGATTAATTCTCAAACTCTGTTGTCTTTCAAAAAAAGTGCAACATCACTCATCTCACTTCAGCTTTGTTCATATTGTTTGTTTTGTAGTTACATTTTTTACTTTTCATGGATTAAGTTAATTATTATTACAATACTTTGTACTAAGCAACTCGGTCTTTTTCTGAACAATTTAATCATAATCATAAATGAGATAATAATAATGCCCAAAAAGTAAGAAACAAAAAATTCCCCTAAACATGTTTATCTTCTGTTCCAAGGAAAGTTAAGCAATTTTAAAATATTTTTTTTCTCTCTTTTGTTCCCTTTCACGTTGAATAAAAACGGTCTTTCATCTGAATACATTTTTTTAAAGTCGTCAAAGTGGATCAGATCTCTTGGCAAATAACTTTGGGAATGAATTTATACTTGTTTCTTCTGATTCTACGGAGGAAAGTAGGTCAATTTATTCCGATTCTACGGTGGAAAATAGGATTGTTTCTTCCGATTCTAAGGTTGAAAAGACCGTTTCTTCCGAATCTATGGTAGGAAAGACTGTTTCTTCCGAATCTACGGCAGAAAGTAGGATTGTTTCTTCTGATTCTACGGAGGAAAGTAGGTCAATTTATTCCGATTCTACGGTGGGAAGTAGGTCAGTTTCTTCCGATTCTACGAAGGAAAATAGGATTGTTTCTTCCGATTCTATGGTGGAAAAGACCGTTTCTTCCGAATCTATGGTAGAAAAGACCGTTTCTTCCGATTCTATGGTAGAAAAGACTGTTTCTTCCGAATCTGCGGCAGAAAGTAGGATTGTTTCTTCTGATTCTACGGCGGGAAAAAGGACTGTTTCTCCCAATTCTACGGTGGGAGAAAGGACTGTTTCTTCTGATTCTACGGAGGAAAGTAGGTCAATTTATTCCGATTCTACGGTGGGAAGTAGGTCAGTTTCTTCCGATTCTACGATGGAAAATAGGTTTGTTTCTTCCGATTCTATGGTAGAAAAGACTGTTTCTTCCGAATCTACGGCAGAAAGTAGGATTGTTTCTTCTGATTCTACAGCGGGAAAAAGGACTGTTTCTCCCAATTCTACGGTGGGATAAAGGACTGTTTCTTCTGATTCTACGGAGGAAATTAGGTCAATTTATTCCGATTCTACGGTGGGAAGTAGGTCAGTTTCTTCCGATTCTACGATGGAAAATAGGATTGTTTCTTCCGATTCTATGGTGGAAAAGACCGTTTCTTCCGAATCTATGGTAGAAAAGACTGTTTCTTCCGAATCTACGGCAGAAAGTAGGATTGTTTCTTCTGATTCTACGGCGGGAAAGAGGACTGTTTCTCCCAATTCTACGGTGGGATAAAGGACTGTTTCTTCCGATTCTACGGTGGGAATTAGGACTGTTTCCTCCTCGTGATTTGTCAGAGTTTCCTTTGAGACTTTCGAGTTAATGTCAGTTTTCTCCTCGTGATTCGCCAGAGTTTGCTTCAAAGGAGAATATTTCCACTTGATTTTTCGCTTGTTGTGACTCTTCTTATGGGAACTAAGGGTGGAACTGCGCTTGTAACCCTTCGGACAAAGGTCGCAACGGAACTGCCTTTCATCCGAATGAATTCTCTCGTGGATTCTCAGTAGGCTGTTAGACTGAAAAGATTTCGAACAGAGCTCGCACTGGTACGGCTTTTCTCCTGTATGAAGCAACTCGTGCTTCCTTAGAACACTTTCTCGAGTAAATACCTTTTCACAGTGACTACATTGGAGGGGCTTGTTGGCGTGCTTTTTTACGTGCGGTATGTAATTACTCATTTGCCGGAACCGTTTCAAACATATCTGGCATTGGAACGGTTTCTCGCCCGTGTGAATTCTCGTATGAATCTTCAATTCCGACTTTTCGAAAAAAGATTTCGAACAAATTTCACAAAGGAATCGTTTGTACCCTTTGTGTCGTCTCTCGTGCAGCAGCAATACAGACTTGTGGACGAAGAACTTCGAACAGAAACTGCATTGAAAAGGGCTGTCGCTTGAATGCACCTTGAGATGGGACGTCAAACTCGACCTGAAGCCGAATGATTTCGAACACACTTGGCATTGAAACGGTTTCGTGTCTCTATGAACTTTTTCATGCGATACCAAAGAGCTTTTACTGTCGAACGATTCTGAACAGAACTCGCAACGGTACTCAAATTTCCTAGCGTGCCTCTCTTCGTGTTTTGTCAAACATTTTTTGAAAGTGAAACTCCTCGAACATTGTCCACACGGGAACTTTTTCTCCATGTGAATGACCTTATGAGTTGACAAGTTTGCCAGCAGTCTGAAGGATTTTGAACAGACATCGCATTTGAAGGGTTTCACATCTGAATGTGAGTTTTCATGGAATTTCAAAGAAACAGAAGTGTGAAAGAATTTAGAACAGACTTTGCACTGAAACGGTTTCTCTCCTGTGTGACGTCGCTCGTGACTAATCAAACTCGCTTCTGCAACAAACTCCTTGGGACAAAATCTGCACGGCTTTTTATCGTGAGTGTTCAAGTGGCATCTATAATTGCTCATTTGTCGAAAACTTTTCGAACAAACTTTACACTGGAACGGTTTCTCACCGGTGTGAATTCGCATGTGAACCTTTAAAACGGTGCTGTCGAAAAAAGATTTCGAGCAAATCTTGCAGTGATGTGTTCGAATTCCTCTGTGTTTTTGTTCATGATACGTTAAACTAGAACTGTTATAGAAAGCTTTCGGACAAAGAGTACACTTGAAACGTTTAGAATCCTCTGTGTGACATTTCTCATGCATTCTCAGATTAGATGCACTAACAAACGATTGTGAACACACGCTGCATTGAAATGGCTTTTCTTCAGTGTGACTTCTCAAGTGTACCACCAAAGAACGATTGTTGTCGAAGGGTTCTGAACAGAATTTGCAAGGATATCCTTTCACGTGGCTTTCTTCATGCTTTGCGAGGCTTTTCTGGAAATTATACGATTTTGGACAGTGTTTGCAATGGAATTTTTTCTCCTCGTGAACTACTCTATGAGC
The DNA here is from genome assembly GCA_958502065.1 of Chrysolina americana. Taxonomy (NCBI): domain Eukaryota; kingdom Metazoa; phylum Arthropoda; class Insecta; order Coleoptera; family Chrysomelidae; genus Chrysolina; species Chrysolina americana. Next base: position 2,897,763 of record OY293411.1, on the reverse strand, counting down.
CGACAAGTTAGCTAGTAAACCGAAAGATTTCGAACAGATATCGCACTTGAATGGTTTTTCCTTCAAGTGAGTTTTTTCATGAACTTTCAAAGCACCATTGGTAACAAAGCTGTTCGAGCAGAGTTTGCATTGAAATGGTCTCTCTCCTGTATGACCTCGTTCGTGCCTAATGAGAGTCGCCTCTCCAGAAAACTCCTCCGGGCAAAACCTACATTTCGTCTTGACATGAGTTTTTAGATGGGCCATGTAACCACACCTTTGCCGAAAACGTTTCGAACACTCTTTACACTGGAATGGTTTCTCCCCGGTGTGAATTCTCATGTGAGTATTCAAGACAATACTATTGAAAAACGACTTGGGACAAAGTTTGCATTGATGTTTTCGGATTCCCCTGTGTTTTTGTTTGTGATACGTCAAAGAAGACCTGTTATAGAATGCATTTGGACAAAGACTGCACTTGAATGATTTGTCACCCGTATGACATTTTTCATGATCGTGCAGAGTTGATGCATCAACAAATGCTTGTGAACACACATTGCACTGGAAAGGGTTTTCTCCAGCATGAACCCTTAAATGCACCATCATTGAACGTTTATCATTAAACGATTCGGAACAGAACTTACAGGGGATTCCCTTGGCATGTATTTCCTCGTGCTTTGCCAGACTTTTCCGGAAAGAAAAGGATTTAGTACATAGTTTGCATTTGAACTTTTTTCCTTCATGAAGTATCTTATGAGTCGACAAGTTGGCTAGTAAACCGAAAGATTTCGAACAGATATCGCATTTGAATGGTTTTTCCTCCAAATGCGATTTTTCATGAATTCTTAAAGCACCATTAGTAACAAAGCAGTTCGAGCAAACTTTACACTTAAATGGTCTCTCTCCTGTATGGCCCCTTTCGTGCCTTATGAGAGTCGCCTCTCCAGAAAACTCCTCTGGGCAAAACCTGCATTTCGTCTTGACATGAGTTTTTAGATGGGCCAAGTAGCCACACCTTTGCCGAAAACGTTTCGAACACTCTTTACACTGGAACGGTTTCTCTCCTGTGTGAATTCTCATATGAGTGGTCAAAACAAAACTATCGAAAAACGACTTTGAACAAATTTTGCACTTATGTCTTCGGATTCCCTTGTGTTTTTGTTCGTGATAAGTCAAAGCAGACCTGTTATAGAATGCCCTTGGACAGATACTGCATTGAAATGGTTTATCACCCGTATGATATTTTTCATGGGCTTTCAAAGTTGATGCATCAACAAACGATTTTGAACACGTATTGCACTGAAAAGGATTTTCTCCGGGATGAACAGCCCTCAAGTGCACTATCATAGAACGTTTATCATCAAACGATTCAGAACACAATTTACACGAGATTCCCTTGGCATGTTTCTCCTCATGCTTTGTCAGACTCTTCTGGAAAACGAAGGTTTTTGGACACAGTTGGCACAGGAACTTTTTTTCTTCGTGAATTATCTTATGAGTGGACAAGTTGGCCAGTAAACCGAAAGACTTCGAACAGATATCGCATTTGAATAGTTTTTCCTCCAAGTGAGTTTTTTCATGAACTTTCAAAGCACCATTGGTAACAAAGCAGTTCGAGCAAACTTTGCACTTGAATGGTCTCTCTCCTGTATGACCTCGTTCGTGCCTGATGAGAGTCGCCTTTCCAGAAAACTCCTCCGGGCAAAACCTGCATTTCGTCTTGACATGAGTTTTTAGATGGGCCAAGTAGCCACACCTTTGCCGAAAATGTTTCAAACACACTTTGCACTGGAACGGTTTCTCTCCTGTGTGAATTCTCATGTGAGTGGTCAAAACAAAACTGTCGAAAAACGACTTGGAACAAACTTTGCAGTGATGTTTTCGGATTCCCCTGTGTTTTTCTTCGTGATACGTCAAAGTAGACCTGTTATAGAATGCCTTCGGACATAAACTGCACTTGAACGACTTATCACCGGTATGGAATTTTTCGTGGGCTTTCAGAGTTTTCGCATTAACGAACGATTTCGAACACACATTGCACTGGAAAGGCTTTTCTCCAGCATGAACCCTCAAATGCACCGTCAATGAACGTTTATCATCAAACGAGTCGGAACAGAACTTACACGGGATTCCCTTGGCGTGTATTTCCTCGTGCTTTGTCAGACTTTTCTGGAAAATATACGATTTAGGACACAGTTTGCAATGGAACGTTTTCTCTTGATGCGATATCTTGTGAGCCGACAAGGTAGATTGTGAACCGAAAGACTTGGAACAAATGTCGCATTGGAATAGTTTTTCCTCCAAGTGCGATTTTTCATGAATTCCTAAGGCGCCCTTCGTGAGAAAGAGGTTCAAGCAAACTTTGCACTGGAACGGTTTCTCTCCCGTATGACCTCTTTCGTGCCGTACGAGAGTCGCTTCTCCAGAAAACTCCTCGGGACAAAACCTACATTTCGTCTTTACATGCGTTTTGCCGTGGGTTATGCAACTGCTCAACTGCCGGAAACGTTTCGAACAAACTTTGCACTCGTACGGTTTCTCACCAGTGTGAACTCTCATGTGAATCTTCAAAGCAGTGGAATCGAAAAATGATTTCGAACAAATCGAGCAGTGATGGTCTAGGATGCCTTGGTGTTTTTTCTCGTGATACGTCAAGGTAGACCTGTTGTAGAAAGCCCTTGGACAAACATCACATTTGAACGGTTTATTTCCCGAATGGATCCTTTCATGGGCTCTCAGAGTCGACGTGTTGAAAAACGACTTCGAACAGGCGCCACAATGAAACGGTCTTTCTTCGTTATGAACTTTCATATGATGTGACGCCAAGGCACGTTTATCATCGAAAGACTCGGAGCACAATTTGCAAGGGAAAATTCCCTTCATATGCTTTTCCTCGTGTCGCTTTAAATAACTCAGATAGGCGAAAGACCTTGGGCACAGTTGGCACTGAAATTGTTTTTGTTCATGAAGTACTTTGTGGGTAACCAAGTGGGACAGTAGCCTAAACGATTTGGAACACACATCGCATAGGAATGGTTTTTCTTGCGAGTGCGCTTTTTCGTGGTACGTAGCAGCATGACGGGTACGGAAGGACTCAGGGCAGATGTTGCACTTGAAAGGTTTCTCTCCCGTATGGATTCTCTCGTGCCTCTGCAATAATCCTTCCGCAATAAACGTCTCCGGACAAAACTTACACGTGAGAATCGCCTTTTTTTGATGAGTTTTCAAATGCACCCTCAGAGCGGCCTTCTGCGCAAAGAATCTGGAACAATCGTTGCATTGAAATGGTTTTTCACCCGTGTGACTCCTCGCATGGTCCTGTAACTCGGCCTTGCGGAGAAAAGCCTTTGAGCAGACTAGGCAAACGAATCGTCTGTCGCCTTTGTGAATTCTTTTGTGAGTGTACAAATTAGAACTAACCCTGAAAGCTCTCGAACAGAGGTCGCATTTATACGGTTTGAGATCTGAATGAATTTTTTTATGCGCCCACAAGGACGATTTCTCGGTAAACGCCTTCGAACAAATTTCGCAATTGAAGGGTTTCTCACCCGTGTGAATTCTCTCGTGATTTATCAGAGTTTTTTTCTCACAAAAAGCTTTCGAACAATAAACGCATTGGAATTGTTTGAGACCTACGTGTACGTTTTTTTTATGGGTCCACAAACCAGCTTTCTGCGAAAACGATTTTGAACAAATTTTACACTGAAATGGTTTTTCCCCTGTATGAACTACCAAATGACACGCCAACAACGACTTATCTTTGAAAAACTTGCAGCAGATTTTGCACTGATATGGCCTTTTCTTTGTTGTCTTTCCCTTCTTTTCAGCCCAAGCAGGCGGTAGGTCAGCAAATGCTTTACAAAATGTACTTTGAAAAGTGTTCTCCCCTTTTTGTAAAGTATCCTGTCCTACGTTGATTTTTTCTTTATTTATAGAATTTGAATTTAGTTGTTTACGCCTAATATTTTTGTTAGGCAGCACCAGAAGGATTCGCGAACCTACCGTAATGGGGCGTCTCTCCTCAGTATCTTGGTCTTCAATATCCAATGTTCCATCATCTAATACAGTGTAAGATGACGAATTTTCAAAATCTAGAAAAAAATTGTGAAATCAAAGAATAATACATAATTATGACATATTATCTATTATTTTGGATTTCTGGACAAGGCAGCATCCATCAAAAATCGATAATTTTCTCAATATTTAAATAAATTTCATTATGTCCTTCTCACATTGCAAAGATATGAGAGGCAAAAATAATTTACAAACTCCAAGTTTTCTTACTACATAAAAATGGAGTCGTAATAACAAAAACCTAAAGGGCAGTATCCAATCAGTCTAAACTTCTAAAATACTGGACAAACAGACTTTCCTGGAATTGCAGACACATTATCGCTAATAAACAACATAGTTTTCAAAAAATTACATAAAAAAACAGGTCCGCATTTGAAAATAAAAAGTAGAGGATGGCACAACTGTATGATACTTTGTATATAATTTTTATTTAGATATTTGGATTGTCTACAATAAGTTGCTATGTAAGTGCCAACGTTTTTTGAAAATCTTCACAAAATAAAAAGATGTAGGAAAAAGAATAATTTCGAAATTTTCCATTTTCCTTGCAAATCCAGAACTAAAGAAACTAAATCAGATTTTTTTAATCACATACTTTTCCTGTGAAACACGCTATTTTACCCCCATTTAACCACCCCTCTATATTTTCACTTCATCAAAATACCAATACTCCAAAGCATACAATCGAATTTGAATAGCCCTGCGTAAAAAATTGACATCTGAATATTAATAATTTTAAAAATCTCTTATTATTCTCGATTAATTTGTTAACGACATGAAATAAAAATAAATTCGTAAAACCAGACCGTTTTTTTTTTTAATTATTGATATTGTAATTAATCAAACAAATAGTTGACGACAAGAACACTTATTTGTAAAAAAATCATAAATTCATTCAGAGTGAATGTTTGTTGGTATTTTTCAAAACTGTATTCAACTGAATTCCATAGAGTACAGCATATCTATCTGATTTCCAATTGTGAAATACAATCTTACCTGGACTTGGCCTAGCAGTTTCAGATTTGATATCTTCATAAACTATTTCAATAACATCCTCACTCTTAACTTCCTCCTCTACACAATGAATAGTATTTGTAGAGGTATTCTCAGAACAATCAGTGTCATCTTCTACTTTGATTATTACTTCTTTGTCAATCAAATTCGCTGCAGTTTCTTTTTGTGTACTGATATGAGAATCACCCACTTCAGAAGTCAGTCCTTTCTGGGTAACTGAAACTATTTATACAAAATTAAACAAGAACTGAACTAAGGTCCATTGAGGCTCTGGGGGTTGTTAAAGATTTGTGTGCATAAGAATGCGTTTGTAATAAATGTATGGAAGTGATTTGAGATAGATGAATGTGAAATAGAATACTTTGAAAGAGATCGAGTCAACAACATCCATACTAACACAAGATATAACTTTACCTGAAGCATTAATCTTTCCAGGAGCTTCCTTAGTTCTTGTTTCATTTTGGGGACGCAATATGGATAATGCTTCTATTTGATTTTGCTCTGAACTACCAGGCCTGTCATTTTGATTTGCACCAACTGCCTCAGGATTAACACTCTTAATTTTATCTAGTTCAGGTTCAGTTTCACTAGGCTCTTTTTTTACTGTTAATATTTCTAATGGGTCCGTAGACGTCTCACAATCAATTTCGTTTTCGATTTTTATTACAGTAACTTCACCGAGGTCCATTTTGGAATCTTAGAGGGACTGGAGCACAGTATACTTCAATTTCTTCATCATTTAACATTCATTAATATATTGTATGCAGTCAATACCGTATTCGATATCAATTCAAATTTACGTCTATTTGTAGATTCAGCTTGTTGAAAGCTATATATTTTGTTACCGCTTCATCGATTTTTAATTAACGCCTTTTCAGGTTATTTGACTTGCCGTTTTTTGGCTGTGGCTTTTGGCTTGACAAGAGACAAGAGTGGTTCTTATTCTTATGAGTGACACTGACAAGCTGATGCCAGATTGTTACTCATAACCTATATATAATATCTGGGGTGGGATTCCGTGTACCATGGAATTCTATAGTCGACAGATGTCCCTTTCTCTCCGATGGAGTTGACGTTAATGACATCTCAATTATTCGATCGACTATAGAAATACCACCCACTCGATATCTATTTTTGTTGTGTTGAAACTCCAAATTATTTCGTAGTGGTATTTATTAAATTTTATGACTTTGTTTCGAATCATATATCGTCCACTAACTGCGTCATTTTTATAGTAACGTTTTCCAATTGCTACCTGACTTTACAAACTGGGTTTCATTGGAACGTGATTCTGCAAGGTCTGTTATATCGGTTCAGGAGTTACTCGGAGCTACTTGAAAAGCGGTTATTAGTGTAGTTTATGCACACGGCACAGAACACTATCAATCTGTCACGTTTTATTTTATTTTGAGGCATACACATCATTTGATGTTTTGGGCGTTTTGGCTTGGTACTCTTCCCTTACCTAGGATCAATCATTTGCTACGAGGTGTAGTGTAGTAATTAGTAGTTTACATCACATTTTCAATCGAGTGCAGCTGAGTGCAGATAACACAAAGGAATGTGTCAATCTAATCAGTAAACGAATCCTCAAATCGTGCAAATTACACTGAGTATAGGAAAGTGCTACACTTCGATGCAAACAAACGAATGAACTAATGCTTTCTCTTTGAGGGTTTGTTGCACTAGGGCTCATGAGCCGCTTTCCAATTGACACAGGGAGTACCTATGAGTGAGTAACTCCGGGTAGCTCTTTAAGTGATATGATAGATCAGGAAAAATCATGTTCCAATTGAACCCTATTTATGAAGTCAGGTGCGGTTCTCTTCAGGTTGAGTTCAGGGGTAACAAGCTCCACTGGGTGCTACTACCCCTGGCAGTTGGAAAGCAGCTCTTATTCCAGTTCAATGATTGGCTAGAAAATGACATTTGTCAAAATATTCCAAAATGTATAGAAAAGACGCCCCTGTGCCCCTATCTACGCTACGGTGTCCTGTGATTGAACCTCTGCTTCTGAAAAAGAAAGCGGCTGGTCTTGTTCTGGCATTTTTGGCGTTCTTTCATTCTGGCGTAATTTTTATTTTTTTTCCTTTTTGCAAGGTAATTTTCTAATACTCTGTACTTCGTAGAAATTAGAAAGGTTGAATAGCAAAGTATAGCTTGAGAGGTGGACATCCGTAAAAGCCCTTAGATTTGATCTCACATTATTAACTAATCAAATCAAAATAGAATTTCAGGTTTGAAAGACGGAAAACCTTATGTCTTGTGAACAGATTACTGAAGAAGATACAACAGAAAAAAAAGATTTCCTCTGTTTACCTGGTAAATTCTCAATGAATGCTGTTCCCTGTAAAACCGAGGTAGAGGATGGTGTGGATACTGTTTTTATGGAGGAATCCAAGTTTTTCAAGGCAGAACTATGGGAAGATGATCCATTAGAAACTTCTAATAAAGAGACAGAGGAGTGCCTTCTAGACCTTCAAGACATGAAATCCTGCTCTTCCAATGGATCTGATACTGGTACATTTATATTTATTGATCAATCTTAATTTTGCCTTTTTTTCTAAATACATAATTGACCTTGCTTCAAACATCATATGATAACCTTTATACAGGGTCACACAAGTTTTCATTTTTGTAGATTTCTGAATGTTCTCAGCAGTATTGACGATGAATACAATATGGACAAAAAAATGTTTCAAGAGAATTTTAATTTTGGACGTTGTTTAATTTGACAAATTTTAAACAATTTACCATAGTCAAATTTTGTTGAAGATATTTAGTTTTTTCCATATCAACATTAGTGATTTAATTCATATATCCTCTTACATATATGAATTTTTAAAATTATTGATTAATTGTATCACTTCAGACTTCAAATTTGCTTGTATGTAGGGGTATGGGAATTTTGTTATTGAATAATATTCAAAGACAGATGGATAAGGCTTTTAAACCCTTGGAATTATTCTCCATATTTACTGGATCTGGCGCCTCCTGACTTCTACCTGTTGGAAAACAATATGTCTCAAACTTCTGTAGATTTGAAAGATGAACTATAACTTGAATCAAGACAGGCATTTGAGATGCTGTATCAAAATGAAATATGGGGGGATGAAATGAGTATCATTTTTAACAATTCATAAGTTAACTCTCTTCTCTTCTTTCTCATAATGTAAGCCCTAACTTCAATTTGTTGCGTCCATTTTATAGGTTGTTTTCTAAATGAAAACATGAAGATACTCCTTTATTCTCTCTTACAGTATAATAAATTTGCCCAAGAAATTAACGCACCGCCAAAAATTAGACTAAAGTTTAAGATACATTTTCGTCAAAACTGCTTGTCTGATTTGGAAGGTTTTTTATTTGAATGATATGTTATTTTCTTCTGAACGTTGGTATGTAAATTGTAAGCACACAAAAACCTCTATTTTATAAATACCGGGTGTAGCAATAATAGCGTGTTTTTTTCATAAAATTTGTAACACCCTGTAGAGTGTAACAGTTACATTATCAAGTTGGATTTGAACTTACACTTTAGCCCTTTTCTCAACATTTTCTTTTTTGATTCACTTCATTATCTTTCCTATTTTTCGAGAAACACCATTTCATAGCATAACATGATTGTATGGAAAATGAAGATCCAAATTTAACAAGGAAAAAACGAAACAAAAGAAACAAGTTAAACGGATCAGTAGCGAGTATATTCTCACCTCTGGCACGAATAACTTAAAATAAGATACCATATGTCATTTTGGTCCAGGTCTTTCCAAATTGCAATCAGTCTTTGCCGTACGTCTTCCAAAGTATTCAAGTTACATTACAAGAATATGCCAGAGATTCTCTAAGGGAGTTAAATTTGGGCTCCGAGCTGGCCATACCGTGGCCATAATGCTAATTAAATTCAATAAAATCGTGTCATGCTATGAAATGGTGTTTCTCGAGTAGTAGGAAAGATAATGAAGTGAATTAAAAAAGAAAATGTTGAGAAAAAATAAAGCTAAAGTGTAAGTTTAATTCTAACTTGCTAATGTAACTGCTACACTCTACAGGGTGTTACAGAAATTCACAAAAATTATGTCATATTTTCTCTATTGACAAATGTCTACAATAAAATGAATGAAAATTTGAGATCAGTAGAGATGGTAGAGAATTAAACATTGACAAATAAACCCATTCATTCGAAAAAACAAAGTTAGTATTGATATTCAGTAAAAGCAACAACACTAAATTGACATAATGTTCACCATCTTTGTTTCAACCGCGTAAAATTATGAAAGTTGAAGTCCCAAATTATGTAGAAATTCTATTTCAGATTCTCAGAAACGTCCCTTAGATTCTGCCATGCAAGAAAAAACTGGAGAAAAGCCTTATGAATGCAGAGTATGTTCAAAATCATTTCGATTCAGTATTCAATTGATGAAGCATGGAATGATTCATGCAGAAGACAAACCATTTCAGTGCAAAATTTGTCTAAAATCTTTTTCTCAATCCAACAATTTGCAGAGGCATCTGAAAGTGCATACCGAAGAAAAACCATTCAAATGCAAAATCTGCCTTGAATCATTTTCTTGTTCTTCAGATTTGAAGATGCACAAAAAAGGTCATATTGGAGAAAAACGTTTCAATTGCACGGCTTGCTCTAAATCATTTTCCAAGATATCTTACCTGACGATCCATCAACGGGTTCATACCGGAGAGAAACCCTTCAAGTGCAATTTATGTCCGAATTCGTTTACTGACAATTCTTCTTTGAAAAGACATGTAGTGATTCATACAAGAGAGGAAGCATTCAAATGTTCATTCTCTTCAGAGGCTGTAGGGCCTTTCAAGTGCAACTTTTGTTCAGAATTATTTATGGAACGTTCTGCTTTAAAGGTACATGTGGTTAGTCATTCAGAAGAGAAATCCTTCAAGTGTTCGTTCTGTCCTAAGTCTTTTTGTAGAAGTACTCATTTGTCGAATCACGAGAGGATGCATACTGGGGTAAAACCATTTGTTTGTAAAATCTGTTCAAAATCTTATTGTGCCAGATCCCATTTGCAGAAACATGAAAAGGTTCATGCAAATGAAGCATTAACATTACAATGCAAATTTTGTTCAAAAACGTTTACCAACGAAAAATTGGTGCAACAGCACGAGAAAACACATGATAAAAAAGTGAGAGAGGTCAAAAAAGAGTTTGCAATGAATGAAGATGAAAACATGAAAGAGTTCATAAAGAGCGAAAACATGGAAAAGTACATACTGAGCAATGGTACCAAGGAGTTCACATTCAGTGAAAACACCAAAGATAGCGAAGACTCGCAAGAGTTTGTAGTGTGTGGAATCAAAAAAGAGTTCTCAGAAAGCATGGAAATGAGCAAAGACCCACAAGAGTTCAAAGTAAAGGATGAGATTAATAGTCTGAAGGATTGCCAAGTGAGCGAAATTGCAGACACATTCTCATTGAAAAAAGACTCGGATTTCATTCTGTGCGATGGAAAGAAACTGTTCATAATGGGGGATGGCACAGAAGAGTACAATGAGAATGGTGACGTGAAATGTTTCATAAGTGATGAGACATGAACTAGAACATTATGAATGAAATATTTCTCAGTAAGTGAAATGAATTGAAAACTGACTTGTACGCACATGATAAAATCGATTTTGTCTTCAATGGCAACCACACTTCATCTCACAATCAGAGTTTATTTGAGTGGAGGTACTTATTACAGTAGTGAGGGAAATTACTTGAAAAAATTACCTATTGAATCTCAATGTGGATTAAGGTCAGTGTAACTGAACTGGGTTATGAGGGTTACATTTGGGAGATCATTTTTTGGAGTGTCAATTATTGTCAGGAGATTGAAGAGGCAAACAAAAATACATGCACTGAGACTCGAGATGGGTACAGTTGGCTTACGCTATTAGCATCGGAAAGGCGCGAGGTTGAACGCATTCTCATGTTTGCAATATCGATAACGAAGTATAGGTCGAAACAGCGTTCTATTCTTCTGCCACTATCATTACCAAAACCACATGGAAACGGCAAAGACAAAATAGAATAGAATTTTTTTATTTGACTATATTTATACACAGTTGCATATTAATAGCACGTTACAAAAAATTGTATGTATATATGTTAGAATTTACAATTACCATAGTTATTATAATCAAAAATTAGTATAAATAAAAACAATTAAAAAAGTGTCATTTGTCGTATAATTTTCCTTAATTGTTTTTGATGAATATTTTTTCCTGAGTTCACTCTGTCAAGTTGATTAATGTGTAAATTTAATACAAATAAATGTTTCCTATTTCACTTTTATAAGTTTTGAACAATGTTCAACACATTGTAAATTGTTCCCCATGTATAAAGTCAGGTGAAGTTCAGTTCAGTTCAATGGTAACATGAGCGAGTAACTCCGAGTAGCTCCTGAGGTAATTTGACAGATCATGAAAAATCATTCCAATTAAACCCCATTCGTAAAGTCAGGTGCTGTTCTCCTCGGGTTCAGTTCAGGGGTAACAAGCTCTCTATTGAGTGCTACATCCTGTGATAATTATCGGACAGCGGTTTTCATTATTATTGAAAAAATGTGACTGCACCGTCAACCGCTTTCCAGTTACCACAAGAAGTAATTCAAAGTAAATCTGGTTAGCTCCTGTAGTGATCTGACACATCAAGATATATCATGCTCCAACCAAACCCCTTATATAAAGTCAGGTGAAGTTTCGTTCAGGGGTAACATGCTCAATGTGCGCTGGTGCTTGGCTCATGGCCCATGAAATATCCGACTTGTCAAAAGATATATAAAAAATGTGGCAGCATGGTACCGGTTGGCGGTTATAGGTTATGCATGTGTTGTAATTTGCATTCTTATCTTGTTTATCAGCAATAATTATTAATTGTAATCACACTTCATTCACATCCATAAATTATAAAATGCCCGTCAAACTTAAATTGATCGCAGCAGCTTGTGAAAATATGGGCATAGGGAAAAATAACAACCTACCATGGCGACTGAAGTGAGTGCAAAGAAATTTGATTGTAATCTCCTTGTAAAATACAACAATTCAACAAATGACAATGACACGCTTTGCAGGACCGAAATGGAGTATTTCACGAGGTTAACGACGAAAACTCAAGATACCAACAAGAAAAATGTGGTTATTATGGGCCGGAAAACATGGGATTCCATTCCTAAGAAATACAAGCCTCTGAGTAAAAGAATAAACTTTATTTTGTCAAGATCTGACCTAGATGTGGGCATTTATGAAGCATCGTACAGTTTTAAGAGTCTGGACGAATGCGTCCAGAGATTACAAGACAAGGAGTTTCAAAAACTTTATGAAAATGTATGGGTAATAGGAGGAAGTCATATTTACGAGGTGAGTTAGAAGTATAGTTGAATTTACTCTTAGACCTATCTTGAGCTCAATTCATTAATCAAATTTCAGGAAGCAATAAAGTCCAAGCACTTTCATAGGTTGTATCTCACTAGGATATTAAAAACTTTTGAATGTGATACCTTTTTTCCTGACATTCCAACTGGTTTGAAGAAGATTAGGTGAGTACTGAGATGGAATCCATAACATCATCAACAAATTTTAATTTTCAGTGATTCTGATGTTCCTGAAGAGAAACAAATTGAAAATGGAATTGAATTTATTTATAATGTGTATGAGAATCCTGAGAGTTCTAGCTGAAAAATACGCTTCAAAACAAACTTGTTTTCTAAATATATTTTTATAACTATATGGAGTTTGTCAATGACCAACCTCTTGGAATTTGTTGAATGACAAAAAATATGATTGATAGAGTGCTACTTCAACTTATGTTCGTCAGGCAACTAACTTTTTCAAATATTTCAAGTCAATTTCAAAATCTTAAATGGGAGCATATCAATACTATCCCTTGATTTGTAAAAAGTAAAAGATGGGGACACAACCTAACCTAGCTATCCAAGTTACTTAAAAAAAATTCTTCAAAGTAACAATTTGAGAAAAGTAAAAATACAATTTTTTAAATATTTTCCGATCTCTTTGCAATATTTGATTTTTTTTCTTCTGAATAGCTTGACGGTAGTTGAAGATTTGTGTTTCTATGCAAATGAACCAGCTTAGGCGAAATTTAATAATTTGCTGCCTTTCGCATACATTATTTTGACGTCTTTCACATGTAAATTATGTACCGTCTTTCACGTGTAAATTAGTTTGAGGCTTTTCATGTGTAATAATTAATTTGCTGCTTTTCTCGTGTAAATAATCTGCCGCTTTTCACGTGTAAATAATTTTTCGCCTTTCATGTGTAAATAATTTTCCGCCTTTCATGTGTAAATAATTTGCTGCTTTTCTCGTGTAAATAATTTGCCGCTTTTCACGTGTAAATAATTTTCCGTCTTTCATGTGTAAATAATTTGCTGCCTTTCTCGAGTAAATAATTTGCCACCTTTCATGTGTGATTTTTTTACGCTCTTTCATGAAAAGTGGATATTAGGAGTGCAAAAACGCTAGAAGGTAGTAAAATTGATAACTCCAAACACCTACTCAAACTTCTATTATCGTGGTGCCAAATTTCCATTTCGATCTGGAAAATGGACTGCTGCTATTACTTTTTCATGAAATGTGGATATCCTATTAGGAGAGCAGAAATGCGAGGAGGTAATTCAGTTGAAAAATCGGATACCAGGAGTAAAAGACCTCCTCGCACTTCTGCTCTCCTGATACGAAATTTCGATTCCCATCTTAAAAATGAAGAGAGGACTCTGCTGCTTTCGCTAATTCATGAAATTTGGATATTTTATTAGGAGAGCAGAAATGCGAGGAGGTAATGAAACTGAAAACTCCAAACACCTCCTCAAACTTCTATTATCCTGATACCAAATTTCCATTTTGATCTAAAAATTGAAAAGTGGACTTTGCTGTATCTGCTATTTCAAGAAATGTTGATATCCTATTAGGAGAGCAGAAATGCGAGGAGGTAATTCAGTTGAAAAATCGGATACCAGGAGTAAAAAGGCCTCCTCGGACTTCTGCTCTCCTGATACGAAATTCCCATTTCGATCTTAGATATAAAGAGGGGACTTGGCTGCTTTCGCTAATTCGTTGAATGTGGATATTCTATTAGGAGAGCAGAAACGCGAGGAGGTAATTCAGTTGATGAATCGGATAACAGGAGTAAAAGACCTCCTCGCACTTCTGCTCTCCTGATACGAAATTTCGATTCCCATCTTAAAAATGAAGAGAGGACTCTGCTGCTTTCGCTAATTCATGAAATTTGGATATTTTATTAGGAGAGCAGAAATGCGAGGAGGTAATGAAACTGAAAACTCCAAACACCTCCTCAAACTTCTATTATCCTGATACCAAATTTCCATTTTGATCTAAAAATTGAAAAGTGGACTTTGCTGTATCTGCTATTTCAAGAAATGTTGATATCCTATTAGGAGAGCAGAAATGCGAGGAGGTAATTCAGTTGAAAAATCGGATACCAGGAGTAAAAAGGCCTCCTCGGACTTCTGCTCTCCTGATACGAAATTCCCATTTCGATCTTAGATATAAAGAGGGGACTTGGCTGCTTTCGCTAATTCGTTGAATGTGGATATACAATTAGGAGAGCAGAAACGCGAGGAGGTAATTCAGTTGATGAATCGGATAACAGGAGTAAAAGACCTCCTCGCACTTCTGCTCTCCTGATACGAAATTTCGATTCCCATCTTAAAAATGAAGAGAGGACTCTGCTGCTTTCGCTAATTCAGGAAATTTGGATATTTTATTAGGAGAGCAGAAATGCGAGGAGGTAATGAAACTGAAAACTCCAAACACCTCCTCAAACTTCTATTATCCTGATACCAAATTTCCATTTTGATCTAAAAATTGAAAAGTGGACTTTGCTGTATCTGCTATTTCAAGAAATGTTGATATCCTATTAGGAGAGCAGAAATGCGAGGAGGTAATTCAGTTGAAAAATCGGATACCAGGAGTAAAAAGGCCTCCTCGGACTTCTGCTCTCCTGATACGAAATTCCCATTTCGATCTTAGATATAAAGAGGGGACTTGGCTGCTTTCGCTAATTCGTTGAATGTGGATATACAATTAGGAGAGCAGAAACGCGAGGAGGTAATTCAGTTGATGAATCGGATAACAGGAGTAAAAGACCTCCTCGCACTTCTGCTCTCCTGATACGAAATTTCGATTCCCATCTTAAAAATGAAGAGAGGACTCTGCTGCTTTCGCTAATTCATGAAATTTGGATATTTTATTAGGAGAGCAGAAATGCGAGGAGGTAATGAAACTGAAAACTCCAAACACCTCCTCAAACTTCTATTATCCTGATACCAAATTTCCATTTTGATCTAAAAATTGAAAAGTGGACTTTGCTGTATCTGCTATTTCAAGAAATGTTGATATCCTATTAGGAGAGCAGAAATGCGAGGAGGTAATTCAGTTGAAAAATCGGATACCAGGAGTAAAAAGGCCTCCTCGGACTTCTGCTCTCCTGATACGAAATTCCCATTTCGATCTTAGATATAAAGAGGGGACTTGGCTGCTTTCGCTAATTCGTTGAATGTGGATATTCTATTAGGAGAGCAGAAACGCGAGGAGGTAATTCAGTTGATGAATCGGATAACAGGAGTAAAAAGACCTCCTCGCACTTCTGCTCTCCTGTTACGAAATTTCTATTTTCTATTAGGAGAGCATAAATGCGAGGAGGTAATTCAGTTGAAAAATCGGATACCAGGAGTAAAAAGGCCTCCTCGGACTTCTGCTCTCCTGATACGAAATTCCCATTTCGATCTTAGATATAAAGAGGGGACTTGGCTGCTTTCGCTAATTCGTTGAATGTGGATATTCTATTAGGAGAGCAGAAACGCGAGGAGGTAATTCAGTTGATGAATCGGATAACAGGAGTAAAAAGACCTCCTCGCACTTCTGCTCTCCTGTTACGAAATTTCTATTTTCTATTAGGAGAGCAGAAATGCGAGGAGGTAATGAAATTGAAAACTTCAAACACTTTCTCAAACTTCTGTTATACTGAAATTTATATTTCGAACTAAAAATTGAAAAGTGGACTTTGGCAAATTATTTACTCGTGAAAGGCGGATATCCTATTAGGAGAACAGAAATGCGAGGAGGTAATAGAATTGAGAACTCCCAAAAATCTTCAATTTCTGTTATACTGATACCACATTCCCATTTCGATCTTAAACCAAAAACCTATAAATACAAAAAAAAATCGAAATAAAAAGCTAAAATATTACTTGACTTTTTATTACTATCAGTTTTTACAAAATGAATGTACAATAATAAAACATCGTAATTTGAAGAAGAGGAGGTGAGAACTGACGTTACATATTCAAAAAATTAAATAGTGATGTTCCAAGTCCTGTCTCCATGAGTATTCTCATTTCTTCTTCTCCATCATCATCTTCTGCATGAAAATTCGCGATATGATCCTTTAACAAATGTTCTCGCGCGAAAGATTCTCCACACAATTCACATTTGTGTTTGAAGTTGCTATGGGTAATACAATGCTGGTCCAAGTCTTCTTGAATTTCGAAGCGTTTCCAGCAAATTCCACACCTACAAAAATACATTGACCTTATTGTAATGATATTAATAACAGTTCATTCATGGTTCTCTTTGAAATCACAAATGAATTAGTTGAGGCTATGTGAAGATGAAATGTTTAAATTTCAAATGCATTTGCTTTGCGGATATGATTTAATCATCGGGGAACATACAGCCCAGAAAGTAGTTGTTTCAGCGCCCTTCTAGTTATAAGAAACGTGCTGGTTTTCGAAATTTAGGTCTACCTAATAAGAACTTACTTGTATTTCCCTGATAAGTCCGATTTATGTTGAACTTTTTCATGTCTGTTCAACTGATACTTGTCTTTGTAAGTTCTGCTGCACGAATTACAACTGAATCTAGCTCTTCCATGACTGGGAATGTGCCGTTTCAAATTGTCTAATGCTTTATAGGCTTTCAAACAAATCTGACATTGGTAAGGACCTGAAAATTACGGATATCAGAACATTTCTGGAACAGAATTAAAAAAAAACAGTGAATTTTCTTGATTGATTTTCAAAGAATCAATTTATTCGCATTTCCTTAAAAGGATGTTTTAGATCGGAAGATAATAATGGCACACAGTTCGAGATAATTGAAATTATTAGAGATTCAATTGACCAATATTTTTTTTACATTAAATATTACTGCTAAAAATTCGTCATACCAGGTGGCAACGGTGCAGGTCTCCCTCTGAATCCACGAGGCTTACGTGCAATTCTTCTTTTCCTAACAATTTCAGTACCATTCGATACACTTTCGCCTGTTTGTAATGTAGCGCCATCATTATCCAAAGACTCGAGAGTTTCCCCAAATAACACGTGCCGCCTTTTGTGTCGCACGAGATAGTCTCTTCTGTAAAATCCTTGTCCACATATATCGCATTTTTTGTTGCCATCTCGGAGATGGATTTGCCTAAAAATATTAATTATTCACATTTGCTAATAATACACTAGGAAGTCAATGAGTCACGAGGAGGTTTTGGTCAGGAATGCCAAGGAAAGTTTGCAAATCAAATCAGCCCAAAAATACCATGAAGGTAGACAATGGCAACATCCCATCCGGCCAGGAAAAACAAGGCGACTATTAATTGCGATGACCCTTCAACCGTCGTATAACATCGCTCTTCGACAAGACAAAATCCACGCTGGAGATGCTCACCGCAGTTGTGAGCGAAACGTCATTGTTCACAAAGACTCGCAGTTTTCAGCTCCCTGGTGCCGTCGTATGTGAGGATGTACGTATAAATATGCGCTGGTGTCAAGTATATTTAGTAACGGCGTGCTGGGGCCGCGTGTATTTTCGGATTTTATGATGACGTGCGACTGTGGACGGGGTTTGTGTTGGCGTGAAGTATATTTTGTAAAATTGCGGAAAGAAATTAAAAGACAAAATGTTTCCGAGGAGAGTTTGCCTGGTTCAATTGAATGTCAGTAAACTGAAGCAAGAGTTCGAGGAAAGAGAGTAAGAAACAACCGCAAAAGGACTGATTGAAGAAGGAGAAGATCCCGAAACCTTTTTATTCGAAGTTTCTGGAATCGACTTGAATTGCATGTTATTTGTTGGTAAACAGTTGTAGACCAGGAGCTGGTGACAGGTGACGTTCTCCCATTTTACACTGCATGCCTTTTTAAGGCTTGATAATCAACCCTAAATCATGGGTTTCTAGCCGCCGCACGTGTGCACTTCATAATGAAAAGCGCTTTTCTTTTTGTGGAGAATTTTCGTGTTCTTCCACGATATTATACTGCCTGCCGTTGTAATATATAATATAAGTTCAAACAAATTGAGACGCTACTAATTGATGGCATGCAATTCGCAGCGGTCGAAATGGCTCAAAGGGTTCCGAAAAACTGAAAAAAATTAAAGGGGACTTCCGTGTTTTCAAATTGCATGCCGATGTGAATAATTGAAGTTTTAGTAACGAAAACACTCTGGAAAAATTGGCATGCTCCCCTCGTTTGACCAACGGTGGAAAATTGCGGGAAACCTCTGTAAAAATTGAATACAGGTTTTACGTGATTGCAAACTGCATGCCATCAGAAAGATACGTCATTTGTATAATTAATTAGTAGTAGCTAATTTGGCATGCACCCCAGGATATCTCTAACGGTTTTTGTGATTTTGATTATTTTCTATATTTTTTATCCAAAACAGCTTGAATTGAATGTTGGATTCTTAGGAAGTTTTGCAATTTTGTGTTTAGTTCATCAAGATCATGTATATTGATTCTGTATAGATTCTGTACAGGGTCGTTCAAAAATCCTGCTTTAACTGCTAGATACAATAAGGGTTGAAAGTGCGTTTTTTTAAATGGAACATCCTGTATATTAAGAAATATCCTGAAAGGTGACTGAATTTCCTTCGAATTGATATATCATGTTCCCATACCTAAATAGCCAGAATATCGAGATTTGGAATAATAATAAAAAATCGATTCATTTTTCTCATATTCATCTAAGGTGGCTATTAAATGTCATGATGGTATATAACATGAAAAATTTGACATTTAGTGCACTATTATTAATACCTTTGGGTGTTTCTCAACGGAAGTGACTCAAAAAGAACTGAAATGGAGAGAAATAACTATTCAAACGAAGTTCTGATGAAATTGTTTATTTTTCATGGAAAATGTGAGAGATATATAGCAAGAACGTGCAGAAAATTCAATGAAATGTACCCTGATTTACAACCAATGAACAGAAGAAAGTTTGTATGTTTAAAAAATAATTTCATTAAAAAATTAGAAAACATTCACAATAAATTTTCAAAATGCCGACCATTCGCTTCCAAACATTTCAAAATCTGGGTATTTGGATATACAGTTGTAGCCCTCCTTATTTCACTGCCAGTAAAAATCAAGTGGCGTGAGATCGGGTGATCTCGCAGGCCAATTCCACAGACCCAAACGTCTGAGCCAGCGATCGTCGAATATTTCGAACAACTCCTCTATTACTTCCCTAGCGCAACGAGACGGTGCTCCATCCAGCTGAAACCGACCTTAGAATTCGAAGATATTCCGCAGAATTCAACGGTTCATCGTGAATATGAAAACCTAATCGGTTATCCTTTAGAAGGCAAAATAAATACGTTGAAACTAAACTTTTCCTGATATCTCATTTCCTTGACAACAGTTGGATTTTGATCAGCCCAGAAATGCTCGTTCCTTCTATTAAAAATTCCTCTTTTGGAAAATTTTGATTCGTCAGTTAGGATCTTCTTGGGTGCAAATAAGGATTGTTTCACAAAATTGTACCCCACTTTGATGACCTCCTGGTTTTAGAGCTTGAACTTTTCTAAACTTGTATGGGCGCATGTTATGATTATGAAGGAGCTTTCGAACAGAAGCACGATCCAAGCCTAAAGCCTCATATTCGGCACTTCTAGTAGAAGCTTGGGGATCACCGTGGAAATAGGCCAAAACATTTATTATGATGTCTTCATCTGAAGTAATAGGCTTCGGTAAATGTCGTTCCGTTATGAATTTTGATCTATAATTAATGAAATTATGTTGTAATCGTACCAACTTCCATTTGTTCATTGGTTGTGAATCAGGGTACGTTTCATTGAATTTTCTGCACGTTCTTGCTATAATTCCCTCACATTTTCCATGAAAAATAAACAGTTTCATCAGAACTTGGTTTGAATAGTTATTTCCCTCTATTTTAATTCTTCCGTTGAGAAACACGTAAATAGGTATTATTAATAGTGCATTGTCAAATTTTCATAATGTCATGTACCATCATGACATTTGATAGCCAATGAATATGAGAAAAATAAATCGATTTTTTTTAGAAAATTCATCTTATCTCGATATTCTGGCTGTTTAGGTATAGGAACATGAGGTATCAATTCGAAGGGAATTCAGTCATCTCTCAGGATTTCTCATAATATACAGGATGTTCCAGTTGAAAAAACGCACTTTCAACCCTTTTTGTATCTAGCAGTAAGATCATGAATTTTGAACGACCCTGTATAACGCAGAACAAACTCCTCTATACAGAATCAATATGCATGATCTTGATGAAATAACCACAAAAATGCAACTTCCTAAGAATCCAAATACCGCCGAAATAAACATTCAATTCGAACTATGTTTTGGATAAAAAATATGGAAAATAATATCTCAAAAACCGTTAGAGATAAGTATAGAAGAGTATGAGGCAAAAATAATCAGAAAGGAACGACAAGTTCAAAAGTGCGGTAATACAAAGGGTGTCCCATTGGAAATAACAAAGATGCTGCTACTTTCTGGTATGAGCGGCAACGCTGCATTGCTGAAAACATTTTAGGTCGATAGACCAGGAGCAACTACTAGAGTAACCAAATTTTCAGAATGATCCTATGTCCCGTTCTCCGTAAACATCTAAGGTACCATCGACCGTGACCCACCCTGTATAATTCAGTTCTGTCGGCCTACAGAGCCGCTGTTTCGTTTTCAATGGCCCACTCTGTATATATGTGATTGTCGAATCAAATATTATTATTATAAAATTGTTACTAACCCGTAATGTGTTTGATATAAGCAGGCCCTTTTGAATACTTTTCCGCATTCTTTGCAGGTCCAAATTCCTCGGCCTTCGGCGTGCAACAATTTCATATGCGATTTCAATCTGACGGCGCCACTGAAAACTTTCCCACATTTTTTACACGAATGGAGAGTATCGTCGTGTCTCAACGCGTGACTCCTCAGTTGGCCGTTCGTCTTGAACCCTTTCCCGCATACTTCACAAACGTAACTGTTTTGTTCGTTGTGCACAAGTTTGTGGGCGCAGATCTGCTCCCTTTTCGCGAATCCTTTACCGCATGTTTCGCACACATACGGAGGATGTATTTTCAAATGCAATTCTAGGTCCTCTATCGAGGGAAATCTGCAAAAACAAACTCGTGTAAATAGTCGAAAAAAATTGTTATCTACAGCACAATAAAACCACTACCCTGACAGTATCAAACTCTGTGAACTGAATCATAGAAAGTTTCAGGTGAAAAGAAGATATGAGCAAAAATAGAGTGTGAATCGTCACTATCATGGGCTAATTTAAGATCTTCATTCCTTTCTAGACTGATTGTAAATAAAGCATCATCTGCAAATAGTACAGATAATCTACAATGCGCACCGATATTATGATATTATGAATGAGGATCAGCAGAGGTCCCAAAACTGAACCTTGAGGTACTCCCCTTTAAATTTTTAGGAATTAGATTTTGTGTTTTGCACTCTACTTTGTTGTGTTCGGCTGGGCAAATATGGAGCTGGCAGATGATAGCTTATTTTATTGACAAAAATTGAACGACTGATTGATTTTATGGCATATGTAAGGTCAGTGAAGATACCCAGACATTTTCTGTTTTTCACAAATTTTTCTTCAATAAAGCTATATTGTTTTGATACAAGTAAGTATCTAGATAGGATATTTAAATCATTATAAATATATATTTTTTCTTCAAGTTACATCTAGAGGCCATTGATCTCTGGCTAGAGGTTCCCAAAAGTTTGCCAGAGTTTTTCGAAAACTTCAAAGTCCAAAATTTTCCAAATTAAATGTTTTTCAAGAAGAATGTATCCTTTCATTCCGCTTTAATATTTCGTTTTCTATTACCCATTTCATTTATGCTCCAATTTTGGAAACGCCGTGTATGTCTTCTGTATTTTATTCTCAAACGTTTTAAAGAAAAAGCCCTGAATGATGGATAATTATTATTGGGTTATTAAATTGTAATAATTATGTTTTTATATGTAAGGTCAGTAAAGATACCCAGACATTTTCTGTTTTTCACAAATTTTTCTTCAATAAAGCTATATTGTTTTGATACAAGTAAGTATCTAGATAGGATATTTAAATCATTATACATATATATTTTTTCTTCAATGTTTGAGAAAATACTGGCAGAATGGATATTTGTCTAAAATTGTTTGATATAGTTTGATCTATTTTTCTATACTAAGAACTACAAGATGGGCCGCGGTGGTGTGCGGGTTGAGTCCTCGCCGCATAAACCAGAGAGCGTGAGTTCGAATCTCAACATTGCCACCGGTCTCGTGCATGGCATCACACGTATTAAAAGGTAAGTGCTACGTCTTCCCCTAGCTCGCACAAGTCTCTGACTTTTGAGGGTTGCACATAGGGGTGCAACCGGTTGACGGATATAACAATTTTAACAACAACAATTTTTAACCTCTGCAATTTTCAATTGCGGAAAAATGGTGCCTTGTTATAGACAACTATTTAATTTATCACATAATGGACCTATTACAAATTTCACAATTTTTTTTCTAATTATATGTAAATATTCTGTATACAAGGTGTTTCCGACATTGGAGCAATAAATAAAATGGGGTGTTCTATGAGACATAATGACACAATAAAAAGCATTTTCCTTTTTTTGCAAGCACTTGAAAATCTCCCAAAAATAGACTCATTTACTCACGATTGTTTGGGAAGCACTGGTTACATTCATCAGTTCCTAGAGCGCCTAACTTCTATTATTGTGTTTATTACTCGTATTCCCGCACCGTTGCCAGTTTGTTATTATTTCATAAACCTTGCCAGTTATTACATTTGGCTTCGAAGTGAACCAAACTAAATGAAATCAAAATGAGGGCAATAAGGCATTCTCATTTCTTAGCAGGGGATTAAAAAGTTACTGAAAATTAACGGAATTTGATTTCACAGCAGGTGTTGGAAACGGCCGCTACCACTTTCTATGCAGTGTCTCGCACGACGAAGGAACGAGTCACAAGCACGCTGAAAACTACCTTGTTGTCGCATCTATTGAACGGCGTTGTTATTTTACCAGGATTCCAACTACCTGCCTTATTGCTTTGAAATTTTCCGCTATTGTCCGATTGAAATATCGAGTTACTGGAAAAGTACCGCGATTGCAAATAACGTGTGCGTAATATAGTCAAAATCGGTCTCAACGTGCGGGTGAGTGAGACTTTATTCGACTGTTTATTCCAATAACATTGCACAAACGATTTCCGCGTTACACACACATGATACCTACATTGAAAATATACCTTAATAAATACAAAACATTTTGGTAACCACTAGGTTTTTCAATTTTTCATATACTTGCTGATATTTGAACCCGCACGATAAGACCGATTTTGACTATACCTAACAACACAGACATTTTCCTTAGTGGTGAGTCCAATAGGTAATTTCGAAAAATAGAGATGTAGGTAAAGAAAATACGAAGGCAGTCGAATACCGAAACACAACAATCTAGTTCCTACCTACAAAAAACGTATGAATTTGTCGAACGATTTAACCAAAATTCATCTCTGATATGCACGTAAAATAGTCAAAACTAACCTAATGAATGCAAGAAGCGATATGATCGAAGAATACCACGACAAACAATATACGACTCTAAATCGATTAGCTCGCGAGCTTTGCCCTAAAAAGAGAATTGTCCGAGGAAAGAATATCGTTTACTTTATCATACCATCTTTCAACATTTAACGTCGGCAACATTGTCAAAGTTATTTATCACGCGCCGGCCTTTTGTTGTCACCACTTCGGTTACATCTAGAGGCCATTGATCTCTGGCTAGAGGTTCCCAAAAGTTTGCCAGAGTTTTTCGAAAACTTCAAAATTTTCCAAATTAAATCTTTTCAAGAAGAATGTATCCTTTCATTCCGCTTTAATATTTCGTTTTCTATTACCCATTTCATTTATGCTCCAATTTTGGAAACGCCGTGTATGTCTTCTGTATTTTATTCTCAAACGTTTTAAAGAAAAAGCCCTGAATGATGGATAATTATTATTGGGTTATTAAATTGTAATAATTATGTTTTTATATTAAATTAAAAAAGCATATGGTCAGGGTAGATAAAAATGTATGCAACGAAAAGATGTGTTTTTAAAAGAATGTTTGTATTACTACTACTGCAGGAGCAACTATGACTAACTTAAAAAGACACGGAGGTTGGAAAAGTTCCACGATGACGGAGGGGTATTTGGAGGACAGCATCGAATTCCGAAATAAAACGGCGGGTATGTTGTCCACTTTGCCATTAAAGAGGAGGGTACCTCGACAGTAGTGAACAGAAGCTCAATCCTTACAAAAGAAGGAATTCTTTCCAGTGGCGGAAGTAATTTTCACGGCACATTTCAAAATTGTTCATTTATTATTTGTAATGACGTGAATAAGTAAAATATGGTTCAGTTTTCATTACATAAATATATACAGATATATATTAGCATTTCTAATTTTATTTTTACTTGAAAATTATAGAATCTATGTCCCAAGTGAGTTATAACCCTCTCTACTGACGATATTAGCTTATAATATCCCAGTCAGAAATCAAATATAAAAAATATAAAAACTTACTTTTCCGAACAAGTTCTACAGTCAAGCTCTACAGCAGGTTTCGCCCGCTGCTTTCTTTCAGCACTATTCTTTTGTCTCCTACGTTTCTGAGCTTTCCTTTCTTCTACTTTCTGCATCTTCAGTTTCTTCATCCTCTCCCGTTCCTGTCGTCTCTGTTCAACTTTCTTATGCGCTCCCAAATGTTTTTTATATTTCCATCTCGGACTGAAATATTTAAAACACTTGCTACATTTGAACGTCGAACCAATCAAAATAACTCTCTTTTGTTCTGTGCTTCTTGCCGAGTCCTGGGAGAGTCGGATGGTTTTAACGTCATTGGACGAAAGAATGTGCATTAATTCATTCAAGTTGTCAGGACAAATTTGTTTAGCGAAAATTAATCTATTGTAACTAGGAAGCGATTCTGTGGGAAGATTATTCTGTACTTCGACGATGCCGTGATTATTTTCGCTCTTGATATCCACCACTTGATCAGTTTTCTCGTCATTTTCAAAATCTCCATTCAGGTAACTACCATTCGTGTCTTTTTCATCAACATCGCTAAAGGTATCTGGTTCCTTTTTTATGACACCATCTAGAAGGCAAAAATCATGACCAACATCAGACTTTGAGAAAAATCTAAAAGTTGAGTAGTTCAAGCACAGGTCTCAAGTACTAATTCTCACTGTATCGAATCCTGTGATATCAGTCGAACGATGAAAACGTTAATATGTGCCCCTTTACTACATACTTATTCCTAGTTACGCATTTTGATAGGTCTGTTTTATATTTATTTATCTGTATAAAGTAATATGCCCTCTTATATGTATATTAAAGTTCCTAATTGAATGAAGATGGATCTAAAATAAAGATGTTGTTACAAACAGGTGATTATTATATCTTTCCCCAAAGAGCTAGGGTTTAATTACCTGTTAATGATAGGTAAAATATTTAGAGGTCTTCGTATAAAGGTAAACAAATTGGAACCCCATCCGCCATTACTTCCTTCAAGTAATTTTTTCCTGGAAAATTCAATTTCGAATCTCGTATGCTTCGAAAGAATATTGTATGTTCATGACCTTCCACTTTCTAAATTCTCCGTCTGATTCAGTAGACACGGTGAAAAAATGTCTGCATCATCAGCATACAACTGATGAAGCAGGCCTATGTCATTAATATAAATGTTGAATAGTAGGGGGCCCAAATAAGAACACTGTGGTCATGACAAAAAAGTAGAACGGTAATTTCACATCCTTCTTACCTGAGTTCTGTTGATGATATAAGACTAAATTTTGATTTTCAGGTCATAAACCCAAAAACAAATCTGAGCCAAATTCTCAGAAAATAATAATTTGATTCAACAACAGTAAGAACTAACCTGCTCAAACACAAAATTGATACTGGCAAGCCCATCCGATTTGGAAACCACCACGAAGAGTTCCATTTTACAAACAAGAGGTGGAAGAGCTTGTTGACAAGATGATGAAACGGGCATTTTGAAAACTGAAAGTTGCTCTGTTCCAGTCCGATTTTGAGTTTTCCACGTCAAAGAGGCCTGTTCGTTTTGAACACAGATGCCAGTAACAATGGTATTGGAGCCGTACTATCACAAGAGCAAGATGGCCAGAAAAAAGTTATCGAGTTTTACAGTAAAGCACTGACCAAGCCAGAAAGAAAATATTGTGTAACAAGAATGGGACTACTGGCTATAATCAAGGCTGTAGACCACTTTCACAAATATGTATATGGAAGAGAGTTCCTCATTACAACAGATCATGCAGCTCTGAATTGGCTACTCGAGATGAAGACCCCTGAAGGACAAGTAGCAAGGTGGATTGAGGAGTTGAACCAGTATCAATTTAAGATAAAACTTTGACCAGGAAGATTGCACAACAATGCAGATGCCTTGTCCAGAAGACATTGTGAGCGAATTGAACGTCGCGAAAGTGAGATTATTGGTTGACGACAATTGGACCACAGCGAAAATGAGACAGGACCAAGAAAGTGATCCAAGTGTTGCAGATATTCTAAGATGGAAGGAAAGCGGAGCGAAAAGACCCATCTGGAAGGAAATCTCCGGTTGATCACCAGCTTTCAAAGAATTGTGGGCACAATGGGATTCGCTGATTGTTGAGAACGGTTTACCGATAAGAGTTTGGGAATCAGCCGACGGCAGAAAAGTGATTTCTCGATTGGTTGTGCCTAGGTCGAAAATAAGTGATGTCTTTGAGGAAATTCATGGCGGCAAATCAGGTGGACGTTTCCTAGTGAATAAGACCTTGGATAAAATACAGCAGAGGTTTTACTTGGTCCAATATCGTTAAGATGTAGAAAGATGGTGTTGAAGATGTCCGAAACGTGAAGCATGTGTATAGGTGCTCCCTTCGAAAGAATCGCCATCGATGTAGCTGGACCGTTTCCAGTGACGAATGATGGCAACAAATACATCCTTGTTGCCATAGATTTGAAGAAAGAGATCGAGTGTGGGTGTACAACCCTCGACGTAAGAAAGGAGTTTCTCCCAAGTTAACACTATCTTGGGAAGGACCACATACGATAGTAAAAAGAATAAAAGACGTGGTCTACGGGATTCAACGCAGCCCGAGAGCGATAATGAAGGTCGTTCCCCTAGAAAGACTTGAACATTATAATGGAGACAACGACACATTGTTTGATCGGGACGATCAAAATTGAGAGGGGGATAATGTTACGAGATTGAAACTGATCAATCTGGAGAACGGAAGAATCCAGAAAAATTTACTCTGCTCGAATTGAGTATACAGGGTGTTCCAAATTAAGTCGGCACCATTGCCAACTCCGTTATTATTGATGCTACGAATTCGGTTAAATGGGCAAACTAGTAGCATTTTTAATGGCCTCGATGCCGAAAACAAAAAAAATTACAGTCGCGTTGGAACACCGTATATTTTTTCATGCATTTCGATTCGTAATAACATCCTCGACAACAAATCTCATTTGACTTTTTTTCGTAAAGGTGAAAATAAGACAGGTTTATCAATAGGAAACATTTATAACAAACGGATTTCATAAAGCGCTATAAAATATCGGGTGAATGTTCAAAAACACCGCCTTCTTGTTGAACACATATTTGGGCCCTTCTATTGACACTACGTGTGGCATTCAACACAGTTCGGCCATCAATTCTATTAATTATAGTTTCAATATAATTTTTCAGTTCATCTACATTATTATGTTTCATTTTGTACACCGCATTTTTCATAAATCCCCAAAAATAAAAATCTAGAGGTGTCATGTCTGGTGAACGAGCGGGCCACTTAACAGGACCATTTGTAGCAATCCATCTGTTTCCAAAACAGCCTCGGAGCATTCTTTTTACGCCACTGACATTATGTGCTGGTGCTCCATCCTGCTGAAAATACATCATCTGACGAGCCTCCAAATCAAAAATTCTTTCAACACTCTTGTTAATAAATTAATGTAACGGGGTACGTTTAAAGAACCATGGTAGAAAAATAGAACGATAATTCTGATATCTAAATAGACCTCACCAAATATTGATACTAAATCGTCTTTGCGGATTGTGGGGATGGACTAGAAATGGATTATGTCTACTCCAATAGTGAAAATTCTTTTTATTATACATTCCACGATTTGAAAAATTAGCCCCATCGCTCCATATAATATTTCTATAGAAGTTTGGATCTTGTCTGCATTTATTCATAAACCACCGACTAAACCCCAATCGTCTCTCAGGATCACCAGATTCTAGTGTTTGCACTGGTCTTAACTTATAAGGAGAAATCTTATGTTTCTTCAGAATTCGTTGATTACCAGACAGTGGAACAGCAGTTTCTCTAGATAAATCTCTGATGGAATTATTTGGATATACCTCAAAGTAGGATAAAACGTCAATTTCTGTATCTTCAGATATTACAAAACGTTTTTTAGTTCTCCTCTTCTCAAAAAATTTTTCATTGTTCCTGAATCGACGATGAAGCACAACAAAAAAACGCCGATTAGGTAATTCACGATCGGGGAACGAATTGCTGTAGTGTTGGAGTGCTCTTACGCTATTTTTCTGGCAAACCAAGAATGATTCTAACATATCACATTTTTCTTGATGGGAAAACGACATTTCGGAAAATTTTCGAACAGTAGTTGACAGTTACAATAATTTATGACATTGCCATGATATACTTGAGAATATTTGACAAATAGTATTTCAACAAAGTTTCAAGGCAACTTGATTGCTCATAATAATTATGTTTTATCGAATCAAACACATTTTTTTCCAACCACATTCATATGACCCTCCAGTATTTTCTGTTCTGTACAAAAATGGCACCAAAGTTATCATTACAGCAGACATATTTTGATTCACAAAATAAATGCGGCTAGCGGAATGGCTTTAAGATGGAAATTATCGTTTTGTACATTAATACCAATTAGCTCAGTGGTGTCAATTGAGTGGTGCGACATAATGATCACGGGTTTCAAGAGTTCACATCCCAACGCAATTTTTTCTTTTTACTGTCTTATTTTGCTATTAGTAACAAAATATTGTCATCCGTATAAGTACCAAAATTGGGTGTTTGGACAAAGAAAGAAATTTTTTGTACTTGTGAAAGAAATAAATATTTCCTCATAAGTCGCTCATTTTCCACTTTAGGAAGAAAGGTGATATGAGCTTTGTTGTTGAGAATGTTATTACGAATCGAAATGCATGAAAAAATATAGGGTGTTCCATTGAAAGAAATATCATTTGACGAAATATTCTGAAAACGCGACTGTCAATTCTTTTTTTGTTTTCGACATCGAGAAGGCCATTAAAAATGCTACTAGTTTGTCCATTTAACCGAATTCGTAGCATCAATAATAACGGAGTTAATTTGGACTTAATTTGGAACACCCTGTATAAGGCGACACATTTCACTCGGGAGAAGAAGTTTTGTAGAAGTTTTTGGAAGATTTAGCTAGTTGAAGTCAGTTGAACAGTTTAAAGAGATCTTAGTGTTTTATTGGTCAGTGTAGTAGTTGTAGGTTCAGAGCGAAGTTGATAAAAACCGCTTAGTGCGCTCGGCGTATTATAATTTAGTAATATCGTAACAGAGGGTATCATGGAAAATACAATAATTTTGCTCCTGCATGAAGTTTATTTTTTTTATCTAATGGTTCCCAAACATCTTCCAAATTCAGAGCAAAACTATGTCAAATATTTCAAACTTTCTGGTATGGAAACATTTGAAAAAAGTGAACTAAAATCTCAATTAATTTCCAACAAAACACTTTCCCTGTTGAGTAAACAAGAGATTATATTTATTTGATAGCTTGATTATTGAAATGAGTATCTGTTGGAAATTAGGTACAAGTGTAGGGTGTAGGGGAAACATATTAGTTCTATCCATACAGCAGGAGACACAGCATTGGTTGAAGTGGGGTATACCTGCAATGTTATGCTACATGCAATATGGCAATCAGTAGTTTTCAAGATTTTCCTAATTTTTTTTTCACCTTTTATAGGACCGTTGCTTCAGAAAAAATCAAAGACTTGCAACGAAAAATCCGAAAAGTGAATAAATCTCGAATACTTACTACTGGAAACATTTTTTAAATTTTGATGGCATGTTGTCAACCTAAGCAAACTTCCTTGGAGCAGGAAACGAATTATAAAATAAAAAAAATTTCAATTTGTGATTTACCTTCCAAAATTGTTATGGGAGCGGTATCCAAACAAGACTTTAGGTATGAAATATTATCCTTACGGTTAGCTTCAACACGCAGACACTGATCAACAAATTTTGCACAGTCTCTCAAGATTCTTCGACAACTATTACATATAACATCATTGTCATCTAATTCAGTGTCCTGCAAAAAATAAAAACAGGATAAATTAGAAAAAGTGTTTCATTAGACAATTTTGATTTTGCTGAAATTCAAATCTTCAAGAAAAATCGAAATATGTACTAATATAATGTAGACAAAATTGAGATGTGGGAGAGACTGAAGAAGAAACGAATTTTTAATGAAAATCAAACCTCTATACATTTATTCTTGGTTAAAATTTGAACCAATTCAAAAGTTGTATGACTACCTTCAATCAGATAACCTAATTAGTGTTCATAACACATGATAAAATCAAATTTTATGAATCTTGAGTGAATAAAACCAAGTATGGTTGAAATAAGTTTTGGATCATTCGATCATATCCTGTTTAATCTGATTGGATAGTCGGGTGTGGGCCTATGCCCAATAGGTGACTGTTGAATGAGTAATGTCACTCAAACAACTAATTTCCGGGCTATAAACTCCTCCAATATTGAATTACTTCTGACACATATGAGAAAAAAGCAAACCTGTTTGTTTGTTCTCCAGTCTTTGAATTTGAATTAGTTTCTTACCATTTGTGGAACCAAGAGAACTATCATTTCTTTTATGGTTGTTGCATAATTGGATACTTTGGAATTTATGGCATAACATCGAACACAGGTATTAGCACAGGCTCTACATATTGTTTCTGCATTCATATCCATTTTTGAATCCATTTTTTCCATTGGTATTGACCACCTGCCTTAAACTGAGTATTGAATTCACAATATATTTCCGTAAAACATATTTGAAGTTTCAGCTAAAAAAAAGTAACTATTATAAAAACAAACAAAAACTAAAGGTAAATAAGATAAATACGTAAGAAAAATAACAAAGAGGTTCCCATGTGTAGTGTTTCAAGTTTATAGTTAGGAATATATTTTATATGCTGACTTATGGTGGCTTAATTACTTTTCAGCTATAGAAAAACCTACAGCACCACCACTGGTCATCGGTGTGAACTCCAAGCAAGCACTAGACTTTATTCCTATACATCTATTTGCTGATGATAGCTCCAGATATAGAGTCAGTATTAACCTGATAGTCCTGATACTATGTTGGAAAACATAAACAAGTGGTTTTCCTGCAACCTTCCACAGAGAAAGTTAAACATTACTGAGTGTATGTTAACAGAAATTTAAGAGGCACTCTGCAAACCTTTTATTCAATTATTATGTATGTTCCTTTTTGCAATTTGAAATACGCATCTCGGAGCTAATTGTTGAATTCGTACACAATGCAACTGTATCTGGCGTTGATAGTAGTACTGAATGAAACTCTATAAACTATTAATAATCATCATATTAAAGTCGATATACACTACAACACAAACTAACAAATAAAATAAACAATAAACTAACAGCAATTAATAACCTACAAAATTATGGCCCTTTCCTCCTTGGCCAGTTCTTCTTCCTTCTTTTAGGAAATTCTCAACTCCCCACAGCACAGAATGACAGAAATCCCGAAAAGCGTTCTTGTTAAGGCTAATTCAGATACATGCGTATTGCGTGCCCAAACTACATTTTGAAACCATCCATGAGAAATGCATGCCTGTCGACGTACATACCTGTGCCTTTCGGCGTGCGTGAAAAACGCATGATGAGCATGTTCTAGTTTATGAAAGAATAGGTGAAAGATACGCCAGAATTATTTGAAAAACTCAAATACTCCCAACATTAACATTATTACAGAACCAAATAACATATGAGCTTATCATAAAAACGCAAGTGAACGGCACATGTTATATTTATGTGACTTTTCCTGCAGATTTCAGACACAAGGGTCAAAAATGCAAATATGTAACGGAACATGCTTCAAAAACCGGCCTTAAGATGTCTGTACTACTACTTCGTACAGTTTTGGGGTTGTTCATGGGGTGTTGGTCTGTGCTGTTCATCTAACTTAGAACCAAACATGCTTGGGGTGGGATTTAGTGTATCATAGAATTCTATGGTCGATCAAATAAGTGAGATGACATTATCGTTGAACACGACTGTCGACCATATAATGTCTATGGTAAACGGAATTCCACCTCTAGTTATGTCTGTCTATCCCACGAAATCAACTATAATGTTGTTTCTCTTATTTGATGACAAGTAGAATTCTACGGAACGCAGAATCCCACCAATGATTAGTTGTTTTTGAAGGTAAAACAAGTGAAAAATTGGCATGCTTCTGTAATCGGTTCCAGAGATGGCGTCCTCGTAGGATTTGTCATTGACAAGTACTAAAGGTGACTTTTAATGTTTCAATTCCTGATCGTACTTGTAGATTCTACTCATGAAAACGTGCCTTAAGAAAATCGACCGTCGATAGAATTTTTTGATAGCATGCGAGTATCAGTTAACAGTATTTTACTTTTTGGTGAATCAGAAAATGACCAGATAATTTTTTTTCACGGATAAAAAAAACACTTTTGTAAAAAAAATCATTTATTTATTTTAACCACCAATCAACTATAATCACATTTCAGGACATTTTTGAAAGCCTACATTGAGCCTCAACAGGAATAAATAAACAAAATCGAATATTTACATTTGTACACAAACAACTCAATATTTACATGAATTTCCAGTTACCGATTCGTAAAATATAATTCACATTGTGTAATACTTGCTCGAGAACCTATTTTGAATGTC
Source organism: Chrysolina americana (assembly GCA_958502065.1). Taxonomy (NCBI): domain Eukaryota; kingdom Metazoa; phylum Arthropoda; class Insecta; order Coleoptera; family Chrysomelidae; genus Chrysolina; species Chrysolina americana. Next base: position 2,864,335 of record OY293411.1, on the reverse strand, counting down.
ACTTTGAAAAAATATATATACAGGATGCTCAACGTAGCAAATATCTTTCTTTCACCTAGCCTACTTTATAAATAATGCTTCTTGAATACAAATTAAATACCTAACAAGTCAGCAATAATAAAAATATCTTATGTGTATCTGCTAAGCTAGAGTCGACACAAGAACTACCTCTGACGTGACCTAAAATAAATCCTGAAATTTATTCAAAACTAGTTTAATGATTTCCTAAGTTTTGGCCAAAATTTTTAGTAACAGTATCAGTTGAAACACGTTTTCAAACATCGGTTTGACGAAACCACCTTACTTTCCTTTTCCCATCAAATCGCAGCAAAAAGTCACGCCGAAGCCATCTCCAAAAAACAATCACTTCCTTCATCTATTTTATCACTTTGTAGTTAGAGGGCGCCACTCATGAATTCTTTACACGACTGCGGCAACGAGTGGTTTTTCATTTTGGTGCTGATCTGCCTGTCGCCGATGATAGTTGCCTGGTTGGACCAATCCCCGGTCTTCACCAACGTTCTGTAGAACTTTGAAGTCGTTTTATTGAAGATCGGAAGCAGTTCGTTGGCTTCGTCTGTCAAAGCCTAGAAAGAAGAGTTCGATCAATCAAATACGTTCCATGGATAACAAAAATATAGCGTTACCATAAAGGCTTGTTCAAACCCTCGCGAATTTCGCAATTTTTCTGCGAATAAAATGGCTTCCAGTCATGCCGGACCAATCGCTGATTTAGAACCATGTCGGCAGCCATTTTATTCGCAGAAAAATTGCGAAGTTCGCGAGGGTATGGACATAACTCATCAGAAGTTTCATGTCAAAAAAAAATCAGTGAATTATTTACAACTGTGATAAATCCATTTACGTGATTAGAATAACTTTTCAGTAAGTTTTTTGACTGTTAACTACGAATGTCTCATGTTTAGTGCGCTCAATTCTTACTGAGAGTCAATAAAACGTAAATTGTCACTTTATTCCATCACTTCACTCAATCTCATGTGTGTCAAACTTAGGTGGAGCAGTGTATTCATATACCGGCAGGAGCAGTTTATAAAACTTCATGTCCATGTCATGAATATCAAAGCATCTTTTTTTTACAACTCTGACCAAGACACCTAATGCCGCGTCATGCACCGATATTAGATAAATATGTCTAATGTGCAAACTTTTCTCGTTATTCAACGAACATTTTCATGAGCTATACTCAACGGCGCCGTGGCTTAGTTGGTTAAAGCGCCTGTCTAGTAAACAGGAGATCACGAGTTCGAATCTCGTCGGGGCCTCAAAAACTTTTTTTTATTATTCTGAAACTCGTAATGTATTGCAATTACATCGTCAACAACAAAATGACTTAAAACCCACTTTAAAATAAAATAACACTCGCCCATTTTAGGTGTAGTAAGAGGAGCTAAAACATTCAAATCAAAATGAACAGAAACAGTGGCGCATTTCATATAGAAAAAATAATCCACGGCGAGTCAGTATCATCGCGTGACAAGCGGGAATGGTGATTAGATATTATTATTATTATAACTATACGTTTTCTACGACTATAGCCAGTGTTCATTTAATTCAAACAGACGTTTTTTCTAGTAGAAAAAAATAAATAAGTAATATTTTAACGAAAAAAAAGCTATTCATCAATCTGGGATAGTTATAGACTACTTTCATCATAAAAAATGTCTCGTCTTGGGCAGTACGAACAAATTCACTAACCTGCTCTTTAGTGAATTCTTTCGATTTTTTCGCTCTATATCCCACATTTTTTTTAAAATCGTATCAAAGCGCCATACTTGTCGCTTTTTACTCTTTGCTTCAACTCCAAACAAGTTCATTGCAACAAAGAATATGAAGGCAACAAAGATAATACCGTTTCTCCAGCACCTTGAACCTGTTTTGTATTTCGTCACTCACAAAACTGAAGGTATTATTTTTCGTAATGGAACTGACGTTTATGCACCGATTCCAATCACTCATTTTCGTATCAACTGTTCTTTACGTCTGGAAGTTTTTGCTTTTCCTTTTTTCAATTCATAAATGATGCTTTTTACACTTATAGGGCCGTATTTCTCCGTAACAGCAACAAATTAAAGTGTTATTGTATATTATTACTTGTTATTACTGTCACTCATGACCCCCACTCACACTAGCGCTCTCTGCCGGGAGCGATATCGTCCATGCAGGCCTTGGATGACTCGCTGACGATAGACGAAATAAATTTGAATATTCATCTACATCTAACTTCATGCTGCAAGGAAGTGCATCCCCGCTAGATGGCGCTCATAATTTTGGCACGAAACAGTAAAGTGGTGGTCAGCCAAGTGTTTCATTTTACTCCCATTCGAATTTGAAAACATTGCTGAAGATGTCGAAAGATGAATTAAGTTTATCAGACATTTTCATCTACGCAGACATTGATAAATTTTCATGAAAATCCCAAATACATATTACATATGACATGTGTGTTCTGTGGACACGAGCAAACAACATGAAGTTAGAAGCATGAATCTATTTGCTATTGGTCGACGCATAATGGATTTTCTGGAATTTATTCAGAAGTTAATTAGAAGACTTTCTTTACGTTAACCATTCTATAAGACGTATTCAAATACATACATACATTTCTCAAATATTGCTGATAATAGCGAAATAATTAAATTAATATCATTATAATTTTGACCGCAGATTCTAAACCTTATGTAATGGCTACTGAAGGTTCATGTTAGCGCAGCTTCTTCCAGATATATTTCGTTAGGACTCAGTGTACAGTTAGTTGCATACATTTTGACGTAACACTATTGCCGTCTATTAAGACTATATTGATTTTTATATCTCGCTAAAATAACAATAACCTGACTAGCGACTTTCAAGTATGAATCATTATCATTAACAATGATTCCTCAATTTTCATAAAGATCGTACGACGGTCTTTATTATTACCGTTAACGATAATCCATTCCTTGAAAAAGTCCTAATCAAATAAGCAAACACGAATAATATTTACCGAAAAACAAATGATTAAGTACATTCTCTCGAACTGCAAATATTTGAAGTGCTATATTTTTCGGTATCTTCCCAAAACAGAATAACAAGTACCCAACTGGGATTTGTACTACCCAAATAACTTAATTGATAATAGTGACAAAAAATGTTTATTATCAACAATACCGATGAAAAAACCTCGATTGTGCGAGTTCACATTATTATTTAATGAATGACACATACACTTTCAACATACATTTTTAAAGAATGTGTGTCAATCTTTTCCCCGATTCACCTGTTTTGAAACATGACTTTCTGTAATGTTATTATTAGTCAGTGTAGTATTTGTATGTTTTTAGCAAAGTTGATAACAATTCAGTGTGCTCGGACTATTATTTAGAAATTTCGTAACAGTGGTGTCGGAAGTAGGACATGAGTGAAAAGCAGAAACTGTTTTATAAACTATTTATGGTGAATACGAGGGATACATCGTACGATACAATGGAGGACATTGTAGAATTTATCCAAAATCACTTTGCGCATTTGGAAAATAGGCGCCGGGAGGAAAAACAAGAAGAGGAAAAGCGGCGCCAGAAGGAAAAACAAGAACGAGACAATGAAAAACAAAAAGAAGAAACGCCACGGCTGGATGAAAAGAAAGAACGAGAAGAAACTTCAGAAAATTTTCGAACAACGAAAGAGCGAATTAAAACGAAGAGAAAAACAATGGAAACAAAGTTCTAGAAGGTTCTAGAACATCAAGACAAGTTCTTCCAACATGTTTTACAGAAAACCGAAGTACAAATGTAGGAGCTTAAAGAAGAACTGAGGAAAAACATCAAGCAAATCGACGATGAGCTCAATAAGAAAGTGGGTATAATGAGAAAGATGACAGAACTAGAAAACCAGACAGCTCTCCTAAGAACCAAGATCGTCGAGACAGGGTTGCCACATCAGAAATTTTGGTAAACCACCGACTTTTGATGGCCGGTAATTTGAAGCTGCGGCAGTGGCAAATGGATGGGACGAAGAAGAAAATGTTACGTCATTTAGAGTAGCTTTAAGAGTACCATCAGCTCTGGGTATGTTGCAGACGATACCCATTACTGCATTAGAGTTACGGTATGGCTTAACCAGAAGCACCGGGAGATTTCAAGGAACAGCTAGGGTGCAGTTATTCATAGATGGACTGAGAGACACCGAAATCCAAAGGACTCTGCGACTATTACACTTCAAGAGGAGTAGCGATGCCTTGGTACGTTCTCTAGAAGTGGAGGCGACCCTCAACAAGTCGAGGCCGAAAGTACGAGCGGTATCAATAGAAGAACCCGAACAACGATCTGGCGCAGATACTAGTTCATTAGACAAGGTTCTGGATGAGATAAAATTTTTGATAAACGAAATAAGCACTCGGAAGAACAGAAAATGCTATAGATGTGGGAAATTGGGACATCTTATTAAAAACTGCAGGGTAAGAATGCCACCACGTTCGCAATCACCTCTGAGAACAAGGTCTTCCTGCGAGTCCTCAAATTGGCGGCAGGAAAAACTAGAATTAGCCAGGATATCCGTCGGGTGCATGCATAATAGAGCCCCCAGGGTTATCTCAATTAAGAGGCTAGGAACAACCGAATTGCATAACAACGCAGATGTCTTGTCCAGAAAACCTTGTAAGCATTCAAAGTCGAGAAGAAATCAACCAAGTGAGAATAATGGTTGACGACAATTGGACCACAGCAAAAATGAGACAGGACCAAGAAAGTGATCCAAGCGTTGCAGATATTCTAAGATGGAAGGAAAGCGGAGCGAAAAGGTCCATCTGGAAGGAAATCTCCGTTCGATCGCCAGCTTTTAAGGCATTGTGGGTATAATGAGATTCCCTGATTGTTGAGAATGGTCTACCGAAAAGAGCTTGGGAATCAGCCGACGACATAAAAGTGATTTCTCAATTGATTGTGCCGAGAATCAGTGATGTCTTAGAGGAGATTCATGGCGGCAAATCAGGTGGACATTTTGGAGTGAATAAGACCTTGGATAAAATACGCCAGAGGTTATACTGGGTCCAATGTCGTGAAGATGTAGAAATATGGTACGAAGATATCCAAAGTGTGGAGCGAGCAAAAGGCCCCAGGACAAGATCGAGAGGAGAGATGAAACAATACAATGTAGGTGCTCCCTTCGAACGAATCGCCATCGATGTAGCCGGACCGTTTCCAGTGACGAATGATGGCAACAAATACATCCTCGTTGCCATGGATTACTTCGGCAAATGGGTTGGAGCTCATGCCCTGCCTAATCAAGAAGCATTCACAGTTGCAAGAGCTCTGGTGGATAACATGTTTTCAAGGTTTGGAATGCCAATGGAGCTACATCCGATTTCATTATTTCTTACCTTCATGTATATAACTGCATCCGTTCCGTATCCTTCGCAAGACAATAGAACGAGATCCCCATGGAAATACCTAGCATACAGCCGAGAAATGGGCAGACCATAACCGTATCCGGCGAGAGGGACAGTATGAGAGTCTGACTTGCTCGGTTGAGGCGCCGTCGAGTACATATACTTGAACAGGTGGTCTGTCGTAGACCTGGCGATACCACCGCCTCTGTCACACATCTGGAAAACAAAAAAAAATTAATTATGTGTAAAAGTCAAACATATGATTTAATGTCACAAAGTTTAGCAATTTGTGGGCAGGGGAACTGAATATTTCTAATTGACAGTAAATGATGAAATTTTAATAAATTTTGTGATACATCACCAAAGTGTACTATCGTAGCTTTATACACGATTATACATGGTAGCTTTTATATACGGTAGCTTTTTCAAATTATAGTTCACTACAGTTTATTATCGTAGCCTTATACACGGGTGCTTCAGCTTATACTCGGTAGCTTTATCAAGCGATAGTACACTACAGTTATACACGATTATGCACGGTAGCTTTATCAAGCGATAGTACACTACAGTTATACACGGTAGCTTCAGCTTTATACACGGTAGCTTTATCAAGTGATAGTACACTACAGTGTATTATCGTAGCTTTATACACGGTTAAAAACGGTTGCTTCAGCTTATACTCGGTAGCTTTATCAAGCGATAGTACACTACAGTTATACACGGTTATGCACGGTAGCTTATCAAGCGATAGTACACTACAGTTATACACGGTAGCTTTATCAAGCAATAGTACACTACAGTTATACACGATTATGCACGGTAGCTTTATCAAGCGATAGTACACTACAGTTATACACGGTAGCTTCAGCTTTATACACGGTAGCTTTATCAAGTGATAGTACACTACAGTGTATTATCGTAGCTTTATACACGGTTAAAAACGGTTGCTTCAGCTTATACTCGGTAGCTTTATCAAGCGATAGTACACTACAGTTATACACGGTTATGCACGGTAGCTCATCAAGCGATAGTACACTACAGTTATACACGGTTATGCACGGTAGCTTTATCAAGCAATAGTACACTACAGTTATACACGATTATGCACGGTAGCTTTATCAAGCGATAGTACACTACAGTTATACACGGTAGCTTCAGCTTTATACACGGTAGCTTTATCAAGTGATAGTACACTACAGTGTATTATCGTAGCTTTATACACGGTTAAAAACGGTTGCTTCAGCTTATACTCGGTAGCTTTATCAAGCGATAGTACACTACAGTTATACACGGTTATGCACGGTAGCTTATCAAGCGATAGTACACTACAGTTATACACGGTAGCTTTATCAAGCAATAGTACACTACAGTTATACACGATTATGCACGGTAGCTTTATCAAGCGATAGTACACTACAGTTATACACGGTAGCTTCAGCTTTATACACGGTAGCTTTATCAAGTGATAGTACACTACAGTGTATTATCGTAGCTTTATACACGGTTAAAAACGGTTGCTTCAGCTTATACTCGGTAGCTTTATCAAGCGATAGTACACTACAGTTATACACGGTTATGCACGGTAGCTCATCAAGCGATAGTACACTACAGTTATACACGGTTATGCACGGTAGCTTTATCAAGCAATAGTACACTACAGTTATACACGATTATGCACGGTAGCTTTATCAAGCGATAGTACACTAGAGTGTATTCTCGTAGCTTTATACACGGTTAAATACGGTAGCTTCAGCTTTAAACACGGTAGCTTCATCAAGCGATAGTACACTACAGTGTAATATCGTAGCTTTATACACGGTTGCTTCAGCTTATACCCGGTAGCTTTATCAAGCGATAGTACACTACAGTTATACACGGTAGCTTCAGCTTTATACACGGTAGGTTTATCAAGCGATAGTACACTACAGTGTAATATCGTAGCTTTATACACGGTTGCTTCAGCTTATACCCGGTAGCTTTATCAAGCGATAGTACACTACAGTTATACACGGTAGCTTCAGCTTTATACACGGTAGGTTTATCAAGCGATAGTACACTACAGTGTATTATCGTAGCTTTATACACGGTTGCTTCAGCTTATACACGGTAACTTTATCAAGTGATAGTACACTACAGTGTATTATCGTAGCTTTATACACGGATGCTTCAGCTTATACTCGGTAGCTTCATCAAGCGATAGTTCACTACAGTTATACACGGTAGCTTTATCAAGCGATAGTACACCTCAGTGTACTATCTTAGCTTTATACACGGTTATACACGGTAGCTTTATCAAGCGATAGTACACTACAGTGTATTATCGTAGCTTTATACACGGTTATACACGGTAGCTTCAGTTTTATACACGGTAGCTTTATCAAGCGATAGTACACTACAGTGTATTATCGTAGCTTTATACACGGTTATACACGGTTGCTTCAGCTTATACCCGGTAGCTTTATCAAGCGATGGTACACTACAGTTATACACGGTAGCTTCAGCTTTATACACGGTAGCTTTATCAAGCGATAGTACACTACAGTGTATTATCGTAGCTTTATACACGGTTGCTTCAGCTTAGACCCGGTAGCTTTATCAAGCGATAGTACACTACAGATATACACGATAGCTTCAGCTTTATACACGGTAACTTTATCAAGTGATAGTACACTACAGTGTATTATCGTAGCTTTATACACGGATGCTTCAGCTTATACTCGGTAGCTTCATCAAGCGATAGTTCACTACAGTTATACACGGTAGCTTTATCAAGCGATAGTACACCTCAGTGTACTATCTTAGCTTTATACACGGTTATACACGATAGCTTCAGCTTTATACACGGTAGCTTTATCAAGCGATAGTACACTACATTGTATTATCGTAGCTTTATACACGGTTATACACGGTAGCTTCAGTTTTATACACGGTAGCTTTATCAAGCGATAGTACACTACAGTGTATTATCGTAGCTTTATACACGGTTATACACGGTTGCTTCAGCTTATACCCGGTAGCTTTATCAAGCGATGGTACACTACAGTTATACACGGTAGCTTCAGCTTTATACACGGTAGCTTTATCAAGCGATAGTACACTACAGTGTATTATCGTAGCTTTATACACGGTTATAATAATACTCCCTCATAAAAACTCGTTGAGTGTACCCAAAGGCATAGCCTGTGCGGGTAGAGGACGACTATTATTATTATTTGTCGTGGCGCTCCGGGGCGACTTACTGATGTTTTAGGTGATGTATTCACTTTTCAGCTGCAGGAAAACCCGGAAAACCTACAGCACCACCTCGGGTGGTCGGTGTGCACTCCAAGCTAGCACTAGACGAGATTGGCATCTAGACAACTCACAATACACTTGCTTTTCAACAAGGCATTCGGCCGCCTATCGAATCCGATATAAAGTAGTTGAGAAAAATTCTCGTACCTACATCGGATTCGAACCGACTATCGCTATGCTGGAGTTTCGAACGGCCTGTGCATTAGACCGCTGATCCACCGACCACCGACACGGTTGCTTCAGCTTATACCCGGTAGCTTTATCAAGCGATAGTACACTACAGTTATACACGGTAGCTTCAGCTTTATACACGGTAACTTTATCAAGTGATAGTATACTAGTGTATTATTGTAGCTTTATACACGGATGCTTCAGCTTATACTCGGTAGCTTCATCAAGCGATACTTCACTAAAGTTATACACGGTAGCTTTATCAAGCGATAGTACACTTCAGTGTACTATCTTAGCTTTATACACGGTTATACACGGTTGCTTCAGCTTATACACGGTAACTTTATCAAGTGATAGTACACTACAGTTATACACAGTTATGCACGGTAGCTTTATCAAGCGATAGTACACTACAGTTATACACGGTTATGCACGGTAGCATTATCAAGCGATAGTACACTTCAGTGTACTATCTTAGCTTTATACACGGTTATACACGGTAGCTTCAGCTTATACCCGGTAGCTTTATCAAGCGATAGTACACTACAGATATACACGATAGCTTCAGCTTTATACACGGTAACATTATCAAGTGATAGTACACTACAGTGTATTATCGTAGCTTTATACACGGATGCTTCAGCTTATACTCGGTAGCTTCATCAAGCGATACTTCACCAAAGTTATACACGGTAGCTTTATCAAGCGATAGTACACTTCAGTGTACTATCTTAGCTTTATACACGGTTATACACGGTAACTTTATCAAGTGATAGTACACTACAGTGTATTATCGTAGCCTTATACACGGTTGCTTCAGCTTATACTCGGTAACTTTATCAAGTGATAGTACACTACAGTTATACACAGTTATGCACGGTAGCTTTATCAAGCGATAGTACACTACAGTTATACACGGTTATGCACGGTAGCATTATCAAGCGATAGTACACTTCAGTGTACTATCTTAGCTTTATACACGGTTATACACGGTAGCTTCAGCTTTATCAAGCGATAGTACACTACAGTTATACACGGTTATGTACGGTAGCTTTATCAAGCGATAGTACACTTCAGTGTCTATCGTAGCTTTATACACGGTTATACACGGTTGCTTCAGCTTATACTCGGTAGCTTTATCAAGTGATAGTACACTACAGTGTATTATCGTAGCTTTATACACGGTAGCTTTATCAAACGATATTACACTACAGTATTCATTTTCTAGAAACCCTTTTCTCGAAATCTTCCAGATTCCTCTCACTTTTCTGTAGTTTGTTTTTGAATCTATTCGAGTTTTCTAGAAGCTCCTCTTGAATTCCTCTTTGAAACCAGTCGAATTTCCCAGTAGTTTTCCTTGAAGTTTCACTAAGGTATTGATTTTAGCCCCAAGAATATGCAGAACCAATATATGACATTCATACATTCCATAACTATCTCAAAATTGAAGCATACATACTCACTTTCAGGCATATATCCTCTTTGCCTTTGGTAACCGTAACACTTATAGGTGGGTACTGGTCCGTTGAAGAATGGTACTCCATAACGGCTCGCATGGAGTTTTTGAACAACTCGAACAGCATGTGATACAGATGTGACGGCACGTAGACGATGTTTATATTTTGGTCTTGTTCACCTTCTAGAAGGACAAAACTTACATTAGCAGAAGTATATAGGTCGGGTTTGAAGATGAACAATATAAATATGTTTGAATGAACATGAACAGAACTTATTTTAAATGTTTGATGAGGGTGGTTGTGTCTATGGATGATTACCGACAAGGCCAGATTGCCTTAGCAGCTGAGGCCATGAACTACGAAGAAGAAGAATACCTCAATCTGCTTCCTGTTCCATTGGCCTTGGCTATCAAGGCTATTGGGCCAACAACATCTCCCTTCATCGATTCGATAGAACCGTGCTGTTCAACGCATAGGTAGTTTGATTTAACAACTGTTTAGGAATCGGATAACTTACGATTGTGATGCGACAAATCGATGATGAGGTCCGGCGAGGCCAGATAGTACTGATCGCAAAGGAATCTCGCATTCTCGTAAGCGTCCTTTATAACACTTACGATGTCGCATTGGGTGTCTATGCAGCCGATGTATTTGCTTTGGTTGGGTCCGGGAGCGTTTTCTAGTTGACCGCCAAAGAGCAAAGCTGAAAATAAGTGTACTTCAATACAATTAGTATGGTGCATACACACATGGGTCTGGGGAAGTGCTCGTCGGGTACATGCAATGATAAAAAGAGAAACAAACATAATAATAGAGTGCGAACTTGAAAAAGCTAACGACACCTTCAAAGCAAACTCATAATTGAACGTAAAACTAAACGAAGAAGACCTTGCATGACATTACACGTTAAAAGGTGAGGTCCTCGTCTTCCCTAGCTCGCACAAGACTTTCGAAGACTTCTGAAAAGTGTGTATGACTAACTGCTTTCCAGGATTACTAATACTCCTTCCTCTATTATAAAATACTATTACTGTTGATCAACATTTTTGTTGACTAACTTGTCACCACCAGAAATCCACACCATCAACCGCCAAAAGAATCGATAAGAGTCGGTTATTTCCAGAAAATATCAAACGTATATTAATACTTCATTATTTGCATGACGTCATTCAACTGAAATTGAGTAATAATCGCTGTTTTTTAACGTAAATGGGAACGAATTTATCTTGCGACATGTTTCGATGTTTATTTACATTTCCATTTCGAAAACTGATTAAATGAAGGGTTATCATCCGAGTATCTGAAATAATGTTGAATGCAGTCCCATAAATACGTCGCAGACACTACAAACTGGTGCAAATTTTTGAGCGAGGAAATATAGGACATATTAGCATCATATGAAAGGCCCCAAAAAAAACTCACAAAACCAAATAAGATAGAAACACGACGAGAGTTAGGGTTCGGTTAAGCAGGTGGTTGAAAAAATTGTCGTCGGATTCAAATAAATTACCTATGTTGATTACGTTCCGCCTCTGAATTTAAATTTTTTATTTTTTTGCCCAAGGCAACTACTAGTATCGGCATACCCACAATTATAATTGTTGAGGTAATATCAAACTGTTATCTATCGGTATTCAAATATCTAGACTACGACTGATGTCTTACACGTGTGCATTATGAACAATAGTTCTATACACAAAGCAAAGGTCGTGAGAAACAATATCAAACCACAAACGAACGAAAAACATGTGTCTTGAAAAATACGTCACGAGAAAAATATTGTTCAAACTGTTGACGATAGAACTGAAACATTGATTTATTTCAATTTTCACAATTTAAGAAGTGTGTTCCTTTGGAACATGTTGCAAATTTCCTCATTTTGGGAAGTGTGGTGAATTTTATTCCCAAAATTTTCATTCAGAGCAACTCCTATCATATGGAAAGTGTTTCGAATATGTACATTTTGGAAAGTGTGGTGAATAAGTCTAGAAACGAGTCTAAATTGATGATTTTAATTTTTTTCTAGCTATTTTCATGCTAGTCTTGTTATTTTTTGTGAACTACGTGCTTGATATTGCAAGACGTCAATTACAAGAACTCGCAGTGACACTGCTGCCACTCTCACCCAACCGACTTACTGTAACGCGTTACCATTCAAAACAACTTACTGTGCTGATTGATCAACATCCTGATCGATATCCTCGACATGTAGAACCTGTCCAAGAAGTACTGGATGCTGTGCTCGGTGTGGTGATCGACATCATGCGACTCCTTCAGCTCCAGCACCCCCTGGGCCATCGTCTCCACCACGTCCGAGTGCCGATTTCGGATCTTGACCAGCTCGTTGCAGAAGTGCTCCAACACCATGTCGTTGGGCTCGCGTTTCTCGAACTCGATGATCTCCTGGAAGCTGCGCATGTACCAGTCGTTCACGGCGACGACGGACGGCATCCGGAGCAGGTTTTCCGGCAGCAAGGCAATCTCCTTCATGATGTTGGCCAGCCGGACGGGTAGCTCCTTCCGCAGGAACACGAAGGATTTCTTCTCGGACGCGTTCAAGCCTGGAACAGAGGGATGTGGTTGAAGGCAATTCATTAACTAGACCTTATTTCATTCTAAAAATGACTTTGATTTCAAAAGAACTTGAAAAAAGGAGGAGGCGTTCAATTCGATAAATAGAGTTAGTCAAGAGTGTTACCAGTACATTTTTCTCAATTTATATAAGTCACTGAAAAAAGGTGGTATGAAAGTCAAAAGGTATAAGGACTTATATTAGGAAGTCAAAAAACCCTGGTGTGCCGACTGATGAAATGTAGGGCCAATCGGGACTAAGCGTAGCCCTCAGTTTGTTTAGTCATTCCTCAATTATATTCATAGATCAATCAGCATTCATTCTTAGAGAAAGTTCAGCAATTTCCTCAAGATAAGGACCAAGATGCTGTCACTTTTTTGTTCTGATTGATCTATGAATATGAATTAGAAACGACTGAACAAACTGAGAGCTTACGCTTAATCCCGATAGGCCTACATTTCCTCATGTCGGCAGCTAGATGTTGATAATTCGTTCAGATTGGTCGAAAAACACCCCATTAGGGAAGGAAGGCTGAACAAGCTGTGGGTTGAACGAGGTGGAGGCTTTGTTCTGATTGGTCTTACACTCCCACAAGGGCATGGTCAAATGTTAAACAGGCGGAGAAAAAAGAGCTTCGTTCTGATTGGTCAGAGGAAAATAGAGAAGGGGGGGGTCGCCAGTATAACCCCGACCTCTACTTGCGCGATTCGTCATTGTCCTGTATTTCATATTGATTTCCTAAATAGTTTGACTATATTCCGTTTTTGTGTGGACAAAACCCAGAGAGATGAACAAAATAATTCAATTATGTCCAGTACCGAATGTGAGTACCACATAGAATCTATAAAATAGTTTGAAATCAATTTAAAACCAATTTTATTTCGACATTTCATTTCAAAACTCGCCATGCTCTAGAATAATACTTTATGGCATACATTTTTTCAAATCTATTCAATCAACTGGATGCGTTGTTTCTTAAAATCTTCCATGAGTATATGAGTCGTGATAATGTAAAAAAATCTTCATTTCTGCTGAAATCTATCTATTTTGCATATCATCAAGCTTGTTTAGGTTTTGATTATTTTACCATTCTTATAAGTCGGCACACCAGGGTTTCTGGGCATCTTAACGTATACGCAAAATCTACTTGCGTTGTTGCCAAACTTCCACATTTTTCCTAGCCACACATTTTCGCACATATTTTCGATTTCATGCTATTATCGTAGATAATTCCTCCTCTGAAATACTCTCAATAGTGTACCCTATACATACAGGGTCTCAAAATAATTCAAAGTTCCGGTAGAAAGACTTGAAAAAGAAAAACACGATATTAGATACATTTTCACGAATATTTTTGATATTATTGAATAATGTATGAATGTTTTGTTATTGAAATAATCCTGTTGAAAATAACATATTGAAAACCCAAAAAAAGGACATCCACTTTAGTAGGGGGGCTTTATACCAAAATCCCAAATAGTATTTTCATGAAAAGTCATAATCTAGTCAAACGACGAATTTCTGTAAACGAGCTGGAAATATTCCCCGTACGGTCCTGTCCGAAATCTGTTTACAACTAGCTTCTAGGAAATTCTACCACCGAACTTGCACTTTGGACCGTGACTGGTTGAGAACAACAACATTCGTATCAAGGAATTCCAAGAAAACTAACGAATTCGTTTGAAATGTAAATGTAATCTTTATTTTAATGCTTTCGTTGATAACTTTTGAATTTTTTAACGAAGTAATTGGTAACCAGAGGATCTTAGATTATGGTTTGATTCTATTAACAAAGTTATTTCCTAAAATACTTGTGAAGTATGAATGAACGTGATGCAGTTTGAGTTGGATATACCTAGGTCGTGCTAAGATAAGTAGGTATACAGTGTCACAGTTAGAGCGGTTTAACATTTATGCAATGCATTTGCTATGCAAGACAGGTATTGCAAGGCAATGTAGAAATTGTGTCTTACATTTATGCAATTATTGTTGTGTTGCCAGCAGTTTATACCAACATAATATATTTCGAGAAAATCTAACCTCAATAAAATGTTTTGATATTTTGTTGGTTTGTACTTAACTGAAATTCGAAAAATTACATTCCACCTATCACTAACGCTTTTGACAAATTTTCTATTTCTTTTTTAAGTTGGAGTTAAAGGTTAGGAGACATTCGAAAAACAATATCTCCAGGTACTTTGGTGTGCTATTGGCATTGAATTTCTCACCAGAAAACTCACTAGAATTGCTCACGAATTGCGTGAAAATTTCAACCATTCGAAATTTTTTGGGCTTGCATATAACTTACGTGGGCGCAAGCGCAACGTAAAATTTAGTCTTGCATTGCACAAAAATTGCATGAAAATTGCATAATGTAAAGCCGCTCTTAAAGTTATTTTATAAGTTGGTCTCGGCAAATTAAGAGTTTGTATGAGCTGTTGGTCCTATACTCTGGATAATTGAATTGATTAAAAAACATTCTACTCACATCACGAATCTTTATAGTATCAGAGAAAAGAGAAAAAATACAAGCTTGTGTTGTGAAAAATAGTAGGTACTATATTTTGGTACCTAAATCAAAAGCAGTTTCAGTTACATTTTTTTCACTTTCACTTACTCTAGTGAAACAAGTTTCAAATAATGATCTGAAATAAGCATTATTTTTTATACGTTCCATAATTTTATACAGTAAGAAAAAAAGAAAGAATATTAAAACAATTAAATAATAATAACAAGAAGTTCAGCCGTCAAACCAGGTAGATTTTTACTTACTGACCTTACAGCTAGGTGTAAAACTAGGTAACAATTTGTTGTTCGTCATCTGTTTGGCTGAAGTTAACCAATATATTAATAAAAAAATACAAATATGCTGAAAAAATAATGCCGGTATGTCTAGATATCACATTTCGAATCCATTTCCGAAACAACAGACCTGAAGGTCTAGTAGACTGTGTGCTTCAAATGGCCATTATAAAAAATCAAGCGGGGTAAGGTCTGGCGAACTGGGAGGCCAGAGTAATTCCACAGTACGTCGAATCGTTTACACCAGCCGAATTTTGACAACCAATGAGATTACTTACTCAATATTTTCAGAATCGGCTGATCAACTGTCATTTAGAGAGATGAAAAGCTATGTTGCTGCAAAACATTTGTGCAATTTTATCTTAGAGGAGCTGATGTATTCAGGACATAATTGTTTGATCGATAATCACGATATATTCTACCTATCTGATATATTTCTAATTGATCTGCTGATACCTGTATCATAATAAACAACGAAATAAAATTTTGATGTTATTGAACTATTTATTATAAAGTAAATGAGTCTTGAATACTTATCGATATTTTGAAATGGTACTTACTAATGGCGAAACTTTAATCAGCATAAACATGTTATTTTAACATTATTCAGATAATCTAGTATTTTTTAAAGACGTTGTTCAACGATGACGATGTTTTATGTTGACGCATTTAAATTTTACAAGGTGTTTTAGTTTTGGTACAACTTGCATTAAAACATTACAAAAATTCATTTCCAAATGTGAATCGTAGACATTAAGGCGGTTGAATGAACTAAAAAAACTGAAAGAAACAGAATTTGCCGCTTTGTTCTCCCACACCGATCATAGGCGAGAAATATTTTAATTACTAGAAATGTCACTACTGTTTTCTATGTCTTTTTTTTTTCGAAAGAAAGGGCATTGTCTCAATAAAATGAAAGGACCCAATTCAATAAACACGTCACCCTTGAAAACAAATGACGCCCAAGCACTATTTCTTATAATCTTCAATACTATGAATTAAACAACATAAACATTCTAAATAACCGACACACGGCAATTACCAAACACGCTTGTATTAGTCAAGAACGAAAGTTAGAAATTCAAAGACGATCAGATACTAACCAGTAAAACATTTTGGTGAACTTTTTTGGCACGTTTGTCGAATCACAATACATTTTCAATCGAATTTAACAGGGTGTTCCTTAAAGACATGCTAATATTTGAGGGGGTGATTCTTTGACTTATTTTAAGGAAAAAACTTTCTATAAACGTATGTCCTAAAAGTCCTAACTTTTGAGATACAGGGTGATAAAGTTTTGAAAAAAAATCAGTTTTTTAATAATAACAGATAATATTGTAGACGTTTTTATAAAATTTGGTACATGTCTTCTATGCATCAAGGTGCATTTTTTAATGCACAAACATTTTCATTTTCTCAACCAGTGGCGTGCGTACGGGTTTTGCATTGAATATTTTTGGAGAAAAAAATACTACGCCACTACTTTCTACTGAAAAAAAAATACTTTTGAGATCCTCATTTATTTTTGAGCAAATTTGATATCTTGAGTTTTCTTTGTCCGCCGCATGGTTTTCGCTTAAAAAAATAAAATCGTTTTACTTCAGGATCAATTCCTCAAAAATCTGATGTGGTGTGGAAATGATTGTGCATCGACCTAAAGCAAATAAAAGGATCAGATTTGTTTCAAAATGAATGAGAATCAAAAAAATATGGATTTCAGCTTGTACAAAAACGAATTTTATTTTATTTTATAAAAGTAAGTTTAAATGAACGGATCAAATTCATTAATTATTGACAATACTAACACTGAATATAAAAATTGTTGGAAATGGCCACCTTCACTTAATAGGCATGCTACCGCCCGTCTACGCATGGAATTACGCACACGTTGAAATATTCCCGGCGTATTTCGAATAGTTTCACACGAGGCAACTATTCGCTCTCTTAAATCTTCTAGAGTATTAACGGGAGTTTTATACACTAGAGTTTTCTCTTCTTCCTCGTACTCGTCTCAGGATGTTCTTCGATTTCTTGCAGAACGGCTTCCTCAATTTCAAGAGTTCTGACGCTTAGAGGTCTACCTTCCGAAGTACCTTTCTTGAAACTACCAGTTTCCCTAAGTCGGCGATGAATATTTGAAAAGGTACGGCTATCTGGTAAGGCACGATTAGGATATCTTTCCTGATAATTGCGTCTGGCTTCTGTTGCATTACCATCAGCGAGGCCATATACGTAATGCATTGCCGCCATTTCTGCATTCGTGTAATTCACCATATTTGCCGATATTCAGAAAAACGGCGGACAACCAAAATAACTTCAATAGCACACTTAAAAATCAAGTAAATAATTGTGCGCTTCGCTACTCCTATAGCTTTTTCAAACACAAAACGGTATTCATAACCAGTGAAAACACAATATTTATAGTGATTTGAAGAACAAAATGCTATTAATTACAGATAGGTAGCTGAATTAATATCGTAAATCCATTCAGGTATGCATTTATTATGATTAATACACGCCTATTCTGACAGTCAATGAAATTACTTCAATTTCTTAGAATCGACCAATCAACGGTCGATTACACTGATAAAAACCTACCTAGGTAGCTTTCCCAATAAGTGTAAAGTAAATTTCCGCCAATAATTCAAGCACTTGGGAGATTATAAGTGAAAAGATTAAGAAGTGGTGAAAACAAATTATAAAGAGGTAGCTAAATTACTATTGGACGATTTATTGTCAACAAAATGTTAGGTACCTACTGCCATATGAAGCAATTTCAATTTAATTATTTTAATCAAGAACCGAGCATCTGACAAGAATTACACATTGTTTTGGATTCTCATTCATTTTGGAACAAATCTGATCCCTCAATTTGCTTTCAGTCGATGCACAAACATTTCCAAACCGCATCAGATTTTTGAAGAATTGATCCTGAAAAGAAACGATTTTTATTTTTTTAAGCGAAAACCATGCGGCGGACAAAGAAAACTCAAGAGATCAAATTTGCTCAAAAATGAATGAGGATCTCAAAAGTATTTTTTTTTTCAGGAGAAAGCAGTGGCGTAGTATATTTTTCTCCAAAAATATTCAATGCAAAACCCGTACGCACGCCACTGGTTGAGAAAATGAAAATGTTTGTGCATTAAAAAATGCACCTTGATGCATAGAAGACATGTACCAAATTTTATAAAAACGTCTACAATATTATTTTAGTTATTATTAAAAAACTGATTTTTTTTCAAAACTTTATCACCCGGTATCTCAAAAGTTAGGACTTTTAGGACATACGTTTATAGAAAGTTTTTTCCTTAAAATAAGTCAAAGAATCACCCCCTCAAATATTAGCATGTCTTTAAGGAACACCCTGTATACAGGCTGTTCCAAATTAAGTCGGCACCATTGTCGACTCCGTTATTATTGATGCTACGAATTCGGATAAATTGGCAAACTAGTAGCATTTTTAATGGCCTTCGCGATACCGAAAACAAAAAAAAATTGACAGTCGCGTTTTCAGAATATTTCATAAAATGATATTTCTTTCAATGGAACTCCCTATATTTTTCACCTTTCTTCCTAAAGTGGAAAATGAGCGACTTATGTGGAAATATTTATTTCTTTCACTAGTACCAAAAATTTCTTTATTTTGGAGAATAAAACCTCATTGTTGTCCAAACACCCAATTTCGGTACTTATACGAATGACAATATTTTGTTACTGATAGCAAAATAAGACAGTGAAAAGAAAAAAGTGCGCTGGGATGTGAACTCGTGAAACCCGTGATCATCATGTCGCACCACTCAATTGACACCACTGAGCTATTTGGTATTTATGTACAAAACGATAATTTCCATCTTAAAACCATTCCGCTAGCCGCATTTATTTTGTGAATCAAAATATGTCTGCTGTAATGATAACTATGAAGTCGTTTTTGTACAGAACGAAAAATACTGGAGGGTCATATGAATGTGGTTGGAAAAAAATGTGTTTGATTCGATAAAACATAATTATTATGAGCAATCAAGTTGCCTTGAAACTTTGTTGAAATACTATTTGTCAAATATTCTCAAGTATATCATGACAATGTCACAATTTATTGTAACTGTCAACTACTGTTCGAATATTTTCCGAAATGCCGTTTTCCCATCAAGAAAAATGTGATATGTTAGAATCCTACTTGGTTTGCCAGAAAAATAGCGTAAGAGCACTCCAATACTACAGCAATTCGTCTCCCGATCGTGAATTACCTAAGTAATCGGCGTTTTCTTGCTGTGCTTCATCGTTGATTCAAGAACAATGAAAAAGTTTTTGAGAAGAGGAGAACTAAAAAACGTTTTGTAATATCTGAAGATACAGAAATTGACGTTTTATCCTACTTTGATGTATATCCAAATAATTCCACACAATCCGCAAAGACGATTTAGTATATATGTTTGGTGAGGTCTATTTAGAGGCATCAGAATTATCGGTCCATTTATCTACCATGGTTCTTTAAACGGACCCTGTTACATTAATTTATTAACAAGAGTGTTGAAAGAGTTTTTGATTTTGAGGCTCGTCAGATGATGTATTTTCAGCAGGATGGAGCACCAGCACATAATGTCAGTGGCGTAAAAAGAATGCTGCGAGGCTGTTTTGGAAACAGATGGATTGCAACAAATGGTCCTGTGAAGTGGCCCCCTCGTTTACCAGACATGACACCTCTAGATTTTTATTTTTGGGGATGAGGTGTACAAAATGAAACATAATACTGTAGATGAACTGAAAAATTATATTGAAACTATAATTAATAGAATTGATGGCCGAACTGTGTTGAATGCCACTCGTAGTGTCAATAGAAGGGCCCAAATACGTGTTCAACAAGGAGGCGGTGTTTTTGAACATTTACTCGATATTTTACAGCGCTTTATCAATTCCGTTTGTTGTAAAGGTTTCCTATTGATAAAACTGTCTTATTTTCACCTTTACGAAAAAAAGTCAAATGAGATTTGTTGTTGAGAATGTTATTACGAATCGAAATGCATGAAAAAATATAGGGTGTTCCATTGAAAGAAATATAATTTCATGAAATATTCTAAAAATGCAACTGTCTATTTTTGTTTGTTTTCGGCATCGAGAAGGCCATTAAAAATGCTACTAGTTTGCCCATTTAACCGAATTCGTAGCATCAATAATAACGGAGTTGGCAATGGTGCCGACTTAATTTGGAACACCCTGTATACTATAACACCATATTGATAATTTCAAGACTATCTAGAAAAATGAAATGAATGTTCTTGTAGATGGAATAACAACTTGAAAGTACTGAATTCAGAAAACTATGATATGTTATGACCCATTTGAAAGCCTCTCTAAAACTGTTATTTACTATCCAATCAGAAATTTTTTTTCCCCAATAGATAGAGCATCAATAGTTCTAGTAGAGTGCTTAGAAATTCGAAATAGAAATAAAAATTTCAAGGCCTACTTCGAATTTTTTTTAAGGTAAAAAATCCAAAAAATATACTAGCGATTTTTTTTTTTAAATTTGACAACTGGATTTGTGATGCTTTAAAATGGGTGTAACTAAAACTTCACGACAAAATTATATTCTTCAACAGAAATTATAGCATACGTAAAATTCTTATCATTTTATCTAAATATTTCGAATAGTCACAATCTTTTCAAAAATATCGTTTCAAATGCTCTTTTAGGCCGTTAGCAGTCGAGTTTGTGAACAGCAGTTATTGAACATAGATTTAAATTCTGTTTCTACCGAACATAACTCCATAGTATGGGAAATAGTTATGTCCATCAGAACATTACAGTTTTTCTTTGTCAGAGAAAGGAAATTTAAATCTTTACATCAATAGTTATCAATATTCAATAATCAATAATAACCAATATTGATAACATAAATGAACTGCAACAAAAGAATGGATTGAGATGAGAGTGCTTATACGCATTAATTTTCGCACCTTTCGACCAATTCTCGATTTAATTAATCATCAATTCGATCATTGATTTGGGTTACATTTGT
The DNA here is from genome assembly GCA_958502065.1 of Chrysolina americana. Taxonomy (NCBI): domain Eukaryota; kingdom Metazoa; phylum Arthropoda; class Insecta; order Coleoptera; family Chrysomelidae; genus Chrysolina; species Chrysolina americana. The sequence continues at coordinate 2,842,640 of OY293411.1, read as the reverse complement.
GCCTGTCTTAATCTTACACGCAGTTTCTCTTTTTGGTGGTTGACAGTTATTCCGAATATCAAAAATCTTGCTTTCGTTCAAACGTGTTTGAGATGCCACATTTCAAAAATTTTATTTTCATTAGCAGGCTTTGAAACTTAAGTTGCTTTAGAGACAAGCCAATAAAATAAAAAACGAAAAGACACTTATATAATGCAAGAAATTAGTACAGGGTAAGTAAATTCACTGGGCAGGATGAAATATGTATAATCATTTATTTCACAAACTTTCGTCATTTGATCTACCGTTTTTACCGGACGATAGTTTCCTTCAAATATTTCTCGAAAAATTCCTCCAGCAATAGACACTCAATTTGGCGTTAAACTACTTTCAAATAACGTTGATTCTCAATATGTATCTGGGCATTAACTAGGTACTAATAACTATGTATTGGCATTAAGGTAAAACACCCAAATGTTGACAGGGTACCAATGATTGACACTCATGACAAATACACGCTATATTAAGGAATATTATACTCATATGGAGATTTAAATTCGGGAATGTGACATCTAGCGTCATCTTTTATATGCATCCAAAGTCGCAAACTCATATGTTGCATTATTTCAATATGGCTGAATTTTGAGTAGGCCGATGCACGTGCATTTACAAATTTCTGATATTTATTAAGTCAATTGATAAATTTTCCATAGCTAAGGTAAGAATATATGAATATTTTCTTCGTTTTATCTCAGGATATTAGGGCCTTATATCATTATTTTCCTGTAGAAATAGTTACTTGATTCTGTGTTGCAGTACTGAGAGAAGGGGGTGTCAACCATTAGTTCTGAAAAAACGAGAAAGTTCTAAAAATTGACATTGAATGTCAACCATTGGTTCTGTGGCAGTTTTGTTATTGTATTAATGTTTCTGTCTTCTTTTTTTCTAGCGATTTCCATAATTAGTTTAATATGAGTTTCAGTCGTCTCACTCAGCTAGAACTAATAGATGACACCCCCCTGTCAACATTTGAAACTAAAGTGTCAACTTTAGGTTCTTTCCAGATTTGGCTTTATAATACAATTATGGCACAGCAGAAACGTCAATTGTTGAAATACTCTCCTGAAGATATGGAAGCTGCCTTAAGAGAGTGTGATAGAGGCCTTCCCAAAGCCACATCAGCAAAAATACATAAAGTGCCCAGGATAACATTACTTTATAAATTCCGTGGAAAAGTTCCCAGGAAATGCACAATAGGTCTAAAATCTTTTCTATCCAAAGAAGAGGAGCGGATTTTATGTGAATGGATAATGCAGGCAGCGCGGGCAGGGTTTCCAGTGGGAAAATATCAGTCATTGGACAATGTCAAACAACTAATGATTGAGTTAAAACAGGAAACTCCTTATAAGAATAACCGACCGGGTAAAAGTTGGTACAAATTATTTTTAAGAAGGAATCCTGACGTATCCGCTAGAACTCCTCAAAATTTATCATCAAGAGCTTCTGTTACAAATGAAAAAATTGATAGTTGGTTTAATGAAGTTTATCAATATTTGAAATCACAAAATTTTAAGAGTATTTTAAACAATCCCAAAAGGGTATTTAAAGCAGATGAGGCTGCTGTTTTTCTAAACCCAAAAGGTGATAAAGTGCTGGCTAAACGAGGAGAAAAAAATGTGTATCAGATCGTCAACAGCGATGAAAAAGAGTGCCTAACGGTTTTACTCACAGCAAACGCTGCTGGCAATATAGCACCTCCCATGGTGATCTTTAAGTATGAAAGAATTCCTGAAGAAATTGCAACAAGTGTACCTGGACATTGGGGACTTGGGAAGTCAGAGACAGGGTGGATGACGAGGGAAACTTTTTATGAGTTTATAACTAATATTTTCCATCCATGGTTAATAGAAAATAAGTTTGAATTGCCTATAATACTGTTTATAGATGGACATGTATATCATCTAACATTACATCTTAGTCGACTTTGCGAACAAAAAGGAATCATCTTAGTGGCACTATATCCCAATGCCACCCATCTTATCCAAACAATGGATGTCGCGGTTTTTCGAACCGTTAAGGCTGGTTGGAAAGAAAATGTTCATGAGTGTAGACGAACCGATAATCCGACAATAAAGAAGTCCGATTTTTGTCCATTACTGGCCAAAATACTGGAAGATTGACTGGATGTACTCGTTTTACTGTTGCCTTAGAATCCTGAGGCAGTTTCTGTCCCAATTCAGAATCCAGTAGCACAAACTAAAGAGGACGACCAGAAGACACTGTTTGAATTACAGAGGGGAAAAGCATTTTTAGAAAACCTCATAGACAACGAAAAAATAAAAGAATTTAAAGCAAATTCTGATGCATGGACAGGCCCTATTGAAGATTTGTCCCTATATAACTTGTATACAAAAATAATTCAAGAAATCAAAAACTGTGAACAGAAAAATTCAACAAATAATGCATCTGAAATTGATCCTATTCCTTCAACGTCCACTGATAAAACGCCTATTAAAATTTCAAGTGATGTGTCCGTAAAAGTACCAGTAAGAACACCAGATACAAATAAAACGCCAACGCCAGTAACTGTTTTCAGTGATATTGCAAACAAACACTAAATAATCTTTTAGTGCCCTCACCATTCAAACGTGCTCTGACTTGGCCAGAACCTAAACCACTGAAGAAAACAAAAAAGGTAAGAGAAAAGATACCATCAGTGGTAACGTCAAAGCAGTGGCAACTGTATTATGAAAATAAAGAAAATAAGAAAAAAACAGAAGAATTGCAGAAAAAAATTAGAGCAGAAGAAAGACAGAAAAAAAAGACAATTCAAGAAAAAAATAAAGAAGACAAAATGGCAAGAAAACATAAAAAAAATCAAACGAAAAATCTGTATTGTAGTTACGATTCAGATACATCTGAAGAGTGGGTAGCGTCTGATGCTACTGATGAGGAAGTTAGTTCGATAGGAAGTATACAGGACATTGAGGAGAATAAGACAGAACAAGAAAATTTTAAAGAAAGTGATTATGTAGTGGTTAAATTTCCTGGGCACAAAAGAGAACATACTTACATATGTATGGATTATCCAGGAGCTTTTACCAAACAATGAGGCCGAGGTTGTTGGATTGAAACAATGTAGTGATGCAAAGTCATTTTAATCAAATTATTGAAAAACTTGACTTTCCCAAAATGATCATTGCTGGTGATCGTCTAAAATATCAATTTGACAAGGATTAATAATAATAGTTCTTTCAAAAAATGTATGAGTTTGTTTTTCTACTGATATCATGTATTTGATAGTTTTGAAAATAAAATTTCGTTTACTTGAAAACGACTACTTATGTAAATAAGCATTGGTTTATCTTCTGTTGTAGTTAATTCAGATATATTTATGTCAAGCATTGGTCTTGAGAGTGTCAACTAATGAATATTATAACAAAATCTAAAGATGATCTGATTTTTAATATAGAACATGTTTGATACTCGTTTTGAACAGCATATTTATTTTATAGATACTTTAGTCTATCACAGAGATTTAAGATTAATTCACTTAAAATGAAAAGATTGAAATAAACATCCTAATGTCAATCTTTCGTCCTGACATGTGTCAACTTTGATGTTTTCAATATTTTTACATGTCAATCATTAGTGAAAAAAAAGGCTACTGCAATTTCATTAATATTTCTTAAAGCAATAGTGTTTGAAGTCTCTCAAATTCTTATATGAAACTTAAGTGTGTAAGTTTGCTTGTGATGCCAAAACAAATTTTGAAAAAGAAAAAAATTGTAGAAAATATTGAAGATATGTCAATTTTCAACTTAATGTGTCAACCTTTGGGCATTTTACAATTGGAATTAAAATTTTTCATTTATTTTTATTTATTTGGAAAATTACGTGAAAGAATACGGGGTACCACAATCCATTTAATAAATAACTGAAAATGAAAACAAATTTGATACCCTGGTAAACTACCCATATACTTCAAGAAATATACAGAATGATAGAATTTTATAATCCTCTATGAGAAATATTCAAAAATACAAATATTTTTCAAATGACTTGTAATTCGCTCCATATGGATTGAAAACAGCAAGAAGTTTTCTTTGAAAGGCTGTAACAGATACTTTTTGGAGGCATTCAATGACCAAAAACTTTCTCTACATCCTTATTTATAATTCCAAATCACTCTGTAGCGATAACTTGGAAAAATTTCCCAAATTATCATCGCATTTTTTAATTCCAAGAATGTGAAATCGCAAAAATAAATATGTTTTGGCTCGATATTTATTTACTTCCACTCCGTCACTTCACACCTTTTAATTGCTAATATGCTTCATTAGCGATTATTTTTCGCAACATCCTGTGAATTAAATGTCAGTTCGCGGGAGACCGGTACACGAGATGAGATCATGATCATGTTCAACAATTACTACGGCGATGAAACCGTTCATAATACCTAATAAAAAACATGATAGTGTTTGTGTTAATAACATTAGAAGTATTCCACGATTCTAGGATGTTTACACATTTTTATAGACATAAATGTTTGCGATTCATGATGGGAACAATGCCAAGCCGATGATAAATTGCTGGCTCATTATCTTGATATCCGTCGAACTTTTCCAGAGTTGTACAGTTAGTTTTTCTGAGTTGATCCGCAAGATATCATTCTAATAAAATATGTCTTTCCAAATAACATGATATGGCCACCGCGTTCTCCTGATTTGAATCATTTCTTTGTTAATTTTCAAGTTGTATCAATAACAATATTGAGAAAAGTGACACCTTCCCACTCCAGATGAACTTTTCAATTCGAGAACTGTTAAAGACAGAGCAATTCTGTGAACGCCAATCGATTCAGAATGACGTAATTATAAAACTCTGTGAAAAATCGGCAAAAGTTCCCTAAAAATTGAATCCTAAGATACAAATTTGGCATATGAAAGAAATACGTCATAGATGTCACGAATAGGACTGGAAAAAAATATAATATAATCTGTAAATTTCGAGTCAATCGATGTAAAATAAAAATATTCGAAAAATCGGAAAAAATCCTAAAAATCATGAAAAATACAAAATCGGCAGATTCACTCGCAATCCGCACTATATACATAAAATTTCATGCAGATTCTGAAAATATATGATTTGTGTATTCTCAGATAAAAGGTTTGGCATAAAATTTGCAAGAACCTTCTAGATTTTCATCAGGCAAGTGTAATATGTTCCCTAATTTTGGTTTGCCAATTCTCAGCACGTTTAGCTCGTTTTGGCAAGGTTTTCAACCCTACGTGGGATTCCTAAAATAGTTTTCTATCAGATATCATATCAAGGATGTTCTAGACGTTGTTCAGTGATTTCCTGTTGGGAGTTCATTCTGATTCCTGTATATTATGTTTTCATTGCTATACTTTACGTCAACACGTCAAATTTCAGTCAATTGATTTCGTTTTCGAATTCTTAGCAAATATTTCTCTGGAAATATCAAGACATTCTTGGGTAAATCTGTTCCGCACTTTTACAAGTTCAATAGAATGCTGTTGGATCAGCTCTATTTTGTTGAAAACGCAGCAAACATATACAGGGTGTTCCAAATTAAGTCGGCACCATTGCCAACTCCGTTATTATTGATGCTACGAATTCGGTTAAATGGGCAAACTAGTACCATTTTCAATTGCCTTCTCGAGGCCGAAAACAAAAAAAAATTGACAGTCGCGTTTTCAGAATATTTCATAAAATGATTTCTTTCAATAGAACACCATATAATTTTTCATGCATTTCGATTCGTAATAACATTCTCAACAACAAAGCACAAAACACCTTTCTTCCTAAAGTGAGAAATAATACCGAAATGAGACATTAACGAGAAAAATTTGCGCTGGGATGTGAACTCGTGAAACCCGTGATCATCATGTCGCACCACTCAATTGACACCACTGGGCTATTTGGTAAAACAAAAAACAAAAGGATAATTTCCATCTTAAGCCATTCCGCTAGCCGCATTTATTTTGTGATTCAAAATATGTCTGCTGTACTTTGAAGCCGTTTTTGTACAGAACAGAAAATACTGGAGGGTCATATGAATGTGGTTGGAAAAAATGTGTTTGATTCGATAAAACATAATTATTATGAGCAATCAAGTTGCCTTGAAACTTTGTTGAAATACTATTTGTCAAATATTCTCAAGTATATCATGACAATGCCATAAATTATTGTAACTGTCAACTACTGTTCGAATATTTTTCGAAATTCCGTTTTCCCATCAAGAAAAATGTGATATGTTAGAATCCTACTTGGTTTGCCAGAAAAATAGCGTGCTTCATCGTCGATTCAGGAACAATGAAGAAGTTTTTGAGAAGAGAACTAAAAAACGTTTTGTAATATCTGAAGATACAGAAATCGACGTAGAAATAATTCCATCTTCCATCAGAGATTTATCTAGACAAATAGCTGTCCCACTTTCTGGTATTCAACGAATTCTGAAGAAACATAAGATTTCTCCTTATAAGTTAAGACCAGTGCAAACACTAGAACCTGGTGATCCTGAGAGATGGGGTTGGGGATTGGGGTTTTATCGGTGGTTTATGAATAAATGCAGACAAGATCCAAACTTCTATAGAAATATTATATGGAGCGATGAGGCTAATTTTTCAAATCGTGGGATGTATAATATTGGAGTAGACATAATCCAGTTCTAGTCCATCCCCACAATCCGTAAAGACGATTTAGTATTAATGTTTGGTGTGGTCTATTTAGAGGCAGAATTATCGGTCCATTTTTCTATCATGGTTCTTTGAACGGATTCCGTTACATTAATTTATTAACAAGAGTGTTGGAAGAGTTTTTCGATGATCTTGATCTGGAGGCTCGTCAGATGATCTGTTTTCAGCAGGATAGAGCACCAGCACATAATGTCAGTGGCGTAAAAAGAATGCTGCGAGGCTGTTTTGGAGATGGATTGCTACAAACGGTCCTGTTAAGTGGCCTCCTCGTTCACCAGACATGACACCTCTAGATTTTTATTTTTGGGTATTTCTGAAAAATGAGATGTACAAAATGAAACATAATAATGTAGATGAACTAAAAAAATATATTGAAACTATAATTAATAGAATTGATGGCCGAACTGTGTTGAATGCCACACGTAGTGTCAATAGAAGGGCCCAAATATGTGTTCAACAAGGAGGCGGTGCTTTTGAACATTTACTCAATATTTTATAGCGCGTTATCAAATCCGTTTGTTATAAATGTTTCCTATTGATAAAACTGTCTTATTTTCACCTTAACAAAAAAAAGTCAAATGAGATTTGTTGTTGAGAATGTTATTACGAATCGAAATGCATGAAAAAATATAGGGTGTTCCAACGCGACTGTAATTTTTTTTGTTTTCGGCATCGAGGCCATTAAAAATGCTACTAGTTTGCCCATTTAACCGAATTCGTAGCATCAATAATAACGGAGTTGGCAATGGTGCCACACCCTGTATAGAACTAGATCACATTGTAGAAAAAGTGTCTGTTCCTCATTAGGATTCCAACAAAAAGAACCCTTGGACGATTTCAGATTATTCGCATCTGAAAATAATATTCAGGTGCCAAACACGTTTTCGTTGTAAACGAAATCAGAACTTTAGAACTGATTAGCAAGTGCGCTTTCAATCTGAAGGGAAAAGTCCTGTTTTAATAAAATGACTCGATACCATAAAATCGCAATTTCTATTCCAATGAATGTTTGAAAGTCGGTAGGTAATCAACTCAAACAGAACAATTAATTTGAAGTACGACAGATAAGGTAACAACAACAAGGCAATGAAAAATCGATAGAATCATAATGCTAAACTAAATTGAATTATAGCGTTGGTAGGTACGACGCAAACAACAGGGCCGGTCTCATTATAAAATGGGTAGAATTTTTATTCTCAACTGAGTAGCTTACAACGGGCAAAAATCCTTGCCAAAAACAAGGTACCTACTAGTAGATCGAGCCAAAAGAATCTTCAGACCCGAACACGGTTGTATGAAAAGAAAGAACGAGAAGAGGCACTACAGAAAATTCTTGAAGAACAGAGAAAAGAGTGAGAAGATAAAAAACAAGAATGAGAAAAGGAAAAACGAGAAGAGGAAATGCCACGGTTGGATGGAAAGAAATAACGAGAAAAGGAAAAACAAGAAGAGGAAACGTGACGGTTGAATGAAAAGAAATAACGAGAAAAAGCACTCCAGAAAATTCTCGAACAGAACACATTTCACTAGGGAGAAGTTTTGAAGTTTTGAGGAAGTTTAGAAGAAATTTTTAAAAAGTTTTTGAAAGATTGAGCTAGCTGATATCAGTTGAGCAGTTCTAAGAGATCTAAGTGTTTTATTACTCAGTGTGGAAGTTGTATTTTATAGCGAAGTTAATAAAAATAGTTTAGTAGTGTGCTAGACGTATTATTTAGTAAGTAATATCGTATCAATATCTTTGAAGAAACAGATGAAAAGCGCCGAAGTATGTACGCCACCTACGACGTTATTATGACCGGAAAGGAAATCACCCGATAACGCCAACTATCAACACCGGCAAACCTTCATAATAATCCTAGTAATTAAACAAACAATCAAGAATCTATGCCTTCGCTATTTCCGCTTCCCCCTCCCCATACAGGCCTTTCGTGACGACGAACATTACAAAAATATGCTAAGCGTACTTTGCCCCAATGTCGACGTGTCGGCGCAAAGTTGGCAACGGGATCGAAGCCTCGCCAGTCGCAGATCGAAGTTGACGTAAGTTTAAGGGCATTGCATACGGCTAAATTTAGTCCGAATAAAATCTAAATCTGATCTTGACCTATGTGCGAACCGGTCGGTCTCACGTCATGCAAACACGAGTGAAATATTGGAGCGATCGATGGTTTTGTCTGTCGAACGGCAGACAAACTGGGTTCGCGTTGATTCTAACCCTCTATTGCTTGGAGAAAGAGTTCTCAGTGATATGTAATGGCCATTCTTTGCGTGAATGTCTTCAGGCCCGTATTACCCATAAGGCCATTCTAGGCCATGGCCTGAGGCGCAGGCTGGATAGGACACAGATTACGGGAGAAATTCAAATTTGATAATTCAATGGTAAAACCGAGACTACGACGCGTTTGAAACGGAGCAATGACTCACATCATTCACCTGAAATATCCACGCCCACACCGTCACCTCTCGGCCATCTTTTCTACCGCCGGTGGTATTTTCACGTTTTCTTCCTATAGTCTCAAGAAGTCCTTTAAATAAGTTTACTTTCAACTCAATTTATAGGGTACAGGATTCGATCTAGTTGGCACATGAGAACGTAGAATGTGTGAATAATGAAGAACAAAAAATTAAATAAAGATTGTGTCTCTTGTATAGAACATTGTAGAATAATATCCATGTTTTCCTTGCTGTAATATTTGATTTTGCCTTCTTCCGTGTTCACTCTGTCTCGACAGTTCCTATTCGTTTTTCCAAACAAGTCGCCATACCACAAAGTTTTCTTTTTGATCCTTCTGAGTTTTCTGTGAGATTCTCCCGGAGTTCTTCTTTCAAACTATTCGAATTTTCTAGAAGCTTTGCTCCCATCTATTCGAATTGTATCTTCCAAATTCACAGATTTTTTCTACTATTTCGAACTACTTGAATTTTCTAAAAATGTATCTTCCAACTTACCGAGGTTTTTTGGAGTTCTCCTTTATCGAACTCAGATCAATTCCAGAAACTTCGAATAAAAATTATTTAGGGTCTTCTACTCCATCAGTCAGTCCTTCTGCGAGTGTTTTCTAAAGTACGGCCTTCTTTCCAGTTGTTTCTAACTCTCTTTCATCTAGCTCTTGCTTGAATTCACTGACCTTCAAATCAACCAGGCGAACTCAAATCCAAAACATTTCGTCTTTTAATGCCTTTTAACAAGAAATAAGTCTATTTCAGTTCGTTTTTATGTAGCATGAGCCGATTTCCCAAATGCCAAAGTGAGTAGCTCTGGGTAACTACGAGTAGCTCCTAAAGTAATTTGACAAACCATGCAAAATCGTGTTCCAACAGGACAGGACAGGACAAAACAAGTAGGCAGCAGGCCTACTTAACTCATTGTTCAAATTCTTTTTCTTATTATTTATCATTGGAAGAAACAATCTATCCATATCTATCCCTACTTTGACCATAGTTGAGAATTACGTTCCACACTCCCCAGACTTTTTCTGATTCGTGCCCATAGCTATCTAACTTTCCATCAACTGATTATGATTTATAGGACACATATCCTTTCTGTCCTAGAATACTGTTTTTATATAAGGAGTACAGTCCCTGAACACACTCGACATTTTGAGATTTTGTCTAAAACGGCCCAATCATCCCCACTGACCCCAATGACCCGTCCAGGTTAGTCTATCCATTAATTTTTCGTCAGTTTGGGACATGCCAAATTGTCAAACATCTTTTCCAGACTCATTCTTTCTACGAAGGGCAAAGCTTTGACGCTATTTTGGGTCGATTGTTTATGTTGACTTATGTGCTGTTCCAAATTTCCAAAATACGTCGAACACGTCTATTGAATGGGTTGTGTAATACCAAATCCTTGTAGAATGTAGAAAGAGGGCGTTGGATGATTAATGTTTTCGAGTTCGTTATGGAACACTTGGGGAAAGTAATATATTTATCCACTTACGAAATAAAAGTGCACCTGTTGGCACATAGTTGAGAAAATCCGATTTGGCAAAACATGCAGATTTTTTTCCAAGCCAGTCTCCTACGTGTCCAGAAAACACAAATCAGTCTGGAAACTGGAAATATTTCCACTCCGTAATATAATATCTCGTGATAGTTTGATTGTGTTGGTGGGCTCGTCCGCCCAGGACCGGATTCACGGACCGACGGCCTTGTTTTAACGCAGTTGAACGGTAGAAAAGTTTCCCATTAACGATCAACAAAACGTAGACCCAAATAACAGATTTTCCTGTTTGATAAAATGATGCAGATTTTTAGCAAAGAAGACATATCCCAGTGTATGTTAGCCCCTGATGGGATGATATATCTTATGGTTAGAGTATAGGTACCATTTTTGCTCTAGCCGGTGTTCCTTGCAGATCGGAGCTTATGAAAATCACGCTTGACGATATTCAAGATGAAGGAAACCCCATTATTTTGAAAATTTCTGATTTAAAAAACCATACTTACTTCAAGATCCTTTGTTATATCTGAAGACATAAATAATGGAACCTTTTTGGAGCTCTGCAGAAAGTATGCAACTTTACGGCCTCCTACCACCACGCACTGTAATTTTTTGATCAATTATAAAAAAGGCAAATGCTCTGTTCAGTGCGTAGGCGTGAGAACATTTGGTAAAATTCCGGCAGAGATCGCTACCTCCAGAACGTTACACAGGTCACAGGTCACCCGAACCACTGGCGGATTTAGGGAGTTTTTCAGAGGGGAGGCATGAGTTAACGGAAATTTGTTACCAAAGTATTAAAATTCACAGGAATATGAACTGAATCTTACCGATATGCGTGTTTGAAGAACTAATGTGAAATTACCTTTTCCCTTCAAAAACAACTACTTATTTCCTTTGTTTTTGATTCTTACCGCTCACGGCTTACCGCTAATAGTAATAATAGGCATTTTACTGAAGCCCGGTCCCCGGAAATAATTATTTTTCCTCTGTCGTAATCTGTTTTGCCACCGTTTGATCTGGCCGTCTGTGTTCTTTTCACGTATTCGCACTGCATACAAGAATATTTCTGTTTCATAGTTATATTAGATGAATGGATGATGAATGACTCCTATAAAATTCAAAAACCTGTTGATTTGGGATGTTTGAGTGTTGGAGGAAATATTCAATAAGTACGAAAAATACGAATACGAATAATTTAGGTTTGTATAACGTGTGTGACCCGAACTCCGCTTTGTGTCGTACCTACTCAAAAATATTGCAACAAAAATATTGCAAATTTGCTTCCTCTGTGGTGCAAATAATTATAAATACACATTGCAGGAAGGAATATTTCAATGTTTTGATACAAAACGAATCGAGATCAAGGTTTTTTTTGTCAATTACACAGGAAGTTTTGCATTTCAAAACGATACAAAGGAAATTGCAAGGTTCTCACCTCCAACTTGTATTAATTTGAATACCAACTCGCAATATCGCGAATCATATGCGGGACAGACGGCCCTGTCACATCTATAAACGAAGATTTTATTATTTTGGCTATCGGCGCCAAAAAATATCGAATTTAGATTGCCATCATCAAACATGAATGACCCAATTACATCATGTCATATGATAAAGTCGGTAATATTTCAATAACAAACGAAGTAAATGTGCAAATCGAAACTTTGACGTCAGAAGTAACACCCCTTCTGGGCTTTGACTGTTTACTGTGTTTATATTTCTTTCCTACAGGAATCCGAAATTGTTGAATGACGCTTGCATTAAACTATTTACTCGGCATAGTCACAAATCAATCACCCTCTGAGTCAGAGGGTGACAGAACGAATCCACAACCCCCTTATCAAATGCCCCCTTCGAATTCTGCACTTACCGAAATCGATGAATTTTTTGATTGAAAGCGGAGACGGGTTGAACTGTGAGTAGAAGTCCAGCATTTTTGCCATGCTCTGGAAATGTTTCGGTGACAGCCTCATAATGTTATTATTTTTTTCGCACTCCGTATCGCGGAAATACAACACTCTATCACTAGCCACTCACCGCTTGACACTCATAACAAAACTGAAAATGAGATGACCTTGCTAGTAATCTCGTGTTATAACAGCCGTGGCTATGGGATGGGGAGTGCTGGGGACTGGGGACAAGCGGGCAACGAAAGTCAAGACAAGGTTGCGTCATGATGTGCGTCGAGACATCTGGGAGTGAGTTGTAGTACATTAGGAACAAGATATCTCGAATCCTTTATTGAAACAAAGTTGGTCTACTCATTGGCAGATGTCGCTGTGCTCTTTGGGTGGTAATTCCATTTAAACAATGGTAATTATGTACTTCTGAGTTCCTCTATCTCCATCAAATCGAGTCTCAAAAATCAGTCAATATGATTCTTTCATAACTTATTTTTTCGAAATTTCTTCTCGATTTAAAACTCAATCTTACCTAGATTTAAACCCGCAAACTTTACAGATTACTACAGCCTTTATGATCCCAAGCGGTTAAAGTTTCATCCGCTAGGAGTACGTTTCCCAAGAATGAAAAAAGTAGCATGTTCAATTTTGAATTCAGAAAAAAGAATTGAAAAATGACAACTAATGATACTCCTACTTCTCAGATTTTGCGCAAATCCAAAATATAAACTCATTGGACAAGCGAAAGACATAAAATGGAAGCAATATTTAATTTTCTTTACACGTCTCAGGCTCTGGAATTATCAAAAGAAGAATGAACTTTGCTGCTTCTCGTTAACACACGATGTGTTATTATTAAGAAATGAAGCGGATATTAAATAATTTATGCAATAAAGTTTGTAACTATAGTTTTAAGCATTGAAGTGAATTATATCGTTTATAACACGGTGTTACAAGGGTAGCGTGGCCGAGCGGTCTAAGGCGCTGGTTTAAGGCACCAGTCTCCTCGGAGGCGTGGGTTCGAATCCCACCGCTGCCAACCTTTTTTATCGAAGAATCCTCCAATTTTTTGGCGATTTTTTTCCTCGACTGACGCAATCCTAAAGTACTTCAGTCGAGGCTGGTCGAGTTTTATGATGACCCATTGAAAAAACTCTAAGGGGGTCAGATCTAGAGATCTTGGAGGCTCTTCGTTAGGTCCTCTCCTTTCAGCTTAACAGTTGTTGAAAAAACGATTGACGTACGTTACTGCAGAAGCTTTGTGTTCAGGAGACGCTAAGAAACATCTAAAATTACCGGCTGTGTGATGGAAATGTATAAAGAAAAATCAAGAAACGAAAGTTAATTCATATTCTGAGTGAAACAATTACTTAACACATAAATAATAATCCCAGAGCATAACCTACAAACTGTTGTGAAAATCCTACTTCTAAAAAGTTCAGTGAAGTGAAAAGTAAACAAAAACCAGAAGCGATCTCAAACTCAATAAAAAATAAAGTATTTACGAACTTTGTCCTATTTTCAGTCTAGAATACTTCGTAGACCATTCAGGACAGAAAATCTGTGAATTGGTTGCATAGAACTCAGAAGTGTCATACACTTTAAGAATTCTTGATTTGATAAAGACGATTTTATAGTTATAAGGAATCAGAATATACGAAAAGGTTGAATAAAAAAAATGCTGCAAAGTTTACGAAGTTCATTATAGTCGATTAAGAGCTCTCTCGGTTGTGCATAGTAGAGGATCTGAAAGAAAAATTCCGTGATTTGTGATTCACGAAAATTTACATTTGACTACTCATTGATAGATGGCGGTAGTGAATGATAAATTTGACTCATTAGTTATCAAGCATTAGAAACTGATAATTTTAGGTATTAGCCGGAGAAATAACTCCAAACATTAATAAATAAATCTCGTACGAAGACATATGGTATAGAGTAAGTAAGCTCCTGATGATGCTAACTTTTTTGACGAAACGCACGTCTAGTGACTTTAACGTAGTTTTGGTGGCAAAAACTGCTTAGTTTCAAATTCCCCTAGAATCCTGTGTATTTTGAACCCTTCTGCTACTTAGAGATATAGGCAAAGGCATCTCAGTAATGAATCAAAGGTATTCAGAGGCAAAATTTATTTTCCAAAGATAAAAATACAGGATTTCTTATAAGGGCACATTTACGAATTTTCACTAACAGTACTTGACAGTAGCTACTTTTCTAATTTTTATTATAGCTGCATCATACTTTGACTTTCGTTAATGCAAAGGCATTTGGATATTTTTTTTTTGATATGCAAGAAACGCTTACCTATGTTTAAATCTAACTGGCTTTGGAAACTCCAGCAATTGAAATATATAAACGAGAATGAAAAAGTACTGGTAGAAGCTTGATCTGAGGATAGTATAGATATCTTGCCTGAATATAAAGATGAACAAATCGTAAAATGTTTTACTAGTTTGGCAGAAATAGCAATCATCAACAAGCAATGAGGCAACTAGATGTACAGGATGGCCACAGTGTTGAATTACTCACCACATAATATTCAATATGTTATTCTTTTTTTGGTGAATATGGTGATGGAAATATACCCAACTCAAATTTCTGATCCTGTACAAATTCTGTTTTTGTATAACACTTCACCTTCACAACTGTCAGGAAGACTCAGTCCATTTGTATTCAAGCCTGGCTTTGGATTTTTTCAACTTTCAATCCGGTGTTTCGTTTTCCATGGACTTTTTCCAACTAAGTTTTATTTCAATACAGACTTATAATAACCCATATTCACATTAGAATCCCTGTTGAAATCTTCATCATTTAAATTTTATAGCCGATTCCAAATATTTTTGGACTTCTGGATAGTGAAGGCATAATTTTGCGACATCTATCTATAATTTGGCGTAATAAATTCAGTGACAACTCGTTTCTGATTTATCTAATCTGATTTTCACGAAGACGTATTTTTAATTAGTATCTATTTGTTTGGTGGATAGTTAAAACAAATGCGTCACATATCTATTTGGACCGAAATTTTGATTTTTTACGTGTTGGAAATGAATCCATTTGAAGGTTTAAAATCATCACAACCGTTATATTGATATAACCTTAACCATAAGTGAGATTTATATGCATATAGAAACTGATTTGTTCCTCAGTATTACCGTAATTTTTCATAAGAATCTTGAAAAAGCACCGATTGATATAGTTTTCTGATTATTTCCTGAACAGTATCGGGTATTTTGAATATCTTCGTGCCATTTTATGATCTTGACAAGGACAACATACAAGTTGAATGTGACCAGCCTGTATACTCAATCTTTTAAACTCAAATAACTAAATTCGTTCTTGATCCCTTATTCAGACTGTCTCACGAAGAACAGAACATGAGAGAGGATAAATGGGAACAATTAACTATCGCCCAACGCTCTCCTGATGTATAATTTCGTATTTAAAGCAGTCAACACTGTTAGTGTTCTTGGATTTACCCGGACCTACTATCAATTGTTCTTTTTTTATCCTGCCTATGTTCCGTTTGCTGTGAGAACTACTGTACACTGAAAAAAATACTCAGAGTATCTGGAAAATTATGCAGCACTTCATAACAGTTATAAAATACATATATTTTCGTCAGGAAAATGTTGCTAACTTAAGCAATTCAATATCGATACTTATTGTTAGTATTTGATTGGTTCGGTTGTTTATTTAGGAACTCCTGGTTATATTGTCAGGAAGATATGTATGATTGGTGCTGGTGGGGATGTATTTAATTATGTTGATGTCTAACAGACACATTTTGATAAATCTATCGAAACATAGGACTCGATATGAAAAGGACAGCATTGAACAGATGAGAGACGAAAGCGTAGAGTGGCACATCCAATTTTATTTCATTCAAAATCAAATCAATTATATATCTATTATCGTATAAATTGAATGTCGGCTAAATGCAACAAAAGGGAAAATTATTGCTCACATTAGGCCTGGCACAAAAATAAAAATCACAAAATGTTTCAGTTTCTTGCATAAAAAGTTAATTCCTAATGCCGTCCTGACCTCCAGGTGTACAGGGGGCTAATTTGGATATGATATTCAGATTCCGCAACCTGAAAAACACCCGGGTGCAAAATTTCGTACAGTTCAGGTATTTTTTGTGACAGATATGAATTTTTCCCATCACTTGAAGCTATGCAGTTGAAAGAATGCACTTTTTAATGCATTTTTCATGAAATCTGGAAAACAAAATACAAAGTCTCTACACGAGCTAACTATTCGAATGCAAAAAACCGCATCTCGAACCGTTTGTCTATGCATTTCCTGGGTTTTGTGCCAAATTGCATTGCCTAATATGACCGTTGCCAAAATAAATGTTATAACTAATTTTCACAATTGAAATATTGTACAGCATTTGCTTACAGATTTTGACAAACTGAAACGCCTTTCCTTTCCTTTTCTACGGTCAACTGATTTGGTGTAAAAATTGATGAAGCCACCTCTGTAGCTTTGCCTCTCATCAGTTTTCAAAAACATTTTCCACTCAGAACTAATAACAATTACAACAAAACTTTGCTGTTGTCTTGAATGTTGTTCGACAGCAAAGCACCATAGAATGCAAGAGCAATCGTTAGAATTGCTGGAAACAAAACCATTTCGTGGACCAGCATGCCATATATTGGAATGGCACAAAGGGACGCTATGTGGAATAAGCTGCGCATCATACCGTGGGCTGTGCACCTGAAAAAAAATTATACAAGAATAGTTATTTATTTCTGACCGGGATCTTATGAAACTCAATATTTTTCGAATATGCACACCCAATCTGAAGTCGATTTCGAGTCAATTGAAGGTTTCACAGTCTTTCAACGGAAAAAGTTGAAAACTTTATCTTTAGTTGGAGAGAGGTCACTTCTCCATTAAACATTTTTCTCAATTTTTCGACTCAAACTAGAAAAACTCCAACTTTTTTGAATATGCACACCCAATCTGAAGTCGATTCCGAGTCAAGTAAAGGTTTCACAGTCTTTCAACGGAACCTCTGCACTTTCGAGTTGAAAATTCTGAAAATTTGCTGACGTGTTCATTCAAACATTTTCGTCTGTTGATATTATCAATTCAGATTCACAGAGTATACTAATTTCATCATTCTAAATCGATTGGCGTTCTCAGAATTTCTCTATCTTCAACCGTTCTCGAGTTGAAAACTTCATATGGATTCGTATGAATTTTAGGGGTCTACCCCTTAGGACATTTTTCGAGTAATTTCAATTTTGCTTACGATTCATTTCAAATTGACAGAGTATCCTAATTTCCTCATTCTGAATCGATTGGCGTTCGCAGAATTGCTCTATCTTCAACCGTTTTCGAGTTGAAAACATTATCTGTAGTTGAAGAGAGGTTACTTCTCCACAAAACAATTTTTTCAATTTTTCTACTCAAATTAGTAAAACTCAATCCTTTTTGAATATGCACACCCAATCTGAAGTCGATTCCGAGTCAATTGAAGGTTTCACAGTCTTTCAACGGAACCTCTGCACTTTCGAGTTGAAAATTCTGAAAATTTGCTGACGTGTTCATTCAAACATTTTCGTCTGTTCATATTATCAATTCAGATTCACAGAGTATACTAATGTCATCATTCTAAATCGATTGGCGTTCTCAGAATTTCTCTATCTTCAACCGTTCTCGAGTTGAAAACTTCATATGGATTCGTATGAATTTTAGAGGTCTACCCCTTAGGACATTTTTCGAGTAATTTAAATTTTGCTTACGATTCATTTCAAATTGACAGAGTATACTAATTTCCTCATTCTGAATCGATTGGCGTTCGCAGAATTGCTCTATCTTCAACCGTTTTCGAGTTGAAAACATTATCTGTAGTTGAAGAGAGGTCACTTCTCCACAAAACAATTTTTTCAATTTTTCTACTCAAATTAGTAAAACTCAATCCTTTTTGAATATGCACACCCAATCTGAAGTCGATTCCGAGTCAATTGAAGGTTTCACAGTCTTTCAACGGAACCTCTGCACTTTCGAGTTGAAAATTCTGAAAATTTGCTGACGTGTTCATTCAAACATTTTCGTCTGTTCATATTATCAATTCAGATTCACAGAGTATACTAATGTCATCATTCTAAATCGATTGGCGTTCTCAGAATTTCTCTATCTTCAACCGTTCTCGAGTTGAAAACTTCATATGGATTCGTATGAATTTTAGGGGTCTACCCCTTAGGACATTTTTCGAGTAATTTCAATTTTGCTTACGATTCATTTCAAATTGACAGAGTATACTAATTTCCTCATTCTGAATCGATTGGCGTTCGCAGAATTGCTCTATCTTCAACCGTTTTCGAGTTGAAAACATTATCTGTAGTTGAAGAGAGGTCACTTCTCCACAAAACAATTTTATCAATTTTTCTACTCAAATTAGTAAAACTGAATCCTTTTTGAATGTGCACACCCAATCTGAAGTCGATTCCGAGTCAAGTAAAGGTTTCACTGTCTGTTAACGGAACCTCGGCACTTTCGAGTTGAAAATTCTGAAAATTTGCTGACGTGTGCATTCAAACATTTTCGTCTGTTGATATTATCAATTCAGATTCACAGAGTATACTAATGTCATCATTCTAAATCGATTGGCGTTCTCAGAATTTCTCTATCTTCAACCGTTCTCGATTTGAAAACTTCATATGGATTCGTATGAATTTTAGGGGTCTACCCCTTAGGACATTTTCGAGTAATTTCAATTTTGCTTACGATTCATTTCAAATTGACAGAGTATACTAATTTCCTCATTCTGAATCGATTGGCGTTCGCAGAATTGCTCTATCTTCAACCGTTTTCGAGTTGAAAACATTATCTGTAGTTGAAGAGAGGTCACTTCTCCACAAAACAATTTTTTCAATTTTTCTACTCAAATTAGTAAAACTCAATCCTTTTTGAATGTGCACACCCAATCTGAAGTCGATTCCGCGTCAATTGAAGGTTTCACAGTCTTTTAACGGAACCTCTGCACTTTCGAGTTGAAAATTCTGAAAATTTGCTGACGTGTTCATTCAAACATTTTCGTCTGTTGATATTATAAATTCAGATTCACAGAGTATACTAATGTCATCATTCTAAATCGATTGGCGTTCTCAGAATTTCTCTATCTTCAACCGTTCTCGAGTTGAAAACTTCATATGGATTCGTATGAATTTTAGGGGTCTACCCCTTGGGACATTTTTCGAGTAATTTCAATTTTGCTTACGATTCATTTCAAATTGACAGAGTATACTAATTTCCTCATTCTGAATCGATTGGCGTTCGCAGAATTGCTCTATCTTCAACCGTTTTCGAGTTGAAAACTTTATCTTTAGTTGGAGAGAGGTCACTTCTCCATTAAACACTTTTTTCAATTTTTCTACTCAAATCAGTAAAATTCAATATTTTTCGAATATGCACACCCAATTTGAGGTCGATTCCGAATCAATTGAAGGTTTCACAGTCTTTCAACGGAACCTCTGCACTTTCGAGTTGAAAATTCTGAAAATTTGCTGACGTGTTCATTCAAACATTTTCGTCTGTGGATATTATCAATTCAGATTCACAGAGTATACTAATGTCATCATTCTAAATCGATTGGCGTTCTCAGAATTTCTCTATCTTCAACCGTTCTCGAGTTGAAAACTTCATATGGATTCGTATGAATTTTAGGGGTCTACCCCTTAGGACATTTTTCGAGTAATTTCAATTTTGCTTACGATTCATTTCAAATTGACAGAGTATACTAATTTCCTCATTCTGAATCGATTGGCGTTCGCAGAATTGCTCTATCTTCAACCGTTTTCGAGTTGAAAACATTATCTGTAGTTGAAGAGAGGTCACTTCTCCACAAAACATTTTTTTCCATTTTTCTACTCAAACTAGTAAAACCTCATCTTTTTTGAATATGCACATTCAATCTGAAGTCGATTCCGAGTCAAGTAAAGGTTTCACAGTCTTTTAACGGAACCTCGGCACTTACGAGTTGAAAATTCTGAAATTTTGCTGACGTGTTCATTCAAACATTTTCGTCTGTTGATATTATCAATTCAGATTCACAGAGTATACTAATGTCATCATTCTAAATCGATTGGCGTTCTCAGAATTTCTCTATCTTCAACCGTTCTCGAGTTGAAAACTTCATATGGATTCGTATGAATTTTAGAGGTCTACCCCTTAGGACATTTTTCGAGTAATTTAAATTTTGCTTACGATTCATTTCAAATTGACAGAGTATACTAATTTCCTCATTCTGAATCGATTGGCGTTCGCAGAATTGCTCTATCTTCAACCGTTTTCGAGTTGAAAACATTATCTGTAGTTGAAGAGAGGTCACTTCTCCACAAAACAATTTTTTCAATTTTTCTACTCAAATTAGTAAAACTCAATCCTTTTTGAATATGCACACCCAATCTGAAGTCGATTCCGAGTCAATTGAAGGTTTCACAGTCTTTCAACGGAACCTCTGCACTTTCGAGTTGAAAATTCTGAAAATTTGCTGACGTGTTCATTCAAACATTTTCGTCTGTTGATATTATCAATTCAGATTCACAGAGTATACTAATGTCATCATTCTAAATCGATTGGCGTTCTCAGAATTTCTCTATCTTCAACCGTTCTCGAGTTGAAAACTTCATATGGATTCGTATGAATTTTAGGGGTCTACCCCTTGGGACATTTTTCGAGTAATTTCAATTTTGCTTACGATTCATTTCAAATTGACAGAGTATACTAATTTCCTCATTCTGAATCGATTGGCGTTCGCAGAATTGCTCTATCTTCAACCGTTTTCGAGTTGAAAACTTTATCTTTAGTTGGAGAGAGGTCACTTCTCCATTAAACACTTTTTTCAATTTTTCTACTCAAATCAGTAAAATTCAATATTTTTCGAATATGCACACCCAATTTGAGGTCGATTCCGAATCAATTGAAGGTTTCACAGTCTTTCAACGGAACCTCTGCACTTTCGAGTTGAAAATTCTGAAAATTTGCTGACGTGTTCATTCAAACATTTTCGTCTGTGGATATTATCAATTCAGATTCACAGAGTATACTAATGTCATCATTCTAAATCGATTGGCGTTCTCAGAATTTCTCTATCTTCAACCGTTCTCGAGTTGAAAACTTCATATGGATTCGTATGAATTTTAGGGGTCTACCCCTTAGGACATTTTTCGAGTAATTTCAATTTTGCTTACGATTCATTTCAAATTGACAGAGTATACTAATTTCCTCATTCTGAATCGATTGGCGTTCGCAGAATTGCTCTATCTTCAACCGTTTTCGAGTTGAAAACTTTATCTTTAGTTGGAGAGAGGTCACTTCTCCATTAAACACTTTTTTCAATTTTTCTACTCAAATCAGTAAAATTCAATATTTTTCGAATATGCACACCCAATTTGAGGTCGATTCCGAATCAATTGAAGGTTTCACAGTCTTTCAACGGAACCTCTGCACTTTCGAGTTGAAAATTCTGAAAATTTGCTGACGTGTTCATTCAAACATTTTCGTCTGTGGATATTATCAATTCAGATTCACAGAGTATACTAATGTCATCATTCTAAATCGATTGGCGTTCTCAGAATTTCTCTATCTTCAACCGTTCTCGAGTTGAAAACTTCATATGGATTCGTATGAATTTTAGGGGTCTACCCCTTAGGACATTTTTCGAGTAATTTCAATTTCGCTTACGATTCATTTCAAATTGACAGAGTATACTAATTTCCTCATTCTGAATCGATTGGCGTTCACAGAATTGCTCTATCTTCAACCGTTTTCGAGTTGAAAACATTATCTGTAGTTGAAGAGAGGTCACTTCTCCACAAAACATTTTTTTCCATTTTTCTACTCAAACTAGTAAAACCTCATCTTTTTTGAATATGCACATTCAATCTGAAGTCGATTCCGAGTCAAGTAAAGGTTTCACAGTCTTTTAACGGAACCTCGGCACTTACGAGTTGAAAATTCTGAAATTTTGCTGACGTGTTCATTCAAACATTTTCGTCTGTTGATATTATCAATTCAGATTCACAGAGTATACTAATGTCATCATTCTAAATCGATTGGCGTTCTCAGAATTTCTCTATCTTCAACCGTTCTCGAGTTGAAAACTTCATATGGATTCGTATGAATTTTAGAGGTCTACCCCTTAGGACATTTTTCGAGTAATTTCAATTTTGCTTACGATTCATTTCAAATTGACAGAGTATACTAATTTCCTCATTCTGAATCGATTGGCGTTCGCAGAATTGCTCTATCTTCAACCGTTTTCGAGTTGAAAACATTATCTGTAGTTGAAGAGAGGTCACTTCTCCACAAAACAATTTTTTCAATTTTTCTACTCAAATTAGTAAAACTCAATCCTTTTTGAATATGCACACCCAATCTGAAGTCGATTCCGAGTCAATTGAAGGTTTCACAGTCTTTCAACGGAACCTCTGCACTTTCGAGTTGAAAATTCTGAAAATTTGCTGACGTGTTCATTCAAACATTTTCGTCTGTTGATATTATCAATTCAGATTCACAGAGTATACTAATGTCATCATTCTAAATCGATTGGCGTTCTCAGAATTTCTCTATCTTCAACCGTCCTCGAGTTGAAAACTTCATATGGATTCGTATGAATTTTAGGGGTCTACCCCTTAGGACATTTTTCGAGTAATTTCAATTTTGCTTACGATTCATTTCAAATTGACAGAGTATACTAATTTCCTCATTCTGAATCGATTGGCGTTCGCAGAATTGCTCTATCTTCAACCGCTTTCGAGTTGAAAACATTATCTGTAGTTGAAGAGAGGTCACTTCTCCACAAAACAATTTTATCAATTTTTCTACTCAAATTAGTAAAACTGAATCCTTTTTGAATATGCACACCCAATCTGAAGTCGATTCCGAATCAACTGAAGGTTTCACAGTCTTTTAACGGAACCTCTGCACTTTCGAGTTGAAAATTCTGAAAATTTGCTGACGTGTTCATTCAAACATTTTCGTCTGTTGATATTATCAATTCAGATTCACAGAGTATACTAATGTCATCATTCTAAATCGATTGGCGTTCTCAGAATTTCTCTATCTTCAACCGTTCTCGAGTTGAAAACTTCATATGGATTCGTATGAATTTTAGGGGTCTACCCCTTAGGACATTTTTCGAGTAATTTAAATTTTGCTTACGATTCATTTCAAATTGACAGAGTATACTAATTTCCTCATTCTGAATCGATTGGCGTTCGCAGAATTGCTCTATCTTCAACCGTTTTCGAGTTGAAAACATTATCTGTAGTTGAAGAGAGGTCACTTCTCCACAAAACAATTTTTTCAATTTTTCTACTCAAATTAGTAAAACTCAATCCTTTTTGAATATGCACACCCAATCTGAAGTCGATTCCGAGTCAATTGAAGGTTTCACAGTCTTTCAACGGAACCTCTGCACTTTCGAGTTGAAAATTCTGAAAATTTGCTGACGTGTTCATTCAAACATTTTCGTCTGTTGATATTATCAATTCAGATTCACAGAGTATACTAATGTCATCATTCTAAATCGATTGGCGTTCTCAGAATTTCTCTATCTTCAACCGTTCTCGAGTTGAAAACTTCATATGGATTCGTATGAATTTTAGGGGTCTACCCCTTAGGACATTTTTCGAGTAATTTCAATTTTGCTTACGATTCATTTCAAATTGACAGAGTATACTAATTTCCTCATTCTGAATCGATTGGCGTTCGCAGAATTGCTCTATCTTCAACCGTTTTCGAGTTGAAAACATTATCTGTAGTTGAAGAGAGGTCACTTCTCCACAAAACAATTTTTTCAATTTTTCTACTCAAATTAGTAAAACTCAATCCTTTTTGAATATGCACACCCAATCTGAAGTCGATTCCGAGTCAATTGAAGGTTTCACAGTCTTTCAACGGAACCTCTGCACTTTCGAGTTGAAAATTCTGAAAATTTGCTGACGTGTTCATTCAAACATTTTCGTCTGTTGATATTATCAATTCAGATTCACAGAGTATACTAATGTCATCATTCTAAATCGATTGGCGTTCTCAGAATTTCTCTATCTTCAACCGTTCTCGAGTTGAAAACTTCATATGGATTCGTATGAATTTTAGGGGTCTACCCCTTAGGACATTTTTCGAGTAATTTCAATTTTGCTTACGATTCATTTCAAATTGACAGAGTATACTAATTTCCTCATTCTGAATCGATTGGCGTTCGCAGAATTGCTCTATCTTCAACCGTTTTCGAGTTGAAAACATTATCTGTAGTTGAAGAGAGGTCACTTCTCCACAAAACATTTTTTTCCATTTTTCTACTCAAACTAGTAAAACTCCATCTTTTTTGAATATGCACATTCAATCTGAAGTCGATTCCGAGTCAAGTAAAAGTTTCACAGTCTTTTAACGGAACCTCGGCACTTTCGAGTTGAAAATTCTGAAAATTTGCTGACGTGTTCATTCAAACATTTTCGTCTGTTGATATTATCAATTCAGATTCACAGAGTATACTAATGTCATCATTCTAAATCGATTGGCGTTCTCAGAATTTCTCTATCTTCAACCGTTCTCGAGTTGAAAACTTCATATGGATTCGTATGAATTTTAGGGGTCTACCCCTTAGGACATTTTTCGAGTAATTTCAATTTAGCTTACGATTCATTTCAAATTGACAGAGTATACTAACTTCCTCATTCTGAATCGATTGGCGTTCACAGAATTGCTCTATCTTCAACCGTTTTCGAGTTGAAAACATTATCTGTAGTTGAAGAGAGGTCACTTCTCCACAAAACATTTTTTTCCATTTTTCTACTCAAACTAGTAAAACCTCATCTTTTTTGAATATGCACATTCAATCTGAAGTCGATTCCGAGTCAAGTAAAGGTTTCACAGTCTTTTAACGGAACCTCGGCACTTACGAGTTGAAAATTCTGAAATTTTGCTGACGTGTTCATTCAAACATTTTCGTCTGTTGATATTATCAATTCAGATTCACAGAGTATACTAATGTCATCATTCTAAATCGATTGGCGTTCTCAGAATTTCTCTATCTTCAACCGTTCTCGAGTTGAAAACTTCATATGGATTCGTATGAATTTTAGGACATTTTTCGAGTAATTTAAATTTTGCTTACGATTCATTTCAAATTGACAGAGTATACTAATTTCCTCATTCTGAATCGATTGGCGTTCGCAGAATTGCTCTATCTTCAACCGTTTTCGAGTTGAAAACATTATCTGTAGTTGAAGAGAGGTCACTTCTCCACAAAACAATTTTTTCAATTTTTCTACTCAAATTAGTAAAACTCAATCCTTTTTGAATATGCACACCCAATCTGAAGTCGATTCCGAGTCAATTGAAGGTTTCACAGTCTTTCAACGGAACCTCTGCACTTTCGAGTTGAAAATTCTGAAAATTTGCTGACGTGTTCATTCAAACATTTTCGTCTGTTGATATTATCAATTCAGATTCACAGAGTATACTAATGTCATCATTCTAAATCGATTGGCGTTCTCAGAATTTCTCTATCTTCAACCGTCCTCGAGTTGAAAACTTCATATGGATTCGTATGAATTTTAGGGGTCTACCCCTTAGGACATTTTTCGAGTAATTTCAATTTTGCTTACGATTCATTTCAAATTGACAGAGTATACTAATTTCCTCATTCTGAATCGATTGGCGTTCGCAGAATTGCTCTATCTTCAACCGCTTTCGAGTTGAAAACATTATCTGTAGTTGAAGAGAGGTCACTTCTCCACAAAACAATTTTATCAATTTTTCTACTCAAATTAGTAAAACTGAATCCTTTTTGAATATGCACACCCAATCTGAAGTCGATTCCGAATCAACTGAAGGTTTCACAGTCTTTTAACGGAACCTCTGCACTTTCGAGTTGAAAATTCTGAAAATTTGCTGACGTGTTCATTCAAACATTTTCGTCTGTTGATATTATCAATTCAGATTCACAGAGTATACTAATGTCATCATTCTAAATCGATTGGCGTTCTCAGAATTTCTCTATCTTCAACCGTTCTCGAGTTGAAAACTTCATATGGATTCGTATGAATTTTAGGGGTCTACCCCTTAGGACATTTTTCGAGTAATTTCAATTTGGCTTACGATTCATTTCAAATTGACAGAGTATACTAATTTCCTCATTCTGAATCGATTGGCGTTCGCAGAATTGCTCTATCTTCAACCGTTTTCGAGTTGAAAACTTTATCTTTAGTTGGAGAGAGGTCACTTCTCCATTGAACACTTTTTTCAATTTTTCTACTCAAATCAGTAAAATTCAATATTTTTCGAATATGCACACCCAATTTGAGGTCGATTCCGAGTCAATTGAAGGTTTCACAGTCTTTCAACGGAACCTCTGCACTTTCGAGTTGAAAATTCTGAAAATTTGCTGACGTGTTCATTCAAACATTTTCGTCTGTTGATATTATCAATTCAGATTCACAGAGTATACTAATGTCATCATTCTAAATCGATTGGCGTTCTCAGAATTTCTCTATCTTCAACCGTTCTCGAGTTGAAAACTTCATATGGATTCGTATGAATTTTAGGGCTCTACCCCTTAGGACATTTTTCGAGTAATTTCAATTTTGCTTACGATTCATTTCAAATTGACAGAGTATACTAATTTCCTCATTCTGAATCGATTGGCGTTCGCAGAATTGCTCTATCTTCAACCGTTTTCGAGTTGAAAACTTTATCTTTAGCTGGAGAGAGGTCACTTCTCCATTAAACACTTTTTTCAATTTTTCTACTCAAATCAGTAAAATTCAATATTTTTCGAATATGCACACCCAATTTGAGGTCGATTCCGAGTCAATTGAAGGTTTCACAGTCTTTCAACGGAACCTCTGCACTTTCGAGTTGAAAATTCTGAAAATTTGCTGACGTGTTCATTCAAACATTTTCGTCTGTTGATATTATCAATTCAGATTCACAGAGTATACTAATGTCATCATTCTAAATCGATTGGCGTTCTCAGAATTTCTCTATCTTCAACCGTTCTCGAGTTGAAAACTTCATATGGATTCGTATGAATTTTAGGGCTCTACCCCTTAGGACATTTTTCGAGTAATTTCAATTTTGCTTACGATTCATTTCAAATTGACAGAGTATATACTAATTTCCTCATTCTGAATCGATTGGCGTTCGCAGAATTGCTCTATCTTCAACCGTTTTCGAGTTGAAAACTTTATCTTTAGCTGGAGAGAGGTCACTTCTCCATTAAACACTTTTTTCAATTTTTCTACTCAAATCAGTAAAATTCAATATTTTTCGAATATGCACACCCAATTTGAGGTCGATTCCGAGTCAATTGAAGGTTTCACAGTCTTTCAACGGAACCTCTGCACTTTCGAGTTGAAAATTCTGAAAATTTGCTGACGTGTTCATTCAAACATTTTCGTCTGTTGATATTATCAATTCAGATTCACAGAGTATACTAATGTCATCATTCTAAATCGATTGGCGTTCTCAGAATTTCTCTATCTTCAACCGTTCTCGAGTTGAAAACTTCATATGGATTCGTATGAATTTTAGGGGTCTACCCCTTAGGACATTTTTCGAGTAATTTCAATTTTGCTTACGATTCATTTCAAATTGACAGAGTATACTAATTTCCTCATTCTGAATCGATTGGCGTTCGCAGAATTGCTCTATCTTCAACCGTTTTCGAGTTGAAAACATTATCTGTAGTTGAAGAGAGGTCACTTCTCCACAAAACATTTTTTTCCATTTTTCTACTCAAACTAGTAAAACTCCATCTTTTTTGAATATGCACATTCAATCTGAAGTCGATTCCGAGTCAAGTAAAGGTTTCACAGTCTTTTAACGGAACCTCGGCACTTTCGAGTTGAAAATTCTGAAAATTTGCTGACGTGTTCATTCAAACATTTTCGTCTGTTGATATTATCAATTCAGATTCACAGAGTATACTAATGTCATCATTCTAAATCGATTGGCGTTCTCAGAATTTCTCTATCTTCAACCGTTCTCGAGTTGAAAACTTCATATGGATTCGTATGAATTTTAGGGGTCTACCCCTTAGGACATTTTTCGAGTAATTTTCAATTTCGCTTACGATTCATTTCAAATTGACAGAGTATACTAATTTCCTCATTCTGAATCGATTGGCGTTCACAGAATTGCTCTATCTTCAACCGTTTTCGAGTTGAAAACATTATCTGTAGTTGAAGAGAGGTCACTTCTCCACAAAACATTTTTTTCCATTTTTCTACTCAAACTAGTAAAACCTCATCTTTTTTGAATATGCACATTCAATCTGAAGTCGATTCCGAGTCAAGTAAAGGTTTCACAGTCTTTTAACGGAACCTCGGCACTTACGAGTTGAAAATTCTGAAATTTTGCTGACGTGTTCATTCAAACATTTTCGTCTGTTGATATTATCAATTCAGATTCACAGAGTATACTAATGTCATCATTCTAAATCGATTGGCGTTCTCAGAATTTCTCTATCTTCAACCGTTCTCGAGTTGAAAACTTCATATGGATTCGTATGAATTTTAGAGGTCTACCCCTTAGGACATTTTTCGAGTAATTTAAATTTTGCTTACGATTCATTTCAAATTGACAGAGTATACTAATTTCCTCATTCTGAATCGATTGGCGTTCGCAGAATTGCTCTATCTTCAACCGTTTTCGAGTTGAAAACATTATCTGTAGTTGAAGAGAGGTCACTTCTCCACAAAACAATTTTTTCAATTTTTCTACTCAAATTAGTAAAACTCAATCCTTTTTGAATATGCACACCCAATCTGAAGTCGATTCCGAGTCAATTGAAGGTTTCACAGTCTTTCAACGGAACCTCTGCACTTTCGAGTTGAAAATTCTGAAAATTTGCTGACGTGTTCATTCAAACATTTTCGTCTGTTGATATTATCAATTCAGATTCACAGAGTATACTAATGTCATCATTCTAAATCGATTGGCGTTCTCAGAATTTCTCTATCTTCAACCGTCCTCGAGTTGAAAACTTCATATGGATTCGTATGAATTTTAGGGGTCTACCCCTTAGGACATTTTTCGAGTAATTTCAATTTTGCTTACGATTCATTTCAAATTGACAGAGTATACTAATTTCCTCATTCTGAATCGATTGGCGTTCGCAGAATTGCTCTATCTTCAACCGCTTTCGAGTTGAAAACATTATCTGTAGTTGAAGAGAGGTCACTTCTCCACAAAACAATTTTATCAATTTTTCTACTCAAATTAGTAAAACTGAATCCTTTTTGAATATGCACACCCAATCTGAAGTCGATTCCGAATCAACTGAAGGTTTCACAGTCTTTTAACGGAACCTCTGCACTTTCGAGTTGAAAATTCTGAAAATTTGCTGACGTGTTCATTCAAACATTTTCGTCTGTGGATATTATCAATTCAGATTCACAGAGTATACTAATGTCATCATTCTAAATCGATTGGCGTTCTCAGAATTTCTCTATCTTCAACCGTTCTCGAGTTGAAAACTTCATATGGATTCGTATGAATTTTAGGGGTCTACCCCTTAGGACATTTTTCGAGTAATTTCAATTTCGCTTACGATTCATTTCAAATTGACAGAGTATACTAATTTCCTCATTCTGAATCGATTGGCGTTCACAGAATTGCTCTATCTTCAACCGTTTTCGAGTTGAAAACATTATCTGTAGTTGAAGAGAGGTCACTTCTCCACAAAACATTTTTTTCCATTTTTCTACTCAAACTAGTAAAACCTCATCTTTTTTGAATATGCACATTCAATCTGAAGTCGATTCCGAGTCAAGTAAAGGTTTCACAGTCTTTTAACGGAACCTCGGCACTTACGAGTTGAAAATTCTGAAATTTTGCTGACGTGTTCATTCAAACATTTTCGTCTGTTGATATTATCAATTCAGATTCACAGAGTATACTAATGTCATCATTCTAAATCGATTGGCGTTCGCAGAATTTCTCTATCTTCAACCGTTTTCGAGTTGAAAACTTTATCTTTAGTTGGAGAGAGGTCACTTCTCCATTAAACACTTTTTTCAATTTTTCTACTCAAATCAGTAAAATTCAATATTTTTCGAATATGCACACCCATATTGAGGTCGATTCCGAGTCAATTGAAGGTTTCACAGTCTTTCAACGGAACCTCTGCACTTTCGAGTTGAAAATTCTGAAAATTTGCTGACGTGTTCATTCAAACATTTTCGTCTGTTGATATTATCAATCCAGATTCACAGAGTATACTAATGTCATCATTCTAAATCGATTGGCGTTCTCAGAATTTCTCTATCTTCAACCGTTCTCGAGTTGAAAACTTCATATGGATTCGTATGAATTTTAGGGGTTTACCCCTTAGGACATTTTTCGAGTAATTTCAATTTTGCTTACGATTCATTTCAAATTGACAGAGTATACTAATTTCCTCATTCTGAATCGATTGGCGTTCGCAGAATTGCTCTATCTTCAACCGTTTTCGAGTTGAAAACATTATCTGTAGTTGAAGAGAGGTCACTTCTCCACAAAACATTTTTTTCCATTTTTCTACTCAAACTAGTAAAACTCCATCTTTTTTGAATATGCACATTCAATCTGAAGTCGATGCCGAGTCAAGTAAAGGTTTCACAGTCTTTTAACGGAACCTCGGCACTTTCGAGTTGAAAATTCTGAAAATTTGCTGACGTGTGCATTCAAACATTTTCGTCTGTTGATATTATCAATTCAGATTCACAGAGTATACTAATGTCATCATTCTAAATCGATTGGCGTTCTCAGAATTTCTCTATCTTCAACCGTTCTCGAGTTGAAAACTTCATATGGATTCGTATGAATTTTAGGGGTCTACCCCTTAGGACATTTTTCGAGTAATTTCAATTTTGCTTACGATTCATTTCAAATTGACAGAGTATACTAATTTCCTCATTCTGAATCGATTGGCGTTCGCAGAATTGCTCTATCTTCAACCGTTTTCGAGTTGAAAACATTATCTGTAGTTGAAGAGAGGTCACTTCTCCACAAAACAATTTTTTCAATTTTTCTACTCAAATTAGTAAAACTCAATCCTTTTTGAATGTGCACACCCAATCTGAAGTCGATTCCGCGTCAATTGAAGGTTTCACAGTCTTTCAACGGAACCTCTGCACTTTCGAGTTGAAAATTCTGAAAATTTGCTGACGTGTTCATTCAAACATTTTCGTCTGTTGATATTATCAATTCAGATTCACAGAGTATACTAATGTCATCATTCTAAATCGATTGGCGTTCTCAGAATTTCTCTATCTTCAACCGTTCTCGAGTTGAAAACTTCATATGGATTCGTATGAATTTTAGAGGTCTACCCCTTAGGACATTTTTCGAGTAATTTAAATTTTGCTTACGATTCATTTCAAATTGAGAGAGTATACTAATTTCCTCATTCTGAATCGATTGGCGTTCGCAGAATTGCTCTATCTTCAACCGTTTTCGAGTTGAAAACTTTATCTTTAGTTGGAGAGAGGTCGCTTCTCCATTAAACATTTTTTTCAATTTATCTACTCAAATTAGTAAAACTCAATCTTTTTCGAATATGCACACCCACTGGAGTCGATTCCGAGTCAATTGAAGGTTTCACAGTCTTTCAACGGAACCTCATCAATTTCGAGTTGAAAATTCTGAAAATTTGCTGACGTATTGAATCAAACATTCTCGTTTGTTGATATTATTATTTGAAATTCTCAGAGTATACTAATTTCACTATTCTAAATCGATTGGCGTTCGCAGAATTGCTCTATCTTCAACCGTTTTCGAGTTGAAAACTTTTTCTGTAGTTGGAGAGAGGTCACTTCTCCACAAAACATTTTTTAAATTTTTCTACTCAAATTAGTAAAACTCAATCTTCTTTGAATATGCACACCCAATCTGAATTCCATTCCGAGTCAATTAAAGGTTTCACAGAAATAAAAGCTATTTTAGTATTGCGAATGGTTTACGACTACGCACACAACTTCTATGGACTTCATCCCTTTCCAACTCCATCCCCAAGCGAATCC
This sequence comes from Chrysolina americana, assembly GCA_958502065.1. Lineage (NCBI taxonomy): Eukaryota > Metazoa > Arthropoda > Insecta > Coleoptera > Chrysomelidae > Chrysolina > Chrysolina americana. The sequence continues at coordinate 2,810,059 of OY293411.1, read as the reverse complement.
ACCTACCTCAAATGACACGGATACCCTTCGACAACCACCACGGTGATGGCGTTCACCGCGCACATCAGCAGCACCCTGATCACGGTGTCGATGGAGTTGATGACTTGCAGGTACGAAGCGAAGAATATTCCCGAAGAGGTCAGCCCCACCAGGATCATGACAGCCATGACTAGCCTCCGCCTGCTGCCTGTTTCCAAGATGAAGCCGACGAAGGCCAGGCAAAAGGCCATCAGCATGGACCAGGCCAGAGTTTCCTCGTGGAGGTCCTCCACGTAGACGTTGTAGTCGAAGTTCAATGTGCAGTCCGAGGTGACGGAGAGGAACGTGTTGTTGATGAGGGTGCAGTTGACGAAGTGATGAGTGGTCAGATCTGTATCGATGAACCTGGAAAAGAGACCGATTAGTCATTTGTTTTAAGTTTTTGGACAATGGTGTGAAATGAGTACTTTCCTTTCGGACTACCTATGTCTGAATTGTTGCTTGAATGGTGTGTTTATCAATTGTTATTGTTGTGTCACCTACCTAGAATCCTTGATGAACGAGTCCTTGAAGTATGACACCGACGCCTTCACGCTGATGAACTTCGACTCCTCTACGGAGCAATTGACGAATTCCACGTGATTTAAACTCATGTGAGTGAAGGTGCTGTTCCTGAAGGACGTCTTCCCGTACTGGATGTTTTCTAAGTTTCTGTTGAAAACGATGCCGGAGAAACTTCGGTTGGTTACGTACTGTTTCTGCGAGAAGTACTCCTGATCCCTCAGTTCCTTGATGACGGTCGAGGAGAAGGTCGAAACGCCCATGTAGAGAAAGCCGAGGAGAAAATGGAAGGAGGCCAAGAGGAGGGTCCTGCGGAAGTGCGTGGGACACGACACGAATTGGAATGCCTCTCGGAACTGAAAAATAATTATGGATTAAAAAAAATTGGCACCCAACGTGAGGCTGTATTGTGGTATCGTTATATTATTGTACTTAAATATTATATTAATGTAGTACTTTTGTAATGTAGTACCGTAATATTGTAGTACTAAATTACTATTTCACTATAACATCAAAAGAATTGCACTTATGAAAATTGGTGCCCAACGTGGGGCTGTATTGTAGTACTTTATTACTATTGTACTTGGAAGTAGTTGAAAGAATGAGTCCTGGACTCGTTTATTTTTTACTTACCGTTGCAACTCCATTGTTTATGATGTTTTTCGTAGGACTCACTGGCCTTTCGCGATACGCGCTTCGGCCTGGTAGTTCCAGCTCGGTCAAGCCGTACTGCGTCCTGCTGTTGTTCAGCCTGTGCAGCCTCTGGTAAACAGCTAGGGCTTCCACCTCTCTGGAGGCTTCGAGGAGATATCTCGGAGATTCCGAGGCCCAAATCAGCCCGATGATGCAGCCCACTGTGGGCAGCGTGCTCAGAATCAAAAATCTGGAATTAACAATTCAAGTTTTCGTTTCAATATAATCCCATTTTATTGTAGAAAATTATGTGAACCTAAACAGAAAAAATGTTCTTGATGCTTTGATGATCTGAGTTTTACTAATTGCACCTCAATCATATTTTAGAGAAGGTTTATCAGACTCATATTCGGTTTTGGTAAGTACAAGGATCTCATGCATAAATTGTCGACAAAATTTCAACTTTAATCAAGTATTTACGTGTAATGAGGTATTTTATTTGCTAGCAATTACTTGTTCAACAAAAAGTCAAATGTTCACAACTAGTCTATCTTATAGGGAGAAAAACAACACTCCTCTCTCTGAAAGCATTCTTTTTTACATGGATTTCAAATTCTTCAATATCTCCCACAACTATAAAAATGAGAGGTAGCCGAAAATATTCAAAACGCTCTTGAAATCACGCATGAGACTAAATTGATGTTATGTTATCTGCATAAAGGATACTTACTTTCGTATGAAAATAAGTAAGAAAGAAGATCACTAAGGTAGATTACAAACAACAGGGGCCCCAGAACTGAACCTTGTGGAACACCAAATCTCACGTCTTCAAAATTGGTAATTAGTTGTTGTATATTTGCCAGCTGGAAAATGACTTGTATCGTTGAAATTTGTATTCAACTCGCAATGTTAGTTGTTTATATACGTCTATTCTAGTTACTGTGTATTTTTAGACCAGTTTACCCAACCAATTACGCTGAAATTTGGTAGAAATGTGTAATTTTGATGACAATAGTGATAGATTATTTATACCATCAGGAAAATGAGACTCAAAGCCTTTCTTTCTCGAAAAAAATTGCAAACCTAATAAAAATAAATTCAAAAAGATCCGTTATATTTGATAAAAATATATTACCATTTGGTTTGGATGTATTTAACGATTTGAAGGGCAGTGGTTGATATAGTGTACCACTAAGAATTTTATGATTTGCCTACCCTTATCGACATTTAACGAATGTTTGAACAACCTACTCGAAAAAAGTCCTAAGGGGTTGAAATTGCATATGCGCATATGCGAGCATATAAAAAGGGTTGGATTTTACGAACATTATTTAAAAAATTGCGGAAACACACAGTTTTTGAGAGAAAGTAACTTTTTCAACTCTGGATGAACTTTTCAACTCGAAAACGGTTGAAGATAGAGCAGTTCTGCGAACGCCAATCGATTCAGAATAACTAAATTAGTATACTCGAAAAAAGTCCTAGGGGTAGACCACTAAAAATCTAAACAAATACAAAATCAACACACAGTTTTTGAGAGAAAGTACCTCTTTCAACTCTAGTTGAACTTTTCAACTCGAAATTATTAAAAATATTACTGAACGCCAATCGATTCAGAATGATAAATTAGTGTGCTCTGTGAACTTCAAGTCGATCGATAGAAACGAAAAATTTATCGAAAAAATTCCAAAAAATAAAAAAAATTGAAAATCATCAGATTCACTTGAAGTCAAGTGTGTGCATGTGAAAAAGTTTGAATTTTACGAAAATTTATAGAAAAATGTGTTTTAAATAAATTTCCACACCACCAAATTGGCTAATTGCTAATATATGCCAGGAATATTGGTATTTTTTCGATTATTTTTTAATTTACAATGTTCAGAGACACAAAGGAGGCTGAATTTACAAACAACAAATAGTTGAGTACAAGTTCAAGTATCAAGTAATGACAGTTGTTTTGTTAGTCCTTAGCGACCTCTTAAGAACGACAGCGAGATTAAATGATAGCACTATATAAATCATGCACAAATTCAAAAACAGCATCAACAATGTCCTTTTCCTTGGCTTGTACGATATTTTCTGAACATTATATATTTTTTTTGTGAAGATAAGAGAAGTTGAATAGTCTCCATGATCATATCCTCAGTGATAGCTGAAAATACCAGACAATAAATATAAACGAGATTACAGTTTCAAATGTTTAAACGGTAGTAATACCTATTTTGATGATCAGACAATTGCTGAAAATCTCCTTAAATATTTGCAAGCACCATTATTTTTGTCATAAATAGTCGCGAGTTCAATTGAACCGATTAGTAACTGAAGAATTTGAGATATGAAATAATATTCACTTGAAAATAAACCGCAATAATGTCTTGCCAAAACGGTTTATTTGGCAAAAGAGTATATCAGTATCTAGCAACAATATCAGGTTAGTAAAGAAAGTAGATTTCCTTAAAATCCAAATGACGTTAAGAGTCGAATTTCATAACTGAAGACTATCTTTAATTTTAAAGAACAATATCAGTTATTGAGAATAAAGTCACCTTTGAACGGTTTCTCAGTTGAATAAAAAATATTCCGTGTTGACAAGACTCAAAAAGGGACATTTTAATTAATTAAATCAGTTAATCATTATGTGGTCAAATCTTCTTATTGAATTAATTTTAAAAAAAATTGCAAGAACTCGCAAAAATAAAATCGGAAAAATCCGGAAAATTACGTCAAAAAAGTGTTGCTCAAGAAAATCGGATTCCCTTCTTCTTTCTTATTAAAATTGGAAAAACCTATAGAAGTAGTGATAAACATTATACAGTCGCATAATTTAAATATGTAACCACCCCTGTCCCCTAAAGGCTAGATAGAGTAAGCGCGTAGGCTGTGGAAATTGCTGCAAAAACTTGACAAAATAAAATCAGAAAATCCCGTAAAAATAGTAAAAATATCAGAAAGTTGCATAAATAAATTTTAAATAATTTCCTTCCCTTGTTGACCCGAACGCTAAAAAAAAAATTCTTAGGAATATGGATTTTTTTTGCTGATTTTGAACTTAAAATCTCTCGTAGCAGTGGCAAGAACTCATGAAAATAAAATTGGAAAAATACGCAAGAATAGCGAAGAACATGTTACCCTCGTATTTCATTTCAAAACATTCATCCGGTTGTCCCCCGGAAAGTCAGATGGAAAACATGAAAAATAACGACAAAAATACCCCTTCTCCTTTTCGTAAAAGGTTACGAAAACTCATATAAAAATAAAATTGGAAAACTCCATAAAAATAAGCGAATACACCGGACTTTCAATTAATTTCATTTTTATATCCTATGCCCCCCTAAAGGCTTGATAGAAAGGATTTCGAAAATTGTTTAAAAGGTTTTGGACAAGAAAAATTAAGGACAAACATGTCAGTTGGGGACATTGGACTCCCATCATTCTCGAAAAACATTGCAAAAACTCAAGAAATGAACGAAAGATGACAGCCTTCTGCTAAGATTTCTGCCGCATTATGGCAAGCCAGTCTAATTTCCAGCAGTAAGGACTCCTATATAATCAGAACAACTATTTTAATATCAGGAAATACTTGGTTAATTAACGAGGATAAGGGTACAACGAGTATATCGGCAACCGATTTTATTACATTACATAACCTTGAAGAAAGAGAGAAAGAGAAAATCATTCGATAACAAGGAGATTGCTGCGGTCACACTTCTCGATATTGAGGGCCGGTTTTTCAATGTACTTTAACTTCGAGCTAAATTTAACTCATGGCTGGAATGTGAGTCGATTTCTTCATGGGCCGTGATGGTCATGATGGTAGAGCGCTTGTCTCTTAACCTAAGGGTCATGAGTTCGATTCCCAGCATAGTCATCGGTCTCGTGCATGGCATCACACGTTAAAAGGTAAGGGCTGCGTCTTCCCTAGCTCGGACAAGTCTTTCGAAGACTTTTGAGGGTTGTACTCTTAAGGATGTGCAGCTGGTTGACGGAAATAACAATAACAATTTAGCAAACGTTATATTCATTTTAACCACGAGTCAAATTTAACCGGGAGTCAAAGTACGCTAACACGACATTGATAAACTGGCCCTAGAGGAGCATTCAATAACTCACTACCAAACTCTATTGGATCAGCTTTGACTGAAAGAAGAATAGAACCAACCTTATCAAGCTGGATCTACGTGTATACAGTAGTATACCTAGAACAGAACAGAATTTGAGCAGAGCACTATTAGACTCCAACAGGGATGACCTGCGATGTCTTGCAGGCCTACTTACAGGCACATGGCAAGACTAAAACTGTCGGAGGACCCGACATGTCTCTGTCTTGAAGATGATGAAACAGCGGAGCACATACTTTGTGCCTGCCCCACCGCAGACCGAATCAAGTTGTCTATGTTTGCCAGAGTTTCACTCTCTCCCTCTGACACCAAATAAACTAATCAACTTCGTTAAGAAGCTGGGTTTATTTGGTGAAATATGAATTGGTATGCGCCACTATAGACTCTTACAGATCGCAGAGGATGGCCAAGCAGACCCGCTCATTTTAAACCTAACCTAATCTAACCTCTACAGCCAATCAACTGGTTGAGAAAGAGCTCTGACGTCTTTCCATTATTATATATCTCATAATTTATTATAGTATTATATGAACTGGTGTCTTCCTCTCATTTCTATAGGGACTTCACGTTGTAGATTTTATTTTATGTATTCTAGGAACCATGGCGGTGATAAGCTTCGGAATGAACTCCAGCTGGACCTCTCCTTACTTCCCTCAGCTCCTAGGCCCTTCTTCCAAGATTCCCATGGACAGCAATGAAGCCGCTTGGTGCGCTATAGGCAATCTCGTAGGATGCCTACCGGGAGCGCTCATCGCCGCCTACCTCGCAGACAGAATAGGGCGCAAATACACCGTCTTGTTGATGGCCCCTCTGGTGTTCTTCAGTCAAATTGGCGTAGGTTATGTCGGCAACGTCTGGCACCTTTTCGTTCTGAGGATCATGATAGGAGTTGCAGACGGAGCGTGCTTCACAGTGTTGCCGATGTACATCGGCGAGATCGCTTCACCAGACATACGGGGCTTCCTCTCCTCTCTGATTTGCTTGTTTTACATCTTCGGCGTGTTGCTGATGAACGTTCTGGGTTCCTACTTGAGCATACGGACCAGCAGCATGATATGCGCCAGCATACCGGCGGCGCATTTCCTGGGCTTCGTCCTTATGCCTGAATCTCCTTACTACTACATCAAAGTCAAGAAGTACCAACAAGCGGAACGTTCGTTAAGGATTCTAAGAGGCGAGTCGAACGTTTCCAAAGAAATGGAGGTTCTCCAATACGCGGTGCGGGAGCAGGAAGAGATGGTAAAACGCCCCAAGTTCATGGACCTGTTCACGGTACCCAGCAATCGCAAGGCTACGTTCATCTACATCATTCTATGTTCAGCGATCAGAGCGAGCGCTAAGGCGCCGCTGACGTTTTATACCATCACGGTTTTCGAGGAGTCTGGGAGTAGCATCAGCCCCACACTGTCCACCATAGCCTACTGCTTAGTAGAGCTTCTAGTCGTAATGTTCACGACCTACTTCATAATCGATCGCTTTGGCAAGCGATTTCTGGCTATCATCTCGGCAGCTGGATGCAGCACCACTCTTTTGATCATGGCGTTGTATTTTTACGTAAAGGACTACCAGTACGAGATCATTCACCAGCTGAACTGGCTACCTATCACCACGCTGATTTCGAACCAGGCTCTGTACAGTATTGGAATTTCATACACCCACATGTGCTACTTGAGCGAGCTATTCCCGACGAATGTCAAGGCAAACGCGCTCTGTTTCGCAGAGATTTTCGCGGTTATAACTGGCGCGATTACCACCAAAGCGTTCCAGATGATAAACGACGAATTCGAAACTATGGCCGTTTCGTTTTTCTGTTTTTCGGTAGCAGGATTTGTAGTGCTGTTTTTTATTGTGAAGTATGTGCCGGAAACGAAGGGAAAATCGCTCGAGGAAATTCAGTTGTTTTTGATGAAAAAGACCTATATGAAGTGCGAGGAAGTCGAATGAGTCAATGATTGTAAATCTACAGTAATTAATATACTAGGTGTATTTGCAGCAGTCGTGATACAACCCTCTGGGAGGGACAGATTTTACCATTAAAATCTTGTTTATTTTTTCAAATGTTGTTTTCATCATCGATTTTAAACACCAAAGGATCCTAATACTTTCCTATAGTTTGGTGAAGCTGTCAATGTCAAAATCAAAATCCCTTGCTTCAGCATGTTAAAACTACCCTTTATTTATTTTGTATTTACAGGCATGCTTACTATAGGTGAAATATATGGAAAACCAGCGAAAAAAATAGTAGGTCCAAGGACTTGGACTTCCCCTCGTTCTCGAAAAAAAGTTGCTAAAATAAAATATGAAAAATCTGTAAAAATAGAAAACATCGCATGATATTATTTAAAAAAAAAGGTTATCACCCTGTCTTCTTGAACTGGAAAGGAAACGCGTAGATACTCCGTCTGTTTCTGTCTGATATTTACGACAAAAAAAAACGGTTGGGGGGTTGGACCCCCAACCTTCAGAAAACTAACGGAAGTGAATTGGAAAAATCCATAAAAATCGTGAAAAATATCAAACCGTAGAATGATTTTTCGTAGCTTGAACTGTATGTCTACAGGGTAGCTAGATGAAAAGGCCGAGGTGTCATATTCATCGTTCGCAAAAAGAAAAATTGTACGTGTTGATTATTTTGTCACTTCAACCTTTTTTGTATATGCTCACAAAATAGAGATTTTGTAGGCTTTTTACGGAACTTCTGCAATTTTTGCAATTTTTCGAAAAATCAAAAATATTTTTTTCGAAAATTAGCTCTTTAGGGTATATTAAAAATGTTGTCTGGTGATATTTAAAATTCACTGAGTACCTATACTGATTTCGTCATTCTGAATTGCTCTATCTCAAACCGTTGAAAAGTTAATTTCCCAGCAAAATTTTTTTTTCATTTTATTTTTCTCATATTCGTAAAATTCAACCTTTTTTGTAAGTGCTCACCGAATTTGAAATTGATTCCGAGTCAGATAGAGATTTGCTAAGCTTTTTACGGAACCTCTACAATTTCGAATTGAATCTTTTTTCGAACATTTTTATTTTTCATGTTTCGAAAAATCGCAATCTTTCGTCAATCATATCTTGACGAGCTGAATTTGAATTATGCATCAAAAATTTAATTCGACAAAGTATTAACGAAAAAACGCCAATTTTTGCGATTTTGACGAAAAAAATTTCCCTTATTTTATTAATCCTTTATTGAACTCATATTTTGAGATGTTATTCGAAATCATCTCTTTGAGATACGTTTGAGGTCAGATTGCGATTATTCAAAAAATTTAAAATGAAATTTTTCAAATATTCGATTGGCTTTTTATGGTACACCTCGAATTTGAGCACATCCAAATCATATATATTCGGAATCAGCCTGTCAAGTTACGTAAGATGGCAGATTGATATTTTTCGAAAAATGAAAAATAAACCATTTCGAAAAATCGATGGTGCGAGGGAATTTTTGACGTTTTGTCGCTATTTTATGGTACACCTTGTATCTGAGTATATCCAAATCATACATTTTCGGAATCATCATGAAATTTTGATTATATGGTGGTAATTTCAAGTGTTTCTCATGATTTTTAGGATTTCTTGGAATTTTTTCGAGTAATATTTTTGTTATTGAACAACTTCAAATTCACTGAATATACTAATTCGTCATCCTGAATCGATTGACGCTTGCAGAATTGCTCTATCTCAAACCGTTCTCGAGTTGAAAAGTTCATCCGGTGTTGAGAGCTGTTATTTCGTCTGCCACTCATTTACGTACACGCAAAATATCTGCCTGTGGAATATTTTGATAACTGTACAGAATTCTACTGAAATGTTAACTGACAGACAGAGTTTATTCATCCATTTATTACTTTTTTGACACAACAATAATAATTGATAACACTGCAGACGATTTTTCTGACATCTATTCGGACAAATTGATTGAATAGCAGATGTTAATTATTTGTTCAAAAATCGGATTTTTTCATTACCTTCTCACAAGTGTATTCTCAACACTTATTATAGTGTTTTCTCCAATTTCACACACAGCATATAGTCTCAGATACTGAGCCTTGGAATATGCAATGGATTTCATTGCTAAAACTAGATGGACTATGAAGCAGTTGTTTGATTTTGATGATGCTGTTCATGTAATTAGAAGTTACAGGCCGAGCAAATCCAAAAATAACATTTTTGAGAACAATATGTATCTTGTATTTGGCCCGCTTCATTGTTCCTTGGAGAGTTTGCACACATATTAATGCACTCACAATCTCAAACCATATCTATTCAAACACACTTTATTATTTGGTTGACAACTACTATACAGTGAAGAAATCAAATCGACAAATACTCTCCTCTGATGATTTTGCACCTTCACAAACCTAGTTGAAAATGATGTTTCGAAGTTGGTTTTGTAAGGGCGTTGTGGTTCAGTATGTCGCTTCTATCACAGGTGAGTCTCTTTATTTAACATTTCATTTGATGTTATGGTGGTTACTAGTAACATACAGGGTCTTTCACCACGAGCATTCGTTAGAAATATATGGAGAACCATTCAAAATAAAAACTTGAAGTTTTGTGGTAGTGGGTTTCACCATATGCCCTTGTTAGCTAAAATATTTTCTACTTCCGGCCTGTTTCCGTTATTCCGGAAGTAGAGGGCAACTTTCTTATTTCAAATGAGATTTTTTTCAACTTCTTGTTCTGCAAGTAATATCAACTTTCATAGATTTCTGAATCCAATGATGCATCATAGTTGATATTTCAGTTGTCATAACATACTTTTATTTTTTTATAAGGAACCCCTAAACTCCTAGAATTACTCCAATATTTTTATCACCCAACCATGTATTACCTTCAGAAATGTTGATATCACAATTACCATTGTAATTATGTCACTAATAACTATGGTGATACTTGGTATTACCATCAGCAAGGCCCTTTCCTGGAAAAACTATGTTACTTTGCCAAAAGTACCTCTCAAAAACTTGGATTTCTTCCTCTGGCCAAACATTCTCTAAGGATTGCAGAGCAACTGGTCTCGTCGTTGAAGCCTAGCGCACAAACCCGCATTGAAAATAAAATACATTTCTTCAGTGCAATATTCTCTAAACATCACAAAATTGGCCATTGCTATCTTGATAAAAATATTAGATTTTCGTTATCACAGTTCAATTGATGACTTATTTGCTGATGTATCGCATATATGGCAGACTACCTCGTACATACTTATTTATTTCCATTTTCAGTTCTTGCCCATGACTATCCAAGGGTTGTTGAATTATTATTTTCCTGTTGATTATGGATTTTTAACTATACTTGCAGGGGTCTATCGTACTGTGCTTCTCTTTTGTGTTACCATTTATTTGATCATAAAGGACGAGTAAATATTCTATTCTCTGTTTCTGCACTCGTAATGTTTCTCCAGCCCTATAATTCTTAGCTTTCTTCACTTCCTTCGTTTTTTCGTTCATGTGAAATATCCAGAAACTGGTCCTGTTCTTTTTATTTTCCATCGACTCTTTCGTTTTCGTCTTCCTGCAAAATTTTCTGCAACCTCAAGTTCTTCTTGTATTCCTTCGCTTCTCCCGTATTTTTTGTATTTGCACTCCTTGCTCTCGAAAAATTTTCTTAGAAATGTTCTGTTCGTGAAAATTTGTCTGCAGGAACTTGAGGTGATTTTTGAGCCTTTAATCTTCATATTCTTCGAGCTTCTGTTCTTTATTTGTGTGTTCCTCTTCAAGCTCTCGTTCTTCATCAACTTGTTTCTCTCTTAACCTTATCCGTTCTTCATATTTTTGCTTTTGTTTAGCTAATTCGTTCTTTGTCCAGAAATGTTGTGAAGCCAATTCTATACGCCTTGCTACCCTAATCTATTTTCCCTCATCTCCATTATTTCCAGGAACTTCGTACAAAATCTGTAACAATATGTGAAGGGATCTTTTGCCTTGTTTCCAACAGTTCTTGAATACAGCCTCTTCAGTAATCTACACTTCTGACACCAATTGTCGCGGATCTTATTGGCTCACTTAGAAAGCCCCTTGGAAACTTCTTGTACCCAATTATACAACTTCTGACACCAGTATTACAATATTCTCCTTTAGGTTTTTCAAATGATAATTACTCTTGGTTAAAGCAATTCGACAACATTTATTTCTAGACAAATTGAACTAAAAGCCGATTCAGATACATCCGTGCCCATGCAGGGTTTTTGAAGTGCGTGCGATTTACACGCATATGCATATTTCATTTATTTGGCTGAAAACTGCTTGACGTTTCTATGAACAAGGTCAAGGTTCTGTAATAATTTTGTCAATGCTTGTCAATTTTGCGTTTTCAAAATTAGCCCGATATATTTTTCACTGTATCTTTCATTATTTTATTCAAAACATGTCCTAATTCCTTGCATGCTCACCCTGCGTTTTTCAGGCACACCGACAGGCACAGATGTAAACGTCGATAGGCTTGCATTTCTCACGCAGAGTCAAACATGCAGGGTATGCAACCATGTATCTGAATCGGCCTTTACATAGGCTATTTCATAATTTAATCCTGATCCTGAAGGACCATGAATTTTGGATAATTCTAGGAAGAAGTCTTGAACAAAAAATCAGTTTTTCTTAAATATCTCTCAAACCGCTTTGTTTTTTATTATAGCGTCCCTGTAATATTTTGAATAAAATAATTGATAGGCTACTTGTTTTAAATAAATTTAATTTTTGTAATCACCGTCTATCTTGTCTGAAATTATGAGACATCCTGTATATTCGAAGTACACATGTTGTTGCTGGGTGACTATACTGATCTCCAACCTACTTCTAACCTCACTTTACTGTGTGAAAATAGAGGAGTTTAGAAGCTTATAACCTTGACCTCAAAAAAAGATGAAAAACAAGAAATTCAACATTGAAGTGGCACCTGCAACGTCTTCAGTAAATGGCGTGATTATATCACTATTTTTCAAATCTAAGATGGCTACAATAACCAAGACAATAAGCAAAAAAATTAACAATCCTAATAGCCTTCAGTCAACACAACAAATTATAATGGAATGGATAAAATGACAAAGTGTGATTATCCTTCCTCAAACATCTGTCAGAAAACAACTACTTCCCTGGCTAATGCTACGACAGACATTGATCTACATCTGACAGATATTTGTGCAACGTTCTTCCTTGAATACCCAATTGCAAGTAAACAAAATATTTCGTAAAACCGAAAAATGCCTGTCTCTCCACACAATTCCACAAAGTGGATATTAAGGCAAATATCTGACAGAAAATAACTACTTCCACCTACGGATATTGAATTATATCTGTCTTCTATTTGTGCAACCGTTCCTCACGGGCATATAATTGCAAGTGCTACTTGTTATAAAGCCATTGAATATTAATCCTTCATTTTTGTTGGAAATGACCACCTGCATACAAGTGCTCGTCTTGTAATTAAACAGTAGATTATCCTTCATTTGGCTGGGAATGACCACCTGCAGACATGCATGTTTCGAGGTTTTGCCTCTCGTCAGTGCCAGGGTAGGTCGGACAACATTATAATTGTCCTGTCCCTTCCAAATGAATAATCAGCAACTGTTTAACTAATATTTCCCAACGGATGAAGCTACGACCCACAACTAAGTTGATCGCAGCGCCATCCTCATGGAACAGACTTCAGAAAGAGTTAACTGTATAAATTTGAACAAAATTCGAAAATATGTTCTGGAGATTATCACGATAATGAAATTAATAAAATCGACAAGGTCTCCACGGTTTCCAAGGGGAAAATTGTGGCATACAACTGTAAAAAAATAACTACTTCCCTGGCTAATACCATGAGGGACATTGAACTACATCTAACAGATATTTGTCACAATTTATGTTGGCTTTCCTGACAACAAAGATGGAATTATCAAGAACTTTTATCTTCTTGTTAAGTTCATATGCTCTACTTTTATTCTATCGCCACTACTGCGTGATAATGCGGGTTCGAAACAGTACCAAAATAAATGTGAAAGACTAAAAACCGAATAAGCCTAATCTCAGGATATTATGTAATGTACCTAGTCTTTCTTCTTATGTTTTTATTTTCTAGGTGCACTTGCTGTAATGAGTTATGGGATGAACTCAACGTGGATGTCGCCATACCTCCCCTATCTGATCTCCGAATCGTCCATAATTCCCATGACCAGCGATGAAGCAGCCTGGTGTGCGATCGCTCCTCTTATTGGCTGCATATTTGGAGCGCTCATAGCTGCCAACCTCACAGACCGAATAGGCCGAAAGTACACCGTACTGATGATGGCGCCAGTGGTGCTCTTCTGTCAAATAGGTGTGGGTTACGTCAGGAACGTTTGGTACCTCTCCTTACTGAGGATGATCATCGGCGTGACAGACGGGGCTTGCCTCACAGCGTTGCCGATGTATGTCGGAGAGATCGCTTCCCCGGATAAACGCGGGTTCCTCTCATCGCTGATCTGCTTATTTTTCCTGTCCGGAGCGTTGCTGATGAATACTTTAGGCTCCTTCGTGACTATTTCGATGAGCAGCAAAATCAGCGCTTGCGTTCCAGCGGCACATTTCATTGGTTTCTTCCTCATGCCCGAGTCCCCTTACTACTACATCAAAGTGAAGAAGTACCAGCAAGCAGAACGATCCTTGAGGAGTTTCAGGGGGGATTCAAATATAGACAAAGAGATGGAGGTGCTTAAGGAGGCAGTTAGGACGCTGGACCGCCCCAAGTTCACCGATCTCTTCACGGTGCCCAGTAATCGTAAGGCCACGGGAATCTACATCATTCTCAGCTTGGCTGTGAGGTCAACCGCCAAGTCACCGTTCGCGTCCTATACTAGACTGATCTTCGAGGAATCCGGAAGCAACGTAAGTCCAATAGCGTCCACCATAGCCTGTTGCGCTGTGGAGTTCGTGGTGGTGATGTTCACGACGTACTTCATCATCGACCGTTTCGGCAAGCGATTCCTGGCCATGATCTCACTGGGTGGTTGCGCCATGGCGCTCTGCATCATGGGGGTGTACTTCTATCTCAAAGACAACCAATACGACATTATCCAGCACCTGAACTGGCTGCCCATCACCACGCTGATAGCCTACACCGTGCTGCACAGTATTGGAATATCCTACGCGCACATGTGCTACTTGAGTGAACTATTCCCGCCAAACGTCAAGGCCAACGCTCTCTGTTTCGCGGAGATTTTCATGGTTGCTACAGGAGCGGCCAGCACTAAGCTGTATCAGCTCATGAACGACAGGTTCGGGAATATGTACGTGTCTTTTTTCTGTTTCACTGCTTTTTGCATGGTTAATCTGATTTTCATCATGAGGTGTGTACCGGAGACGAAAGGAAAAACGTTGGAGGAGATTCAGTTGTTCTTGATGGGGAAACAAGCTGATGCAAAACAGAAGAAAGGAACTAGCACGTGAAAGAATGATTCCTTTTGAGGTCTTGGGTTGTATTCAGTTGAAATGGAACATCTACAATATGCGAAGTATTTATTTTTCAAAATGAAATTACATCACAGTCAGAATATCCAAAGTTAAAAGATTGAAGGAACTTGAAATCAAAATTAAGCAAAACTCAAAAGTAAATGTGAAATCTAATCTTCGGCTATATCTTATGAAGCAGGAATTTCTTCGACAGGCTGCCCTTTCCGACTGCCGAATTATACTCGTCAGATTTTCAGCAAAAGGTTCTTTGAGATATAATCTGCGAGTACTCACTACGAGCAGTGTAGGATTAATTCGGAAAGTCTTAGTAGGATTTCAATTGAATACTGCGAAACCGACTATTTACTTCTTTTTATATCTTATACAGAATACAAAATACTCTTATTATATTATTAAAAAACTATTTACAGACGTTTACACTCATTATAGAGTGTTATGTGAATTTAAATATATAAATACGGAACAATTTGAATTGAAATAAAAAAAAATCAAAGCCAGTGTCCATAATAATAGGCTAATAGGACACAAAAAAGTGGACTTGACGATTTTCAGTGTATGCCAATGATCTCAATGATGTTTCAAAAGTACATGCAGTTGATTCTTATTACTTTATATTTCTTAACCTGTCGAATACAGTGTGATGAGTATCAAGAACAGCAAGGTTAGTATTTACTGGTCTGCAATATTGCTAAAGGTCAGTAATCCTCAACATTTCTGCCGAATATTATACTTTTTCAGCACCGATCTCTAGAAATTCGTCTGAATCAATATTTTTGACGTAAAACTGAACATTTTTATGTATCTCTCGATTCAGCAGACTCATAGTTCTGCTTCAAAACTTACAGCAGTGCTTTGTTGATTTGAAATGTAAATTGCAGACAGATTGTGCGGCATTTGAAATGCAATTTCCCGGTGAAATGATAGTGGTCTTGATTTTTTGAAAATTATAATTTTTTACCAAAAACCACTAATCATAATGAAATATCATGCCTAAAATTCCCCCTATAACACCAGAAATAAAATATCCCAAGTTAAAAGTTGTGATATTTTTAGAAAGTTCACTTTGAAAAACTCACTTGTGCCACGAACTCCAGTGTTCTCGATTATCCTCTACAATATCTGCTCCTAATGTTGGCATCGTCATATATGATATGAAAGATATGAAGGCAGCTCCTAGGGGCCAAAAGGCGTGCAAGAATCCCGAGTACCTTGATCGAGTCTTCCTGGAACAGGTCTCCATGAGGTAACTGAAACTGAGGGGAAACGCTCCCGATACGCCCAGTCCTGAACAAAACCTGAAAATTACAGAAATCATATTTTTAATTGATAATAATACTGAAGGAGTCAATACACATTGGGAAGAACTGTTGAATATCTAAATGTGAATTCATTGGATAATGATGCTTATTTTAAATGACTATTTCATTGAAATCAAGTGAGGTTGAATTTTGTTAATCCATCGATGATTTTGTGGCACACATTATCTCTTTATTTTTTCAACAGAGTAGTCTTACATTCTCTGCTCTGCTTTGAGAACTAATAGTGTTGAGGTGCTAATGGTAAAAATAGTAACCTTGCAGTCATGAAGGTCCCATACGTTGGCATCACTGAGGCAACAACAGAAAACAGCGCTGCTACTGATAGGGCACTGATCAGGGCTCTTCTTCTTCCTAGTTGATCTCCAAGGATACCCCAGGCCAAGGATCCTCCCGCCATTGCTAGCAGCGTTATAGATACTGAAAAAAATCGTTGTTATACAAATTGACATGATTAACAAAACATAACTGCATATACATAGGCAAATAGGCAGTAACAAAAACCTTGCATTGAGAAACAATAAAATCCGAGACAACTGCCGAAAAATGTCGAAATGAATGATGAAATATATTCAAACAGATCAAGGTCAAAATTTAATACGCGAATGAAAAAATTAACAAACGCGACATATTAGAAAATGTATTAGTCCTAAGAAATAAGAAATAACTCTTCAGATGATGTGATGCTGCAGGTTTTTTCCACTTGATTGATTTTTTTCGATCTTCAATTGTTACGAGTACGTATAATATATTTAATATCATCTCACCAAGCCATTCTTTCTTTTCCTCCCCGATACACAGCTGAAGTTCAGCAGCTGGAAGAATATACCCCAAAATGGTCAGCTCAGAGCAATCAGCTGCTAGCCCCAATCCCAAAGCACAGGTCAGAATAAATTGTGCTTTCCCCACTGCCGCTTGGGATAAAGCGTCTTCATGAAATCCCACTAGGACTCCTCCATTTTGAGATTCAATCCCTGAGTCGACGGTAGGCGAAAAAGATGCTGAAAAAGCATTATTTTTTGACTGTTAAACGAACTACAAGTAGTACCTGTTCGTTTAAAAACGACTTATAAGTTAGTCCGGCTCGAAGGACCAGACCCCAGTAGCACAACATATTGGCCCGATATTTATACGTGATTGGTAGTATATCTTTTACAGGCCCAATATTGGGAACTTGTAGCCAATATTGGCGTTTGATCGGCTTAAAACTTTCATCTTATATTGGGTAGAATTATATTAACTATATAGGACCAATATCTTCAAAACTGATGGTTTTATCCATATATTGGTCCATTCATGGATATATAACTAAACGCATATATATATATATAACAAGAAGGAACATTTTATTGGACTAAGCCCTCTAGTAAAAATGCAACCGTAGACACGTGTTTCGATCTTAGGGATCTCATCAGTACGGTGAAAGCAAGTGTAAGGATGAGATCCCTACGATCGAAACACGTGTCTACGGTTGCATTTTTACTAGAGGGCTTAGTCCAATAAAATGTTCCTTCTTGTTATTCACAATTTCCCTCGAGAGCATATCCCTGTTTCATTTATATTCCTGGACTTGGATGTCACGCAGGTAGCTATAGCTGCCTCCGTGGCGACGTCGTTTCTTGCCTCGTAAACACGAGGTGTTTCGACTGAAGCCACAAATGTGCGGTTGGCTTCCTGTTTGTTGACTCCGTTCATTTGTTGTTTCACCTGCAATCAAGTGTTGCACATCCTTACACTTGCTTTCACCGTACTGATGAGATCCCTAAGATCGAAACACGTGTCTACGGTTGCATTTTTACTAGAGGGCTTAGTCCAATAAAATGTTCCGTCTTGTTATTCACAATTTCCCTCGAGAGCATATCCCTGTTTCATTTATATTCCTGGACTTGGATGTCACGCAGGTAGCTATAGCTGCCTCCGTGGCGACGTCGTTTCTTGCCTCGTAAACACGAGGTGTTTCGACTGAAGCCACAAATGTGCGGTTGGCTTCCTGTTTGTTGACTCCGTTCATTTGTTGTTTCACCTGCAATCAAGTGTTGCACATCCTTACACTTGCTTTCACCGTACTGATGAGATCCCTAAGATCGAAACACGTGTCTACGGTTGCATTTTTACTAGAGGGCTTAGTCCAATAAAATGTTCCGTCTTGTTATTCACAATTTCCCTCGAGAGCATATCCCTGTTTCATTTATATTCCTGGACTTGGATGTCACGCAGGTAGCTATAGCTGCCTCCGTGGCGACGTCGTTTCTTGCCTCGTAAACACGAGGTGTTTCGACTGAAGCCACAAATGTGCGGTTGGCTTCCTGTTTGTTGACTCCGTTCATTTGTTGTTTCACCTGCAATCAAGTGTTGCACATCCTTACACTTGCTTTCACCGTACTGATGAGATCCCTAAGATCGAAACACGTGTCTACGGTTGCATTTTTACTAGAGGGCTTAGTCCAATAAAATGTTCCGTCTTGTTATTCACAATTTCCCTCGAGAGCATATCCCTGTTTCATTTATATTCCTGGACTTGGATGTCACGCAGGTAGCTATAGCTGCCTCCGTGGCGACGTCGTTTCTTGCCTCGTAAACACGAGGTGTTTCGACTGAAGCCACAAATGTGCGGTTGGCTTCCTGTTTGTTGACTCCGTTCATTTGTTGTTTCACCTGCAATCAAGTGTTGCACATCCTTACACTTGCTTTCACCGTACTGATGAGATCCCTAAGATCGAAACACGTGTCTACGGTTGCATTTTTACTAGAGGGCTTAGTCCAATAAAATGTTCCGTCTTGTTATTCACAATTTCCCTCGAGAGCATATCCCTGTTTCATTTATATTCCTGGACTTGGATGTCACGCAGGTAGCTATAGCTGCCTCCGTGGCGACGTCGTTTCTTGCCTTGTAAACACGAGGTGTTCCGACAGAAGCCACAAATGTGCGGTTGGCTTCCTGTTTGTTGACTCCGTTCGTTTGTTGTTTCACCTGCAATCAAGTGTTGCACATCCTTACACTTGCTTTCACCGTACTGATGAGATCCCTAAGATCGAAACACGTGTCTACGGTTGCATTTTTACTAGAGGGCTTAGTCCAATAAAATGTTCCGTCTTGTTATTCACAATTTCCCTCGAGAGCATATCCCTGTTTCATTTATATTCCTGGACTTGGATGTCACGCAGGTAGCTATAGCTGCCTCCGTGGCGACGTCGTTTCTTGCCTTGTAAACACGAGGTGTTCCGACTGAAGCCACAAATGTGCGGTTGGCTTCCTGTTTGTTGACTCCGTTCGTTTGTTGTTTCACCTGCAATCAAGTGTTGCACATCCTTACACTTGCTTTCACCGTACTGATGAGATCCCTAAGATCGAAACACGTGTCTACGGTTGCATTTTTACCAGAGGGCTTAGTCCAATAAAATGTCCTACTTGTTATTCACAATTTCCCTCGTGAAACAACAAACGAACGGAGTCAACAAACAGGAAGCCAATATTTTTAAAATATTGGTGTGCTACTGGGGGAAGAACTATTCATCTTATATTTTGGCACATAAGGTGCTTCTAGATGTAGAAACTTCTGGATAAAATAAGAGCCAGTCCGACACTGCAGGTTATACAAGTTTTTTTTTGATTTATCACAAACATTACTCATGCAAATCCCATAAAACGAACGCCAAACTAAATATTCGCATCTGATATGAGAATAATGTCCTTACAAAGGAAACATCATGCTCTACTTGTTGGCAGTCACTGTTTATAAAGATCATGACGCTGATATTTAGAAACTACAAGGGAGTACAACCCATGCAAACTTTCGAAGGCTAATATAAGGTCACAGTTTTATAAATAATAGAGTCCTCTCATCAAGCAAACACGTTTGCTTAGGATTTGATAAAGGTGCATTAGTCCAGGAAAAGGAATCCAAAAGGTAAAAATATCGTTGTATACGATACGTACCGTATTACATTGCTATACAGTGTCAATCATTTTGAATGAAAACACCCTTAGAAACATATATTTTTCAATCGATTTGATTTGTTTAAAAATATTATGAGGGCATAAAACTTGCAATATGCCTTTTCAGAGAATAAACTATGAGAAATATGTCGTTTATATTGAAACCCTCAGTATACTAAGCAATGCCTCTGATAAATGCATTCAATGTACTTGTCTAAGCCTGTGTGGATCGAATTTTTTCTTTCAAATATAATAGCGCAGTTATATTAATTTGCGTATACATGATTAGTATAGAAACAAAGGTACAAAAAATCCATACTCGGCATGCAAAATGAGGGCAACTGAAGCAACATACGTCGATTGTCAGTCGGGCGGCTTTGGGGAGTATCCAAGGGGGGCACCAGACATGTTGATTCCTCACACATCTTTCATTCCAAATTCAGTGTGCGTGCATAATTTCTAGTTTGAGTTTTGTTAAACTCTATCGAATTTTGATGTACTGTAAATAAAAAAAGGATATTAGTATATATCAAAGAAATATGGAAAAGGGTTTTGTCAATGTTGACTGAGAGTAAATTGGCATCACACCATTCTTTCATCTTGGATATATCTCGTACCATTTTTAAGTTAGATTGTCAACATTGTTATCATGCCATAAAATGGTATAATCTGCAAAAGTAGTGAAAAAAACATCAGATGTAAGTAGCCAGGTCATTGAAATACAGCAAGAACAAAATTGGGCCAAGCACCGAACCTTGAGGAACACCACAGCAAATCACACCACTGTAAGATAATCTATGTGTTCTTACGATTATGTTTCTCTGGTGTAAGTACGATTGTAGACTGTAAAGTTCTAATTTTCGTAGCAATATT
The DNA here is from genome assembly GCA_958502065.1 of Chrysolina americana. Taxonomy (NCBI): domain Eukaryota; kingdom Metazoa; phylum Arthropoda; class Insecta; order Coleoptera; family Chrysomelidae; genus Chrysolina; species Chrysolina americana. The sequence goes on along the minus strand of OY293411.1, from coordinate 2,789,205 downwards.
TTATACTTTTGACAAGTCACAAAATACTGCCGCAGATATTTCTTCCTGGTTCAATCCAAAGTGCAGTTTATCGAGAAATTTAAAGATAGCATCGCCTGTACTTTTCTGTTGATGAAACCCAAATTGTTGAGTGCTCAAGATGTGTTTTTTCATGAAATTCATATAAGTCTCACTTCCACTAGTTTCTCTATGATTTTACCAAGAAATGGTTTGAGTGATATAGGTCTGTAATTGGAGGGATCATAATTATCACCTCCTTTGTAAATATGGACTACAATAATTATTTCAAACCAAGGCGTTCACTATCAAACAACACTGTCTTGAAAGGATACGCAGTTGGCCCGGTGTATGAACGGATATATGAGCAAAGAGGGCCAAAGGAGGGGGTCACTGGCTGCAAAGACAACCGCCTCATCGACAAAAGTAAGGATTTACATCAGTCCTGAAGGTTGGTGGAAGAGTGCACGCATGCTATCGGAATGAAGTTCTCCATCGACAAATGAGCCACGGTTCATTTCAAAAGAGGACGTTGTCAGGAATACGGTCCACCACCACCACCAAAAATTATTTTAAAAATGTGCATGAAGCAGGGTTATTTTTTTTCTTATGTAAATTTCATTGTCCAAACATGCAAAATGTAAAGCTCTACGATCGTACACATTCAACCCTTTCAATTCCTTGAATTTTCCTGAAATGTGGTGATATTTTCTTATTCCTTAAACCAGTCGAACACAAGAATTTTGAAGCTTCTGAATTGTCTAGAGTTATTACAGTCTGAGACCACACACTACATCGCAATTCAAAACGTAATACTACCAGCGAATCGCACGAGAGAAATTTATATTGAGAATACATCATTTCCATCAGGGCATAAGTAATTTTCAACATGAAAGATAAATGTTGTTTGATTCGTAAATTAGTCTCCAGGACTATATTATATCTACATTTTCTCAATGTTCAGTTAGGAATTGGGGTACTTCCAATTTCAAGTGATATTCTACTCTCAACAGGTGCTAGAATGTCGTCATTTCAAAATATGAGAGCTAATGATTTTTCGAGAAATACAGCAGAGGTCACAGGACTTGAGCGAATCACGAAAGAGTAATGTATACAAAGTAAAGAATAATGGACCGAGAATACTATCCTGAGGCACTCCACAGGTGATTTTCTAGGTTGTAGATTTTTGAGAACCAATTTGTATTATTGTGTTCGACCGTTCAAATTCTACGAGAGGATAGAACTGTTCCACTAAAACGATAGTATTTACTCAGAAAACATCTCTCTCTAGTGAACGGTATATCATGAACAAAACACACCTTTTCTGAATTTTGAAACCTAATATAAATTTCTCCTAATTAGGCTATATCTTTCCAAGATTATACACGCCACTGTCGTTGAAATTCATCAACTTTCATATAACTTCAAACCAGGAAAAATATACTGAAATTCCAACTTCATTTCCCACATAATGCTCTAGAAATCCCACTTCTGAATTAACATTTTCCCAGAAATAGCAATATTTTCACTCATGGAAATGAACCAGTAGAAACTGGACCATAAAAGTCACTGCAGTTATAATCTACATACCTGAATGAAAAACTCAAAACCTATCCTAACTTGAACCACAATAAAACACACAAAACACTAACACCACGACAACACAGTGAACGGGTGATAGTTTACCCGCAGACCCGGTAGATTGAATCCCCTATTCCTCAACGGAAAGAAGACATTTCACGCTTCTAAATCATCCGCGAAAACAATACTTTTATTGCTGAAATGCTGAAGCTGAAGCACTGTTCAGTAGTCACGCTATCCTACTTCGCCTACTGGTCATGATATCGATTGAAACCGGAAAATCAATAATTATAGACAGGACCGTACTTGGAATTTGTGGCCCTCAAGTTTACTGACTTGTATTCAACGGAGAGTGTAAGACTTGTGTGTAATACTTTGTGAGTTCCAATAAATTCGCACTTTCACTCCCCACTGTCACATGGAGCATGACGCAACACAGGTGTATCGTCTATACCATACGAGTGACGAATATGGTGGTACATACTTGTAATTCGACGTTATGCTGAACGAAATATTGTCCTGATGAAAGAGACTCAAACTGTATATCAACCCCAAGAATACTGGTAGCCTTCACAAAAAGAAGTAGAGGCAATTTTAACACCGTAGGAAGAAGAAATCTGAGTAAAGACAGAGACATAACTGTCGACTATGGAATTCTATGGTACATGGAATCGAGTTAAATTACAATGGAATATCGAAATGGCTTGCAAAAGATTCACAGAATCGTCCAGTGGTAAACCGAGGTTCAGCGTAAAAAACTCATTATAATGGGTTAAGAATATTGTAATAATAAGGTAGCTAACTCATTATATCTCTTTATAGCTAACTCATTATATCTCATTACATATCTTATTATAATGAGATAATATAAGTCATTATAATGAATCAATAATTCAACAATTTATGCAATATGAAATATGAGAGATTTTGATATCAAACAAAACGAGTTAAATTTTGGATTAGCGCCATTCTTGACAATATATCGCCATTCCATGCAAACCTTGAGTAACTCAGGTTTTTGACAGCATTTTCAGAACCCTCAATATGGAGAAGTGTACGGAATTTCGTATTAACTACAACAGATGATGGGTAAATACATACGAGAAGTGGGTCAAACTATGAGGGCTACGAGAGAACGGTTGAAAGAACACATTGTTAAGGTCCGTTTTTCGAGATCAGAAAAATCAAGTGTGAACCAACACGCAGATACATTCCGAAATACGAAAACATTTAGAGTAGTTTTTAGACAAGAAGGTAAATGTGGGCAGAGATAATAAGTGTACCTACTCAGATAAGTAGTATTAATAGTAATACCAGTAGAGTTACTAGTTTAGTAAATTTTCAACAAATGAATTTGCCCACTTTGTTGGCGAACAGGCGTCGAGTGAAGTTGGCGTATCTGTGGTGTTTGAGTAGTTTCTACTATATGAATTCTACCAACACCAAAGGTTCTAAATATTTAATTATTTGAAAATGAGTGAGTTTGAAAAACAACTGAATTTCAGTGCAGATAAAAGCCCGAAACAAATTTTTCGAAAAGTACCACTTAAAAAAATAAATCAAGGTGTTATTAAAACAAGAATTGAATAGGTTGCACTTGTTTCACCTTCTCAATTTTAAAGGTAACATCTACAAGTGCCCCTATTGTGGATGAAATTTTGAATTCCAATTGTTCAAATCCCTCATAGCAGGAGAGATATTAAGGCCGAGACATTTTCAAATGACATCCTATAGTCTAGTCAATAATAGTTATTTGCCTAATAAATATTTCAGTAACAAAAATTTTGTCGTGAATTTGAGTTATGGCTGGAAAACAGGTGACTTTTTTTGTTTTTATTGCGGATAATTCGAAAACTTTCAACTTTTTGTCGAGCATTATTTCATAAAAAATGTACTAAGAAAAGTTCTTTGATTGTGGAAATTAGGAATAACAAACGTCCCCTTCAAGTAATAAATCGATTTGCTTGGCGCTGCAATTGCCATCTATATGTGAGTAGCTCAACTCAAAAGTCGATTTTAACAGAGATTATTTTTAGTGTTTGGATGTGGAGGTAACTTGAAAATATTTGAAGTGTCAGAATTGATTTGCTCACTGACAATTCCAAAAGGTAGCGTTGGATGCGAGTTAAAACATAACTAAGATTTTTCATACATAATTTTTTGTTTTCGTCGATCCACTTGAAATTCCCATGATAACATTTTCATCATTCTGAATCGATTGGCGTTAGCAGAATTGTTCTACCTTCAACCGTTCTCGAGTTGAAAAACTCATCTAGAGTTGAGAAGGGTAATATCTCCCCAAAATTTTGTTTCCGTTATATGCGCATATCAAATAAATCTGATAATTTTGTATTTTTTATGTTTTCAGGGTTCTACTCATTTGTGGTTTTATACTTTGACAAACCATCAATATTTGATTTTGCAAATCCCAAAAATTTAATGGTTGAGTAGGTAACTCAACAAAAAAAGTATAAAGGGGTCAAGTCTGGTGAACGAGCCGGCCATTTTATTGATCCATTCGTTGCAAGCCATCTTTGAAGGAAAAAACTTTCAGTTGGTCTGTCACGATCCCATGAAGATGAATATTCCATATGATAGAATATGCTACCGACTACCAGTAGTCTTGAATGATAACTTCTTGTATTGCAAATGGTAATAAGTTTCTCAATTGATATCTATGAAACTAGTCACAATAGGAAACCGAATTTTTGGGACAGTGCTAGGAAGAGAATGATGAATATATCAAATAATAATAAAGGAATTTCACCTAGTTAATCGTGAATTACAGGGTGATTTCTGAAACGTTGATATTTTGTCATTTTTACCATCGAAAATTTTCATGATCACCCTATATATCCCAACGAAATTATGTTTATACGGTATCAGCTATCTTCGAAGGATGATAATTCACTTGAATATACAGGATGTGTTCGAAAGAACCGGCCATATATTTCACCAATTTTTCAAATTACCCTGTACAAAATGTATGAATTGTGATTAATGATGAAATGAGAATAGTATATTGCATGCCCTAATAATTTTATCAACACTTCATTAGTACATCGAATTTTCAGACATTACTAAAATATTTTTATTTTTCACTCTGTACATAATGATATAATCAACATCTGAATGATATCAGTAATCTGAAGGTACGTTGATGATGAGAGCGAAAAACAATGCAGTTGGCACTTTCAAATCCCGAGAAAATAATTAATTAAAATTTACTGATTTTTAATTGAAAGTCTGTCCATCAACGAACTCCTTTCCTATTAGTTCAAGAGATATTCAACTTTCCCCCTGGTCTAGGGACACACTGTATGCACCTTATCAACTGAGTATTCAAACTGGTCCACCAACAAGTCTGAAGAACACTTTCCCCACCGCATCCCACACCCGTTTTCCTCCTGGAAAGAACCCGGATCATCACCTGGATAACGAGCCCTCTCCGCACCCCCAACCCCTATCCTGCCCGGTTATTAATATCATAAGGGAATAAGGCGAGGTTATAGCGCAGCCCGAAGCAATTTTCTGTTCGAGCTCCCCCGAGACGAGTAAAACGGTGCATAATTGTTTAATTATTGAGTATAATCTAGGCAGCCGCTCAGCACGGCTTATACGCTCTGCTCAAACTTTCATTCGCACTGATACGGCCATTCTCAGAGATTTGGCTTCGAGATAATTTCGCTGTTTAGCTCCTGGTGGAAGGTTTGTCGCACCGGAAATTCTTGTTTGCTGTTCGGGTGATGTTTTACGAAGGCGTAGAAGGGCCACCCATTGATTAAAAAATTATTTTGGCTCATTCTGAGATATTTAGTCAGAATTTCGATCTAGTATCTCAGAATCACCTAATTCCGAGATACTAAGTCAGAATTCAGACTTAATATCTCAGAATTAGCTAATTTCGAGATAATACGTCAGAATTCTGACTTATTATCTCAGAATAAGATAATTCCGAGCTGTTATGTCTGAGTTTTGACGTATCATCTCGAAATTAGCTAATTCTGATATATTAAGTCAGAATTTTTACGTATCATCTCGGAATTAGCTTATTCTGAGTTATTAAGTCTGAATTCTGACTTAGTATCTCGGAAAATTACCTGATTCCGAGATACTAAGTCAGAATTCAGACTTATTAACTCAGAATTAGCCAATTCTGAGATATTAAGTCGGAATTCTGACGTTACATCTCGGAATTGGCTAATTCTGAGTTATTAGGTCTGAATTCTGACTTAGTATCTCGGAAAATTAGCTGATTCCGAGATACTAAGTCAGAATTCAGACTTAAAAAATCAAAATTAGCTGATTCCGAGATGTTACGCTAGAATTCTGACTTAACATCTCGGAATTAGCTGAATCTGAGTTGATAAGTCTGAATTCTGACTTAGTATCTGTAGTATTCTGACGTATTATCTCATAATTAGCTAATTCTGTGGTATTAAGTCAGAATTCTGACCTTACATCTCGGAATTAGCTTATTCTGAGTTATTAAGTCTGATTTCTGACTTAGTATCTCGGAATCAGCTAATTTTCCGAGATACTTAGTCAGAATTCAGACTTAATAACTCAGAATAAGCTAATTCCGAGATGTAACGTCAGAATTCTGACTTAATATCTCAGAATTAGCTAATTTCGAGATGATACGTCAAAATTCTGACTTATCATCTCGGAATTAACTATTTCTGAGTTGATAAGTCTGAATTCTGACTTGGTATCTCGGAATCAGCTAATTTTCCGAGGTACTAAGTCAGAATTCAGACTTAATATCTCAGAATTAGCTAATTTCGAGATGATACGTCAAAATTCTAACATAACAGCTCAGAATTAGCTGATTCTGAGTTATTAAGTCTGAATTCTGACTTAGTATCTCGGAAAATTAGCTGATTCTGAGATATTAAGTCGGAATTCTGAGATACTAGGTCGGAATCCTGACTCAATATCTCAGAATTTGCTAGCACCATCGATTTTTAGAAACTATTTATTTTTTAGTTTACGAAAAATCGTTAACTGTCATCTTACATCTTTTGTCGAGCTGATTCCGAATATATCATTGAAAATGAAATCAGATGAAGGATTGAGCGAGAACTGAGAATGATTTGGTCGAAATCGCAAAAATGATAGTCATTTCGTTAATCCTTGGTGGAATTCAAGTTTTGATACAAAATTCGAAATCAACACAACGAGATACGTAAGAGGTAGGCGATTTTTCAAAAAATGTTAAATAAAAATTTTTCAAAAAGGTTCATTCCGAAATTGCAGAGGTTCCGTTTAAAGCCTACCAAATCTCTAATTGACTCGGAATAGATTTCAATTTCAGTGAGCATATACAAAAAAGATTGAATTCAACGAATATGAGACAAAAAAAAATTGAGAATTAATTTTGGCGGGAAATATCAGCTCTCAACTTCAGATGAACTTTGCAAATCGAGAACGGTTTGAGATAGAGCAATTCTGCGAACTCCAATCGATTCAGAATGACGAAATTGGTATAGTCTGTGAATTTCAAGTCGATCGGCAAAAAACAAATATTACCCAAATAAAAATCGAAGGGGTATACCCCTAAAAATCATGAAAATCACAAATTCATCAGAATCACTTGAAATTACCACCATATACTCAAAATTTTGTGTTGATTCCGAAAATGTATGATTTGGATATGCTTAGATACAAGGTGTACCATAAAATAGCGATAAAACGTCAAAAATTCCCTCGCATCATCTATTTTTTGACAATGTTTATTTTTCATTTTTCGAAAAATCTCAAACTGCCATCCTACGTATCTTAGCGAGCTGATCCCGAATATATCATCAACAATTGAATCAGAGAAAGTTTAAGCAAGTAGAAATAACTATTTGGTCAAAATAGCAAAATCAGCTCGACGAGATACGTATGAGGTCGGTGAGTGATTTTTCAAAAAATTTTAAATAAAAATCTTTGAAAAAAGTTCGTTTCGAAATTGCAGAAATTTCGTAAAAGGTCTACTAAAACTGTGTTTGAATCGAAATCGATTTCAGATTCGGTGAGCATATACAAAAAAGATTGAACAAATAGGAGAAAAATTTTAGAAATTTTTTTGTCGGGAAATAATAACTCTTAACTTCTGATGAACTATACAAATCGAGAACGGTTTGAGATAGAGCAATTCTGCGAATGCCAATCGATTCAAAATGATGAAATTAGTGTACTCTGTAAATTAGAAACAGAAATATCGACGGACACAAATGTTAAAATTGTAGCTTTAACAAAATTTCGAAATATTCAACTCAAAATTGAATTTTACGAATAAGGAAAGAACGTCGAACAAAATGTTTAGCCCGGATATTACCGCTCTCAACTCAACTCAACTCAACTCAACTCAACTCAACTCAACTCAACTCAACTCAACTCAACTCAACTCAACTCAACTCAACTCAACTCAACTCAACTCAACTCAACTCAACTCAACTCAACTCAACTCAACTCAACTCAACTCAACTCAACTCAACTCAACTCAACTCAACTCAACTCAACTCAACTCAACTCAACTCAACTCAACTCAACTCAACTCAACTCAACTCAACTCAACTCAACTCAACTCAACTCAACTCAACTCAACTCAACTCAACTCAACTCAACTCAACTCAACTCAACTCAACTCAACTCAACTCAACTCAACTCAACTCAACTCAACTCAACTCAACTCAACTCAACTCAACTCAACTCAACTCAACTCAACTCAACTCAACTCAACTCAACTCAACTCAACTCAACTCAACTCAGCTCAGCTCAACTCATGAAAAGTACAAAATCATCATACTCACTAGAAATTACCATACTCTATACCCAAAATTCAGATACAAGGTGTACCATAAAGAAATGATAATACTTAACTTAAAATTCTCGCACCATAATTTTTTTCCATCGATTATTCGAACATTTTCATTTTCCATTTTTAGAAAAATATAAAATAAAAGTTTTTGAAACAGATTTCCAAAATAAAAGCATAAATTCAAACATTGGGGTCGAAAAAAAAAACAGTAGATATTAGCAGAATTCCACTGTTGATTTCTGGGTACCAACTTCATCAAACTCAAAGCGGAATCCCACCATCATTGCATGCATATACGAGTACTGCAGTACGTCCACATTTCTTCCGGGTTAGCACAAAAACATCCACCAACTGCCCACTTTTTTGACGGATATATCAGGATCATGTTGGCCACAATTCGTTATAATTAGGACAGGATGCAGCTAACGTATTAACATTTTTCTGAAAAGTATCGATCAAACCCCTATGAATGATACCTCACACGAGCAACGAACCGATTTAAGCTAGAAAAATAGTAAATTTCCTTGTAAGGACATATGAATACGTCTCTTTCAGCTTGCCTAGACTTCCTCGATGAAAAATGAAGTTATTATCCTAATCTAGTCCTAAACATCTTCATTAGAGCTTAACGTAAATGGTCTAATACCAGCATGCATCTAGAATGTAATTTGGAATTACAGGGTACTTGAATATTGATCATTTCTCAGTCTTGCATATGACTATGACATGTGCATGTTTTCAACTGATCTAATGCCTTATTTGCAGTTATGGAAGTCGACAATCTATTTCGGAAACGGCTTGTTCGACATAAAAAATTGGCATATGCTCAACTGAATTAATGAGCAAAAGTTTCTTTGGTCACGTATGCAAAAAGATTGAATTTTTTAATTTTGAATTTCTTTATTTGTTGTAACTTGTGAAAAAGCTCTCCAAAAAATGTCTAATTAACAACCTTTTCGGAAATACCCCCATTTTTTTTCATCCCCTGTGTTTCTTGGGTTCCGATAAGTATCGGTTTACAAGTTTTGTCAAAAAATCAGAAGAGATTGGACTGCATATATTGTGTCTTTGCGAGGTCTAAGAAAATTGAACCACATCAAGAACGGGAGGGGGGACCAGATGCCGAAAGCTACTTGAAGGAACCACAGTCAAAGCTTTGGAGTTTCATAAGGAAGACCAAGCTTTACAGTGTGCTCTGAATCTCCTGAAGTTCCACGACAGACCAAGTGTCAACTAATCTAACTATTCTTCCATAGTCACGAACCCAATATTTGTAACCGTTGGTTTCAGAAGTGGGATCATTGACACCAAGCTGTTTCCATGGACAGGTAGTGTCATAAGTAGTGGTCTTTGGATACAGATAGTCTGCAAGGAAATCTTGATAGATTGAAGGAGATTTGTAACATAAAATGGTTAGTTGATGACTGTTATAGCTATTCTTGTATATCCTCAGATCCAAGATTCGTAACCGATGGTGTCAGAAGTGGGATTATTGGCACCTAGCTGTTTCCATAGGTTTCCAAAGAATTTTTGGGTAGTCCAAGGACATTTTGATAAAGAGTGACCTACATGAGTCAATAAATTTTAGTTTACACGTGTATCTAATCGATCGTTTCTGCAGAATGGACACAGACTGAAACAATTGGTTGTCACACACCCCTAAAGTGATATACCATAACGTAAGTGGGACAAGTGCGTAATAAACTGATTTTGAAGCTGTAAGTCCCATCTCATTGGAAACAACTCTCGAAACAGCAACCAGATGTCAACTTTTTGTTCAAGTTTCTATGTGCTCATCAATTTTCAAAAGTTTATCCAGGATAATTCACCATAACAGTCCTCAACTCCAGGAACTTTCCAAAAGATGCAACGGTTAGTTGAGGACTGTTATGGCTATTTTTGTATAGCCACGAACCCAAGATTCGTAACCACTGGTATCAGAAGTGGGATCTTTGGCACCAAGCTGTTTTTATCGATTTATTAGGATTTTTTGGGTGGACCAAGGATATTTTTGACATGTGGTGTCGTAAATAGACAATTTTGGATGCAGATAGTTTGCAAGGAAATCTTGGTGGATACAAGGAGATTTTCGACAGAGAATACCAAAGTTTCATTCCGTATGGGCTCGTGATTAAAAAACAAAAAATAAATTCCGAATCCGGCCCTGCCTGTTCATCTATCATCTCCCCTTTACGTGCAGAGCAAAGGCCGCAGCTGTAAAAAACGGAGCATATCCTCGACACTTCAACTCAACGGAATAATTCTAACCAATTAACAGGAATGACAAATTGTTTATTTTTCTTTATCCTCTCGGATTTGGCTTTTATTGGGGTCTATTCCCGGGCGAGCCATTACGAAGCTACCCTTGCGAAATCGCGATGAACTCTTCTAATCCGCGGGGGTCGCGAGTCAGTTTATATTTGGATCATCAGTTTGCAGGTTGATGTCATGTGTATTCGAGTGACAGGTTTTAGATACAGAGATATACAGGGAATGTCAGAATACAACTTCAACGTATATACCGAAATCAACCGCAGCGAGGCTGTGGCAGCGGTTTTCTGTGATCTTTCGAAAGCATCTGATTGCGTATATCCACGAAATATTGCTGCAGAAGACACAATACTATGGTTTCAGAGGTGTTTCTTACAAATGGATACAATCAAATCTCCAAGGTAGAGAACAAATTGTCAATACCAATGTAAATTCTTCAGAAGGACAGATAAATTGTGGGGTATCTCAGGGTTCAGTCCTGGGCCCAGTTTTATTCTTATTATCCATATTAATGATCTAACTAACATCAACATCTCGGATAGGTTCACTTTATATGCTGATGACACGACCATATCACATGGAACAACAAAAATAATGATGAATTGAATAAAATTGTTAACTAAGATATAATTGAGTCATCAAATTGGTATGTGAATCTAACAAACTATCATTCAACATCGGTACAATACATTTGCTAACTTTTAAATGTGAGCTTGAAGATTTAGTACTGGATTTAGGAAACATTGAGAGTAAAAGTTATACAAAGTCTAGAAGAAAAATTCCTAGAACTTCACGGAAATTCAAGGAGCTTAGAAAATTTAAAGACTTTGTTTCAAAAAAAAAAAATGTTAACCAGCTGTCACCCCCCTACGAACGACAGCCCTCAGAAGTCAACAGGTCAAGGATACTGAGAGAAAATAATTCGAAAAATCTGGAAGAAAAGCTTCCAGATAAATTGAAAATTTCGAGAGCAGAGCTTCTGGAAAATGCATCTGCAAATCTCTAAAATACAGTAAAGAAAAGTTATGACACTTCTGTTTTACCACTTTCATCTGTTCAAGAGGTAACAATTTATACCTCTTGAACAGATGAAAGTGGTAAAAAAGGTCCACCATTCACTCTTTTCCCTTCAATACAAATTGTTGTGCTTGTGAATTGGTTACAGGCATAATCTAAAAAAGAGTTCAAATATAGTTTTTACCTGTATTTATAGATTTAGGTAATGTTTTTTCTCTCATTAGGATTTTCCCACTATGAATAAGTCTACCCCGGCAGTACGGGATTATAGTCACAAAGGTCAATTGTGAAGTTAGAAATTTTAAAGAGTATTTGTGAATAAAACACAGTGTGTTGTACTTACTTTGGAAGTAATGATTCCAAGAGACGTTCAGCTTTGAAAGAAGCAGTTTTTATAATATAGTCGACTGCAAAACAGAGTAAAACTGGCGACAAACAATAACCCAATGACAGAAAACCAGGACGCAATTGATGGTTGGCAAGTTTAGTTGAGATGTAAAACACTATTTTGAGTTTTAATCGATCATCACAATACCATGAATTCTTAGCTTAGAAGACAAAAAATGTTAACGAATTTTGATTCGCTCATAGTGGTTGATAGAAAGAGATGGTCGATAGAGCCTGTGTGATTTCTTCGATCATAAATTGATGACGCATGCGTAAAGATAAAATAATCGAACTGTACATTTTAAGTAAAGTTTCATCTAGTTGCCTTAATAACTTAACAATTGAGTGACTTTTTTGCCTATGTCTCGACGAAGAAAAAAAATTGGCATTGTTGGGAGTCAAAAACTAAATTCGTACTGTAATCATTGATTTCTAAATCTTGGATTTTTTTTTCTCTGATATTGTAACTTCATCTGATATTGGAGAATTATTGCAACCAAAGCTTTAATAAATTTTGGAAACACAAAGTTACGTTTAATGTTTTTAGAAAACAAATATCTGCATCTATATATTAACTCAATTTCGGTAGTATATTTACGATAAAGATTTAGCTCCATTGACCTGGAAGCCATACTAATCAATGAACTCCAACTGCATTAGAGAATCTGGAAAGTGCAATACCTATACAAAAAAAATATAGTTGTAAAAACTAAAAAACACGCTTTTATGACACATTGAACTAAAAAGAAAAAAATGTCGTGTAAAAAATGATAAGCCCCTTAATAAAGTTTATAGTACAGAAAGAAATCATTAAGTATTCATTTAATTTTCAAGAACAATTGAATGACATCTTAAAATTCAAGAATTCTTCCATTTATTAAAAATGGCGATAGAGCCATTCCATATTGAAATCTGCTGGCTTCCGGATTTTTCATCTAAGGTATTTTAAGGGGTGCTGAAGATTTTTATTTCGTGTTTGATATCTAGTGGGAAAGGTGAGATGTTTGTTTGAACGCCTATTTCTCAAGAGCGAACCAGAAGACCCTGTTTAAGTTGTTTCGTAGACAGGAACGGCATTACACTGGTCGTTGCCAATCTTTGTTCAAAATTTAAACATGTGTTAATATAATTTTGGAGTAGTCTCGTCTACGGGAAGTAGGAAGTTCCTATAAAAGGACAAATAGGTAAGTATCTAAGTGGTTTTAAGTAGTTTCAATCCGATTGAAATGACACATGTGAATGTTTACAACACGATGAGTTAGTTACCAATTGGCGATATAAGCGGCGGTAAAGACCAAAGAGACGCTAGTCACCATATTTTGAACTTCCTATAAAAAAAGTTTGGTTTTGATTGATGAATAAAAGTGATCTTCCATTATTATGTTGTACAATTTGGAAAACACAGTTGAACATAACGAAAATTATCAAATTTATTATGAATTTTTGACGATTTTTAAGTCACAGTTTTCATAAATAACTGTTTCATTATATCACTAATGAATTTTCACGTAATTGAGAATATATTTCATTAGAATTTGAACCAATAAATAGTATCTACAGTTTTTCATTGTTCAGAAGTATGTCAACATCAATTTTTTGCAGCATTTTTTATCGACACTATTTTTTATCTTTTTTTTATACTTCTTCAACACGTCACGAAAAGACACATTTAAATTCGTCTAAAAAATTAAAATCCTTTTTATGTAGTTTTCTTTACAATACCTCCAGTTTTCAATTAAGGAAAATTTCAATTCGCATTTTTTTTGAGTAAAAAAGATGGAACCAGTTAATGAAGCGAAATAAAAGCGGAAAGTTCCTTAAAATTTGTCAAAATTCTGTAAAAATAGTAAAAAATATCAAACCGGCCGCATAAATAATTTTACCTCCATGCTGGACAGGAAATGCGTTAGAAAACTTTCCGAAAATTTTGACCTTGGACCTTGGAACTCCCTCATTCTCAACATTTGCAAAAACTCTCATAAAAAAATTGAAAGAATCCTGAAAAATCGTAAAAAATCCAGGCAGTCGAATAATTTTCATAGTTTGGCCCTTATGTATCGAAAGAAAACCCCTGTGTTATTATAGTAAGTATTAGTATTTCGATGCATTAGCTGTTTTCTGTCTGATATTTGTCTCAATTTGTTTCATTCAATTATATTCGATCTCACTTTATTTTTGCAGTTGGAACAAACAGTTTGATTGTATTTTGAAGGAAAGGACCCCGCACCTTTTATACTGATTGAACGTGCAGAATCGCAAAGTTCGGTGATGGATAGATTTTGAAATACAGTTAAAAATAATTAAATAAAAATTACTGATCTTTAACTTCAGAATCTATCCATTACCGAACTTTGCGATTCTGCACGTTCAATCAGTACATCGAATGCTACAATATACTAAAAATTCAGACAATTTCACCCAGAACAATTTTACCTATAAAAAGTGCGGGGGCCTTTCTGACTCCTTTGAAAAACCGTCCACCCAATGTATTCTCTTGTCAGCCGTGTAAAGTGACACTGTCTGCTTAGCAGTACTGTCAGTTTCATGATTCCCACGAAACATTTCGCATTCCTTCTCCTCTTCGTCTCTACTGTTCTCTCAGAAGATGCCAATCTTCAGAAGAAATTATCCAGCGAAGAAAAAAACGCCAGATGCTGTGCTCAGCATCTCAGTTGCTGCAAAACTTCCATCGAGCCGACCAATTTCGAAGTGAGGGCCCTCCTCATAAGGTGCCCAAAAAACGAAAAGAACAACGATGGCACTGAAAATAAGAAAGTCTGGGTTGAGGAACGAAAAAGAAGCGCTAAAGACGAAATCCACTGCAAAGGCGTCACCAACTGCAAGAAGAAGATCAAGCTGACCATAAAGGTGAAAAACACCTGGATCACCAACTGCAAAAACCAGTACATCGTTATAGATCATGTGTTTGATTCTGTAACTCAGCAAAAGCAAAAACTGCTTAATCCTTACGTTTTGAAAATCCGACAGAAACCTGTTCTGCAAATCTATGGGCTGGGATTTGAGAGCATGGTGAATTCTCAAGCCAAAGAAAAAATTCATAATAAACAAGATACCGGTAAGTATAAGATACGAAATATAAAAATAAAAAAAAATTACATAGGTATTTTGGTCTCCTGAACAAAAATTACAAAAAACTTTTTGGCGGTCTCAAGTAATTTTAATAATAGGAAATTATTCACTAACGTTTGTTCCCAGTTACGTTTTAGCATATTCTTATGAATATTGTATAGAGGGTGTTTCAAATTAAGTCGGCACCATTACCAGCTCCGTTATTATTGATGCTACGAATTCGGTTAAATGGGCAAACTAGTAGCATTTTTAATGGCCTTCTCGATGCCGAAAACAAAAAAAAATTGACAGTCGCGTTATCAGAATATTTCATAAAATGATATTTCTTTCAATGGAACACTCTATATTTTTTCATGCATTTCGATTCGTAATAACATTCTCAACAACAAATCTCATTTGACTTTTTTTCGTAAAGGTGAAAATAAGACTGTTTTATCAATAGGAAACATTTATAACAAACGGATTTGATGAAGCGCTATAAAATATCGAGTAAATGTTCAAAAACACCGCCTCCTTGTTGAACACGTATTTGGGCCCTTCTATTGACACTACGAGTGGCATTCAACACAGTTCGGCCATCAATTCTATTAATTATAGTTTCAATATAATTTTTCAGTTCATCTAATTTATTATGTTTCATTTTGTACACCTCATTTTTCAGAAATACCCAAAAATAAAAATCTAGAGGTGTCATGTCTGGTGAACGAGGGGGCCACTTAACAAGAACATTTGTAGCAATCCATCTGTTTCCAAAACAGCCTCGCAGCATTCTTTTTACGCCAATGACATTATGTGCTGGTGCTCTATCCTGCTGAAAACAGATCATCTGACGAGCCTCCAGATCAAGATCATCGAGAAACTTTTTCAACTCTCTTGTTAATAAATAATATAATGTAACGGGGTCCGTTCAAACAACCATGGTAGAAAAATGGACCGATAATTCTGCCTCTAAATAGACCACACCAAACATTAATACTAAATCGTCTTTGCGGATTGTGGGGATGGACTAGAAATGGATTATATCTACTCCAATAATGAAAATTCATTCTATTAAGTATACATCCCACGATTTGAAAAATTAGCCTCATCGCTCCATATAATATTTCTATAGGAGTTTTGATCTTGTCTGCATTTATTCATAAATCACCGACAAAACCCCAATCGTCTCTCAGGATCATCAGGTTCTAGTGTTTACACAGAAAGATCAAGAATTTTTGACAATAATAAAAAAAACAATAATTTTTGGGCAGATAATAATCATCGTGTGACAAAAGAAATGAGTTTTCAAGAAAAATTTGACCTTAATGTTTTCTATACTTTTAAGAATAATTAAATTAGCTAAATCCTGAGAGATATCTCCAGAAACTAAGGATGACTGTTACCGATTTCCTCGAAAGTTTGCCTTTGGAAGGATATAAGAATTCGTGGTTTCAACTAAACGAGACGCTAGCTCATCCCACCACGGAAATTTCCAGGGATTTTTACGAAATGCTTGACGATCGTTAGTTAGGGCGTTTAGGGCCGTGGGATTGACCGCCGAGATCACCCGATCTCACGCCACTTGACTTTTTTCGTCGGATATTTTGAAAGAAAAGGTTTACAGTACTGCGACGGCGAATAGTGCCGTGAATTAAAAATCTGGATCCCCATGCAAGGAAAAAAGCAACCACGTATCGCTTATAAAAACACATTTTTAAATGTTCAGAATAAAATTGACAACATTTCCAGCATATATTGTTAAAATGTGATATTTTGTTCACAATTTTGATATTTTTGTTCTTCCTAATTCTGTTGTTTTCTGTACTTTCACATGTTATAGCACAGTAAATGTAGTGTTTTACTTAGAAATTCGAGATAAAAAACTGATTTTTGGAACGGTTGTTCCCTGGAAACTTTGTGTCAGGTTAAAAATTGCCAGAATTTGCCTAAATCTTTCGAAACTTCAAAAATTTTATACTTACGGGGTGCTCACAAATTGTCGAAGAATTAGGCTATCAAAATTGTGTAAGTAATTTTTTTCAAATAGCAACCCTTTTTTTTAACTCCAGTAAATTCTACGCTAAAAATACGGGGGGGTTGTTATATCATCTACAACCCTATAAATGAATTAAACGGTTTTTGTAGAATCCTGGGAAATGTAAATTTACCAAAAATTAATATTATTTTTAGGTTTTACTGGATGCAACGTGAATCCCTATAAAAATCCCACTTGCGGTTCAGTAAAGTACAAAAACGAACCAGTACCATTCAGCACCGGCTTTTGTTGTTCCTGCGACAGAAACAAAAGCCAATCTGACAAGATGCAGAGAACTTTGAATTCTTCGGACGGTTACAAAATGGCATTTTCACCCGACATGCCCAAGAAAACTAGAAATACGTTTGATATTGATGGGTTGATGGGAGATAATTTCGACTTATACGGTGAGATTGAATACTAGTTCTATTATCTATATATTATCATCAATAACAACATATTAAATACGATTTTCAAAAAGGTCGTAAGAATGACCAATCACTCCTGGATTATTCAGGATTTCTAGTAATATTGTATGATTTAGTGTTTCATCTAAGAAAATGGCAACGACATATTTACTTTCATCCGAAGTTTCAAAAATATCATTCATGAAATCAGTAGTTACTGCTGTTTTGGTATTTGAATTTGCATTAAAAGCGCATTGAAATGTATCAACACCAGAATTATCATTAATGACATTTTTATGAG
The DNA here is from genome assembly GCA_958502065.1 of Chrysolina americana. NCBI lineage: Eukaryota > Metazoa > Arthropoda > Insecta > Coleoptera > Chrysomelidae > Chrysolina > Chrysolina americana. The sequence goes on along the minus strand of OY293411.1, from coordinate 2,771,332 downwards.
TTGTTCTTTCAATACTTTTTTGAAAATTTTGGAAAAAACATCCAGAAGAGGAGTTATAGGGCGATAGTTAGAAACGTTCTTGTTTTCTCCTCCATTATAAATTGGTTTTAAAGTTTGAGGTAATTTGGAAAGACACCTTTTTCAATACATGTATTTATAATCAGTGATAGAGGTAGGCTAATTAGATCAACTGTATCTTCCTAGTTTTTCAAAATTATCTGATCTTTAACAGGAGCAATGTTGGATTTCAGTGACATTATAATTTCATGAATTTCTTGTTAAGAAATTGGTTTTGAAATAGTATATTGTGTATCTAGTAGTAAAAGCAATACATTCCCGGACGACAATGTAAATTGTTGACCGAGGCGATAAGCCGAGGCCAACAAGCAGTGAAGTCTGGGAATGTGCTTTTACTACGAGGTACACATACTATTTTTTCTGAAATCGCAATCAGCATTATCATAAATTAAGGAATTATACTTATTGTTTGCGTGCTACTGTCTAAAATGTATACAAGCCGTCAAAAATTTTCCCGGATCGTTTACGATACGGGAAAGTACTTTTCGTGCAACCGGACGCAAAACAAGCATTTTGCAACCGCAACAGAGGCCGCAAAATGATATTTTGCGGCCGTTACCCAGAGTGACGGCCGGCAAAAATTTTTACGGCCGTTCCCATAGTGACTGCCGGCAAACTGAACGCCACTACAGCATTTGACATTTCTGAAATATGACAATAACAATGTATTTTGCACCAACAAATAATTCAAAATTCACAACAGAAACATACTTTATTTTTGATATATATTAACATTAATTCTACTGTTTATATCATTACTGATATTCATCCCTGAAGATGAAGCAACTAAATCTATTGTTCCTGAATAATCATTATTTACTTTAGACAAAAACGTATTATTTTCTCTGGACATTAACAATTTGCGATTGACTACATTTGAACTAGATGCTACAGTGCCAGAAATTGCATCGGAAATTTTGTTCTTATTATGGATGGAATCTTCGACATATCCTTCCGCTACTTCTTCTGAAACTGTGGCCTGTGTATGCCTCACTATTTGGTAAGCCGAGATACTTTGCTATCATACTAGGTATTTTTCCAATCGTATGCACTCCAACAACCTGTGCCGAGCACTTTCCATTTTCATATCTCAGAAATAGACGACGAATAGCAGTATGTTTTGGTCGAAGAGTTACATATTTATAGTATATTCTCATATAATCTCGATTAGTTATGGTAAAAACACGCTTTTGATCAGTTTTAGTATCAGGAACAGTTACTATCAATACAGTTTTGTCTTCCTGAATATCTTCGAGGGTCATTCTCACTAATTCATCTCGTCGCAATGCTCCTGATATTCCCATTATCAAAACTACCTATAATGATAATTATTATGAATGAATGAATTTATTCCATATTTATATACCTTCCATAGTAGATGATTTGCATCACTAGCTTCTTTGAGGAATGAATCAATTTGTTCATGCGTAAAAACTTTTGACTTCTTTGCTCGATAACCAACTGACTTTTTCTCGAGGAATGGTACCAATTTTAAAAACTTCTTTACGTCAATTCCATCTCGGACATTAAGCATAGGCTTTACATGGAATAAATGCTACATAAAGTTGAACTCTTCACAATTTTTGATCGCTGCATCAAATATCCTAATAATATGTATTCTGACACCGTCTTGACATTTTGGTTGACACACCAATCTTCGAAGTTGCTGTAACATTTTTCATATTTCCGTTTAGATTTTTCGGGTATCAAATCCGAAAGTGCTGAGTCTGTGAGATCTCTCAGTTCAGGAGGAGTGCAAGTAACTGAAATATCACTGTCGCTATCGGACATCTTCACGACTTCTCGAGAAACGTCAAATTGGTTTGTATTGCTGATTAATTCATTTCCATAGAAACATTGTGATATTGGGGTGTAATTTTCTCTATTCGCATAATGTTTATTGAAATTATGTAATTTTCACGGTTGCACGAAAAATATTGTGTATACTATGGCCGCGAAATGTTTTCGCGACCTCGAGATTATCTTGCCTCGGCCGGAGCGGCCTCGGCGATAATCTCTCTCTCTCTCGGAACGCGAAAGAGCATTTTGCGGCCTTAGTATACAAATAAGTATTCCCGTACAGTTTAGTGCCGAAAACGGTCCGGGAAAGTTCATTGCTTAGCAACGGACTAACATACTAGATTAGCGTATTTTGAGGCCTGAAGTTGCTCCGAGAAAGTGGGCATTCTTGAACGAATTCAGAAAAACATATATTAACTACAAAGTGATGATATTATTGGTCAATTTCAAGGAATTAATTGTAAAAATTGTTTGGATCGATAGGCCAGTAGATGAATTTGAGGCCAACGTGACATCATTTCTTCCAATTCTGATAGAAAGTGTATTCAGAGACATATGAAGTACACCGATGGCATATTTTTTCTCATCTAGACAGAATGATATCCACAATTGTTCAGATTGATCTGTCCATCAACTTTCTAACTCTCCTTCAGGTAAAAGCAGCATCTTTCAAGCAGATCCATCGGCAATAAACGAAGCCGATATTACCGACCATAATGAAGACTATTCTCGACCTTTTCAGCTTGCAAATGATCAGAAATTAACAATCTTTGGTAAGTACATCGTAAACGAATTATAAAACGTAATAAAAATGGATGAACTTCCAATGTTGTGAAGTTATTAATATAGATCTCTAATGGTGTTACTTTACCTGTGATCGTAAAACTGTTATGGATTTGGACAGTGAGGGCAATCAACGCAGGGTTAAAGGCTGGGGTTGTTCGATATTTGGACATCCAACACCGATGTAAATATGAGGGTTATTAGTTATCTACAGATCGGAAAGTTACCGTCATAAAAGCCGATTCAGACACATGCGTGCGCACCCTGAATGAGAAATGCATGCCTGCCGACAGGCACAGGTGTGAAAGTTCAGGGGTAAGCGCGCACGGAATTAGTTTAAAAAATAAAATATATAATTGAAAAAATAATTAATAGAATTAATGGCCGAACTATGTTGAATGCAACTCGTAGCATCAAGAGAAGGTTCCAAATACGTGTTCGACAAAAAGGCGGTGGTTTTGAAAATTACTTCATATTTTATAACGCTTTATCAAATCCTATTAATAAACCAGTCATATTTTCAGCTTCAGGAAGAAAAGTCATAAGAGCTTTGTTGTTAAGAATGTAATTATTTTTGACTTTTTGTTTGTTTTTGTTGCACATTTTGCCTTCTAAATTCAAGATAATTTTTTTAGAAAACTTGGGGCACAATATCCAAAAACGCGGCGGCCAAGACTGCAACGACAAATACACCCCTCCGAACCTGAACCCAGAAACCTACCACGACAGCGCCCACTGCCTGGAATTCTCGAACATCTGGTACGGCGTGTACCACCTCCAGAAACCCACTCTCCACCACGCCCTCTCCCTGCAAATCTTCGAAAAGTACCAGGACGCGGAGAGCACCTGCAAGTGGAGAGACCTCACGAAGATGACGCCCATCGAAATCGGAACGGACGTCCCAGGTTTCGTCAACGAGCAAGCCACCCTCGCCGCCAACTATTCCGTTAGAGACACCAACGATCAAGCCTTCTCGCTGAACTACAAGGTGCACAAAATGCTGATACCGGACACCAGCAACGTGGGGGATGTGCGTTCCCACCTGGAGCTGCGGGGAGGGGCTGGGGAGTACTTGGTGATCAAGGATAACCAAGTGCAGGCCAACGGCAAAGCCTGCAACGTTGCAGGGGTGGGGTACGAGGCTTTCGCTAAGCAGCCAAATCGTTGCTCTGTTTCCAAGGGCTCCTGCCTCAAGAACCAGCCGAAGGACATGTGGAAGGAAGACCACGAGCTGGAGGCGGCCGGGAAGATGGGAAAGTACTTTTTGAAGAACTACGGGATGCTGCCTGAGGAGGCTGTGACGTCGAATGGTGGTGAACAGAATAAAACGCTGACGATGTTTTTCGCGGAGTGTCACACCAGCCTGCTAGATGTGGAGTTCAAGGCTGATCGAAATACCGTTTTGAGGCCTAGCAGCTTGGCTATCATTACGGAGGTGAGCTAAAATCAACCAAACAATCTGTTTTTTCTATGTAAATGTCGCTTTAGGCTCTGAAAGTCGGTGATTATCAGTGACTTTTGAATTTCGAGAATTGTTATGTTTCGCAAGAAAAACTACTCATTGAGTTTTTGTAGAGGACCATGACCGAAATAGGTTGAACTTACGCAATACAACAAAGAAATTGGGAAGGCAAATATGCCCAATTTCGATTTTCACACATTTTTTAAAACACATTCTGGGACTATAAATCAAGAAAGTTTCTTGAAAAGGAAAGAAAACACCCACACAACATTTGAGGAAAGCTTAAAGATGCTCGGGGGTAATACCACCAGTGCTCGCAATACTATTGATAGTAATTATGTCGATAGTTTAAGATTCTGACGAGTTGTATTTATTGAGATAATTTCAAAAGCCAACGAAGTTAGGAAAACATATTATTGTACATTTTAGTTCAATAAATAAAAGCTGTCAGACTGACATTTAGAATAGATATATCCTTCTTTGTTGTTTGCATGCGTGGTTGCCCATGACGACGTGGTATTGGCGGCTCAAAAGGAAGGAACTGTGTACTATCAGTGAAGCACCGTTTTTATTAGTTCTCATATCGCAGGAGATGCGAGTTTCATATAGGGAGTGAAATTATCACAGGAGTACACTTCCCATTCGGGATTATTTTGAATGACCCGATGATAGAGGACAGCACCAAAAGCAAGCCAGCTCTTCAAAATGGAGGCTAGCTAAAGAAATATGGAGGCCAAACAGGATCAGCGCCACGGCAAATAGTACATCTATGAGTGTTTATGAGAGCATTACTTTCTTAATTTATTTTTCAACAGGAATATCCTAGTCAGGCCGTGTCTCCGGAGCCCCAATACAACCGGAGGGCAGGCTGGTGTGTTATTAACCACAGTAAATACTCCCCACGTCTGTGGGGTGAGTGATTACTGGCCTACTGGGTCCGAGAATCATGTGCCCTGAGTAAGTGGAGTGAAATAAGAATTGGGGCCTTCTGCATTCTTCCGGCTAAGTTTTCTGCCGCATCACGGCATATTTTTTGTTAAATTATTGAATTGTTAAAATTGTTATATCCGTCAACCGGTTGCACCCCTACGTGCAACCCTCAAAAGTCAGAGACTTGTGCGATCTAGGGGAAGACGTAGCCCTTACTTTAATACGTGTGATGCCATGCACGAGACCGGTGGCAATGCTGAGATTCGAACTCACGCTCTCTGGCTTATGAGGCGAGGACTCGACCCGCACACCACCGCGGCCCATATAACCATATAAATCCCCTAGAGTAGATGGACAGTTAACTTCATCAATGATGAACACGGTTTTGACGAAATCAATGTGGATTTAAAAAAACAGTGTTACTCAATCAGCAGCATTACAAGTAATTGACAAAATTCGGTTCGGTAAAATATGTGGTTGCAATATTCATGGACCTCAAAAAGACTTTTGATGCCGTTGATCACTTAACACTTCTGAAAATAGAGGCACTGGGAATGGTCTTCTTATTAAAACGAACTATCAGCACCAAACCTCGTAACTTTGAAACTGATAAGCTATTCATTTATAAAGGAGTCCCTGAGGGTTCTGGTTTAGGTCCAATATTATAATTACTAAATATTCTAAATATTTCCGGAATAGGTTTAGCAGATAAATACACCATTTTTGCAGACGAAATATTCATTTTATATGAGAACTCCGATCCTTTAATTCTAGAAAATATATGAAAGAATATGGAAGAGTATGAAAGAATATGAAAGAATATGAAAGGTTGCTTCATTCTAATCTCCAGAACATCATTATCGCCAAATAAATGAACCAAAATATATTCCCAATTTGAAAATGATATTTTGAAGCAAACTTCACAGATAAGGTATATAGAAATATGGATTAATGAAAATTTGAAGTGGGATAAACATATTGACGTCGTTATGTAAAAAAATTCTCCCTTTCGTTGTGCCCTGAGAACATGTCACAAACTCAATCAAAAAATTGCAAATATGATTCTACATTCTCATATCATAAGTCAAATTATCTATCTCATAAACAGTTGAGGAATATGTCTTAAGAATAATTTCAATAAAATATCCAGTGTACATAAAAAATCGTTGAAAGTCTTGTATCGTCTTTCGTATGATACACCAACAAGTCAACTCCACATAATTACAAAAAAACCTCAGTTAGAAGAACTCTGTACAATAGAAATCCATTGAGTGTATTATATTGACAACTAGAGCAAATAGGAGATTTTCGTAAAATTTTGGGCATTCATAATAGAGGAATTAATCGAAGTCTAGACATACAGATATTTCAATTATTGCTGCTCATCGACGATTAGCCTCGAGGTCATCCTGAACCTCCCTCCTCTAAAATTCACAGGAAAGAAAGCACTGGTCTTCTTTGCCCATCAGTTATCATGCAATCAACATCTACACAAAGTAATCTGTGCTGAAGAATGTTTTCATGAAGGAGATCATTATTATTACTCTTCCCAACAGTGCTATTCTCATACCATACTCATTTTTTCAGGTATACATAGACAGTTCAAGTCCCAAAAAGACATCTCTCACAGCGAAAGTGTTCAACTCTGGCCTGGTATCTGGAGTATTCCTCGTAAGCTTGACGGACTGCCCTTTGGACCTGCCGGCAAGCTTCAACAACATCAACTCGAAGCCTGCGCTGATCCCGCCTCAGCATCAACACATCTACAACCTCGATATTGTCTGTTCTTTGCCGAAGAAGTATTTCTTCTGTTCCCTTCAAGTGCTGAACGAGAAACAAGAGCTGATCGCGCTTAGGAAGATAAGGATTCAGAAGGAAGATAGGTGTATATGTATATGGCATTGCTCATGCGCGTGCTTCATTGAAGACCAAGGTCTCAAGTGCAGGCCACTTTCATTAGGTACGTTTTCACCACCCATAAGCGTAATTTTTTTCCGAATTATCTTCTTTTCTATCTAGGTCGCGTCAATTGTGACATTTCTCAGGCAACTCATAGCCATAAAATTCAAAATTCCTCTGTCCACCAAATCTCTGTCTCTCTCTCTCTAACTCGTAAACTGGTTTCGCAAATTTCATTATTATTTGTTCCAAATTCACATTCAAATCTAAATTCTATGGACACACAGATTGCGTTTAAACAAACACGTCCCAAATTTATATCAAAATTAATATTACTATCAATATTGAAATGAAAGACGTCCAAACACTGAAACTACACTTCTGGCTGTCTCTTTTTAAATATTAATCGTTACTGAACGCAATATTCAGCCCTATGCTGTATCACTTCCGTTAAAAATAACGTCACTGTTATTCGCCATTTCCGTTATTTTGCTATTACCAAGCAATAGCTGCTATCGAATCTAAAAATCATACCGGCATGCCGTGATGCGGCAGAAAACGTAGCCGGAAGAATGCAGAAAGCCGTTATTCTTGGTTCACTCCGTTTACTCAGGGCACATGATTCTCGGACCCAGTAATCACTCACTCCACGGACGTGGGGAGTGTATGCTGGGGTTAATGATACACCAGCGCGCACTCCGGTAGTATCGGAGCTCCGACGACAGGGCCTGACTGGTACATTCCTTATGGAAAAAAAATTATAATAAACATTTATGTCACAAGAAACATACATAGTTTATGAAATAAAACATAATTGAAAAGTAAAATATTAACAAAGAATAGTAAAATAATTATAGTACCATAATCAGAATAATTATGTTAGTCGGAGCGGAGAAGATAACAATGACAGAAAAAGACGAGGAAGACATGAGGAAATTTGGAAGAAAAATTATGAGAGCAATATTAGGACCAAAAAAGATCTCTTAATACAGAATAAGAACTAACTTAGAAATTAGACAGGAATTGAAAGAAGACATAATATGTAAAATAAAACAACACAGAATAAGATGGTTGGGGCATGTATGGAGGGCGGGAAAAGGGGCAGTAACATACTCAATTTTGCAATGGGACCCCGATGGAAGGAAGAGAATAGGAAGGCCAAGATCAAAATGGGTGCAGAAAGTGGAAGAGGACTTAGCAGGGCAGGAGTGACAAACTGGCAAGAAAAAAACAAATAGATGGAGAAACGGCCAAAAGCATAAATCAATAGATTGGACGTGATCTACCCAAAAAACTAGATGTAGATAGCTTTTGCGGCTTAACCCCACAAGGGGTGTATAGCCACTATACCGGGTGACCACGAGGTGAGGTACGCCCCCCAATTTTTCTATAGTTTTGAAGATACAGGTTTCAAATTTGGCACGTCGATATATTACTCAAATACGCATATTTTGACTCCATAACCGAAAATTCACCACTTCCGGTTTAACCGGAAGTGACCCCAAACTTTTTTTTTCAAATGACACCCTGTACAATTTTTTTCATTATCAGAAAGAACACGCAATTTGTGATAACACTGTTCTCCAAAATTGAAAATCGGTTGAAAAATGGCGGAGATACAGTTGATTGTTCAATCGAACAAAGTTGGCCGTGAACATCAAACTCAAATCATCACAACTGACGAACGGCGTCAGCATTTACGAGAGGAAGGTTCGAGGTAAGATACAGCTGAAAATCGAGCTTCCCATGTAATTGCAGCAACCATATTTCCCATCAATTATCAAACATTTCCTCAAAACGGATTAGTACCCATAAAGAAAGGCTCACAACTGCCATTTCTCAAATAGCAACATACTCTTTTCACATTGTTATGTTGAAAGATGATGAATTATCAGATTACTCGAATGAAAAGATTTGAAGAATTCCGAAAGGAATCGAAGATACGGGATGTTTCATTATGAGTGTTCTCAAAATTGACTATTCTTAAACATAGGCGGCTTGAACCTACGAAAGCTAAACAAAAATTCATATTTAAAAAAAATAGTGAAAATTTGCGGTACATTCTGAATAATGGAACATTGTGAGTTGTCGAAAAACATTCTACGGCGATGGAGCGAACTTTTTTCTCATTACTCGTATGCTAATCGTAATTGATGGTGGATTCATACAGCAGTTTTAAGATCGTTGTTGGAATAAATATTCCATTAACGAACATTCTTATGACTTCTCACTAGTGACTAAAAACTCATGAATTGGAACTGCTGTATAAATCCACCATAAGAATATAACTGCAGAGTAAAAAAAATGTATTAGATATTTATTCCAATTTCTAACATTTGATACAACTAATTTCTGAACGAAAAAAAAGGTATGAAGTAAATTGTTTATTGGTTCTGGTCACTTACTACACTAACAGAAATCAAAGTAATGAAAAAATGATTTACAAGTACTGTTCAAAATGTTCTCCATTATGTTCTCTGCACAAAATTGCACGTCTCACTATTGCTTCCATAACTCCATTTAACTGAGCTTGAGTAATACTTGCAATTGCTTCTCTAAGGCGATGTTCCAAATCCTCCCTTGATGTAGGACTAGAAGAGTAAACCTTGTTCTTCAGGTAACCCCATATGAAAAAATTCAGTGGCGTGAGGTCCGGTGACCTCGGAGGCCATCTTGTAGGACCATTCGTGCCAATCCATCGATTTGGGAATGTTTCATCTAGGTAACTGGTTACTATTTGGGAATTATGGGGAGGTGCACCATCCTGCTGGAAATACATATTTTGGTAGACGTCGAGAGGTAAATTCTCCATGAATCCTTCTATTTCGTTTCGTAGAAATCCCAAATAGCGTTGCCCATTCAACATACCATCAAATATTATGGGCCCAATGATTCGAGTTCCTATCAGACCTATCCACACGTTGAATCCAAAGCGTTCCTGAAAATTCCCTTGTCTTATGAGCCTGGGGTTTTCAGTTGCCCAGTATCTGGTGTTGTTTCTATTGAACATACCAAGATTCGTAAATCTTGATTCGTCGGAAAATATAATGTTTCTCGTCATATTCGGGTTCCTTATGTGGTTCTCAAGTAGCCAATTGCAATATTGGACCCTTCTTTGATGATCATTTTCGTAAAGGCGCTGATGTATCTGATATTTATACGGCTTAAACCCATGTTTTTTTAGAATTTTTCGAGCTGATTCTCGTCCAACTGGTAATTCATGTTCGATTTGTCGAAGTGATATGGTGGGATCTACATAAACAACAGCCAAAACATTAGTTTCCGTCTCTGCATCAATAATAAAACTATCCTGATCATGTACATTGTCATCTGGTTCTATCCTGAATTGCCTTTCCAAACGTGCGAAATAGTTTCTACTTGGTTGGCGTTGTCTGAGAGGGAATCGTTCACTGTAAAGAATGCAAGCCGCAGTTGCATTTTTTCTACACTCGCCATAAATTAGCAGTAAATCTACTTTTTCATTTCTAGTAAATTTTCGCTCCATCGGAATGTTTTTCAACAAGTTACAATTCTCTTGTTTTGAATGAGTAGAACAAATTGTCACTTTGTTGACAAAATATGCTTTTTTGTTTAGCTTTCTTATGTTCAAAGCCGCCTTCGTTGAAGAACATTCAATTTTGGGAACACTTATATTGTATTTCTGGTTCCTTTCGGAATTCTTCAAATCTTTTCATTCGAGTAATCTGATAATTCATCATCTTTCAACATAACAATGTGAAAAGAGTATGTTGCTATTTGAGAAATGGCAGTTGTGAGCCTTTCTTTATGGGTACTAATCCGTTTTGAGGAAATGTTTGATAATAGATGGGAAATATGGTTGCTGCAATTACATGGGAAGCTCGATTTTCAGCTGTATCTTACCTCGAACCTTCCTCTCGTAAATGCTGACGCCGTTCGTCAGTTGTGATGATTTGAGTTTGATGTTCACGGCCAACTTTGTTCGATTGAACAATCAACTGTATCTCCGCCATTTTTCAACCGATTTTCAATTTTGGAGAACAGTGTTATCACAAATTGCGTGTTCTTCCTGATAATGAAAAAAATTGTACAGGGTGTCATTTGAAAAAAAAAGTTTGGGGTCACTTCCGGTTAAACCGGAAGTGGTGAATTTTCGGTTATGGAGTCAAAATATGCGTATTTGAGTAATATATCGACGTGCCAAATTTGAAACCTGTATCTTCAAAACTATAGAAAAATTGGGGGGCGTACCTCACCTCGTGGTCACCCGGTATATATATTTGAAATATGGATGTGCCTTGTCACGAGTTTTTATTATATTTTCAGAAAACTACCATGCAGCCGGCTTTCAAGGAGGTCTACCCGTACCAGTGCACATTGTCAAGTACACCCTTCTTGACGACATGATATCGGTGATGCTCTACATCCTTCTGTTCCTATGTTTCACCCTGCTACTCATGGGGCTGACCAAAGCTTGCGTAGGCTGCTGCTTGGTCCCAGTTGGCCTGTGGGGTCTGGACATGATTCTGGACCTCCCGAAGAAAATGAACAAGTACCAAGAAACCGACATCGGCCACAGGACGGTGGTGTACGACGAGAGAGGGTGGCCCATTCACCCCGATACGGGGGAGAGGGTGAGGAATATACCGCTAGCTGCGGAGTTCTGCACAAATGCGGTGTTTTTCGTGGTCTGTCCGTTCGCTGTGATTATCGCCATCTTCAGGAGAGTGTGTTCTGATCATAGAAGTGGGCGAGGTGATGACTATGATGTTTGCTATTGCAAGGATGGTGCTGCTGTGCAAAGGAAGAGTGGCAGTTTGCAGAATTCTTTGGTGAAGAAGTCGTCGCAGTCTGTAGTGAAATGATTGCTAGAAGCTACGAATAAAGAGTTTTTTTGTGAAAGATTTATATATTTATTCACCCAAGAAACATTAAATGTTTTTACAGGGAAGTCAAGGATTAATTGGCTATATATAATATAAATACAATACAAATTGAATTAAATTGTCAAATCTGATAAAATTCTAAAAAATTGAGAAACTAAGAAATACTCTTTTAGTTGTAATTTTAACTTCGATAGTCGTTTCATATTTTTCAAACGGTTAGGTAATTGATTATAAATTATGACACCATCATGCAAAATGCACCTCTTTCCAATTTCAGATGTTGCCATACTGGAATGTAGTTCATTGAAATCTGTTGTTAAGTATTTATGAACTACTTTATTTTCTGTACCTACTCAATATTTGGATTTTGTGGCGCACAGTGTACTCAATATTTGTATTTTGTGGTCACTAAGTGAATTTTCAATTAGAGATAGTGAACTTCTTCCTTCTTGTGTGTTGTGATCAATTATCGTCGTACTAGATGCACCAGAACTTGTTGGAATCTTATCATTACATAAAAAGAAATTATTGGATGACTATATGTCTAGAAGATTTTTAGAATGTTTGTTATCATTCAATAAGTCTATGTTCATATCTCCTAGGAAAAAGCAATTCACATTTCGATTGTTAATTTTGTTAATTTTATTATCCAATATATTGAAAAAGGTCCGAAATTATAATTTTTGGGTTTTTGATTTCAATTTCTAGATAATTCACTTCATCTTCTTCTTTTTCCAAAATAATGAATTCTAAATCTTCATCTATGCACTGAACCAATTATCAGCATGAATTTAATTGATGAAATTGTACATCAAAATGGCTCCAACGACGGACTTTACTGATAAAATGTAACTCTCTTGATCAATTCATGAATAGATTTATCGTCCTGTGTACTACTTAATGAAATTCAATTCGATGAGACAATGAACAGCTATTACATTTTCAATGTATGAATTTCATTGATATCAATCATCTAGGTTGCTAATATAATGTAGTATGTCGACGAGGCAATGAACAGAGATTATATATCCAATGTATTAGGTTTATCATGAAGTAAGTTCATAAGGCAATCAATAGTAAGTACATATTCAATGTATGAAGTTTATGATGCATGACATCACACGCTAAAAGGTAAGGGTCACCTCTTCCCTAGCTCACACAAGACTTCTGAGGGTTGTGCTCGTAAGGGTGCAGCCGTTTGACGGAAATAACAACAATAACATTGCATAGTGTCGTTAAAATAATATATTTACATATATTGATTTAAAATATATATAATGAAAAATGTACATGTGAATTAATGAATATTTCATCAAAAATGAGCTATCAGTCGCAAAACAATGATTCATTGAATCACTAATATAATCTTCCAACTCTTGGGCAGAGCATTCTTCTGAACTAGCCTAGGTGTGAGCACAAAATAGCCATGCAAATTCCAAAGTATTGCAGCATCGCGACTATCTGTAAAGAAAAATCATTATACTTGTTCATTCCTTTCAAGCATGTTAGTAACATTCGAATTAACAAAGGTATACAGTTCAAATATGAAGGGATTCATGAGTTGCAGAAAATATTTCTTTTGATAAGAATCGTTACAGACCCCAATTGTCAGTTTTTTTCAGATGATTTGTTTATTCTTTTCTGACTTCAATATTATATTCGCATTGTTATGTACTGTCGCTACTTGATGCTCTTCATCACTGAACTATTGATTTTTTTTATTTCTTTACCTAACAATTGACGTTGAAACGACTCTTTTTATCCAGTGATATATGATTTTCAAATAAATACTTTAACTGTATTTAATGATTTCTACTCACTTTTCTGGATATCTTCGGCTCCAAACTTCTAGGATGTAATTCTCACTTTTTTCTTCAACGGTTGCGACTTTCATATCTTTGGAAATAGAGTAGCATACGATGTCCACAACCTATACTCATTTTCCAAAGACTAGGTATATTGAAATCTGGGAAATAAAGAAAACGTAGAGCGAGTGAAAAATTAATCAACAAAAAATTTTGTACCAATCTGGATCCATAAGGCTGCTTATAAAATGGTCACTTCTTGAAAATGTTTGGTATATTTCCTTGTGTTTCCAAATCTCTCAGTAAGTACTGATGCCGCGTTCTTTGCATTGTCAAATTGTTCAGCACTAATATTATTGAGTTTATCTCTTGTGCAAGTCTCTGCATCTATTTCTGTAACAGAAAGTTAGTATTAGTACATTAGTCAATATAATATCTAAATGATGAATATATTTGAAGTATATGTTACCAGATATATTTGAATTTAAAATTGATGTAGAGTTCGGGTTCATAACCAAATAGTCAATCGACAGAGGACCCTGCAACAAGAAAAAAGTTTGGATAAACATATATAATAAGTAGTATTTGCATCAGTCACGATTTACTTATACAAAACGACACTATATGTAAAAGGAAATGAAGAGAGTATATAATCAAATGAGCATAACATGATAATATATCCTCATCGGAAACTTACATATATCTTTTGTTGTTTGGTCATAACATGGTTAAAGGCAATTTTCATGATGACTCTTTTGTTGTATAGCTTTCCCCCCGAATATATTCAATAGAATCCCCAGAAAGATATGACACTAATGAAATGAAGATGTAACTAAAGCTCAAGTTATCTCACGAATTTTTCATTTCGAATTTTTTTTCAAGATTTCTTTTTCTAAACGGTAACGGTTCGTATAAAGACATTTGAAGAGATATCTCTTCAAACATTTGGGCAATTGAATTATCTAAAACCGGCCTCTGCTCCTTTGCGATTTTCACACACTTCTTCCACTTGTTACACAAATTAGTTCTAATCACCTACTTCTGCACATGAAGATAAACACTGATCGACTGACCCTGTTTCATCCGCTACCTATCTAGCCCTGCTTCTATGAAATACTTGCCGGACTTTTCGAAGAACTGGAACAACGGAAGAAAGTATGGGCATATGACGATATTATTGATACGATGACTTTCTACATCAACTCATGTATCTATACATGGTATTTCGAATTAATTGAAAGATGTTTTTAGTTATTGGCGTGATGTTATCGTTGATCAACAACTCTTCTATGAAGTTGATGTTTCTTTGATGAACAGAATATCTTCTTTTATCAGTTACATGAACATTGTATGTATATAATGGATATTTTCATTGGGTGATGTATAATTGGTCATCGATTGTCAATGATCCTCGACACATTATATCAATGAACCCAATGATGAAGCTGTCAAAAATTTGATATTTGTAAACATTGAAACAATGTAATATTCGTAGCATTAGAGTTGATAAATGCTGTTTATTGATATTAGGAACAATATTTTTTTGAGTGTGAAAATACCAACACCGCCTCCTCTCTTCTCTCTGCTTGAAAATATAGAATTGAAGTTATTGAAACAATAAAATTGTTCCTATAGTCTTTAGATAGCCGTTTCCGTTATGACAAGAATTTTGATCTGGTTTTCATTTGCAAGTATTTCCAGGTTGTCAAGTTTATTTTTTATTGATCTTGCATTCATATATAATATTCCTACTTCATCATCTTGAAGTGCTTTTTGTAGATCTAATGATGAATAATCATAGAGATTGATAAAAGTTGTATCCATGATTTATTCGGGAAGACATTTTCTCTTGGTTGAATTTATATCACTTGCAGGGTGCTGGGAATTAAGTTTTGTTTTATAATTTTTATTGGAGTGTTAACATTCCAAGATATCTGCATTTTTGCACGTTTTTTCTTCATATTGTTTTCCACAACAGGGACAAACTGTATTGTTTCTACAGTTCTTTGAAGTATTACCGAAACGATAACATTTGTATCATTGGGTTGGCAAATTATTATCGAATACTTTCAAATTTTGCCATGAAATGAATAATTTTCCAAAATTTTCTTCAAATATTTTCTTATATAATCTTCCACTAACTCCCATAAATATTGTATGGGAGTCTTTAATCTCAATATATTCCATAAAACGTATTTTAAAAAAGTCATCCTCATTTATAATTTAATTTTGGTCAATAATAATTTTTTATTATTCTTCCTTGTCAATACATTCTTCAAATTTCAGTCCTACAATTTTGATTTTGGGATTGATGAGCTTCTTTTCTTCAATGGAATATTTTTTTTCTAATTTATTATGAAGTTCTTCCTTTAGAGCTTCGAAATCACGTTTTCTTCACAGGGACATTCATTTTTTTATTATCAGGACACTGTTGATTGAACTTGGCATTCCAACACCCTCTATTTCCTGGTATTCAAACACAAAAAATTTGAGTCTATACGGAAGAAGCAATGAAACTCAACGATTTTCTATTTTTGTCACCCACCACTAATTGGGCTTAGTCGTAATAATTTATTCACAAGTGTCACTGTTGAGTCTTCTGGCGCTTCAATTAACCAACATCATTTTTAAGTGTTTAAGTGGTTCCAGTCACAATAAGTGAACTTTTTTATCGGGCGATTATAAATGTACTTATCCGAACAGTAGTCAAAACAGGGGGAAGCGACGAAATAGAGCTGGGCATAGGGGTAGACAACTTTTATTTGCTAGAGGGTGGCTTGAAAAATGTAAGCGATAGCTTGAGGATGAATAATTACCAGTAATTACAGTTAAAACTTTTCTCCTAGCCTTGAAGCCCAAAACGTCAACTTCAACCCTGAAGTACAAGTCAAAAACTAAGAATAGCTGCGAAATCATGAATGAACCCCACACATCGCACGCCCTTGAGTCGTGTTCATCTCCTCCATTCAGGGGGATGCTTTCGGATGCGTGTTTATTATGAGTTTATACCGGAAGGTTTGTGCTTTTTTGTCGTTTAACCAAATTGGATTTTTATTTGTTAGGTTGGTACAAGTGCCGGCGTGAAATTGGGGTGATATATTAGACGTGTGTTGGGTGAATTCCGTTCCGTATTTGAAATATAGCTGCTTTTTCTCGTTATCCGATCAAAGAGATTTCTTTTATTTGCCACGGTTGGAATGCTGCTGGTTGTTTTGGTGACCTGTTTTGTTTCATGGAATGTATTCCGAATTCCAAATGCAAACGTTTACAAGAACAAGGAAACAAGTTAGAGAACCGTTGCCTAAAACTGAACGAAAAATTGTAGGTATTTTATTCAACACATTAATTTATGAAGCATGATTTTTTCAGGACGATCATCAAGGTTTTCAACATCTATTTTAATTAGTTCTTCGCATCTACAAATTCCGCATAATATGTTAAATAGTAAAGCGATCTAAAACGTCAAAAATTTTGCGTGATCTAATTTTTTTAAACATTTTATCTTCCATTTTTCAAAAAAATCACAAACGACTGTCATTAATGTATCTCGGTGAGCTGATTCCGAATAACACCAAAAAAATTCTTTTCGATGACGAATTGACAAAATTTCAGAAGATTTTTATTCAAAAAAATGCATCAATCCACAAAATCAACATTTTCTAAGTGAACGCTTAAAGATAAATCAATTCTGCGAACGCCAATCGATTCAGAATGATAAAATTCCTACTCCGTGAATTTTGGATCGATCAGCAGGAAAAAAAACTAATCGAAAAAATCCAAAAAATCATTAAAAATACAAAATCCTTATATTCGCTTGAAATTCGCACTATAGATGCAAAATTTCATGATGAGTCCGAAAATATATGACTTGTACATGCTCAGATATAAGGTCTAGCATAAAAATGGAAAAAACCTCAAAAAGTCACTCACGCGATCTAATTTTTGAAAGTTTTTATTTTCCATTTTTCAAAAAAATTGCAAACGTTTCTCGAATGTATCTCGACGAGCTGATTCAGAAACTTACCTCAAAAATGAATTTCGATGACGAATTGAAAACATTTCAGAAGATTTTTATTAAAAAAATACATTTATCCACAAAATCAACATTTTCTAAGTGAACGCTCAAAGATAAATCAATTCTGCGAACGTCAATCGATTCAGAATGATAAAATCAGTATACTCTGGGAATTTTGGATCTATCAGCGGAAAAAAAGGTCCCGAAAAAAATACAAATAAAAATCTTTATAAGTAAATACAAAATCCTCAAATGTGATCAAATTCGCACTATATATGCTAATTCCAAGAATGTATGATTTATACATGCTTAGATACAAGATTTAGTACAAAAAAATAAGAGGTCCAAGAACTGAACCTTGAGGGACATCCGATTGCACAGTATATGCAAAGAATCTTACATGAGGTGATAGCTTGATGCCCAATGTTTCAAAGCGCTTGGTGTGTTCAATCTGTTCACCATTGGTTGTCATATACAATGACACAAGTTCTGTTCGAAACGAGACCTCACATTTTTGTAGCATTTCTGACGTTATCCGACAATAGTTTTCAATAATTCGATCTAGTTGGGTTAAATCTATAGAGATCTGATGTTGGTAACACTATTGAAGTTGTGTCTGAATGAACTTGTCTTAAAAGTGCAACTTCACAGGTTTATTTCTTACTAGATGTTCACGTTCTGGGTTCCATTTCTTGTTGGCTATTAATCCAGTGGAATTTAAAAAAAATCGTAATTATTTCTCATAGATCTTTTTGTTGTATTTGGCGTCAATTCGACAAAAAGTCTTTATATTGATTCTCAAGAACTCTAAACTTTTTATCATTATTATTAATATTAATAATTATTGGCACTTGCAATAGTAACCTAACCTAACCTAACCTAACCTCCTCGAGAACATTGCACAAATAGATGTAATTCAAAGTTCCTAGGGAAAGTAGTTGTTTTCTGCCCGATGTTTACCTCAAATTCTCTACTTTGTGTGAGAGGGAGAGGGGATTTTAACTTCGTTAAAGTTATTTGATCCAATGATACGCCAACAAATTGTAAGTTGAAATTTTCTAAGGTATACTATAATAGAGGAATTCTCATTAATTATGGTAAAGCCAATATAAATCGATGTAATAAGGCCTCATTAATAATTGATATTTTCAAGAATACAGTCAATCGTCTTATTGTGATTATATAGGTAACATTGAAACGAGCAAAAACCTGATTACTGTGTTAAATCTATGACTGCAGGTATAGAATATTGTAATATAATTATAGGTAAGTAATGATAATGATGTGAAGTAGATGAGTTTCCGAAGAGATTTTACCTGGGTTGTAAAATACGAGTAAGGCTAATGAGAATTTTTGATGATGAGGGGTAACATCTAAATTAAAGAATGAAATTAGGGCAAAAATATTAAATATCATTATACAGTTTTATAGAAGTATCTTAATAATTATAATAAATTAGGAATTATTGGAAAAAAAAAGGAAAATACTTCAGATTTTTTTTAACTGCAGGAAATGAGATAAGAATGATTGTTTGTTGAAATTTTTAGGAGTCCTTACTTTCCCTGAATCTCTTAGAGAATGAGTTTTTAGTTTATTGTGCGCAAAATATGTTTATAAACGTTTTTACACCTGGTCAACTGCCTCATTATTAGTATTATCATCATTATACAGGGTTATACACGTTATTCGACACGAAGCCTTATGGCTAAAGCTTTTGATTTTTTGAAAGTTTTTTCTTTACGATGGATAGGGGCCTATTGGCCCTACATTTTGAAAATATTTTCATGTTGTACAGGGTGTGCCAAAATCACGAAACGTATCAAAGTTGTTATTTTTTAAACGGAATGCCCTGTATATTATTTCATTTTCGGATTTTTCGATCAAAATAAAGGTAAGTTCCATTAAGATTTAATTCGCCTAAACCTAATGGTTTTTGAAATATCTCTTATTTTGTGAAAATGCTTTAATGCTTAAATTCTCAACCAATGTTGTCTTGTTTTCAACCAAATTAATGCTAGAGGCTACTAACTGAATAACTTTCATAGAGCAGTTGTGAAATATTTACTAACTTATACAAGGTGTGTAAAAATTAAGGCAAAATAATCACAATCTTTGAACGGTAATAACTTGTTTAATTTTAATGGAACGCCCTATATTTTATGTCAAGAGCAGATGTCAAATTTAATTGTCTATCAAATACCACTATACATTCATATAGCTAACTCTTCACGTTTTCAAGTAAAACGCACATTTTTATTTTGCAAACTGATTTTGAGAAATTTATTATTCATCAAGTCAAAGTTCAAAGATTGTGATTATTTTGCCTTAATTTTTACACACCTTGTATACGTTAGTAAATATTTCACAACTGCTATATGAAAGTTATTCAGTTAGTAGCCTCTATAGCATTAATTTGGTTGAAAACAAGACACCACTGGTTGAGAATTAAAGCTGATGCTTCATTTTCACAAAATAAGAGATATTTCAAAATCCATAAGGTTTAGGCGAATTAAACCTTAATGGAACTTACCTTTATTTTGATCGTAAAATCCGAAAATGAAATAATATACAGGGTATTCCATTTAAAATATAACAACTTTGATACGTTTCGTGTTTTTGGCAGTCCCTGTACAACATGAAAATATTTTTAAAATGTAGGGCCAATAGGTCCCTACCGATCGTAAAGAAAAAACGTTAAAAAAATCAAATGCTTTAGCCATAATGCTTCGTGTCGAATAACGTGAATAACCCTGTAGATACAAAAGGAATAATTATTAGGTATATACGTATGTAGAAAAAATAATGTTTCTCGAACAAATACTATATTGGCATGTATACAAACCATCAGAAAAGAGAATATCTAAACGGTTTACACCAATCAAAACTATTAATAACCATTTTGTTTTTAAATAGATGCTTCTTAAAAAAAATATTGTACCGTTGGTGTTTATTATTGTTCCTTTATATCATGTTGTTGACTCATTCTGCCAAAAACCCTCAAACTTTTTTTTCTTCAGCTATTCGTCTGATCAAATCATGAAAAAAATCATATCAATTATGTTTTTAAGAACTACTCCTTCAAATACTTCAACGAACGTTTCTTTTATTGGAAAAATTTCTTCCAACTCAAAATTATTCCATTCGAAAAAATTGCTTGACCTTTGGTGTCGCAATTTTTCAATATCAGTTATTCTCGTAAAATTATTTCGTTGAATAACAAAATTTATCCGATAAAAAAAAATCCGTTGATAAAATGGACACTGCCGTCACTGGTAATGGTATTTATTACACGAGAATAATTACGAATAGGTAAACTGGTTTATAATCACAATAAAATAATAAATCAATACCTAGAAGATCAGCTCTAGCGGCTAGAAGGATTCTGACTTCATTGTTAAAGGGATGTTCAAGCAATACTAATATTTGCGGTCAATTATTCTTCAACACAGAAAAATCCAACCAGTTCGATTAAATAAGTCCACCACAGACTGCGTAAATTTTTGCCTTGGTGTCCACTTCTCATCGTTAATATTTTGAACAGTGGATGAATTTAAGCGTCAGACCAATTTTGACACCAACAATTTTTTTGTCTTTTAGAAACTGCGGTATATTAATGCGTATTTTTCTAAATTTCATCCAGTATAACCAAAATTACCAATTCCAAGATTGCCAACTTAATTTTCCTCTCCCTTTCTTGAAATCGACCTGACTTCGGTATAGGCGATCCGCATGGACCAATCAGAGCAGTTGTGTCTAATTTGGAAGATTTATCTAATTTTTTGTGGCTATACTGTTTACGATAGGTTAGTCAGGTCAAATCAGGTCAGGTCAGATTTGCTAATAATTTACGCATTTCCAAGTAACAGTTTTTGAACTCGAGTATTTGTCGTTATACCAAAATGCAGATGTTTTTCCTATATAGGATATTGGGATTTGTATTATAGTTGTTGATATCTTTTGTTGATAAACTATTTCACATAATTATAATACCTACTGAAAAGGTATTACAACTGATAAGATCACAAAATATAATGACCCATTATGAATTTTATCTTAGAACTAATGACAATCAACATCAATCGGTACACATATGATAATTTATCGGATTACTATAGAGAAGGTTGGGTAAGGTTAATTTTCCTACTTAATAACATTTTGCTGAATTTTCTGAATTAAGGGAAAAGTGTGTTTGGAAATATAATATCCCTAATTATCGACTTGTAGAGATTTGTTTACTGCTTAATTCAATCGCATTCATATGGTCGAATTGAATGTTGGTATCGATAGTAAAAAGCACTTTCCAGCTGAAGAAAGAAACAATACAAATCACAGCATATAGGTACCATCCTGTAAAAAAAAATCTACCGCCACTGCTCACAACCCCGCAGCTATAAAATAAATTGTTCGGGTTGTAATCCTTTTAAAGCCAATATTAGTGCCTAAACCAACGACTAGCCAATGAATATAAAATAATCATAGAATAATAACAATATTAGGATGGAATTTCAACTAACTCTAAATGTTGGGATACATTTTAATGATCTTGCCGTAATAAAACACAAAGAAGCAGAGGATTTGGGAAAAACGCGCGGTATATTACAGAATAATTGACAATACCGTGGATCCCACTTTTTTACTTAGGTACTGTTTAATTTTTGTATTACAGATTCATCTGTGATAAAACCTGTGAATTTTTAAATGGCAATAAGTACCTATGTGGGAAGTGATACCTCATTTGAAAGGTATTTTCCTTCTTGATATCAAACAACAAAAATAAATTATTTCTATCGACTCGTCTTCAAGATATTAGGAGCTTGAAGTTGGGAAATCACTTTTTATTCACTCAATCAATAAAAATAAGATCCAGCAATGCAACTGTTTGAAGATAATTATCACTGTCAAGGAATTAAATGATCTTACTATTTACCAATAAATAAAATGCAATTACGTTTAAAATTTTTATTTTATCCCACTAAACATGATACATAACAAAAATATTTTCCAGATATAACTTTTGTGCAATTTTGTGATATTGGCAAACTAACATTATATTAATGTCATCTGTGTTTTCAACTATATGTTTATGTAACATAAAAATAATGTGACCAATAATATTCATTAGATAATACATATAATGTTGATTATATGTTGCCCAGATATGTCTTAGACAGAGTAGTTATGTTATTTGTTCGATATTTTTGTCTAACCTCCTCAAAACATTACTGACATGTGTACAGGGAGCCTTGAAATTAATATTATCTTAAAGGTTTCTTAAATGTAATTTTTGGGTAATGACCACGTCATGACGTCATTCATATGACATTTCAACATAACCTAAAACCTAACCTCCTAACTACGTAACTTAAAAAAATGATATCCACGTTCAAACAATATTACCCAGTAAATATGAAATAAATATATCACTGACGCCATCGTTCATTTTATCCTAATAATCATGGCGGTCATAGTAGGAGTTTTGAGTTCATAGAATTAAAATATAATTCAAACTACTTGAAAGTGATTGGAATCAATAGGATTGCAAAACTCATTATTTTCATGGTAAGATTATGATTTTCCACTACTCCATCCACTAATTGTTATTTTATCATTTAGGTTATGTAGTGAATGTAGTGATATCTACTATTGATTAGAGAGTATCTACATATGATGCTATGAATAGTAGAAAAGCTATCAGTTGCGGTTCCTGCTAATCAGATATTGGACAGCATGGAAATGGTTGCTGACATCTAGAGCTGTGTCAAATTATTTTGAACTGATTGATCAAGGAATTTTTGGAACTGAAACCAATGAATTTAGCTTGCTAAAACAACAATATTGGAGCTGCTTAATTTTTAGTGAACTCAACATTATATATTTTATACAGAGTGTTCGGATCTTTCTTAATTTCATTAATCTATGATAATATTAACATTTCTTGAGATTGTAGAGAAATCACTTGAATTGTTTAATACAAGTAATGAACTAACTGCATTTTCTCTTTCTTTTCAGTTTGGTAGTGTCTTTTCACATTCCTCTATCAGTTTTGATGTACAAACTGGTACTTAAATAGCAGTTGTTTCCGAACTAATCGAAGATGAGCCCTTCTGGACTGGGCAATGAAAAAAATCCAAAAGTTTTGAATTGATAATAATTATGGACATACTGAAACGTAAGTACTTATTTTTCTTTTACCTCTAGGGGCAACATAGAATTATTAATAATTATTGGATGGTCGTTTTCTTATATCATAAAGATTAATATGAGTTTTCAGGGACTGTAATGACTATACTTTCAGAATATGTAAAAGATGTTTGCAGTTCAATCACAGATGACGAGTTTGACTTATAGTGATGGATTGGATGACATTAGCAGAGCAGAAACTAAAAAGAAAGGAGAAGTAACCGAGACAACATCCATATGATTATTGATTCAGTGATATCTGTTTTTATTTTTCAAAAGAAATAGGTTTTCATTCCATATTATTCTTATAATATCACTTAACTTTGGTAGATCTATCAACAAATTTTTCATCTGATTCAGGTGGTGAGTCATATTATTAGGTACTTTGGTCTGTTCATAGTGATTCAAGATTATATTTTTTATACTGTTAATTTCAATTTAATTGTTAATGATGAAACTGTCTTGTTTTATAACGCTTTATCCATGAGAGTTTAATCATTGACAATAAAGTTTTTTGACTGATATGTTTTACATCATTATCCCCTTATATACATATTTTATTTCTTAGTATACAGGGTGGAGCTTATACTCATTATTTACCAACACTTATTTTTCTACACTTAAAGTTGTATTTCTGGAATTTCAATCGCCACTCTTTGGTAGATGAATAACTTTGTCAATTGCTATTGTTGTTATTCATCTACTGAAATTCCAGAAATATACCTATAATTATAGAAAAAAGTGTTGGTAAATCATGAGTATATGCTCCACACTGATGTTACAATGTTACATTTTACAAATGTTGCATAGATGTTTTGAGTAACATTATAAGTATGTAATAAAGTCACATTAAAGTTACGCAAAATATGATACATTTCTGTAATGTTAAGTGATTAACATTACATTGTAATATTTAAAAGAGGCACAAAGGCATATGGACGCAACGTATCTGTAACATTAAGCATATCTCTGAATAACATCAACAAGTCACAATGTGATATAACAGTTATGTTTAAGTTATGTTTTCATGGGATCCTCCTTGATCGAAAATTTTTTGAGGTTCTTAAAAAGCAATAAAAAGACCTTTTCTAGAATTCGACTCAAATGCAAAAACATGATGATATGACATAATTTTTTTCATCAAATCGCAATTGTGGACGTCTATCAGTGTCAAACTGATCTTTGATTGAACGAACTTATGGCCGATTCAGATATATACATGCGTGCCCATGCAGGGTTTTTGAAGCACGGGCAGTTTAAACGCGTTTTACTTACATTTCTATGATAAGAACATATTCTATTTGGTTCTGCCTTCTTGAACTCAATGAAAACATTTTGAATTAGGTACATTGTATGGAAGAACATCAAGTTGGCTGTGGTCCAAATTCGATGATCCAAGTGTAAAAAAGCAAATCGATCGACCGAATTTGCCCTGATATGTTGTTACTGCGCAAACTTTGTCAGTAACTCATCGTATATTCCTAACATTCCTATCTGAGAAATGCCAAAATACATATATAGGTATGTAAACCTACCACCTACCTATTTCCCGTTTTTAAACTTATTGAAAACCCTATTTGGAGATGATTAGATCTTTATTTGACGAAACAAATGAATACGATAAGTTACACAATCACATAGGTATATTTCCTTGATTCAACATTTGCAGACTATGCAGGACGGCTGAAATACCAAAAAAGAACCTCAGTTAAAACATCCTGCACACAAAATTAATCTTCCAATCAATAATTGTTCATCAGGAATTATTTTACTTGCATAGGTCGAAGTGTGATGATTATTTTTCATGTGATGAAGGGACAAGCGATACAAAGTTATAAAACCTTTCGCGTCCACCTCAATAAGATTTTAAATCCACATATCAGCTCGATACAATCACGCATAAGCCAGTAACAAACCCAGTACAAAATTTTCTTTGAAACAAAGCTACCGTCGTAGCTGGCCACGTAAAATTGAGTCGCTAAAACATGTTAGGGCCAATAAAAACGTAATTAATAAATAGCTTAGCGCGATATACCGCGGTAACTTTGCGTTATTAAGGTTGATACTGTAACAGTCACTCCCTAATGGATTCCGACAACTACTAAGGAGATTTTGACTACCACGGGTGTAGCCAATTATAAATCGATCCTTGCCCCGCCAATCAGTGATCGCCGTAGCTCCGCCCACAGTACCTTCAAATATAAATACCAAACCTCTGTAGTTCTCTCACATTTTATCGTTGTCGCTTGGGGTACTTATTTGACAGTTAATGTTGTGTTCAGTGTGAACCGAGGATTTTAAGTGTTCTGTGCTGTGATTCGTTAATGCATTGTCACGCTAGCATCAAGATGTACCAAACGGAACAGAATAATTCGCCAGTTGTTTTGGACGTGATTCCACCCCATTACAATATTCATCACGGACAACCAAGTCCGCCACAGTCACCCGGAAGATTCAGAGGTGAGTTTTATTTGCTCAAATCATTCTCAGAACTGGTTTTGTGTGGAACGACAAGGTTTTTTGAATGGTTCTTTTTAGTTTTCTTGTTGTTTCACATGTTCTGAAATATTTCCACTCATACCCTATATTTATTTGATGGTTTTTTCTTGAAGCGGAATTTTTATTTGAATTATTTTGGTTACCATTCAATTTCCGGTGTTTATCAGGGAAACAATAATAATACAAACGCAAGTAGGTACTTCATTGAATACCATTATATTAAATTTGATTAAACCGCTTTTATATAAATAGTATAATTAATAATTGAACAAATATTTTTGTAGTTTTGGCTCTTAAGGATCAATTTATGCAACTTTGTCATCACAATCACTGTCTTAATCTAAAAATGACATTGAAACTGTACATTCCAGTAGTAGCATTTGTGCAATTTCCTTAGTTTTAGTCTTAAAAAACAACAATTGAGGCTAAAACTGTTATAATGATTGTTACTATGATAATGACAAGTTGCATAAATTGGCCCTAAGAATGACTGAGGATTTACGTATAGGTTATTGGTACTGTTCTGTAATTAGTTTTGTTTCCTGTTACATTAACTCAATTGTTAAAAAAGGAAACTTGTCATCTTCGATTAAATTATTTATCACTTGTTGACTCGAATCAATGACGAAATAAAGCGCATTGTGTAGTCTTATTTTACAATAATTTCAATAACGTAGTGCCTAATGATTTACCAGAGTTCTGGTACTAGATGTAAGTAATAAATTTAATCGAATCCGTCTTCAATAAAGTACCTTTATTCTTCATCATCCAAATGTGACGATTATTTAGATATTTCACGTGCTTATTCAATCTCCTGGAAAAAAATCATTGCATGATATATAGGTGCCTTCTGGGTACCTACCTCCCTATGTCATTTTATATCATGATTTTCAGTTTGACTAAATTAATGATATCTGATAATAAGAACTTTGGTCTTTCGGCTTCTATAGAAATAAATACTGTTATTGTTACCTACCTACCATCACCAGTACTTGTGGATTTGTTTTAATAAATTTGTCGTTCTGCTTCCTAATCTCCTTTCTTGTTCCTTTTATCTATGCCGTCTGTACATTCAGATTGTATTGTTGCTTCATAAAACCCGAACTGATGTAGATTTTTGGCTCCCAGTTATTGCAATTTTTACCATGGTGTCAGATGCGAGGGTAGCAAAGTAACGTAATATTATATAGTAGGCTCTGAACACTCGATCATAGCCTGCTGTTCCGAGCGTACCACAGTCGTCGCTTGTTTTCACAGGCCACTCGAACGTCTAGACGTCTCTATTAGCGCTACTAATGCCCTCTCAAGTTTGTACTTCCGGACCGTTGATACTTAAGCGTGTCTTCATTTTTGCAGATTGCTCGAGTCCGGTAAATCAAGACGTAAACGTCAACACGCCGACCAGTCCCTCGTCTATAAACGATCCGAATATACGCAGGTACAGGACGGCCTTTACGCGAGAGCAACTCACCAAGCTGGAAAAGGAGTTCTACAAGGAAAACTACGTCTCCAGGCCCAGGAGACAGGAGCTGGCGACTCAGCTGAACCTGCCGGAGAGCACGATCAAGGTTTGTATTTTTTGATAGTCCAGGTGCAATAAGCTAAATTCGGTAAAAAGGTGGAATTGTTTTCAAACTCGCTGAAATTTCATGTTGAGGTTGGTTTTGGTTCTGTTAAAGCTCAAATGAAAGTCGGCAATGATAGGACCGTCGGAACATATTTTTTCAGTTGTTTTGCAAGGAATCTGATGAAATCAGAGGGGTTCGAAACCGATGGCTCAAAAAACTTACCACAGCAAACTTTGAACAATGTTTGACGCATATTTGTGCAATGTTTCTCAAGGCGGGCATGATATCGTGGTTTTTTTAATAAAAAAGGAACAGTTATGCTTTATTTATGCGTGTTTGACGTCATAGTTAGCGGGGGAAGTAGTTATTCTCTGTCAGATATTTGTCTAATATTTTATAGTTGGTGGAAGTGTTTGGAGAATCCAGAAGTGAAGTTAAAATCATTATTATTTTGAAGAAATAATCAAAAAAAAATTGTTTTTGAACGAGTTTTTACATGGAATTATTGTAAAAACATTATATCTGATAAAATTGGTGAATTCTCTCCGCAGGTTTCTGAAAGTATTCATCTTCAATTGTACAACTCTAGGATTAATAATTTAATTTCAAATACATCTCAGTTTCTAAAAAAATGTATTTAAGTTTAAATTTTTTTGTTGGAAACATTTTCAAAAGTGACCAAAAATCGATAAAAAGGAGTTTTCTGTTGCATTTCATTGATACTTTCATGCTCAATCCAGATTTCATCACGAGTTTCAATAAAATCAATATACATATAAACAATCGTATTAATACAAATCTTTGGCACATGGATGTCTATTAAAAATGTGAAAGTCAAACTGATAAAACCTGAAGAGGAAAGTAATTAATACAAAAACCGCCTAAACTATTAATTGTAGGTAAAAATTCGGGTAGAGTAAGCATCCGAATTTAAAAAAAAAATGGTGATCATGACTGTTTTCGAAAATACAGGTTTTGTTCTGGAACCACTACGGGACAGCTCGAATTTCTGTTATAATTACTTTTCAGAAGTGATATACGTGATGTGTTGTGTGTTACAATGTTCTTTCACAAAATTTGGTCTTCCGTAAAATTCAATTAACGACAATCACAATCACTATGTTCCTGGAATATTCACACAAGGACGAAGCGCCATCTGTGGTAAATAGTCATGACCGCCAAAAATTTAATTTGCATATTTTCTACAGGAAACGGAAATACGTAAGTTCCTATAATTTTTTGGAAATTCGGTTGCATACTCTAACCAAAGATTTTCAAATTTTTCAACAGAGACATATGTATCAGTATTTGTGGCGTTTCTTCAAGCGTTTGTAAAATTGTCTGGTTTTTAAGAAAAATAAAAACGCATTGGTATTATTCCTCGCTAACTTTTCATCAGCTGTACAACCAAAACTGTACACCGAACTTTTGAAGTTATCGTGGGCAGATATTCCGGGCCATTAGAGTTTATGATCGAAATCCCCTGGAGATATATCAATTAGCACATTACCGCTTCAAATGAAACGTTAATACAGCTTTTAAGACGTCAAAGCAGCCGCCACGCCGGCCGCTAATTCAAACGCTATAAAAACCGCTCTTGAGAAATTATCGAACCAAGTAGTCTAATGGCCAGATAACTCGGTATCATATGTTTTACAACGTGCTAACTACTTAAAGGCGGCGACTCAAATGAAGCCGAGCATTGTCCGCGGTGGACGAAAGGCATTAGCGACAGCGTTTTAACAACAAAGATGATCCCTTCTTATCCTTACACAGTGTGTTGTTGGATGTGTTTGACAAGTCCTATACAGAAAATCAAATTGAAGCCTAAACGGCCCCGGGCAACGAAAGGACTGAAAAAGTACTCAAAAACTTACGTTCACTACGTTATATTAGAAAATTTACGAACGACCAATTTATTATAAACAGAAAAAGATGCAAGTGACGCAATTTTCTCTTTCCTTTATAAAATTTATTCAGAAATAATTGCTGATGAAGTGACCGCCGCAATTTTCTGTGATCTCTCGAAGGCCTTCGATTAACTATGAAATATTACTCAAAAAACTTCAGCAGTTTGGTTGCAGGAGGGGTAACGTACAGTTGATTTGAATCGTACCTTTCAGGGAGAAATCAAAGAATAAAAACATTGGAATTCTCAGAGAGAAAATAAATTGAATCTGGAGTACCACAGGGTTCTGTGTTGGGTCCCGTTCTAATTCTGTTATATATTACTGACTTGACTGTGATAAGACCTATCTGGCAGTTTCACTTACTTCGCGAATGATACAACAGTATTGTGGAATAAAAAAAACTCAGTTGAGCTAGAAAAGGTGAAAAGCTGGTGTGATGCTAATTTATTATCCTTAGATATCTTGAAAACAAATATAATAACATTTTAATGCCTGCTTAATGAACTGTCAACTGACTATGCTATCTTGCAAAACAAACTCAACACGAGCTGGGCTTTTACACAGCAAAAACGGTTTACTACTCTTTAATTGAATCCCAATTACGATATGGGATACCTTTTTGGGGATCATGCGTTGCACTGCAACTTCTGGTCTGATATTATAGAAAAGAGCTGTAAGTAAGTGTCTCTGTAAAGCCAAATCTATGAAGTCGTGCAGAAATTGTTTCGCTGCCGCTAAGATTTTAACTGTCGTTGCATTGTTTATTCTTCAAACTTTACGCTTGGTCTGTCAATAGGATGCAAATCTTCTGACAATAACGCATATTCTCATTCTGACCTTTGTTTATCTTTGCAGGTCTGGTTCCAAAATCGCAGGATGAAGGACAAGCGACAACGCATGGCCATCGCCTGGCCCTACGCCGCCGTCTACACTGACCCCGCCTTCGCCGCCTCGCTCATCCAAGCTGCGGCTTCCACCCTGCACTACCCTCCGCCGCCGCCGATGTACCCCGCCTACGCGCGCTACCAGCACTATCCCGGCTACGGCATGGCTCCTCCGACGGGGATTCCCATGCAGCACCACATGGGGCTGCCGCCCGGCATGCACCAGGCTATGCCGCAGTCCCAGAACCTGAACCTCAACCTGCCTTTCGACTTTCAGCAGGTCTACCACCACGGCCAGCAGCCGAGGATATCCCCCACGTCGTCGGTACAGTCGGAGCTCAGTCTGAGCCCCCCCGTGCACGAGGGGCTTCTGATTCCCGCGCAAACCCCCTCCCGGGAGCTGGTTCCGGAGAAGCCGAAGCTGTTCAAGCCCTACAAATCGGAGGCGTAAGGGTTGTTTTAGTTTTGGACTTTAGTTGTAGGATCTCGATACCAAAGTTAGGTTTTAGTATCAAGACAAGTTGGTTTTATTGTTTGTTGGCGGATTTGAGCTCTTGTGATAGGAGGTGATAGATTTTGGGTTTAAACTGAAAAATGTGCCATTGTACCTACTTCCAGGAGTGGATTCTCTAGAAATCAGTTGGATACTGAAACATATTGTATATAGTTGTGTCATTGTATATTTTAAATTATTTATGTACATATTGTTGACATTTAGTTTTAATATATTCGTTTAAAAAAATAACTTGTGTTTCTATTGGCATATATGTAAGAAGTTTCTTTTCCATTTAGAAGAAACTATGAAGCCTTGATGAGGGTTATTGAATTGAAAAAAAATTGAAATGATTCTAGTTAAAAAAAAGCGTAAGTATGTGAAATAAAAATAAATGTGGCTTAAAAATGGTATGAAAAGATGAAAATAATAATAGTACCTGCTATTATAAACGAGACAGGTAAGGTAGGTGATGCTGTATACAGTACGTGCATTTAAATTGATGACATGGGGGGAAACTTTTATTTTTCGTTCTAGAAAAAAAGTTATTCTTCATAAAATGTTCTGTATGTTCTAGAACCGAGATTTAAACAGTCGAATCTTAAACTTTGTCAATCTTATACGAGTTATATAAAAAATATGACTTTGGTACAGGAGTGAATATCGAAAATTGTTATCACGCATTTTTTACTCGCTTGGACAATAATTTTCAATATTTGATTATTTTTAAGTAGGTTCTAGAACACGCAGAACTTTTTATGAGGAATGACGTTTTTTTAAGTGAACACTGTCTATGTTCTACAAGCAAACATCAGAGAACCAGCTGAAGACACTGCAGCTAAATTCTCTTATCGTAGATTTCTGTGACACAACTTCTTTGCCTCACAGTGATATCAAATTATAAAACGTTCGTAATCTAGCCACTTGTTATATGAATTCGAACTTAATGTACATGACAAAATACATGTTAATACAACATATGGTCCTTCGAGCCGGATATGAACGAAACAGAAAAAATTATCTCCAGCAGATGAGTGTATAAATATTTCATCTGGTCTTTTCAGATTTTGATAAAAAATTAACCAAACAATTACTGTTAGGTTGAGAAAACGCGGAAAAATCAAAGTTGTTCAAATTTGATAAGTGGGTAGGAAACCAAAAGTAATCAACTTTTTCATCCAATATTTACTGAAATATTGAGAAATAATCTGAGATTTTGTAATAATTTAGAGAAAAATGTCAAATTTGACAGGTGTAACTGATCGGCATGAAAAAAATTGTGAATGACATTTTGTATTGCTTTCAAAGCATAAACTGTCCATAAACTATAAATTTGCACTAAATGAATAGTAAAAAAATCCCAAATGATGCGAATTTTATTAAAGGTAACACTTTACACGATGACATTTTTTTAAGTAGGTGCTAATTTGTTTCGCTTAAAATCAATTGGGTATTTCTTTCAGTGTGTTTTTTATAATATTCTATCAGTAGTGATTGAATATAATTCTTGATGATCATAATACTGGGCCACGTCGATAAAGAGAGAAAATAATAAATGAGGGGAAAATTAAAATCAATATCTAATTGTAGTTTTTATTGAAAATGATATTTGCTCCAATTTTATTTTTACTAAAACAAACACGTCCATACTTTAGAAGTTCATCTGGTTCGGATAGAAAAAATCTCAAAAATAGTACAACGCAGTATTTAGGTTTTTCTGATATTCAAATAAAAACAAAAATCTTTTTTAAGCAAGAACTCTCAAATTCTAGCTGTCGTAGTAAATGAACAAGTGACCTTTGAATTTTTTCCAGAAAATTCGAACGGCGATCCACATACTTCATACAGTGTATGTATAAAGTAGGGGACATATAATATCAAGTTTCATTATGACTTCCGCAATTTTTTCATTTACTTAACACACGGATACAATTTTGTTTGTCAATTTGACAGGATGCCAAGGAAATGGAAAAACAATTATTCATTTCATCAACGAAATTAGTATGTATACTCTCTTGAGTGAGGAGATCTCCATTTATTTTCAATTATGGTGCTAATATCATTTCTGTTAGTACAACCTTCATCTCTTACCTCTAACCTATTTATAACTCAGTAAAAGGCCCTATAGACCCTAGGATGAACAAAATTCCTTGAAGATATAATCCTATCGGCACCTATAATATCTAATAACAGCCCTATTACATGACGTTATACAGGGGGCGTTCAGAATAAACTTTCCTGGTTCTTTCCACAGACTGTTCTTTTTCTCACTGTAGCTAAAGCTCTAAACAAGGATTCTTCAGTATTTTTATACCATTTGGCGGTATCTGAAACAGTAAACTTGGTTGAAGGAACAAGAATATGAAATGAAATTTCAAATTTTCAAATTCCACATCAAAATTTTCTTCTCTTCACAAGACTTAAACAATTTTAGTTTCTATTATCAGTATTATTACATATAGATAAAAGCCAAAGGCAGAGTTCTATGTAAACCTAAAAAATAGAGACAGATCAACAAGTTAATATAACAAGTAGGAGTGGGCCAAGGACAGACCCCTGAAGAACTCCACTTGTAGCTGGTCTATTCGAAAAAAAGAGTGACCCACCCACTTTGACCATGAAGGTTGTGTCTGTCGTGATATCTTCAATCCAAAGATTTAGTTGTAACCGTATACCGATTTTGTCAGTCTCCTCACTGAAATTGCTGTAGTATTTCCATCATTTCTACGGAAAAACAATCAAAGAAAGCCCCCCAGACCCCAGTCAACGTTATTCACAAATTCAGCTACTTATGGCGTTCCTCAAGGTTCCACTATAGGACCTCTGCTATGTGTGCTAGTTGTTAACGGCATAGACCGCGACATGAAGCATTCAGTTTTCATTATATTCCTATGAAATCAAGCATTTTCATTGCTTCAAACAATACAAACGAACAATATACTTGTTTTGAGAATAATTATTTATCGTCAAACGAATTAAAGAGTAAAATAATAGTAGCTATTAATAAATCGACACTCCCAACGAACAAAGACGTAACTCATTTTTCATCATATTTCAGGAGAGCCAAAATACTGAAGTTTTTCTTCAATATTTAAGAAATACAACTCTTTTCAAGTAAATTTCTTCGTAACTAGGTGGTCTAGAGATACGGCTTTTTTATCATCAGCATCAGATTTTTAAGCTGAATACGCCTACACCTATAACTGAATCGTTGGGGGTATCGAAATGCACTATCAGTGGCTCGTTACTTGAGAAAACCATTTAAATTGAAGACTTTGGCTTTATTTTCGTCAGTGAATAAATACTTATGTAGTATCCGTTTTCAAATCAATTTTCCGCTGTAAACTTGAGTATATGGCACTGGTTTTTTGTTTATTTGGAATCCACACGTGCATTCAGAAATGTTCAAGAAAACCCAGAAGAGATGATTCTTTGAACGAAAGCACAAGGGTTGCATTTGTCTAATCTCTGATTAAGTGGAAGATTCAAATTTGCAGATTCCTACCACTGCATTGTTCCAGAGTTTGGCCTTTTTTGCCTTTTTACCCCCCTGTATGTTGTTGAAATTATGCATATCCCAAAGTTCATTAGTTTATTGGGTTTTAATCTCTTTGTTATAAAATATTTACCATCATCTTGTATAATTAGGCAGTTTTCCTTGTAATTCCTATTATTATAAATACACCTATTCAGCACTTGATAATTTTAATCCTAATCCGATTAACAAATATTAGTGATAATGAATAATTCTAAGAAACACAAATGGACAAGTCGAAATCGTTTGAGTGTTTTCCAAAATATATTATTGTAAATACAGGGTATATCATGATTAGCTGAGTCGATTTACATACAGGTATACAGGAAACTAATTCCGCAAATTTGTATACAGTGTGTTCCAACGAGTTCGTTTCATTTAAAATATTTTCAGTTGGTACGACTGGCGGTTATACTGTAAGTGGACCCAAATTTTGCTTTTTTAAATGTAACAACCCATTTTTCATTGCATTTTTAGAATCTACGATGAATTTCAATGATTTTATTGAAAAAATCATTGTCTGAAAGTAATTTAAACTTTTTCGAAAATTTTGACAGATGCAGCCCTTCATAAAAAAAGAAGAAAGAAGAGCATAATTATATCGAAACCATTTATTACGTCCCATTTGGAACTTAATAACTAAATTACTTCAATTCATGAATAGTTTAAGGGGAATGTGACAAGGTTATTGAAAGAGCCTGTAAAACTTTCGATCGCGATACCCGGGGTTACCCCTTAGGACTTTTTTAGAGCAATTACTTTTTTTCTTCGATCAACTGGGAATTCACAGAGTATACTAAATTCATCATTCTGAATCGACTGCCGTTCGCAGAATTTAACCGTTCTCGAGTTGAAAAATCTGTAGTTGAGAGGGGTAATTTTCGTCCAATACTTTTTTCATGATTTTTCCATTTATTTTCCAAAAATTTGAATATGCATACCTTATTTGAAGTCGATTCCAAGCCGATCAAAGATTTTGTAGGCTTTTCATGGAACATCTGCAGTTTCAAGTTGAAAATATCCGTTTTTTCGTTAATTTTAATTTCTCACCTCGAAAAAAACCCGCCCATTAAATTTGTTACCACCATTTATATTTTGCAAAAGTTATTAAAAATAATTGAAAATAAAATTTCAACACTCTGTATCCCCGAAACGTAACATTTGCTGGTACATGTTCATATGAACTTTTTATCTATATTATAGTCAAAGATTTGTCCTTCGAAGTTTGTACAAATACTTAATAAACACCCTGTATTTTGATTGGTGCAGTTTCCAGAGCAACCCCTGTATATTTGAAAAAGCACTTCATTTACCTGCTTTGATTATATATATATATTTTTAGTTTTCGTTAAGCCTCTGACATTCTACATCATGACTGAAAACTAATATTTTATTGCTCATATTTCACAGAACAAGATTTTTATATTTTTTTCCATTTACCTAACTACTCATCCATCCTAATCTTTTAACTGCCAATTCGAACATAATAAAACCGTAATTTTTCGCAAATTGAGGCAACGTTACACAGTTCCAGAGCAGTCAATAACAATCTAACGGATCGCCGGTCTGTGCTAAATTGCCAAAAATTGAGTTATAGTGCCTTTGCATAATTTTTAACGGCACCTTATTGCTTTAAGAATTAGGTATATTTGGGCAAATAAAAAATGGTATCGGATGGTAAAAAAATCCGCATTGCTTTGTAATGATACTGGACAGAAAATATAATAGTTGTAAAAGAACGCACAGTTTTTGCTGTGAAAAGTTCTCACTAAGAGCGAAAAAGTAAAAATCTCACTGGAATGGAAAATTTATATTTACCTATATTAGAAACATTTTGTTACTAACACGTGCGCAAAGTGCATTTTCCGCGCGCAAAAACTTATGAATGTATTTGCGTATGGAAAAGTAACACTTTGCTCACTTGTTAGGACAATAACTTGGGAATAATTCAAATTTTTCCATTTCTAACTGTATGCTTCAGATATCACATGTCCAGGAATGAATGGAAACATCATCAATTTCCAAATTATTCGACTCATCACGTTAATGCTTCATTCTGAAATTAAATTCATTTTCCGTAACCCGGAAAAAGTCATTATTTACCCTGTATATTGTTTGAAGAAATGCTTAAAAAACGAACTGTTGCACTAGCAAAGCTCAGTACTATGGTGTAAATAAAAAAACAATAAAATTTTTATGATATTACCACCAATAAAGTTCAGTTAATATTGCTCTGAAAGTGACATTTTACAACATCGACACTATCTCATACACCATACATAGAATTTTTGTGTGCCCAGGATAACTTCTGTTCAGAACCCCGTGTCCAACAACATATTGAAATTTTGGACAGTTTGACCGAAATACTTTTTGCATGGTCCTATATGTACTATAATGGCTGCAATTTTCTTCGACATATCCAAGGGACTCGACTCTATAAATGTTTATATACTTGCTGATAAATTATATGCAGTAGGTGTTCGAGGGAAATTCTTTGCATGAATTTCAGGAAAATATATGTGAAATAGAATGATACGGACTCAGACTTATTCAATGTGGACGTTGCGGTGTTCCACAGGATTCTGTTTTGGGACCTTTACTCTTTTTGATTTATATCAATGACCTGCTACAACATATGGGCTCAACGTCATCATCTTCTTTCACCGATGATATCTCCATTCGAGCAGAAGCTGATATCCTTGTAAAACTTCAAGCAAAACTCAACACAACAGAGAAACATTTCTCAATATGGTGTCGCTCTAATAGCCTCATTTCTAACGCTGGTGCAATTTTTTAGAAAAAAAAAAGAGAGAGAACCGTTAAAATCATATTAATTTCATTTGCATTATCTTTAAGGATTCAAAACAGGATTGGACTGGTTGGAACAAACAATTAGAATATATATAGGTAGATCTGTGACTACTTATTGTTAGGTTTGTGGGAATTTATTTCGTGAATATCTGTTTCAGGAGCCTCTTTTAACTATCTGATGATTTCAAAAAGAAAAATAAATATTCTACCCATATCGCATTGGACCATCGAAATCGAATATCGGGCCGAAAACGGCCCTTTGAGGAACACCGTACAGTGATCCCTATGCACGGTTTAACATTCCATACAAAACTGCATCTCCATGCGCTTCAGCAGATCGTGTTTTCCGCCAAATAAATCGTGTTCCCTGACTAAAAGTTTGTCACAGTGAAATCTCCCTGTCCAAGTGTTTGTGCCACTAGTAAGTATAAATAAGTGCTCAATATTTTGACTCTCCGAAAGGGAATCGACAATGCATTCGCTACAGACACCATCGGTCAAAATTAAAACGTCCTGTCGCCGTAACCAAATGTTGACAGGCCCATAAAAGACTGAGAGAACGCAGTTGGCCGACTGCATTGTCAGCTCGATTTTCCATGCTTCTATTTCGCAAGAACTGACGGTGAGAGGCCTTGAAAATAGGATGATATGCACATTGAACAATTTTTTCAGTAAATATTTAAAAAGGTAGAAATTATAGTTCAAAGATATGATAATGAACAAAAATCACAGCTGTACATTTTGTTGCCACACTTTTCTTCGACCTATCTAAAGCCTTCGATTCCATATTCACTTATTATTACTATTTGTAGGTATTCCTGGAATATTTTTAGCTTGAGAATATATTTAAGATGGGACAATACTGATATGTGTGAGGTTAAAAACGGAGTTCCACAGGGCTAAGTTTTAGGGCCATTAATATTTTTACTTTATATCAATGATCTCCCACAATATTTGGGAATATAAGTTCGATATCACTGTTTGCCGATGATACAGTTTCACAAGAAGCCGATATAGTCCTGTGGAACTCGACCTAAACTAAACATTATTAGCGAAAAAAACGTAAAAAACCAAGCAGACTCGAAGAACTATCACAATTTTCTATAACTTTTCCAAATATTCGTTTATAGAATAGAAACTTCCCCACAACAAATATTTTTCAACGTCCAGTTTGAACAAAGCAATTTCTGAAATATTCCTTATGGTACATTTACAAAAAATTAATTGTAATACTCGTTTCAATCGATTGTTAATAGTCTAAAATGTCTATTTATCAACGAGTGCCACTCTACTTTTTTTATTTAAGAAAAATATCACATTTCAAAGTATGCCTCTGAGTCACGTTTATCGGAAACATCCCCACCATAATCCACGTTCCGAAATAGAGAATATCGTTCTCCCATAAAATGTAGCTACTGGCTGATTATAATCGAGAAATAATTGAAACTTTGTCACTAGATCAAAACATTAAAAAAAAATTACGTAAAAGCAATTTTTTATATTATTTGTAACTTTCAAATTTTCTGAACGAACATGCCTTTTGATGTAATACTATTGTTGGCAACACCGCAAATTATAATAACAGTTCTTATGAAACAAAAGTTGTTATTACCACAGAACGCATAAAGTTTATTTGAATTTTCACTGGTGTTCAGACAACCGGGTACAAAGCATTTTTTAGACATTTTCACGGTTATAAGGAGTACAGAAATTACTAACACAAACAAAAAAACTTTGAATTTCAAAACCGCATTAACCTCAGAAAATAAAATATTCAAGAGTCTGTTAGTTACCAGCATACAGATTTGATCTACTTAGCATCTATCTAGTATCACATAAGGTAAACAAATGTACGAGGGCGTAGAAGGACCAACAACAGAATATTTTTGAAAATAGTTGGAATTGCCACTTTGAAGTGACAATTGTCACTTTGAACTGGCAATTGTCACTTTGAACTGGCAATTGTCACTTTAAACTGACAATTGTCACTTTTATCTGACAATTGTCACTTCTATCTGACAATTGTCACTTCTATCAGGCAATTGTCACTTTGAACTGGCATTTTTTTTGCCAACTCCATTCAAAAATACGAAGGCGTAGAAGGGCCAACAAAATATTAGTTGGAATTGCCACTTTGAAATGACAATTGCCACTTTGATCTGACAATTGCCACTTTGAAGTGACAATTGCCACTTTGAACTGACAATTGTCACTTTTATCTGACAATTGTCACTTCTATCTGACAATTGTCACTTCTATCTGACAATTGTCACTTCTATCTGGCAATTGTCACTTTTAACTGGCACTTTTTTTGCCAACTCCATGCAAAAATACGAAGGCGTAGAAGGGCCAACAAAATATTAGTTGGAATTGCCACTTTGAAGTGACAATTGCAACTTTGAAGTGACAATTGTCACTTTGAACTGGCAATTGTCACTTTGAACTGGCAATTGTCACTTTGAACTGACAATTGTCACTTTTATCTGACAATTGTCACTTCTATCTGACAATTGTCACTTCTATCTGACAATTGTCACTTCTATCTGGCAATTGTCACTTTGAACTGGCACTTTTTTTGCCAACTCCATGCAAAAATACGAAGGCGTAGAAGGGCCAACAAAATATTAGTTGGAATTGCCAATTTGAAGTGACAATTGCCACTTTGATCTGACAATTGCCACTTTGATCTGACAATTGCCACTTTGAAGTGACAATTGCCACTTTCATCTGACAATTGTCACTTTGAACTGGCAATTGTCACTTTGAACTGGCAATTGTCACTTTGAACTGGCAATTGTCACTTTGAATTGACAATTGTCACTTTGAACTGACAATTGTCACTTCTATCTGACAATTGTCACTTCTATCTGACAATTGTCACTTCTATCTGGCAATTGTCACTTTGAACTGGCACTTTTTTTTGCCAACTCCATGCAAAAATACGAAGGCGTAGAAGGGCCAACAAAATATTAGTTGGAATTGCCACTTTGAAGTGACAATTGCCACTTTGATCTGACAATTGCCACTTTGAAGTGACAATTGCCACTTTCATCTGACAATTGTCACTTTGAACTTGCAATTGTCACTTTGAACTGGCAATTGTCACGTTGAAGTGGCAATTGTCACTTCGAAGTAGCAATTGTCACTTTGAACTGGCAATTGTCACTTTTAACTGACAATTGTCACTTTGATCTGACAATTGTCACTTCGAACTGGCAATTGCCACTTTTAATTTGACTGAAAAACAATATTTTTGTATGGAGTTGGCAAAAAAAGTGCCTGTTTGAAGTGACAATTGCCAGATAGAAGTGACAATTGTCAGATAAAAGTGACAATTGTCAGTTCAAAGTGACAATTGCCAGTTCAAAGTGACAATTGTCAGATCAAAGTGGCAATTGTCACTTCAAAGTGGCAATTCCAACTATTTTCAAAAATATTTTGTTGTTGGCCCTTCTACGCCTTAGTACAAAAATATTG
Source organism: Chrysolina americana (assembly GCA_958502065.1). Taxonomy (NCBI): domain Eukaryota; kingdom Metazoa; phylum Arthropoda; class Insecta; order Coleoptera; family Chrysomelidae; genus Chrysolina; species Chrysolina americana. Next base: position 2,730,338 of record OY293411.1, on the reverse strand, counting down.
TTTTTCAGTCAAATTAAAAGTGGCAATTGGCAGTTCGAAGTGACAATTGTCAGATCAAAGTGACAATTGTCAGATCGAAGTGACAATTTACTGTTCATAGTGATAATTGCCACTTCGAAGTGACAATTGCCACTTCAAAGTGACAATTGCCAGTTCAAAGTGACAATTGTCAGATCAAAGTGGCAATTGTCACTTCAAAGTGGCAATTCCAACTATTTTTAAAAATATTTTGTTGTTGGCCCTTCCATGCTGTACAACTATACGAAGTTGCCCTTTTTTTCAAATTATAAAAAACTGTCTGTCAGAAAAAATAAATAAAAAATACCAAGTGATATTGGCGTATATACTTTCTAATTTTCTCATAGTCCGTGGAAAGTCCATTGAATATAGCCTTGTGTCTGCTACAGGATGTAACTTTCGTGACAACGCGTATCTACGCTGTTCTGTAATTTTGATAGGTTTTCGTTTCTATAGTTCGAGATATGTGAGTGATACTTTGAATTAGTTTTTAACGTATATATACGTGTTTTTTCTAGAGGAATTCGTGTAACGGAGACCATATATTACGTGAGTAATACGTTTTTGAACTACAAAAGCTCTTTCTATGTTTGTTCCATCACCCATACCATTGCAAGAAAGAGCGGAATTGTCTGTCGCAATATAGACATCCTATAAACAGTTTTCATCCCAAAACTTTTTCAGTTGTAACAATGCATAGAAACTACAGTTTAATCTCTTACATACTTAATTTATATTAAATTTCCAATTCAGTCCAGAATCTACGTGCTTAAAAATTTGGTTGTCTCTGATGGATATATTTTCATGTTAGTAATTTCAATATTTAGAGGTTTATATTGTTACGAACCTGGTAGTAGATAGAAAAATCATGAATCCTTCTGTTTGCCTTCTAGAAACCCATTAGAATGTACTAGAATCATTAAAGTTTATTCGAGAACTTAGTATGGAATGTTCTGTTGAAAGTTCTATAGCTTCTAGAATAATGTTATCCTATAAATACGATCAGATTTGCCAAGTTTGGAAGTTTTTGAGTTTTGTTTACTTTTTAACATTTGACTGTTGTAACGTTACCAAGTGAAGTTTGAAGTATTTATTTGAACTGCAAAGTGTCAAACAGTGTTGTCAGTTGTATTATTTGTTCTGTGACAATAAAGGCGAGTTTATAAGTAAGTGTACCACTTATTGAACCTGAAAAACGCAACAATATGTATGTTTCTGTGACAACAATCTGTGAATCGTCCACTAATATTAAGTTTACTTTGAAATTTCCACAAGCCTACTGTGTACCTCAGGGGTCAATATCAAGACCTACGCTATTTCAATATATATAAATGACCTGATGGTGCACAGCTTTTGAGCAGTAATTTTTTTTGCGGATGACATATGAGTATTCTCAATGCAAATAAAAACATAGATGAATGGTATAAAATTCAGAAAATGCGATCCATGCATTCTAGACTGCACAGCAAACAAACTCCTGATCCACCCAAATGAGTCTTGCGAACAACTTGAAATTGTTACAAAAAATGGGAAGTTAGATTGGAGGTGAATGACAAGCTATCTATACAGGGTGTCCCACGACGATTAGGTCAGGGAATACCTCGGAACTCGATAGCAGTAGAGAATTGTAATTTTGGGGTTGTAAATGAAATAAATTGGAGCAGCTTTATTTGATTTTACGTTTCCAATGAGATTTTTTGTGATGATTCAAACAATGCAAAATTATAATAATCATTCATAACTTATTAAAGAACTTCTGTAACAAGTTATAAATATATTTTGAAAAACCTATGCCTTTTTTTCGATCATTTATCTTTTCCAAATTTAGCCTGATTTATTTCCAATTCTTGATAGAATAAGCCCATATTGGGACTCACATACATCTAAACTACATCCCAAACTTTCCCCCATGTGTAATCCTATCAAGACTGTGAAACAAATGTTTAAAAATTCACGATAGGGAAAATGCCGAATAATGTAAAGGTGGACCGGAGTTTCCCGGCCATTATAAATATTTCCGCCTGGTCGCATATAAGAATCAAGGCGGCGTTATATTCGCGAGTCCTCGCCATCCGTGTCACAGCCTACGGTGATTTCCCAGAGGTTGGATAAACTTCGATTTAACAATATATCGGTACAGTGTTTCCAGAAGCGCCACAATTCCGAAATATCACCGTGCGCAGACATATAACAAAGGAATATCGGCTCTATGCACAAACTCGATAGGTGTCAAATCTGCGCGGCGAGGAGGAGGACGAAGACAGGTTCTGTTGGCGAGGAACTGAGCTGAATTTCTTTGAATTTTTCAATTGTACTCGAATTTATGACACTGGAATTTCGACGAATGATAGTTGAAAATGCAGGGTGTGTACTAGCGGGGAACTATCAATAATGGACCATTTGCTACATCGTTTTTGAATAATGATTCCGACGAGATTATTGGTACATTCATGCATGACCAAACAAAGTTACGACAAAATTATGTGTTTTCTTTCGAATATTTTATGAGACAATGAAGCTAACACCAAACGGGAAAAATAATTATCGAAAAGGCAACTCCTTTCACAAAAATACTTAATTGTATTCAAACATAAAAGAGGAAAACATTTACAGATATGTATTTGAATAGATTGAACAATATTATTTCGGATAGGTTTCGAAATTAAACGAATGAAATTTACTAAATCTGATGTCAATAGGAATCTTCGAATCCAGCTAATCAAAACATATCGCAAAATATATCTCATGAAGATACTGATTTCCATTATTTTTATTAATAAATTAAATTCGAAAGTCCAGTGAAATTTCATGATGAATCTGCTCCTCTTTGGTTGTCACAAGCCAATATTGATCTGCCATCCTCAACAAAAAAGATTCAGGAATCATGGGGAGAAATTGAATATATATATAACCTTAAAGAAGCCTGTTACATTGAAGGTAATATATGTGCATTCACGAACAAACACGTTAAAATACTAAAAGAAATACTGAATATATTGAGAAAAAAAGAAAATGAGTGTATATACGTGTGCAGACACGTGAAAAGACACGTTAAAATATCCCAAGTAGCAAAATCTGTTTTATAAGAGTGATATAAACTGCTATACAACAGATCTAATAAAACTACAAATATCCTATAACCCCCTTTACAGCTCTAATACAGTACGTATACAACCAAAAAAGGCCCAAATTATGAAATATTTTGGTTTTTTGACACATAGCTTATAACTATTTATATCATCTCAATAAAATGTCTTTGTGATAGTTAAAAAACTGTTTTATAATAATGTCTATTAGATTATTTATACAGCATATCCAAATATGCGGTTTACAACCATTATAATCATATTTCTTAGAGATCCTATAAAGCGGTTTAAAACTATTTTAAGAATAGCTATACGAACATAAAAAACTTGTTTTATAAGGATGATATAACGCTGTCTGGTCAGTGTCCTATAGATGAACAAAAGTAAAATTATATACGATACTTTAGAGACGCAATTTACAATGAGTATGTCGAATAACGTTGACATAACGTGGGACGATAAAACTTCATCAAAATGGTAGTCATAGTTCGAAAAGATGAAAGTGAAACAGTCGCCATAATAAAAAACGTGAAAATATGCGATATTATTGGGTTTATAAAACTCTTGAAATATGTTCAGCTCCAAGAATTACTCTACGCAGCGAAATTTTCTGATTGAATATATATATATGTTTTTAATAAAAAATGGAAGCGCCTTGAATTATTAACAAATTGGCCGATCTGATAAAAATATTAAAATATGTACTATATTTTTCGAAGTCATTATTTTTGATCGGAAATACTTGTATAATGATCGATTAATTAAATAAATAGAGTGTAGCGCTCTATATTTTTATTAAAGGTTCATAATTGCTTTAAATATATGTTTTTATATTCCAAAATATTTTTCGTGAACAATTGCAAATGCTCAAACCCGCAAATAAATATGGCGTTGAGTTATACAATAATTATGTGTCAATAAAAACGTTAAAGAAGAAATTTATTCTATAAGAAACCTTATAGAACCTAATGATTTTATAGAGCTCTTTTGAATGGCGCTAAAAAACAATTTTTCCAGAACAAACTTATATTGATTTTATTTATTTCAGTGGTTGCCACATATTGTTTTTTTGAGTCTGGTTTAGGGGTGATCATGTAAAAGACACTGAAAGAATTTTAATGCTTGTTAACATGATACATTTCCATCGTCTCATTATTGATTTCTTGTCATATTACAACTAAAATATCTCCAAATTAAAGTTAACATCAGCCATATTTTAATTTGTGTTGTTTTTAATTCTGCAAAAATGGTCAAAAATAATGTATCATATCAGAATATAATTTTCGATCCCCGAGATAAAGAGGAAAATAGTTCTTTATCTCCCACCAACACCGAGGGTAACTTAAGCATCTTCAAAAAAACCTGCGACTGCTATTATTTTTGAATAACCAAAAATGTTAAACCAAAAAAGCGTTTATTGCGATTCATGATGAACTTCTAGGTATTCATCATATCCTGCAAAATATTTAAAATGGCAAAATCTGGAATAAAAAAGCTGTGAAATAATTAATTATATACACACCCTAGGGTCCTATATATTTTTCAAAAGTTTTTGTTAAGAGCGATAGGTACTTTAGAACAGCAATGCTAATTATTGTCCCGTTTAATTTATTCCAACGTATTCGTACACAAGAGATGAATCCGTTGAGTATTGCCAATAGTATATTAAAGTCATTAGGTGTATTTGAAGTTCTGCAACATGTGGCAACCCCGTGTACCATCTTTCTGTGAGTATCGTGTAGGGAAACATCAAGCGGCATTATAAATCATAAAGTCATATACGAAATTAATTCGTTACTTTGTACGGCGCCGGCGGTATAAAACCTAACCTGTAAATTGTAAAAACACGTGGTGGGTGAAAATAAGTTATTGTGGAAGTATTTTTTGTGAAAATAATTTTCAAAATAGTGGAGACGGTGGAAAAGGGTAGAAAGGAACTAACGATTGTACCGGAAAGCTGGGAAAATGGTCAGGGAATATTATTTTGGTTAAAAAAATTGGCCCAAAACTACAATCATCTAAAATCTGCAGATACTTTTTTTTCACATTTCTTTTGAAACTGCCACTCCTTGTTATTTTCTTCCAGGGTGATAATTCCATATTATTTAACTCATTCAAGGACTAAGGAAATTATAATAACGCAATATAATTATTAGTTGAAAATTTTATAATGCGCAAATTTGTAACAATTTTGCTCTTTAAATTTTTACAAGAATTCAAACTTGGGCACTAAAGGGTTGTTATAAAAATGTTTTATATAGTATTTATTGCACACACACTGTAACGTTTTTGTTCTAAATACTACTACTTTTCCTATAAACTGTTTGTAACGGAGTAAGCGACGCCTTTATAGGTAGACTATACAACAATTTTATACTTATTTTATAGAGCAATAGTCTCTATCATTAAAAACTGTTTTATTCATCACACTATAAAGCTTTTATACAGCTTGTATATAACTGTTATAAAACTGCTTTGTACCGCAGGACTTAAAGGTGTTATACAGAAACTATATAATCATTATAAAGCACTTAAAACACTCTTTCAAAACCGTTTTAAATCGGTATTATAATGCGTTTTAAAACTATTTTAAGCCGAAAGCAAGCTTGAATTTTACAATGCAAGTTGTATAAATATTTATAGAGCAATGTTATCCAAACATTTTTCTACAAACACAAAAATGTCGCAGTCAAACTCACTAAGTGATAAAATACTCCTTAATTCGGCATTATAAGATACTTATAAAATATATCAGTTCCATAAAGCAATGATTTTGAACAGAATGAGATACGTTTGCAAACACAAGAAAATAAACTAGTATAAACTTTCTTGTAATAAGATTTTTCATTCATGGAATAGGGAGAATATTAGTGGCCCCAAGGCGGTTCCTTGGGGCACCCCTGACAAAATACCCAATAAAAAGAGCTTTGCTAATTCCTCTCGGGTACCTGTTTCAGAAGTTGAACGTTCCAATTGTACATAATTCCATTCCCGACAGACCTTCTCGCCGAAACAACAGCAGCCTCCTGGCTCATAAATAAATCAGCAATATATCAGAGTTAATTGGCATTGATTTTCTATTATCCGGCATAACAGTGCGGGCGTCTGCCCGAATGAAGAGAATCGCCGGCCCCCGTAATCCGGTCTAATCTTATATCTATTACATTGTTGACTGGCGAGGATTAATACGATAGGGAATTCGGACAATTTGTCACGCACTCCGTCGACTGCCCCTACCCGAATCCTCGACGGATGATAACACATTTATCTGAATTACAAGCGGATATCTGCGTTATCGGCTGAACAATCGCCGTTCTATGGGCATATGTTCAGGCTGCTTTTTAATTGGTTCGAGTTGTTGGCTGATTGTTTCTGGGAGCTTACGGTGTCTTCGATTGTCTTTTCCGGCAACCAGCTACCTTCTGAATACACATCAGCTTTAATTAAAAAGTTGCCCTATTATGGTATAAGAAGCTACCGCTCAACCTGATCCAGTCCTGCTTATGCAAGAAACACGCAGTATATATAAATGAAACACATTCTGACTTCCAAAACATTTCACATGGAGTACCTCAGGGATCCGTTCTGGGGCCTCTAGTATCCATTATTTATGTGAACGATCTCTTCCATTTTCTGATAACCAATAAATGTGTGGCGTATCCTGATGATACAACTTTAGTAAATACTGCTTCGGATGTAGAAAGTTTCCAGACCACAATGGCAGATTCTCTCAATTGAAGCACAACGTTGGTTCAGTGCCAACAACCTCAAACTGAACAGCGATGAAACCCAGGAAATATTTTTTCCAATATAAATGCAGGAAATGGCAAGTGTATTAAAATGCTTGGGGTGGTTATAGATGACAGACTGTCTTGGTCGTTTCAGGTAGATCAGTTATGCCCTAAATTATCGAGTTCGATATATTTGTTGCGTAACACCGGTTAATCCTTCATCCAATTTAATTTTTAATGACATATTCGGAATCAGCTCGACAAAATACGTAAAGGGGCACTCAATGATTTTCCCAAAAATGGAACATTTCGAAAAATTCGAAAATTCCATGGTGCGAGAAAATTTTTGACGTTTTATCGCTATTTTATGGTACACCTTGTATCTGAGCATATCCAAATCATATATTTTTGCAATCAGCATGAAATTTCGAGTATACAGTGGCAATTTCAAGTAAATCTGATGAATTTGTAATTTTCATGATTTTTAGGGGTATCCCCCTTGGACTTTTTTCGAGTAATTGATAATTTTTTGTCGATCGAGTCGAAATTGAGAAAGTATACCAATTTTGTCAATCTGAATCGATTGGCGTTCGCAGAATTGCTCTATCTCCAACCGTTCTCGATTTGAAAAGTTCATCTGGAGTTGACAGTTGTTATATCCAACCAAAAATATTTATTAAACTTTTTATTTCCATATTCGTAAAAATCAACATTTTTTGTATTTGCTCACCGAATTTGAAATCGATTCCGGGTCAAATATAGATTTGGTGGGCTTTTTACGGAACCTCTGCAATTTCGAATTGATTATTTCGAAATTTTGCTAAAGCGACAATTTAAAAATCTGTGTCCATTGATATTTCTATTTCAAATCCACAAAATATACTAATATCATCATTCTGAATCGATTGGCGTTCGCAGAATTGCTCTATCTCCAACCGTTCTCGATTTGAAAAGTTCATCTGGAGTTGACAGTTGTTATATCCAACCAAAAATATTTATTAAACTTTTTATTTCCATATTCGTAAAAATCAACATTTTTTGTATTTGCTCACCGAATTTGAAATCGATTCCGGGTCAAATATAGATTTGGTGGGCTTTTTACGGAACCTCTGCAATTTCGAATTGAATATTTCGAAATTTTGCTAAAGCGACAATTTAAAAATCTGTGTCCATTGATATTTCTATTTCAAATCCACAAAATATACTAATATCATCATTCTGAATCGATTGGCGTTCGCAGAATTGCTCTATCTCCAACCGTTCTCGATTTGTAAAGTTCATCTGGAGTTGACAGTTGTTATTTCCCGCCAAAAAAACTTATAAATTTTTTCATTACCATATTCGTAAAAATCAACATTTTTTGTATTTGCTCACCGAATTTGATATCGATTCCGGGTCAAACAGAGATTTGGTGGGCTTTTTAAGGAAACTCTGCAATTTCGAATTGATTATTTCGAAATTTTGCTAAAGCGACAATTTAAAAATTGTACAGAGTGTACTAATTTCATCATTCTGAATCGATTGGCCGATCTCGATTATCTCTATATCCCTCCATAGTTTTGTTTTTATAATTTTTCTATTGATTTTCGTAAATTTCAATAGTTTTTGAATTTGCACACCCAATTTAAAATCCTCTCCTCAGAAAAAGTTGCGAAAGTTTGTACGAAAACTTATCGTAGAGTCGCATAATGTAATTTCAATGGTTTCGGGCGTGGAAAATGATGAAGAAAAAAGTGGCGGTCGTGTACTGGTGGGGTCCCTTCTTTCTCGAGAAAAATTACGAGAATACGCTGGGGGAAACTTGAGAAAATCATGCTGGAGGAAAAAATACAAATTCCATGCTGTACATACATATCCTTGTATATAGACTGATGCCATTTTAGTGAATTTATTATTACACTTAGTTTTTCTGCGTGTTCAGCTAGATTAGTGAATTTATTTTTCAACTCTTCCAGAAATATCCAAACAGAGTTCAAAATAGAATTTATGGTGTGACAGTCAATTATCACATGTTGGAAAGAAAGGATTGGTTTTGACGATAAGAGAGGTTTGTTGCAACGACCTCATTTATGGTACCTACTAGGCAAATTTCGGAGCCCCAAAAACTCTCTTTACCGCCATCATTATATTCTTATAGCGGTAAATGTTAAGGGTTCAGTACGAATTTCGTAAAAATTGTTTCATTTCGTTTATTGTCCGTCAATAAACTGAAGCCATTAGCAGAGTTCAGACCTTGGAAAACAGGAGGTGGCTGACCAGGCACAATGGCTTTATACTCAAAATAAACCACATTTCTGGTCAGTTTGGGGTGATATTTGTTACCATTGGAACTAATCACTTTAGTTACGGGGTGTTCAGTGTACATACCTTACACAATATTGATATATTATCGGGTTTTCGGAACTGGCAGTTTCAAGACAGACAATGGCGGTTGGTGGGGCAAATTAAGCAGTCAACTAAAGCAAATCCAATCACCAAAATCTAAACCACAGTCATTTTCGTGTCTATGACAAAGTCACATTTTATTTAGTTCTGTAATAACTTTGTGCTGGAGTCATGCCAAAATAATACATTACTTTAATCTTCAAAATAATTTAACAATGATTTTGAATGTCTCTGTATCATTTTACAAATTCCATAAAGAGTTACATCATTTTTTAAGTTTTAAGCAGTAAGATTATTTTGATTGTTTTGAGAGTATAATTGCATGTAATCTGTCCTTAGTGATTGGTATCTGACCTGTTACGGTTTTCTGTACAAACTTGTATTTTTTTGACGTTCTAAAAACATTTCGAAAATGTGATGTAGTTAAATAAATATTTTTTTCTACTCATGAATATGAAAATGATAATTTTTCAACCGGATACCCCACATGAAAGTGATATTTTTTCACTGTAGAGATGAAAATGAACGTTATCATGCGACCCGATGGGAATACAGAGTGTTCCAAATTTTCAATGGCCTTCTCGAAGCCAAAAACAAAAAAAAATCGTCAGTCGCGTTTTCAGAATATTTCATAAAATGATATTTCTTTCAACGGAACGCCCTATATTTTTTCATGCATCTCGATTTGTAATAACATTCTCAACAACAAATCTAATTTGAGGAAACATTCATAACAAACGGATTTGATAAAGCGCTATAAAATATCGAGTAAATGTTCAAAAACACCGCCTTCTTATTGAACACATATTTGGGCCCTTCTATTGACACTACGTGTGGCATTCAACACAGTTCGGCCATCAATTCTATCAATTATAGTTTCAATATAATTTTTCAGTTCATCTACATTATTATGTTTCAGAAATCCCCAAAAACAAAAATCTAGAGGTGTCATGTCTGATGAACGAGGGGGCAACTTAACAGGACCATTTGTAGCAATCCATCTGTTTCCAAAACAGCCTCGCAGCATTCTTTTTACGCCACTGACATTATGTGCTGGTGCTCCATCCTGCTGAAAATAGATCATCTGACGAGCCTCCAGATCAGGATCATCGAAAAACTCTTCCAACACTCTTGTTAATAAATTAATGTAACGGGGTCCGTTCAAAGAACCATGGTAGATAAAATGGATCGATAATTCTGCCTCCAAATAGACCACACCAAACATTAATACTATATCGTCTTTGCGGATTGTGGGGATGGACTAGAAATGGATTATGTCTACTCCAATAATGAAAATTCTGTTATACATCCCACGATTTGAAAAATTAGCCTCATCGCTCCATATAATATTTCTATAGAAGTTTGGATCTTGTCTGCATTTATTCATAAACCACCGACAAAACCCCAATCGTCTCTCAGGATCACCAGGTTCTAGTGTTTGCACTGGTCTTAACTTATAAGGAGAAATCTTATGTTTCTTCAGAATTCGTTGAATACCAGACAGTGGAACAGCAGTTTCTCTAGATAAATCTCTGATGGAATTATTTGGATATACCTCAAAGTAGGATAAAACGTCAATTTCTGTATCTTCAGATATTACAAAACGTTTTTTAGTTCTCCTCTTCTCAAAAACTTTTTCATTGTTCCTGAATCGACGATGAAGCACAGCCAAATAACGCCGATAAGGTAATTCACGATCGGAAAACGAATTGCTGTAAGTGTTGGAGTGCTCTTACGCTATTTTTCTAGCAAACCAAGTAGGATTTTAACATATCACATTTTTCTTGATGGGAAAACGGCATTTCGAAAAATATTCGACAGTTACAATAATTTATGACATTGTCATGATATTCTTGAGAATATTTGACAAATAGTATTTTAACAAAGTTTCAAAGCAACTTGATTGCTCATAATAATTATGTTTTATCGAATCAAACACATTTTTTCCAACCACATTCATATGACCCTCCAGTATTTTCTGTTCTGTACAAAAACGGCTTCAAAGTTATCATTACAGCAGACATATTTTGATTCACAAAATAAAAGCGGCAAGCGAAATTGCTTTAAGATGGAAATTATCGTTTTGTACATTAATACCAAATAGCTCAGTGGTGTCAATTGAGTGGTGCGACATAATGATCACGGGTTTCACTAGTTCACATCCCAGCGCACTTTTTTCTATTTACTGTCTTATTTTGCTATTAGTAACAAAATATTGTCATTCGTATAAGTACCAAAATTGGGTGTTTGGACAATCATGAGGTTTTATTCGCCAAGACAAAGAAATTTTTTGTTCTAGTGAAAGAAAGAAATATTTCCTCATAAGTCGCTCATTTTCCACTTTAGGAAGAAAGGTGATCTGAGCTTTGTTGTTGAGAATGTTATTACGAATCGAAATGCATGAAAAAATATAGGGTGTTCCATTGAAAGAAATATCATTTTATGAAATATTCTGAAAACGCGAATGTCAATTTTTGTTTTGTTTTCGGCATCGAGAAGGCCATTAAAAATGCTACTTGTTTGCCCATTCAACCGAATACGTACCTAGTATCAAAAAGAACACCTTGTATATACACACTAAAAGCAATTTGATGGATTTTTGACACTAATGTCAGTTAATCTCACTACTTGGCACTTGAATCAGCAAAAGAACGTCACTGTTTGACAGTTTATAAACATTTTCACGATTATATTTGAACTTCCCTTTATAACTATAATTAATATGGACTCTGATAGCTAAATTTCAGTATTTTATAAACAACATCTATCGTAGAAAAAATAGCATTTCATACTCCAGATGAAATACGCTTTTTTCGTTCGTGAGATTGCCACTCTCGCTCTGCTCCGCTTCGCTCATGAACAAACTCTCAACTCACGAAAAATGCAGTATTTTCATCTCTTGTTGAAAAGTATACTAACTATACCAGGAAGGGAGGTTTCTTCGAGTTATTGTTTATTGCAATGAAACGTTTCATTTATGTCTTTCGCGCTGCTAATATGTAGATGTTAACTTAAAGTAAATTATTCTTATACTCAAGGTTTTTCAGATATAATGCACAAATATGTTTGATTTTATTATTATTATAGTCTCCGATATTAATTGGTGGTTCAATACTGGAGGTGTTAGAAAAACATCGTAATATGTTTTACACTGGAGTGAGGTATATTTTTCTTCCTTTAGTTTTGCTGCTCACGGGCTTTTTGTCAGTAAATCCCGCATGCGGAAAGAAAAGTGACACTTCACTCCCTATAGTTAAACAAATAGCTATACTTATCTCCATAGCCATTGTCAATAATGTATGCTCTTGGACCTCTCTTTTAAATATTTATTGAAATATACTGGAGCTTGATTTTCAACGAAAACAAATATTAAATTTGATTCGCGAATAAGTGGTGACACATTAAGAAATTTTAATCTAGTATACAGGTATACGTCTCTTGAATCAAAGTAGCATTCACATTAATTTCTGAGGAGCATTCCATGTTGCTCAAAATCAGAATATGTACCTATATGTAGATATTTATGATACGAGTGCGATAAGTGTTAAAGACACATCAGTGTTTCAATAGCTATTTACGATACAAAAAGAAGGAAGTTTCTGGTTATAGACATATTGGTAAGTTCTGTAACTGACACACGGTGTACACATTGACAGAAATTTGTTTATTTTATGCAGAAAGTTGCACAAGATCATAAATATTTTTCCTGACTGACCTCTTATTATTCAATCTTTAACTCTCGTTAACTTTATTGGTAGAAGTCATAATTTGGCAAATCTCAAAATTATCGGATAGGTAGTAAAACACAATAAATTCATAAAACTAGTTCAACGAACAAGATAATGTCAAGCTGTAAACTTTTATCTATTTATTGGGATTATATATAAATATTACCGGAACGACTAGCTATCCGCTACCGTGACGATCAAAACGTAGAAACCATAGGCGTATCAAGAATAATTTCGATGGGGTTCGAAATTCTGCCCCCTATACACAAATTTGAATTTTTACCAAATAATTTGTGTTCCCAAGAATTCAAATTGCTAACCAACAAAAGCTTCAATCGTTCAATGCTTTTATTATTAGAAAAGGTGTACTTTAGTGCAAATGCAGAGAAATGCCTTAACAATAATTCAATATTATTTCTTGACAGTTAACACACTTTTGATCTGAAATTTTCGGTAATGGAGTCAAAATATGCGTATTCGAGTAATATATTGACGTACCAAATTTGAAACCTGTATCTTCAAAACTATAGAAAAATTGGGGGGCGTACCTCACCTCGTGGTCACTCGGTATACTTATGTTATTACATCCTGTGAATTGTTATATCGTTTAATTACATTTTAAAAACAAATCACTTGCTCATTATTGTTTGGAGAAAACAAATCATCACTAGTTCGAGTTTTTCCATCAATTTCGAAAAAATATGTCTGTTGAAGAAATTTGAGGTTAAAATCAGAACATTTTCACAGTGCTTGTTCATTATATCAGTATCTATTACCAATACAGCGAACAGTATGTTATCAGTACAAGCAAAAAAATCATGCGTAGTTTTTCATTTCTATATACAAAGGTTACATCAGGTCCCAGTATGGAGCCCTGCGGTACTCCTAATCACTGCAGCTAGTGGATTAGTTTCTTCCAAGAAAATGTTCGTATCTTTCTCCGTTTACATACCCACAAATTGTGATCATGTCAATTTTCTAAGTAGGGAATATTGAGTAAGTACGTTTGGCATCTGAATCTTGTTTACTTCAATACCTACTAGATGATACATCAACCCTTAAAATGTGCTGGGAGTGATACTTACTATATTTTTCATATATTAACATTTTTGGAACCCCCTTTCTCGTTCTTGGTACCTACTTCCATGTTTACTGGGCCAATATAAAATTTTACAACTGAGTTGTCGGCGGATCCAAAGGAACCCCTGGCCTATCTGGCGACCCTATATTTTGGCTACTGAAGACACTCAGTAAGGGGTTTAAAGAATATTAGCGATTGTCAGAAATTTCATCCACTTATATTATAAAAGTCACAACTTGTAATGCTGATGGTCTTAACAATATTTCCTGTAAGGGGTTGGGGGTAGAGGTACCGTGGACAAAGGGTGTTTTACAGCGACCAGTACCGAAGGGAGTTTATGATTATGACTGTTGGAGCGAAAGTATTGTAGTTCGAAGATTCGGTACCAAGAATTGCTAGAAGTTCTGAAATATGGTGCGTTGAAATTTCGTTTTTTATGACGTGGCGAGAATAATTTACGTTCCGTATGTAAATGAAGGGCAAAAAATATCTCAGTCCTGTATGAATAATGAAAGAATTAAAAAATATTGGATCAAAATATCAACGAATACGAGCATATACCCATTGTACAATTCGTAGCGCACTATAGAAGCAAACAAAATTTCAAGGTCAAAATATTTTATCAATACCACCTTATAATTGAAGTTTTATCCACACTTATGAACCATATAAAGTACCACTTTATCCACTAGTGTAATAATGAAATTATTTTATTGCACTAGTGAAGTAATGCAAAATACAATCTTGAATCAATCACATTTCACTTATCTATTATAAATATTAACATTAACAAAGTATTTGAGAAGGGGAGCGGCATAGAGACACCTCGTGAACTGACAAAATTAACGGTTTCCTCAGCTGAATTTCAAATGCAGTGAGCTCTAAATTCCACAATGAATATAAATCAACCGGCATCAACTACACAGACATTAAAACAACTTTTCGAAAGGCTAAATGTATCTCTATCACTTTTATTGTCATGTCGCTGACCACTGTCCATCGCCAAACAATCGCCAGTAATGTTCGATGACAGATGCGGTCGAATTCCGCAGCCACCCACGATTGAAAAGGACTAAATTGACCCATTATGTGCGCGCATGTGGATGGATGTGAGGTTATGTTACTTACACCCTATTAATCCTATTTGACGCGCGTTTAGTCGATTTATTTATCGCTTTGATTGGATTTTATTAGTTTCGGGGGTAATTTGGTGTTCGTTTAGCCGAATAGTTTCCGAATGGATTGCTGTTGTTGGAGGGTCCGTCCGGAATTTGGGGTTTGGGCATACAGCGGCTGTCTAGATTAGGTGCCTTAGGAGATAAATGACGTACGTTAAATATTACTCTAAATGAAAATAAAACTGAAGGTTGTTTCAGGGTGACTATTACTCATTTATTTGCGTTACGCTAGTTTGAGGACACGATTCGGAGTGCCCTTAACATTGTCTTATAATACTTAGCCTTTTAATTGGTATGGGAAAAGTTTGTAAAGGAAAATAGTTTTTTTAATAAAAAAAATATTTATGTTTTATGATGATCTACCACGTAATAGTAACGGCTACATCCATCAATTTAATAGTTGTTTTCTGTGAGATATTTGCCTCATATTTTCTATCTACTTCACGGGAATGTGTGAACAGAAGTTTGAAGGGTCGTAAATTTTCTCTCAACGAAGAGGTTATAAAAGTTGTAGATGAAATTTGGTTCTTCTCATCTCGAACAAATAGCAAAATGTATGAAATTCCTTGGTTTTAACGCCTGTTTTTTCGTTAACCAGCTGTCATCCCCATACGAACGACAGGCCTCAGAAGTCGAAACTTGTGTTAACTTTCAACGTGCGATTCCTAGCACGAAATTGCCCCATATCTTGTAGGGGTTATTTCTAATGGCAAGCAAATGTTCAGACACTTTTTTCAGTTTTCTGATGGCATATTAACGAAATGACGAAAGTTATCACAAACATAAGTAATTTTATTATTTTTTTTCATTTATTCAGAATGATGAAGTTAGTGAACTTTGAGAATTTCAAGTTGCCCGGCGAAAAAAAAATCATGAAATCATCAGATTCCCTTGAAATTCGCACTATATACGCAAAATTCCATGCTGATTCCGAAAATACAGGACGTCAATTTGAAAATTTCCCACCCTTAATATATTCCCTCATGGAAATGACAAGCTTAAGTTTTTTTTAATGGAACACCTTGTATATGATTAGTTAAAGAGAATACTGTGACATATTCCTCTTAAATGTTGTATACTTTCAGCAACTGTTCAATGTTGGCCATTATCTTCCTAGTACTTTCTTCTGCGAACATCAACGACATCTATTGGGGCTCTTTGAATTTCATTTGGATCTCATTTCTAGAACGCTCACTTGTAGTTCTAATTCTTGCCTCACGTTGAACGGTATTCTATAAACTCTTCGCCTGGTATTACCTCATAAATATAAGACTAGAGGTGTTAGATCAGGGGATCTGGGAGGCCAATTTCGTGGACCCAAACGTCTAATCCATCGATAATCAAATACTTTTCAGTCCAATTCCAATCCCGACTTCTGCTGCGCAATGAGCAAGAGCTCCATCAAGTTCAAACCATGGCAACATGTTCGGTATTGTCCTGGATACACCATAGACTATGAAGCTTTTGGATAATGACGTTTGTTTTATGGAGCAAGATGTCTCTAATGTTGTCTGGCCTATCCTAGCACTAATGAAAGGCAATCCTTATAATATTCAATAGTTTCATTACAATTAGAACTTGCGCAAATAGAAGTCCGATGTCATTCTGTGTTCCTGAGGGAAAGTAGTAGTGCCAGGTCTAGTTATTTTTCAGAACCTTTAGTATAAAGCTCTTTCATAAAACTTTGTATAAACTCCAACAGATCTTGAGTAGTTTCAAAGATAAAACTGAATAGTGGAAAAAGTCGGAAGTATTGCGAAAATAGTATGGGTCAATTTAGAATTGCCATGAAAACACGATTCAAAGAGCATATCTCTCATATACATGGAAAGAAACATCGAGTACTGTCTTACGTGCATGCTTTTGCAAACTATTTGATGACGCAGTTATGGGATCATAACCACAGAGTAACGATCGACTTCGGAGATTACAAAAAGCGAAATGTCAGAGTAGTAATAAAACTAATTTATTCCTGATAACACAAGATCACTTATACAAAAGGCATTTTCGCCAGCAAGAATCCAACAGAAAACAACTACTGCCCCTTGCGACCACTGAATTATATCTGTTCGATACAATGCTCTTCAAATATCATAGCTGAAATTGTTTTTCGATATAAATAGTCCATTTTTTCTTATTAGTTTAATGAGTCGAGTATAGTGCCATCCATTCTTCATAAATCATGAATTGTTTCGACTCCTCAGTAATTTTCTGAAATGCTCAGTGGAAAAACTCTTTAAATGAAAATCCTGAGTATTTCGCTCGAATTGTGCTTCACGGACAAGACCCTAAGACCCTACTATACACGCTCAGATGGGATCTTCGCGTATCTCACAATTTATTACAGCTATTTATTTCACGGACTAGATTACATGCATATAAACGCTGCTGGCTTCCCTTCCGAACCCCCCGACCCCCGAAACGCCCGTATTTCACCCTCTTTCACCCCTGTTTTCCAGCTTCCAGAAATACCTCTCGGCAACAAATCAGTCGGATCGTTCGTTTTATTTTTCCTTATGATAGCATACTTTTCCAGCGAGTTTCACGGATGAAATTAGGAATTTTCAGCGTTTGGGCGAGTGCATGAAGGCTGAAAAATGTAATTTTCCTCGTTTTTTTTGGCAGGATGAGGATTGCAAGGTATACTTTTAGAAGTGATTCTTTTCGTTAAAGGATTGTTTGTAATGTATCGCGACGTGGCAACACTGGTATATTGTGCTTTTCATGATTTTTCCGCCACTAATTTCGTCATTCTGAATCGATTGGCGTTCGCAGAATTGCTTTATCTCAAACCATTCTCGATTTGAAAAGTTCATCTGAAGTTGAGAGCTGTTATTTCCGTCCAAAAATTTTTTTAATTTTTTTTTTTTGAATATTCGTAAAATTCAATATTTCTTTTATATACTTACTTATATATATACGAATTTGAAATCGATTCCAGATCAAATAGATTTTTGGTAGACTTTGTACGGAACCTCTGCAATTTCGAAATAAATTTTTTTAGAAATTTTTTATTTTACAATTTTCGAAAAAACGCTTACCGACCTCTTACGTATCTTATTGAGCTGATTTCACTGATTTTGTGTCAGAACTTGAGTTCCACCGAGGACTAACGAAATGACTATAATTATCGCAACCCATATAACCGCCCCAAAAAAAATATTCTAGAATTTTTTCACTATTTTCCCGTAGGTATTCTACGCCATCTAATCAGTATTACCGTAATATTTCAAAGACATTTTTTAAGTTTTTTTTTTTCGTATGCTATCACTACCGCGAAGACTAACCCATATAACCATAAAGAAAAACACTTCCGACAATTGTGGAATTTTTTCAGTATTTTTCCCGTATTCTACGCCATTGATTCAACACGATACACCTTTGAAAAATTGTCAAAACTCATATTTCAAGTTCGAAGCGTCTGAAGATGCAGACGTTCGCCGAAACGCCTACAGAAACTATGTTCGACCAGCGATCACTTTGAAATTTGGTAAAACTATACAAAAAACACTGAGTTTTACGAATACGATATTGAAAAAGATTAAACAAATTTCTGACAGGCGCAGGTCAGCTCCGAACGGTCAATCCGGTATCCTAACTCATATAAACGTAAAAAAAATACTTTCGACAATTGTGGAATTTTTTCATTAATTTTTCCGTGTTTTACGCCATCGATTCAACACGATACACCTTTGAAAAATGGTCAAAACTCAAATTTCAAATTCGAAGCGGCTGAAGATGTAGACGTTCGCCGAAACACCTACAGAAACTATGTTCGACTAACGATCGCTTTGAAATTCACTGAAACTATACAAAAAACATTGAATTTTACGAATACGATATGGAAAAAAAATTGAAATATTTCTGGCGGGCGCAGGTCAGCTCCGAACGGCCAATCCGGTATCCTAACTCAAATAACCACCAAAAAAAAATACTTCCAACAATTGTGGAATTTTTTCATTATTTTTCCCGTGTTTAACGCCATCGATTTAGTACCTACCATACACCTTTGAAAAATTGTTAAAACTCATATTTCTAATTCGAAGCGTCTGAAGATGCAGACGTTCGCCAAAACGCCTACAGAAACTATGTTCGACCAGCGATCGCTTTGGAATTTGGTAAGACTATACAAAAAACACTCAGTTCTACGAATATGATATGGAAAAAAATTATAAAAATTTCTGGCTGGCGCAGGTCAGCTCCGAAGGGCCAATCCCGTATCCTAACCCGTATAACCACAAAAAAAAATTCTTTCGGTGAATGTGGAATTCTTTAATTATTTTTTCCGTGTTCTACGCCATCAATTTAACACGACACACCTTTGAAAAATTTTCAAAACCCAAATTTCAAATTCAAAGCGTTTGAAGATGCAGACGTTCGCCAAAACGCCTACAGAAACTATGTTCGACCAGCGATCGCTTTGAAATTCAGTGGAACTCTACAGAAAACATCGAGTTTTACTAATGCAATATGGAAAAAAATTTGAAAAATTTCCGGCGGGCGCAGGTCAGGTCCGAACGGCCAATCCGGTATATATATATATATAACTGCCCAAAAAAAATACTTCCGACAATTGTGGAATTTTTTCATTATTTTTTCCGTGTTCTACGCCATTAATTCAACACGACACACCTCTGAAAAATTGACAAAACTCAAATTTCAAATTCGAAGCGGCTGAAGATGTAGACGTTCGCCGAAACACCTACAGAAACTATGTTCGACCAGCGATCGCTTTGAAATTCAGTGGAACTCTACAAAAAACATCGAGTTTTACTAATGCAATATGGAAAAAAATCAGAAAAATTTCTGGCGGGCGCAGGTCAGCTCCGAACGGCCAATCCGGTATCCTTACCCATATAACCACCCAAAAAAAATACTTCCAACAATTGTGGAATTTTTCATTATTTTTCCCGTGTTTAACGCCATCAATTTAGCAACCTTTGAAAAATTGTCAAAACTCATATTTCAAGTTCGAAGCGTCTGAAGATGCAGACGTTCGCCGAAACGCCTACAGAAACTATGTTCGACTAGCGATCGCTTTGAAATTTGGTGAAACTATACAAAAAACATTGAATTCTACAAATACGATATGGAAAAAAATAAGACAATATTCTGGCAGGCGCAGGTCAGCTCCGAACGGCCAATGCGGTATCCTTACCCATTTAACCGCCCAAAAAAAATATTCCCGACAATTGGGGAATTTTTCCTCTATTTTTTCCGTGTTCTACGCCATTCATTTAACACGATTCACCTTTGAAAAATTGTTAAAACCTAAATTTCAAATTCGAAGCGTCTGAAGATGCAGACGTTTGCCGAAACAATTTGGTAAAACTATACAAAAATTATTGAATTTTACGAATACGATATGGAAAAAAATTAGAAAAATTTCTGGCCGGCGCAGGTCAGCTCCGAACGGCCAATCCGGTATCCTTACCCATATAACCATCCAAAAAAAATACTTTCGACAATTGTGGAATTTTTTCTTAAATTTTTCCGTGTTCTACGCTATCGATTCAACACGATACACTTCTAAAAAATTATCAAAATTCAAATTTCAAATTCGAAGCTTCTGAAGATGCAGACGTTTGCCGAAACGCCTACAGAAACTATGTTCGACTAGAGATCGCTTTGAAATTTGGTGAAACTATACAAAAAACATTGAAATTTACGAATACGATATGGAAAAAAATTTGAAAAATTTCTGGCAGGCGCAGGTCAGCTCCGAACGACCAATCCGGTTTCCTTACCCATACAACCGCAAAAAAAAATACTTTCGACAATTGTGTAATTTTTTCATTATTTTTTTCGTGTTCTACGCTATCGGTTCAACACGACACACCTTTAAAAAATTGTCAAAACTCAAATTTCAAATTCGAATCGTCTGAAGATGCAGACGTTGGCCGAAACGCCTACAGAAACTATGTTCGACCAGCGATCGCTTTGAAATTTGGTAAAACTATACAAAAAACACTGAGTTTTACGAATACGATAATGAAAAAGATTAGAAAAATTTCTGACAGGCGCAGGTCAGCTCCGAACGGTCAATCCGGTATCCTTACTCATATAACCGCAAAAAAAATACTCTCGACAAATGGGGAATTTTTCCTCTATTTTTTCCGTGTTCTACGCCATTCATTTAACACGATTCACCTTTGAAAAATTGTCAAAACCTAAATTTCAAATTCGAAGCTTCTGAAGATACAGACGTTTGCCGAAACAATTTGGTAAAACTATACAAAAAATATTGAATTTTACGAATACGATATGGAAAAAAATTAGAAAAATTTCTGGCCGGCGCAGGTCAGCTCCGATCGGCCAATCCGGTATTCTTACCCATATAACCATCCAAAAAAAATACTTTCGACAATTGTAGAATTTTTTCTTAAATTTTTCCGTGTTCTACGCCATCGATTCAACACGATACACTTCTAAAAAATTATCAAAATTCAAATTTCAAATTCGAAGCTTCTGAAGATGCAGACGTTTGCCGAAACGCCTACAGAAACTATGTTCGACCAGCGATCGCTTTAAAATTTGGTGAAACTATACAAAAATCATTGAATTTTACGAATACAATATAAAAAAAATTAGAAAAATTTCTGGCTGGCGCAGGTTAGCTCCGAACGGCCAATCCGGTATCACTACCCATATAACCGCCCAAAAAAAATACTTCCGACAAATGTGGAATTTTTTCATTATTTTTTCCGTGTTCTACGCCATTAATTCAACACGACACACCTCTGAAAAATTGACAAAACTCAAATTTCAAATTCGAAGCGGCTGAAGATGTAGACGTTCGCCGAAACACCTACAGAAACTATGTTCGACCAGCGATCGCTTTGAAATTCAGTGGAACTCTACAAAAAACATCGAGTTTTACTAATGCAATATGGAAAAAAATCAGAAAAATTTCTGGCGGGCGCAGGTCAGCTCCGAACGGCCAATCCGGTATCCTTACCCATATAACCACCCAAAAAAAATACTTCCAACAATTGTGGAATTTTTCATTATTTTTCCCGTGTTTAACGCCATCAATTTAGCAACCTTTGAAAAATTGTCGAAACTCATATTTCAAGTTCGAAGCGTCTGAAGATGCAGACGTTCGCCGAAACGCCTACAGAAACTATGTTCGACTAGCGATCGCTTTGAAATTTGGTGAAACTATACAAAAAACATTGACTTCTACAAATACGATATGGAAAAAAATTAATATTCTGGCAGGCGCAGGTCAGCTCCGAACGGCCAATGCGGTATCCTTACCCATTTAACCGCCCAAAAAAAATATTCCCGACAATTGGGGAATTTTTCCTCTATTTTTTCCGTGTTCTACGCCATTCATTTAACACGATTCACCTTTGAAAAATTGTCAAAACCTAAATTTCAAATTCGAAGCGTCTGAAGATGCAGACGTTTGCCGAAACAATTTGGTAAAACTATACAAAAATTATTGAATTTTACGAATACGATATGGAAAAAAATTAGAAAAATTTCTGGCCGGCGCAGGTCAGCTCCGAACGGCCAATCCGGTATCCTAACTCATATAACCGCCCGAAAAAAATACTCACGACAATTGTGGAATTTTTTCATTATTTTTTCCGTGTTTGACGCCATCGATTTAGCACGATACATTTTTGTAAAATTGTGAAAACCCAAATTTAAAATTCAAAGCGTCTGAAGATGCAGACGTTCGCCGAAACGCCTACAGAAACTATGTTCGACTAGAGATCGCTTTGAAATTTGGTGAAACTATACAAAAAACATTGAAATTTACGAATACGATATGGAAAAAAATTAGAAAAATTTCTGGCAGGCGCAGGTCAGCTCCGAACGACCAATCCGGTATCCTTACCCATATAACCATCCAAAAAAAATACTTTCGACAATTGTGGAATTTTTTCTTAAATTTTTCCGTGTTCTACGCTATCGATTCAACACGATACACTTCTAAAAAATTATCAAAATTCAAATTTCAAATTCGAAACTTCTGAAGATGCAGACGTTTGCCGAAACGCCTACAGAAACTATGTTCGACCAGCGATCGCTTTGAAATTTGGTGAAACTATACAAAAATCATTGAATTTTTAGAATACAATATGAAAAAAAATTTGAAAAATTTCTGGCTGGCGCAGGTCAGCTCCGAACGGCCAATCCGGTGTCACTATCCATATAACCGCCCAAAAAAAATACTTCCGACAATTGTGGAATTTTTTCATTATTTTTTCCGTGTTCTACGCCATCAATTCAACACGACACACCTATGAAAAATTGTCAAAACTCAAATTTCAAATTCGAAGCGGCTGAAGATGTAGACGTTCGCCGAAACACCTACAGAAACTATGTTCGACCAGCGATCGCTTTGAAATTTGGTGAACCTATACAAAAAACATTGAATTTCTACGAATACGATAAGGAAAAAAAAATTGAAAAATATCTGGCAGGCGCAGGACAGCTCCGAACGACCAATCCGGTATCCTTACCCATATAACCACCCGAAAAAAATACTTACGACAATTGTGGACTTTTTTCATTATTTTTTCCGTATTTTACGCCATCGATTCAGCACGAAACATTTTTGAAAAATTGTGAAAGCCCAAATTTAAAATTCAAAGCGTCTGAAGATGCAGACGTTTGCCGAAACGCCTACAGAAAGTATGTTCGACTAGCGATCGCTTTGAAATTTGATGAAACTATACAAAAAACATTGAATTTTACGAATACGTTATGGAAAAGAATTTGAAATATTTCTGGCGGGCGCAGGTCAGCTCCGAACGGCCAATCCGGTATCCTTACCCATATAACCGCCAAAAAAAATTATTTCGAAAATTTTGGAATTTTTTCATTATTTTTGCCGTGATTTACGCCATCGATTCAACACGATACATCTTTGAAAAATTGTCAAAACTCGAATTTCAAATTCGAAGCGGCTGAAGATGTAGACGTTCGCCGAAACACCTACAGAAACTATGTTCGACCAGCGATAGCTTCGAAATTTGGTGAAACTATACAAAAAGCATTGAATTTTACGAATACGATATGGAAAAAAACTAGAAATATTTCTGGCGGGCGCAGGTCAGCTCCGAACGGCCAATCCGGTATCCTAACTCATATAACCGCCCGAAAAAAATACTTACGACAATTGTGGAATTTTTTCATTATTTTTTCCGTGTTTGACGCCATCGATTTAGCACGATACATTTTTGTAAAATTGTGAAAACCCAAATTTAAAATTCAAAGCATCTGAAGATGCAGACGTTCGCCGAAACGCCTACAGAAACTATGTTCGACTAGAGATCGCTTTAAAATTTGGTGAAACTATACAAAAAACATTGAAATTTACGAATACGATATGGAAAAAAATTAGAAAAATTTCTGGCAGGCGCAGGTCAGCTCCGAACGACCAATCCGGTATCCTTACCCATACAACCGCAAAAAAAAATACTTTCGACAATTGTGTAATTTTTTCATTATTTTTTTCGTGTTCTACGCTATCGGTTCAACACGACACACCTTTAAAAAATTGTCAAAACTCAAATTTCAAATTCGAATCGTCTGAAGATGCAGACGTTGGCCGAAACGCCTACAGAAACTATGTTCGACCAGCGATCGCTTTGAAATTTGGTAAAACTATACAAAAAACACTGAGTTTTACGAATACGATATTAAAAAAGATTAGAAAAATTTCTGACAGGCGCAGGTCAGCTCCGAACGGTCAATCCGGTATCCTTACTCATATAACCGCAAAAAAAATACTCTCGACAAATGGGGAATTTTTCCTCTATTTTTTCCGTGTTCTACGCCATTCATTTAACACGAATCACCTTTGAAAAATTGTCAAAACCTAAATTTCAAATTCGAAGCTTCTGAAGATACAGACGTTTGCCGAAACAATTTGGTAAAACTATACAAAAAATATTGAATTTTACGAATACGATATGGAAAAAAATTAGAAAAATTTCTGGCCGGCGCAGGTCAGCTC
This sequence comes from Chrysolina americana, assembly GCA_958502065.1. NCBI lineage: Eukaryota > Metazoa > Arthropoda > Insecta > Coleoptera > Chrysomelidae > Chrysolina > Chrysolina americana. The sequence goes on along the minus strand of OY293411.1, from coordinate 2,705,155 downwards.
CGATCGGCCAATCCGGTATCCTTACCCATATAACCATCCAAAAAAAATACTTTCGACAATTGTAGAATTTTTTCTTAAATTTTTCCGTGTTCTACGCCATCGATTCAACACGATACACTTCTAAAAAATTATCAAAATTCAAATTTCAAATTCGAAGCTTCTGAAGATGCAGACGTTTGCCGAAACGCCTACAGAAACTATGTTCGACCAGCGATCGCTTTGAAATTTGGTGAAACTATACAAAAAACATTGAATTTCTACGAATACGATATGGAAAAAAAATTGAAAAATTTCTGGCAGGCGCAGGACAGCTCTGAACGACCAATCCGGTATCCTTATCCATATAACCACCCGAAAAAAATACTTACGACAATTGTGGACTTTTTTCATTATTTTTTCCGTGTTTTACGCCATCGATTTAGCACGAAACATTTTTGAAAAATTGTGAAAGCCCAAATTTAAAATTCAAAGCGTCTGAAGATGCAGACGTTTGCCGAAATGCCTACAGAAAGTATGTTCGACTAGCGATCGCTTTGAAATTTGGTGAAACTATACAAAAAACATTGAATATTACGAATACGTTATGGAAAAAAATTTGAAATATTTCTGGCGGGCGCAGGTCAGCTCCGAACGGCCAATCCGGCATCCTTACCCATATAACCGCCAAAAAAAATACTTTCGATAATTTTGGAATTTTTTCATTATTTTTGCCGTGTTTTACGCCATCGATTCAACACGATACACCTTTGAAAAATTGTCAAAACTCAAATTTCAAATTCTAAGCGGCTGAAGATGTAGACGTTCGCCGAAACACCTACAGAAACTATGTTCGACCAGCGATAGCTTCGAAATTTGGTGAAACTATACAAAAAGCATTGAATTTTACGAATACGATATGGAAAAAATTAGAAGTATTTCTGGCGGGCGCAGGTCAGCTCCGAACGGCCAATCCGGTATCCTAACTCATATAACCGCCCGAAAAAAATACTTACGACAATTGTGGAATTTTTTCATTATTTTTTCCGTGTTTGACGCCATCGATTTAGCACGATACATTTTTGTAAAATTGTGAAAGCCCAAATTTAAAATTCAAAGCGTCTGAAGATGCAGACGTTCGCCGAAACGCCTACAGAAACTATGTTCGACTAGAGATCGCTTTGAAATTTGGTGAAACTATACAAATTACATTGAAATTTACGAAGACGATATGGGAAAAAATTAGAAAAATTTTTGGCAGGCGCAGGTCAGCTCCGAACGACCAATCCGGTATCCTTACCCATACAACCGCAAAAAAAATACTTTCGACAATTGTGTAATTTTTTCATTATTTTTTTCGTGTTCTACGCTATCGGTTCAACACGACACACGTTTAAAAAATTGTCAAAACTCAAATTTCAAATTCGAATCGTCTGAAGATGCAGACGTTGTCCGAAACGCCTACAGAAACTATGTTCGATCAGCGATCGCTTTGAAGTTCGGTGAAACTATACAAAAAATATTGAATTTTACGAATACGATCAGTTCAATTTAGCCTGGGCTATTTTTTGTTGGCCCTTGCTCCACCAGAACCAGACTACCGGAAAAGTGTAACATTGTGCTTTCTTCTTGAGCTTGAAGCGCAAACAAGGTAATTTTCGCTCGGTTGTAGAAAAAAGAATTTTCATTTCGATCTGCAACTATATCCTTCCGTAAACCTTACGGGCAAGACCGAACGTTCCAACTGGACCCCGGCAGTTTCCCCGCTCACCGTCGCGTTTTCCCCTAGCAATTTTCCCGGGCCAATGGCGGTGCGCGCCACCGTTTTCCGGGACCAATGAGCGTCCCGGACGCGCGAATAAAAATACCCCGGCAACATTATCGGCCATGATAGCGGGGCCGACTCGCTCAGACTGATTCCTTTCATAAATCCGGGAGAAACGCGCCCGGAACTTATTAATAAGTGCGCTCATTGTTGCCCGGAACGAGTGATGGCTTTCGTAATTGCCGACTGTACGTTGTTTTCGGCGAATTATGCGGGGGTCGGTATTGATCGAAGGGTCGGGGAGGGGGTTCGTCGAATTCTTATACTTATAATACGCATTCTAATCGTTTATTTGAAGATATGAAACTCTTGCTATGGAGGGAGTGTCAGTACACGTATCAGCGCGACTGTTTGCCTAAGAAAACTATTTTCCTAGGAAAATCCATTTATTATAGTGGTCCAAGGGCACTGGGACCGGAAATATTGTAGAGATGCGAGATAATCTGCAGCAGATCACAATTTCTGTTTTCATAAATCTGGAGACATAAGCGCTTTACTTGAATCAAAAAGTGTACCACAAGAATCCGTTCTGGGGCGACTACCTTAAAGTTTATACGTTTTTACATTTATAAATCGATAAAGGAAAGTACGATACATCACTATGCAGATGCATTTCTTTTCATAGTGACAGTTCGCTAGTTCGCAAGGAGTCCAATTTAATATTCAGCAGAGATCTTCAATCTATATTTGATATCGCTTCTAACCATATGCCAAATTTAATGCGAATATGTCTGTAGCCATGCCTCCCGGACTCAAAAAAGTATTGCTTGGAATATCGATATAAGTAAACTGCTGAAAAAATAATTTTTTCAAATGGGACCTCCAGTATATTCCTGCATACTTCAATAGAGCTTAAAATTACCATTCCAAAAATGTAACACACTTGATGTTTTAATACGTTAATTTTTAAAATACTGAGCTTTAAAAATTTTCACATAGACTTTAATCTCGTACCCCAGACTTCAATCTCGGGGATCTGACTTTAATCTCGTGGGTTCGAATTTAATCTACTGAGTCCGACTTTAATCATGGACCCAACTTCAATCTCGTACATCCGACTTCAATATCGGGTATCCCATTTTAATCTCGTGGGTCCGACTTTAACCTCAATCCTCTGACTTTAATCTCGGGGTCCGATATCAATTTTGGACCCCCGACTTCATACTCAAACCCCCTACTTTAATTTTGGACCCCTGGGTCAATCTCGTTACTACGACTTCAATCTTAGTGGATCCGACTTTATAATCTCAGACCCTCGACTTCCATCTCGGACCCCAGACTTTAATCTCAAACACCATGTCTCTAATCTTCCTGACGTCAATCTCATATCCCTGACTTACATCTCCTATACCATTAACTTTAATCTCGCACCCCCAACTTTGATCTCAGGCCTTATGGCTCTAATTTTGGACTTCTGACATCAATCTCGTACCCCTGACTCTAATCTCCTATGCCCAACTTCAATCTCACACCCCCGACATTAATCTTGGACCCCATGACTCTTATCTTGGACTCCTGACTTTAATTTCATAACGCTTACTTTAACCTCGTTCCCCAACTTTATTCTCGCACCTCCGACTTTAATCTCGGACCCCCGTCTTTAATTTCGTACCTCCGACTTCAATCTCGGGGATCCGATTTTAATCTCGTGGGTCCGACTTTAACCTCAATCCCCTGACTTTAATCTTGGACCCCCAGTTTTATTTTCGGATTCCCAATCTTAAACTCGGTGGTCTGATTTTAATTTTGGACCCCCGGCTTTAATTTCGGGCCCCCGACTTTCTTGAACCCCTGACTTCAATATCGTTCCTCCAACTTTAATCTCGGGGATCCGATTTTAATTTCGTAGGTCCGACTTTAACCTCAAACCTCTGACTTTAATCTGGATCCCAATTTTATTTTTGGATCTCCGTCTTTAATCTCGAACCCCGCCTTCAATCTCGGAGGTCCAATTTTAATCTTGGATCCCCGACTCTCGAACCCCCGACTTTAATTTTGGACCCCTGGCTCAATCTCGTAATTCCGACATCAGTTTGGTGGGTCTGACTTCATAATCTCAGACCCTCGACTTCAATCTTGGACTTAAGACTTCAATCTCGTTCCTCCAACTTTAATCTCGGGGATCCGATTTTAATTTCGTAGGTCCGACTTTAACCTCAAACCTCTGACTTTAATCTGGATCCCAATTTTATTTTTGGATCTCCGTCTTTAATCTCGAACCCCGCCTTCAATCTCGGAGGTCCAATTTTAATCTTGGATCCCCGACTCTCGAACCCCCGACTTTAATTTTGGACCCCTGGCTCAATCTCGTAATTCCGACATCAGTTTGGTGGGTCTGACTTCATAATCTCAGACCCTCGACTTCAATCTTGGACTTAAGACTTCAATCTCGTTCCTCCAACTTTAATCTCGGGGATCCGATTTTAATTTCATAGGTCCGACTTTAACCTCAAACCTCTAACTTTAATCTTGGACTCCCAATTTTATTTTTGGATCTCCGTCTTTAATCTCGGACCCCGACTTCAATCCCGGAGGTCCAATTTTAATCTTGGATCCCCGACTCTCGAACTCCCGACTTTAATTTTGGACCCCTGGCTCAATCTCGTAATTCCGACATCAATTTGGTGGGTCTGACTTCATAATCTCAGACCCTCGACTTCAATCTCGCACCACAGAATTTAATCTCGGACACCATGGCTCTAATCTTGGACTCCCAATTGTATTTTCGGATCTCCGTCTTTAATCTCGGACCCCGACTTCAATCCCGGAGGTCCAATTTTAATCTTGGATCCCCGACTTCAATCTCGAACCCCCGACTTTAATTTTGGACTCCTGGCTCAATTTCGTAATTCTGACAACAATTTGGTGGGTCTGACTTCATAATCTCAGACTTTCGAGTGCAATCTTGGATTTAAGACTTTAATCTCGGACCCCATATCTCATACCCCCAACTCCAATCTCGCACCCTAGAATTTAATCTCGGACACCATGGCTCTAATCTTGGACTTCTGACTTCAATCTCATACCCTTGACTCTAATCTCCTACCCCCAACTTTAATCTCGCATCCCCGACATTAATCTCGGACCCCATGACTGTCATCTTGGACTTCTGACTTTAATCTCATAACGCTTACTTTAATCTCGTTTCCCAACTTTATTCTCGCACCTCCGACTTTAATCTCGGATCCCCAACTTTAATATTGGACCCCTGACTTTAATATCGGGAATCCCACTTTAATATCGTGGCTCTGACTTCAATCTCAGTCTCCCGACTTAAATTTCGGACCCCCGACTTTAATCTCAAGGGTCCGACTTTAATCTTGGTTGCCCGAGTTTCCCGTTTTTATTGAATTTCATGGTCACTGAGTTCTCTACAGTCTACAGTGAATATCTTGTCTGGTTTATGAGATGCAAACCTCCAATTTTTTTTTTCAGTGTTTACCTAATAATCAACGGAATATTTGATAGTTGATACCCGAAGATTTACGGGATCAAGAATAATGAGTTTCATGTCAAAATTCTAGAACTGAATAATTCATCAGATAGTAATAGATACCTGCAAAACTGTTACTCTATGTAGTCCTGATTATGTGACATCATCATAATAAATAATGATCTGTCTTTCAAATTGTATTGTCGGGTATAGGTATATATAAAGGGTGTCCCAGAATAAAGGGTACAAACTCCGATGGTAAAATCCTCACTTCATTTTGAGGCTGAGGGTTCCTTTAAACATACCTTTCAGTTTTATTTAGAATTTCGAGCAGAACTGAAGTATGAAATGATATACAGGGTGTTCCATTTCATTCTATAAACATTTTTCGCTAGCTAATTTACTGTAAGAGATTATCGATAGTTCCCATACATCATCGATTGTGTATAATCCTTTAATAAGTTTTATAGCAGATTTGAAACGGACGCGAAATGTGGCACTTTCTGGTTCAATTCTCTTTTAGCAGTTGAACGCCTCATTTTCTCCATCAACTTTCCCATCAGCTTTCAGTATCTCCTTCAGATTATCATTCTGATTTATTCATCACAAAATTTATCGAAATCATAACTGCATCGAAACGGGCTATTTCGCATCACATCAGCCTATCTCTGGAATTATCAATCGTGGATGGACCATTCACTCGGAATATTCGAGCATATTGCTTTTCATATGCCTTTATGGCCTTTGGTCCCATGTCAAATAAAAATGAATAGGGTAGATATAACAGTCACAAGCCCTTTTTGTAATGCGGCTTAACATATTACTGCGTGTTGTATTATACGGATTGTCACAACAAAGGATTACACAATGGAGAGGATCTGCCGGTCGTATTTTATTAGATTATGTTTTAATGGACTTTACACATGTTACTGTCTATATTTATGAAAATGCAAGGGTTGTCAGTGAATGGTCTTCATCGAGATCTAATTTGGCGGCATATTTTCAATTAGATATGTCAGTAATATGTAGTGAGTGGATGGGGTGTTTAGATTTGTTGGTCATTAAAAAATAGCAGATATCATCTGTTCCATTCACGTTACTCAGTCGACTGGATGGAATCGAAAGTATAAAATATCGTTTTTCTACGCCCACGTCTGTAAACGTCAAAAATCGCACTGTCAACATTCCTTGTAAATGACATTTAACAATATCATGCACGTAATGAGATCTCATAACATACACGTGCGTTTTGAGAAGAAAACTTAAACTTCTTGGTTTAATTAAATAACAATAAAAAATTTATTTACGTAAGACTTTATTTGGTCTATTTACACAAATGTAGTCAATTACAGAACATAAAAACTTTTAGCAATAGCTTCGTGCATAAACTTTTTCATTTCGTGCGTAATGGGTTACTTACAACTCTTGTTACGTAATATACTATTCCATACTCATAGAGGATATTTAACAGGAACAATATTTTACGAAAACTTCTTAATACTGATGCCGTATCAGAGTATGTATGTCGTGTTCAAAAAGCATGATTCGAACATTTCTAAACATTCTGAAACTTTGTGTTAGTGAGCATCTAAACTAAAAACGACTTGAATTAGTAACAAAACAGTAGTAACAAAATTAGTTCCATTTTTCTTTAATAATGAAGTGTAATAAAATAATCCTCTTTTCATTTGAATATAACAACCATGATTTGTAAGGTATATTTCGGTCATATATCAAAATGTACCACCTTCAATACTGTTATCATGACGAATTATTCTTTCTCTCTCACAGGAACGTTTTCCTGGGAAGCAGTTTTGGTTACGGTGCGAAAAATGAAAGCATTTATGATTTTATATCTTTATTGTCCACTTTCATTTTATAGCATCATAATTTGTCCGCTACTGGATATCGTGTTGTAAAGTTTTATAGACTCGATAGCTTTTTCGTCAATGTACGAGTTACACTCTGTGTGTGCTTGAATAATTGGAAACTTTCTACAAAAAATCGACCCAGATTAGTTTACTAAGTACAAGAAGGAGGAGGATGTTTATAATAATGGTCCTGTGAACAGAGCTTTCATTGCTCTTATAGTTATTTATTGTATGAGTGTTTCATAAGCTCACAAGACGTGAAATGCAATACAAAATTTTATCCACAGCTGATATGTTATAAACACGAATAACTTCCCTGATTCGAGTGGTTTTCTCGAAGTTTATGACAGTTTTCAAGAAGGTGTGCTTTAGTGACTTATTACGATGTTTGTAAACAAAGGCATTACGACTCTATAAGAATGCCAGCTATGGATATACACAATCATTTGTTTCGACATTGTTGATTACATTCAATACCAAGTCATTCGAATTTAACTGTCTGCGTATTGGACTAATTAAGACGATGGGTATGACAATCTAGCCGACAAGGAATAACTATAAATAATACAAAAAGTCAATATCATGTTCTTTATGAACCTCCTTCCTCCTTCCTCCTTCCTCCTTCCTCCTTCCTCCTTCCTCCTTCCTCCTTCCTCCTTCCTCCTTCCTCCTTCCTCCTTCCTCCTTCCTCCTTCCTCCTTCCTCCTTCCTCCTTCCTCCTTCCTCCTTCCTCCTTCCTCCTTCCTCCTTCCTCCTTCCTCCTTCCTCCTTCCTCCTTCCTCCTTCCTCCTTCCTCCTTCCTCCTTCCTCCTTCCTCCTTCCTCCTTCCTCCTTCCTCCTTCCTCCTTCCTCCTTCCTCCTTCCTCCTTCCTCCTTCCTCCTTCCTCCTTCCTCCTTCCTCCTTCCTCCTTCCTCCTTCCTCCTTCCTCCTTCCTCCTTCCTCCTTCCTCCTTCCTCCTTCCTCCTTCCTCCTTCCTCCTTCCTCCTTCCTCCTTCCTCCTTCCTCCTTCCTCCTTCCTCCTTCCTCCTTCCTCCTTCCTCCTTCCTCCTTCCTCCTTCCTCCTTCCTCCTTCCTCCTTCCTCCTTCCTCCTTCCTCCTTCCTCCTTCCTCCTTCCTCCTTCCTCCTTCCTCCTTCCTCCTTCCTCCTTCCTCCTTCCTCCTTCCTCCTTCCTCCTTCCTCCTTCCTCCTTCCTCCTTCCTCCTTCCTCCTTCCTCCTTCCTCCTTCCTCCTTCCTCCTTCCTCCTTCCTCCTTCCTCCTTCCTCCTTCCTCCTTCCTCCTTCCTCCTTCCTCCTTCCTCCTTCCTCCTTCCTCCTTCCTCCTTCCTCCTTCCTCCTTCCTCCTTCCTCCTTCCTCCTTCCTCCTTCCTCCTTCCTCCTTCCTCCTTCCTCCTTCCTCCTTCCTCCTTCCTCCTTCCTCCTTCCTCCTTCCTCCTTCCTCCTTCCTCCTTCCTCCTTCCTCCTTCCTCCTTCCTCCTTCCTCCTTCCTCCTTCCTCCTTCCTCCTTCCTCCTTCCTCCTTCCTCCTTCCTCCTTCCTCCTTCCTCCTTCCTCCTTCCTCCTTCCTCCTTCCTCCTTCCTCCTTCCTCCTTCCTCCTTCCTCCTTCCTCCTTCCTCCTTCCTCCTTCCTCCTTCCTCCTTCCTCCTTCCTCCTTCCTCCTTCCTCCTTCCTCCTTCCTCCTTCCTCCTTCCTCCTTCCTCCTTCCTCCTTCCTCCTTCCTCCTTCCTCCTTCCTCCTTCCTCCTTCCTCCTTCCTCCTTCCTCCTTCCTCCTTCCTCCTTCCTCCTTCCTCCTTCCTCCTTCCTCCTTCCTCCTTCCTCCTTCCTCCTTCCTCCTTCCTCCTTCCTCCTTCCTCCTTCCTCCTTCCTCCTTCCTCCTTCCTCCTTCCTCCTTCCTCCTTCCTCCTTCCTCCTTCCTCCTTCCTCCTTCCTCCTTCCTCCTTCCTCCTTCCTCCTTCCTCCTTCCTCCTTCCTCCTTCCTCCTTCCTCCTTCCTCCTTCCTCCTTCCTCCTTCCTCCTTCCTCCTTCCTCCTTCCTCCTTCCTCCTTCCTCCTTCCCTTATGCGTTCTAAATATAAAATTTTTATTCTCTGTCGTAATATTCTTGCTAAATATCCTCGCTCGATATACGATGCTACTCTCCTTATAAGTTTTCATTCAACTTCATTGTTTAACATTGTCATTGCCTGAATTATTTTATTGAGTTGAACAGATTCTTTCTTTTTTGAGTTAGATGATGTTTGTTAAATATCTTTTAAACGAGGTAAAAATAAATTTCTTTTGAGTTGTTTGCTGTTTCCATTTCAATTTACTGTCAAAATAAATTTCCACTAGTTGGTGGGTTCAAGTAATTTTCCCTATTTTGTAAAGTGGATACCATGTTTTGAGTTTATTTCTTTATATAGTTGGCATTAAACCACTTTCAGTTTCAGTTCTTACCTTTGAAGAAAATGCAAGGATATCATCAAGCCTTTTTGCATTTGATTGGATTGTGATATCGTCAGCATAAAAAATAAATGAAGTTACCTAGATCATTAATGAAAATTATGAACAAAAGAGGCCCTAAACTGGATCCCTGAGGTACTCCAGCTGTAATTTTTTTCTCTTGTTGGTGGATTTTTTCCGCTCTTACAGTTTGAAAACGTTTTTCCAAATAAGGGTTAATCAACAGAGAAATCGCAAAATGTTATCCCTGTATACTTCTAGCTTTTCGAAGGTTTTTCAATTATCAACCATCAAGTATCCGATATCCATGGTCTTGAAATTCAACAAGAATAGTTTTTTATGTAGATTCATATTCAGAGTACCCAGAAATATCCATCTATCCTTTTAAACCGCAAGAAACAATACTGTTGAGAAGTATTTTGACTTTTCTTGTGAATGGCCCAACGAGCAAAGAGTTTGAAATGCATAACGGCTACTGTAACAAATCATATGACATGTTTAGCATTTTATTGACCAATTTTCGTGAACCATCACCGAATCGCTTCGTCACAGTCCCATGTTTACTCGAAAAAGCGCCTGTTTTGCCGACATTTAGGCTATAAACCTGTCGACACTGCCCGAATTATTGCCCTTTTGTAGGAATACCTTCCCAATGCATTGTTCACTGATTCTTCTTCGAAGTCAATGCCATAACTCCTGTTTGATTGCCCTTCAAATGATTGTTGATTACTACTGTCGTTATTGGTGCAATCATTGGAGAAATCGGAAACAGGTTTCATCAGAATGTAACCGTTTAGTAGGGTTTTAAATATTAAATCAAGAAATTTCTACAGGTTTGTCCAATAAAAAAAGAACTATGGCTAATATCTAAAATGCATGTCCATATCGCGATACTACCAGTTGTTAATTGAAATTGACAAATCGTTCATTTTCTCAACGATAATACAAGCATTTCTAAAAAATAAATTCGAAAAACCAAATTATTTAAATGCGCCAAAAAGAATAAAATAAACTCTGAAGTAGGTAAAGGTAGGGTGGTGCTGTAGGTTTTCCGAGTTTTCCTACAGTTAAAAAGCGAATACACCACCAAAACATGAGTAAGTCGCCCCAGAGCGCTACGGCAAATAATAATAATAGCCGTAATCTACCCGCACAGACTATGCCTTCGGGTACACTCTATGAGTGTTTATGTGGTTTATTACTATTATTGAACCCACTATTTCGTTAAATTATAACGTTTTATATGATATAAAAGTAAAAATTAGTTAAATTTAAAATTGAAGATTAATTTTTGCGTCAAGCATTTTTATCAAAAACAATTTTTTAATGTAACAAAATAAAGTTTTTTTTTATCGCATTTGAATGAGTTTATTTTCGTAAATTTTCGCTTTTTATGAGGGTTCAAGCTTCCCAAACGATATTTTGTTTGGATCGTAATTCTCCACGTACGAAAGTCTTGGAATTTTTTCCGACCTCCTACTAATTTTCTGTCTAGCCGTCAGGGAGACAAAGTGGTAAAATATATTCAAAAATCGACCATCCGATTTTTTTCAGTATTTTCATGTATTTTTGCTGTTTAATTTCTGGCTGTTTTTTCAACTGTTTTCGAGAATTCCATGTCCGAAACCATCTAAAATTTTTCCAAACTCTTACGCAATGTACTGTATTTTATATATCGCACATTATTTTATTTTAACTTATATGACTGCGAATCAATTCAGAATGATCAAATTAGTATGAGATGTGAATTTCGAGTCAATTGATATAAAACAAAAATATTCGATAAATCGAAAAAAAATCGGCACCATTGCCAACTCCGTTAGTATTGATGCTACGAATTCGGGCAAACAAGTAGCATTTTTAAAGGCCTTCTCGATGTCAAAAACAAAAAAAAATAACAGTCGCGTTTTCTGAATATTTCATAAAATGATATTTCTTTCAATGGAACACCCTATATTTTTTCATGCATTTCGATTCGCAATAACATTCTCAACAACAAATCTCATTTGACTTTTTTTCGTAAAGGTGAAAATAAGACAGTTTTATCAATAGGAAACATTTATAACCAACGGATTTGATAAAGCGCTATAAAATATCGAGTAAATGTTCAAAAACACCGCCGTCTTGTTGAACACATATTTGGGCTCTTCTATTGACACTACGTGTGGCATCAACACATTTCGGCCATCAATTCTATTAATTATAGTTTCAATGCAATTTTTCAGTTCATCTACATTATTAGAAATCACCAAAAATAAAAATCTAGAGGTGTCATGTCTGGTGAACGAGGGGGCCACTTAACAGGACCATTTGTAGCAATCCATCTGTTTCCAAAACAGCCTCGCAGCATTCTTTTTACGCCACTGGCATTATGTGCTAGTGCTCCATCCTGCTGAAAATAGATCATCTGACGGGCCTCCAGATCAAGATCATCTAAAAATTCTTCCAACACTCTTGTTAATAAATTAATGTAACGGGGTCCGTTCAAAGAACCATGGTAGAAAAATTAACTGATAATTTTGTCTCTAAATAGACTACATCAAACATTAAGACTAAATCGTCTTTGCGGATTGTGGGGATAGACTAGAAATGGATTATGTCTACTCCAATAATGAAAATTCTTTTTATTATACATTCCACGATTTGAAAAATTAGCCTCATCGCCCCATATAATATTTTTATAGAAGTTTGGATCTTGTCTGCATTTATTCATAAACCACCGACAAAACCCCAATCGTCTCTCATGATCATCAGGTTCTAGTGTTTGCACTGGTCTTAAGTTACAAGGAGAAATCTTATGTTTCTTCAGAATTCGTTGAATACCAGACAGTGGAACAGCCATTTCTCTAGATGGGATTATTTGGATATACCTCAAAGTAGGATAAAACGTCAATTTCTGTATCTTCAGATATTACAAAACGTTTTTTAGTACTCCACTTCTCAAAAACTTTTTCATTGTTCCTGAATCGACGATGAAGCACAGCAAAAAAATGCCGATTAGGTAATTCAAGATCGGGAAACGAATTGCTGTAGTGTTGGAGTATCTTACGCTGTTTTTCTGGCAAACCAAGTAGGATTCTAACATATCACATTTTTCTTGATGGGAAAACGGCATTTCGAAAAATTTTCGAACAGTAGTTGACAGTTACAATAAATTATGACATTGTCATGATATACTTGAGAATATTTGACAAATAGTATTTCAACAAAGTTTCAAGGCAACTTGATTGCTCATAATAATTATGTTTTATCGAATCAAACAAAATATTTCCAACCACATTCATATGACCCTCCAGTATTTTCTGTTCTGTACAAAAACGGCTTCAAAGTTATCATTACAGCAGACATATTTTGATTCACAAAATAAATGCGGCCAGCGGAATGGCTTTAAGATGGAAATTATCGTTTTGTACATTAATACCAAATAGCTCAGTGGTGTCGATTGAATGGTGCGACATAATGATCACGGGATGAAACCCGTGATCATTCCCAGCGCAATATTTCTTTTTACTGTCTTATTTTGGTAATAGTAACAAAATATTTTCATTCGTATAAGTACCAAAATTGGGTGTTTGGATAATCAATCATGAGGTTTTATTCGCCAAAACGAAGAAATTTTTTGTGCTAGTGAAAGAAATAAATATTTCCACATAAGTCGCTCTTTTTCCACTTTAGGAAGAAAGGTGATATCAGCTTTGTTGTTGAGAATGTTATTACGAATCGAAATGCATATCATTTTGTGCAATATTCTGAAAACGCGACTGTCAACGTTTTTTTGTTTTCGGCATCGAGGCCATTAAAAATGCTACTAGTTTGCCATTTAACCGAATTCGTAGCATCGATAATAACGGAGTTGGCAATGGTGCCGACTTAATTTAGAACACACCGTATTCTGATCTCTTTACAAATATCTCACCCCCTTCTAAACAGAGCTGATGGGATATACTCAATGCAATGCAGTGTTAATATTTTGAGTACCAACACTTTTACACCCATTTTATAATTTGTTGAATTTTAACTCGTACCATCCTGTCGGTGAAACTGCGAGCTGCGACCCTTCCACGCCCGAACATCCCCCAACCTCCCCTCCCGACTAATTTACAGCCACAGCTACTAATTTCGCAGGTATCCAATAAAGGTTCGCGCATTTTAATTTCAGGTGTTTTAGGGATAGCACCGTGTTTATATGGCTAACGGCAACGTCGTGATAGACATATTGGCTGTTATTCACCCCCAATAAATCGAGACGATCAGTTAATTTAGACGGCCGGTGGTATGGCGGCTGTGCCTTTATTAAGTTGTAAATTACTCTTAAACGGACTGGCACGAAGGCGTTAAATACTTTCTCGGCAGGATGGAATTGAACGTCCTGCAGGGATATCTCAAGGGTAGATTTTTTAGCCACACGAATCCGTATGTATCAGGTTCCATCAAATTTTCGAACGTCAGTCGGTTCAGATTGATGAAATAAGTTTGAATAGGTACTCTGTGAATTTCAAGTCCATCGACGAAAACAAAAAATTACTCGAAAAAAGGCCCAAGAGTCAGGGTGAGCTCCCAATACATCGTTTTTGCTTTTCGCGTCGCGCATCACGGATTCTGATTGGCGAATTTCCCGACGCTCGACGCTATTCGCCAATCAGAATGCGTGAATGTGACGCGCGACGCAAAAAGCAAAAACGATGCATTGGGAACTCACCCTTAGTCCCCTAAAAATCATTATAAAATACAAAATCATCAGATTCATTTAAAATGGCATATGCTTTTAGGTACGTGTGCGTATAAAATAGGTTGAATTTTACGAGAATTATAAGAAAAATTACGAAATCAAAATTTTGGAGGGAATTGAGAGTACTTCCATATAAATAATAATGATTATAAACTCTAAATTGAGCGTTTTGTTATTTCCAAAGTGAGAGCTTTATGAGGGCAAATATGAGTAAATAACAATAATTTAGTTGTGAATTATATAGGCCACATTTCTTGATAATACTAATAGTTTCATTATAAATTTGTCTGTTGTTTTATAACCGCGTGCGTTCTAACAGTGAATCTAGAGCTTATAAGAATGATAATAATAATAAAATTAATGATACCGTGCGGGTAGAGGACGGCAATTATTATTATTATTTGCCGTGGCGCTGCGAATAGATGATTCCAATTTGAAGAAAGATCTGACGGACAAGACAATTGAAGTTTCATATTTTGATGAGTTTTTGGCTTCTAGCTTTAATTTTTATGTAATAGACTTGCTAATTGTTTTCGCTCAGTTGCAAATAAGAATTCTTACGATAAAATGCCTACATTAGGGTTGATTTACATAATTGGTGGAACTATCCCCTGAGTCTAAATGCGTTTGATTCAGATCATATTCAAAACTATATACTCTGGCCTGGAGGCAGCAGAAGTATGAAATAACATCATTATAATTTAATTCAATATAATATAAAAGAATACTTCCTAAGATGGACAACAGAGAAGTGGTTGCTCGCTTTGATGTAAGTTTCGAGTAGAACCAAAGAATATCGTTGCCAAACACCCTATATATATAGGTACAATTACAAATTAATGAGGTATATCACAGTTAAACAGACGGAACAATTAAATTTTTGGGTAGACTGATACTTTTAAATTTAATATTCATTTTGACTGATCTTTTTGACAATTATGTTCACGAATTATTATTTCATTATTTTTATGCTGTCATTTCAGAAATTTCCAGACTGTGGAAGGTTAAAATCCCCAAAAGAAGCATGCCAAGAAAAAGATTTCATTCACAAAATTTGTTTCATCAACTTTCGAAGTTTCACATAACTCACAAGTCGAGTGTTATTAAAATTTCGAAGGTCATGCATTTACGAAAATCTTTGCTGAAAGAATTCTTCGTTGGACAGACACTTTCGCTCGAAACTTACATTCAGAATCAACAACCTTCACGCGAATTTGTCTCGACAAAACACCCATTATTTTCCATTTCAACTGTTATCGCACCCTTCTCAGTATCGAAAACAAAAACGACAAATCTCTGGCACGCTTGTCCTACTGAACCAAATTCAAAAGACTAGTGTTGTAAAATATTTTGACAGAAGTTCGAATAAATCACATCCTGAGCGAAAACATTCATGGCTCGATAATGGACGTTTACAAAAGATGATTCGACATACTTTCAAAAATGGAACGGGGCCAAGGACGATCAGTCGAAAAATCGACATAATTGGGTGAAGGCTGTAAATGACACAATGGGGTATTATAGAGCATAACTGTGCATTAGTTCACTTCTTCGATTTTATGGCTCTTTTCAAGCATAGAACTTACTGAATACTTTTTCAAAAATCTTCCAAAATGAGGGTATTTTAATGTTTAATCAAGATGAAGAAACAAAGTGCAGGGCTAGGAGAGAAAAATCGCTCGACAGGTGGCAAATCATTACACTTATCAAGAACCGGTGACAATACGATAGTTATCTCATATTATCCTGATCAAGATCGCCAGAATTAAATAATTTGTCTCTCATATACCCTAGAGGACCTCGGTACGCAAACTTTGCCATCGGTAATTAAGGCCCTTATACTTAAATATATAATATTATTTTTCATTCATGTGAGTATTTTAGATCGTAATGGTAATGGTAAATATTTTAGATACGCACGTGTAAATTTCGTGAAATCTGCTTCGAGCTATTTTTCGGGTTTTCTTGGACATACTGTAGAATTTATCCATCTATCTCTAGATTTTCGCTTCATTTAGGTACATGTTTTTCATTAACTCTTCTGGTTCTATTGAATAATGATGATAGAACTTCGTATCTGAATATTCGATGTTTCTCATTTTAATGGCTATTTCACCTTTTCTTTGAAATGTATAGATTTTCATACTTACAGGATGAGTCAAAAAAGCATAAAAGTAGAAAATATCACGCGAATGTCTACCTCTCAACAGAGTATACCAAGTTTGGAGGTTGATTAAAATGTTCTCTATGACGGCACCAAAACTATATTTTCGGAAATCGTATTCTACTAATTCAGAGAAATACCTTCACTGGAATACGCCGTTTAGCAAAGTTTTCCAAAAATTTGGAAGTACAAACTACCCTTCAGAGGGATTTAAATTTTCTCTATGTTGGCATAAAGAGTATATTTTGAACAATCCTAGTCTACTGTTTCAATGAAATATTTTTATCAGAAAGCCCCGGTCAGCGTTTTTTAAAAAATCGCAAGTTACAAACTACCCTTTTAAAAGGATTGATTCAAATTTTCTCTATGATGGCATAATTAAGGAGTATATTGTGAGTAATCCTAGTCTGATTCAATGAAATATCTTCACTAGAAATCGCCGGTCAGCAAAGTTTTTTGAAAAATCGCAAATATAAAGTCCCTCTAAGAGTGAGTTTATTCGGTTTTTTTTACAGTGGCACGAACACCTCATTATTTTTTGGTCAGCAAATCCATAATTCATTACAGAACTTGGGTTTTTACAGCAATAAAAACATTGGCCATGATTTAAAATACTTCGGTACACTACTCTGCCATCTGTCGACTAGTAGTCATATCAAATTATTCCAGGCTGTTCCTACTCTTACCTTATTTGATCATCATAACTTTCCGACTAAAAAACTAGATGGCGGTTGGAAAATTCAAAAAGGGAGTAACATTAATTATTCAACATCACAAAATATTCTCAAACATAGTGAAAAAATATTTCATTGAAACTGATAATTTGCCTATAGTCACAAAAAACTGAAATTACTGGAATGGAATGATACCACATTGTAAAAACCACAAAATATGGGGACTTTCGGAAAAACCTAAAAAAAGTTCAAGTTCGGATTCACGTAGATTCACTCAAAAATGACCAACGAGGTGATTCTGAAGAGGGTATCCCATACCTCAACGTCGGGCCTTACGTAGAGAGATTGGGGCATCCAAAATGATTGTGAAACTTATAAATTCAGGGAGAAACGATGATCACCTGACAAAGAAGATTGAAGCGCAGGCCGATAAAATGAAAGGCGGAAGTTTTTCTCAAAATTTCAGCTAGTTTATCCATAAGTACTTGTCAGACTTTCATTCGATATCGGCTCGATGCAAAATGACCTCGCTACATAAACGTTCCAATAATTTCAATGTCACTCGGTCGCTTCACACACCCCTTCATAAAAAATTGATGGGCTGCTAGAAACCAGTCTGACCTATTTGTTTGATTATTTAAAAAATCGTTAGATGTCTCTCTCTCGATATGTACAAATTCAGGGGATGATTGACAATATGGATATTGCCGTGCGCCCACAATAAAATCTAATGATTGATTGTTGTCATGGAGACAGTCGCACGTAAAATGTGACCAATAAACAAACCCACATTATATTATATTAATTTCAGCATGTAATGATAAAACATTCGGCAATTTTTTTGTGGTGATGACGGCTGGGGCGGCAGTTTTACTTTGAGTTTGCAACTGTTTTCTGTGTTTCGGTTTATACAAGGTGAGTAACATACAATTTGTTGAGGAATACTTAGCTTTTGAAATCATTAATACAAATAATAATAACCTTCCTAAACACTTACGTGTGGGTGCATTCAAAATCATAACACTATTTTCACATTACAGCCTACTTGCTATAAACCCAAAATTTAACACCAAAATGTTACCTGTCCTCTTTATCTTTACACTTGAGCCTAAGCTTTATCAGTCCTAAAAACACAGGGACAAAAACATGTTGGGGACTTCCCAGGGATGTCCCGCAGAGGATATCCAGTAAATGCCTTATCTGATACATCCCAGGGATAATAATAAACACTAGAATGCCAATGCAGGCGAGATGAAATGATACCCAAAGACAAATAGAAGAATGCCGTTGTGCCCACATTTCATTTTACCTACATTGCGTTTTGCCAAAATTAATTTACGCCTTCCCAGCAAACACAATTATGTAAAATTGACATAAATATAACACAACCAATATAATTAATTGTTACGTAACTATGCTATGTAAAATTTACGTCCGTGTTATGGCACAATCACAACCTAATTTTTATATAACACTGATGTAACTACATCATTCCGAAATACTAAGTCAGAATTCCGACTTGCATGATATCTCAGAATAAGCTACGTCTGACTTATTAACATCTCGATATCAGCTAATTTAGAGATGCTAAGTCATGCATAATCAGAAGTGACAGAACGTGTTCTAATTCTGGGATACTGTCGGAATTTTGAATAAGTATCTCGGAATTAGCTAATTCTGAGATACCAAGTCGAAATTCTGATTTAGTATCTCGGAATTGGTAAAAATAAAAATTTTAAACATTCTGACCCTTATCTACGCATTCGTAAATCTCCGTATGTGAAATCAACATTTTTTTGAAAAAGCAGGTGGAGCGTATTTCAATATTTATGGTCCTTTTTTTGTCAGGACCCATAATTATAAATTTTTTCATTTTCAGGTCCACCCAGTAAGAGCCAACAGGAACCGTCACTATCAGTTTGTAATAAACGCCAAAATGACAGCTTTATTTTTATAAGAAACGGTTTTACAAGTATTTTACACTATAAATCGCAACAGAAATTGCATCATGGCTCAATCCAAGGATAAGATGTCCGAAATCGACGAACATATCATGAAGAGGTTCGACATCCAGAAGAGACTGGGAAAGGGAGCTTACGGGATAGTATGGAAGGCTATTGACCGAAAAACCAAAGAAGTTGTGGCTGTTAAAAAGATCTTCGACGCTTTTAGAAACCAGACTGACGCACAGAGAACTTTCAGGGAAATAATGTTCCTGCAGTCGTTCAAAAACCATCCCAATATAGTTAAATTGCACAGTATTCACAGGTGAGAAGGTTACGTGTGTTTGTATACCAGTAAGGGCGAGTTTAGGAACCATAACTAAAAATTCGCATCATTATTATGAGGGGTGTTGGTTTTTTGCATTAAGTTTTCATGTTTTTCGAGGTTAGGAGTACGTTATTGCACACTATAAAGTCCCATAGTACTCATTCTTTAACTGTACTGTAGTATTTTTAGAAGAACATGGCGCCCATTTCTACATAATGGTTTATTTTAACTCATCTGAACATTTCAAGACTATCCTTTCTGTGGGAATCACAAGAAGACTCCCAGAGTTTGCTGTCTTATTTCCAATCACCCTGTTCATAGTGTTCATAGTCGAAAGGCATTTATTCAAGTTATTTTCAGAGCTGCCAACAACAGAGACATATATTTAGGTTTCGAGTATATGGAAACGGATCTACACAACGTCATTAAAAGAGGCAACATCCTAAAAGACATCCATAAACGATATATAATGTACCAGTTACTGAAAGCCATGAAGTACATCCACTCCGGCAATGTTATCCACAGGGATCTGAAACCAAGTAATGTCCTTTTGGACAGTTTATGTAGGTACGCCGTTCATCAAATCTTGTATTTATCAAATTCAAAGCTGAGTTTCTCGTTCATTGGTTGATGTATCTTAAAAAGCCATCGCCAACCGCACAGACACCAATAATTATCCAAAAGATGTCTAGAAACTCTGGTGTAAGGTTTTGAAAACTGTTACATCAAAGTTGAGAAGGGGGGCACAAATAATATCGTGGTGAGCTTTTCAAGTAATCCGCGATACTTGCTTGTATGAGGACGCCATCTAGGACCGGTTACAAAAGCATTCCGTGATTTCATTTGTTTCGTCATAAATAAGATTCAAACAGAATCCAATCTGTCGGTGCACGAGCGTTTCTAAACATCTTAAACACACTACTTTTTGCATCTGAAATCTGTCAATACATTCGTGACAGACTCGGAACATTAAAATGAATTCAATTTATATTTTTTCAGATGTAAAATTGCTGATTTTGGATTAGCTAGGTCACTGTCACAAGGACTAGAAGGTACTATTGGAGACTGTGATCCAACTTTAACAGACTATGTAGCTACTAGATGGTACCGAGCACCAGAAATACTCATAGCGAATAGAAGGTAGCAAAATTTCATGTTCGGCAACATGATCTCATTATAATCTCAAAATTTTGCAGGTATACAAAAGGTATAGACTTGTGGAGTTTGGGGTGCATCCTTGCAGAGATGACGGTTGGCAAGCCCATTTTTCCTGGTACTTCGACTGTCAATCAAGTAGAGAAAATTATGGCTACCATCCCAACGCCTTCTGCAGATGGTAATTAATTTTTATCTACCGATAACATAAATTTTGATATTTAGGCATATTTCAATTCAATTCTTTCTCGATATCGAGAAGAAAATAGAACCAAACTTCCGTTGCTTTAGTATTCTGTGATTTCATTGACAGTTATTACTCGACAATATCTGTGGCCACAGAACTGTGTTTTAGACTGTTATGTCTCTTTCTTTTTCATGAATTCAACGATAATGACATCTCACTCATTTGTACACGGAATCCTACCCATGAGCCATGCGATTTCAGTTTATATTTGATTTTTCTCTTCTAATGTTGACTTGTGTTAACACGTTTCTATGTAATAATAGCAGTAATAATGAATGATCGATTGTTAATTTATTTTCAGACGTAAACCAGGTTTGCATATCGGGTGTGGGATCTTCGATGATTCGGAACGCATCCGCCGTGCAAAAAATCCCCCTCCATACCATCTTAGGCCCCGGCGCGCCTTCAGACTCCGTCAGCCTGGTCACCAAGTTGTTGGTGTTCAACCCCCACAACAGACTCAGAGCGGAGGAAGCTCTAGAACACGAGTACGTAGCGCGATTCCACGACCCCGATCAGGAAATTGTGATGCAAACCAACGTAATCATCCCTCTAAACGATGACATTCGCCTTTCCGTAGACGACTACCGCAACAAACTGTACGAGCTGATGTCTTCGCACCACCACCGACCGTTCGTGAAGCCTGTGGTGGTCAAACAGAAGCCCCTAGTGCCCGAAGTCTGCTCCAAGGTGACCAAGAACGCGGAGAAGTATATAAAGTCGCACGTGAACCTGAAGGATAGGTCTTACGTGTCGCAGTCGGAACCGAAGATGAGCAGCCAGAAGACCCATTGGCTTCACACCGCCCACATCCGGTCGGATTCCAAGGTCATCGTGGCGCAGACTCTGCAACCACCCGTGAAGCACAGGGTGGAGTCGCTGAAGGCGGCGGGGGATCACAGGGTGCAGATGAAGTCGACCAGCGAGGTGCCCAAGAGGAGGTTCGCTCCGGCTAGGAGTCACCTGTGCAACTCCTTCAACAGTTACAACAAGAATCACGGAATCATCACGCAGAGCGCGCTCATGGAACTCAGAGCGGCTGGGTTTCGATAGATGCCGTACTTCTCGTATTTTAACACAGTATTATTTTATCACTTTTGTTTAATATACTGAATTTTATACGCATTTTGCACCTTCTATAACTTTTTCTAATAAAGGAGGAGAAAGTGGTTTCGTTCGTTTCATTCGAATTTTTTGACGATGTGTCTGAAAACCGGACGCGCTAAGTAAATCTTTAGACTGGGCTCATATTAAGACGCACGTGACAGAAACTGAGGACAGTACAGTGTCTGTGACTCAAGATGTACAGGAGAGAACGAATAATATGATTTTAATTAAAGCTAGTTACAGACACTGTATGCGCTGCGTCCGTCATCTCCGTCTCAATAGACGTTCGTCCTTACCGTTCTGGGGCCCAGAATTACTATCTAAACGTTGAGACTTCGTATATCTGCTAATCATGTTGATCAGCAGTTCACTCCCTCGCCTACTTTGACTGTTTCATCCCAGTTCAAGTAACAAGCAGTAGGATAACTGCAAATTGGGGGAAAAAAGTCACGCATTCTTTTCGCGTAAACACGTAGTTTTATTAACTTTGGTTATACCATATCAATATGCGAACTCACCCAGATTTTCAGAGCAGCTACTCATCAGAACACTTAAATTTTTGTTTTTTGATAACAAAGTCTTATAGTGTTTCGGCATGGCTAACTTCCCGAAGTGAAAAGGCCAAACAAAAGAAGAAGAACCTTGTACAAGCTTTTTTCCAAGATATTCGTTGAAATCAAAATGCTTAGGCTACGCCGGTTACTATATGCATGCGAATTCGGACGAAAATTTGTTCGGACGAGTTCTGATGAATTCGTCGAACAAACAAACGCCTGTTTTCCAATGAAAGTGTTTATACTGGCAGCGAATATCACATCAGAACATGTATGACGTGATATTCGCTGCCACTGTAAACACTTTCATTGGAAAACAGGCGTTTGTTTGTTCGACAAATTCATCAGAACTCGGCCGAACAAATTTTCGTCAAAACACGCATCCACTGTATCCGAACCCTGACGAATTCATTGTTAACACAAATTTGCCAGTGATTTATTTAACACAACCTTGGTAGATGAGGTAGATAGTAACATGAGCCGCTTTCCAACTGATGACATAGGGTTAGCTCCGAATAATACTGGGTAGCTCCTCAAGTATTGGACAGACCTCGAAAAATCATGTTTCTCATTTATAAAGTCAGGTGAAGTTCAGTTCAGCTGTAAAAAACTTCCCTACTTTCCTACCCTACTTTCTGTGGCAAATGAAAGCGGTCCAATATGATAGGTTGTATAGAAAAAATTGTTTCAAACAAAATATATATTTACACTCGAATTTAGAATTCTTTTGCCGATTGGAATGATACATTCCTTTGTGTTTATTGCACTGAACTGCACTCTATTCAGAGTATCGCGTGAATTATATTACATCACATCACAAATGGAGATTAATGTCGCCAATCAAAATGCGTGCCGTGCGACGCGGTAGGCAAAAACGCTTTATTGGAAACTCACCTTTAGTGTAGGCAGTTGACACCATTGACAGTTTGGTGTATATGTGTTTTGTGTTCTATGGTTTAGTAAGCATCGAACGACGGTTCGGAATACTACGGAATCTCGTTAACGAATGTGACCGACGACCGATGATTTTAATCACAGACCACCTCTCTTTAATAGTACACAATGGCGGACCAGGGAAGTAAGGCTCCATTGAGAACAGTGAAAAGAGTGCAATTTGGGATACTTAGTCCAGATGAAATAGTAAGTAAAATATCTCTTACGATTTGTTACTTGGTACAACAGTAATTTAAATAAAGAGAATGTGTTATTTTCGTCTTGAAATTGTGTTTTACTTGGGGTAATTCGTAGGCTGTCTAACGACAATAATTTCCACATATTGAAAGTGATTGTTGTAAGAATTTAGCCTCCTGTCAAAATAAATTTATTTTTTAGAAAGTTAAATTTCCGGATATTGATACAAATTCAGTGCAGCAAAGAATTCCAAATTGATATGCAGTGAAATATTGTATGGATCATAAATAGTAAAAACATAAACAGTCGAAACAAATACTGTGATATGAATGAGACAAGGTTTTTGCTAAAAAAACTTATATGCCCTCAAAATAATTAGAAATCAGGTTATAAGCCAATCGAAAAATCTTCCAAATTGTTCATCCTCAAATTAGGTAAAAAAAAAACTGAAAAGTGGTTATGAAAAGCAGTAATCAAAGCTGAACCAGGTATTGCAAACCTTCTTAAGAAGGTCTTTCAAAAAATACCTACTTATATTGAGAACAACTGGGGCATTTGTACCTGTTTTGTTCAAACAGGCAAATATGTATGAATTATAAGGTAAATTAGAGCCAAAACTTGAGATGTTACTAATAGATTTACGAACAAATCACCTAGACATAGGCATGAAAAAGGTTATAGGTTCCAAAAGAACCAAAATACAGAGTTTGTGCTTCACCTGTCTTTGACGGTTTTGTTCTCATTCTTAACCATTTCATATGTTGTAAGTTCCAGTACTGTGAGCTGCTGATCAAAGTGTAATGGAATTATATAGAAAACCATCTTACTCATACTTAAGTCTCTGAAACTGAAAACTCTTTCTGGATGATGCTACATTCCATTTGATCCCTGTTATGCACTACTATCAACTGTACCGCACATCAGCGTTTAATCACCCATCAACAAAGGTCATCGAATGGAACATCAATGCCAACATGGCTTTCTTCTCCAGGTCCAGCATTCATAAAGAAACATGTTAGAACAAATAAAAACAACCCACTTGTCGTAGAAGTATAATAACTTGAATAGAATTCTCAACATGCACATATTTGACTGTGCAGTGGAAAAAAATTATAGTCTCTGTCAGACATTCAGCTCCCACAGGTGATGAAACTTTGTTGGATAATATCAATGATAAAACAAGAAAATCATGAAGAGAATTTGAAATCTGAATTGACAGATATTGGAGATTCACAGAATTCTAAAGGAGTGCTTGAAAAAGAAGATAATCAACAAAGAAATCGTCTTAGTTGTAGTCAGAAACCTCCAGAATTTCTAGAGGATTTTGATCAAAATTAAAGAGGGAAGAATGTTATAAAACAATATTACTCGGTACACATCTCTAACTTTTTACTGTTTATATTGTCACTGCCAGTAGTTGATATTTATGTTGATTAAAACCTATAATCAGTAAAGTTTTATCATTTCAATCACTTCTGGTAACAACTAATTTCAAACAAGAATCAAATATACATTGTAATTAATAAACATCCTAACAACTATGTGGTGTAAACTTGAGGAAATGAAAAAAATTAATTTAAAAGAAATGTATTAAAAAGAGGAACTATAAAAAACTTATAAAATGAATACCTGTCATTAATTATTTTAATTGAAATGAGAGGTAAATAATCCTAGCTGAGATAAGCTAATTTTTATTACAATACAGCTGTTAAAACATCTTCAGATCATCAGCCAACAGAAGAAATTCGCTATAGAGATCGTCACTCGCGTCATTAACAAACAGGTTGGAAAATGGGAGTCCTGAAAGAGATCCCTGCGGTACACCAGATATAACTGTGATTGAGGAAGATACTGAGTTTCAATATTTTACAAATTCGTTCCTACTCGTGATATTATTTCCAATCAATTTCAGGGTGCTTTCTTGAATACTCACTGCATTTAGTTAAGTAACAACATATGATTTACTCCATCAAAAGTCTTGGAAAAATCTGTATGAGTAGAATCATAGAAACATTTCATACAGATTGTATCAGATACGACATAAAACAATATCACACTCGTCAAGGAATTCAGATAATATAAATATTGAATAGGTAGTTAAAATCAGCCTAAATGGGGAGAAACATTTTTTGATTTCAAGCCAATCAGAGCCACCTTGAATTTATGTTAGAATTTATGATTTCTAATAGCAGATAATACTTTGATTACTTAGAGATTCTAAGATTTGATGTACATAAACTTTGGATTGATCTCACAGGTGGTCAAATTCTTCAAATGTATGAAACTTTCCATTTTTGTATTAGCTGTGAAATGATTTCTTTTTAAAAATTTAATTCTACTCAAAATTGAACCGTACTGAAAAAGTTGTGGCTTCAAATGATTTCAGTGGAACATAGTAGTCCAAAGTGGTTAAAGTATATTGCAGAAATTTTTAATTGTAACATTCAAGTCCTCATTCAGAACAATCCAAATCTCATTAAATTGTTCATGTCCACGTAATTAACATTTTCTTAGTTATGTACAATAAGAATTGCATAAGTTCCAAATCTGACCCCTATTAGAGGTAGTTCTCTCATATTTTAACAAATATTTTCAACATGTGCGTCATTTTATTACGTTATCATTATATTCTGTAAATAACTATTGATACATTTTGGGTATTTTGGTGAATTTGTTTATCGTTTCGTCAATTTCGCCTTCTAAAATTGCAAAACTGGAATTCTAAGCTGTTTATGTTTGCAGCGTCGTATGTCAGTCACTGAAGGGGGCATCCGCTTTCCAGAAACAATGGAAGCCGGACGCCCCAAGCTTTGTGGACTTATGGATCCAAGACAAGGAGTTATCAACAGAACCGACAGATGCCAGACGTGCGCTGGTAACCAGACCGACTGCCCTGGACACTTTGGGCACATAGACCTAGCGAAGCCCGTGTTCCACGTTGGTTTCATCACAAAAACCATCAAAATACTAAGATGCGTTTGTTTCTTCTGCAGTAAGCTATTAGTCAATCCTGTAAGTAGGCGGTTCAGAGTTTTTTCTTTATTTCTGAACTGGATCCGGTATTGACCTTCAAATCGTATTCCAGACTAACCCTAAAATCAAAGAAGTCGTCATGAAGTCCAAAGGGCAGCCCAGAAAGAGACTGGCCTTCGTGTACGATCTGTGCAAAGGCAAAAACATTTGCGAGGGGGGAGACGAGATGGATGTCGGCAAAGAAGGTGACGATCAGAACAAAAAAGCGGGTCACGGGGGCTGCGGTAGGTACCAACCTAATATAAGGCGAGCCGCCCTCGACCTGACAGCCGAATGGAAGCATGTCAATGAGGACACACAAGAGAGGAAGATTGCCCTCTCGGCAGAAAGAGTGTGGGAGATATTGAAGCATATCACTGACGAGGAGTGCTTTATTCTTGGTGAGTATTATGGATTGCTTTCAGGAGCTTTGTAAATCTCAGGAAAATAATTCTTGTAGAAGCTTTGCCAACTATCTCACAGGTATAATTGAGCTGTCGTCGAGGACAGCAGTTGTTTTCTGTTAGAGAAGTCCTGATGAAATTTTTCCTTTCATTTGATGATAATCACCAGTCGAGTAACGTGAAAAAAATCAATTTCAAACCACCGAAAGTTCTAGGTCATGTATAGAAAGTTACTAATCCTATGATTATATACTAAATGTTTCAGTGATTGCAAATTGATCCTAGTCGTTGCCAATTTCTTCTATTACATTCTGGGACACGCAGTTTGTGCAGTATCAGTTGGTACTGAGCCTGAAAAAACTCAACATTTATTGATTTTTATTTTATAGAACAAGCTTTCATTTACCTATTGCTACACCTTGTTTACAAAATATCATATAGGTGATGATCAGAATTACCATAAATTCCAATAATTGTCTAAATTAGTTCATTTCTTTTTATTTTGTTTTGTTTACATTCAATTTTAGTTTCAAAAACATTTAATTTTTGATAAAACACATTCTATAAATGCGAAAATACATTATAATAATAATAAAAAGATATGCAATTTATTCTTCCCATATAATTTGGAAATATAGATTTATTACTGTTGAAAAAATAATAATACAGTGTGTACCGCTTTTCATGAATACACCCTAATATCTCAGTTATTAATAATGCGATTTTCTTGAAATTTTGGTGGTGATTATATGTTAGGTAAATGAAGTATTTTGGCATAGTGAACATTTTCATCGACCATAGGCGTGCGGTGTGGGGGGGTAAAAAAAGCTGTTTTTTGGGAAAAGGATATTAGGGCTCATTTTAGATAACTTTTTTTATCACAATTAGAATCAGCATCCCCAAAAACCCCCCAATCCATATTTTCGAAATCTCAAGAGCTGATTTGGGGAGAAAAAAAAAATTCACTTTTTTCGTCTTGGAATCAGCATCCCCAAAAACCCTTTAATTCATATTTTCAACATCTCAATAAAAAATTATTCAACTCTTTTTTCAATAAGTCCTTGTAAGCAAAATTCAATCCGTCTTTCAAAATAACCATTTAACACGGTATGTGGAAATTTTGGTTTAAATGCCCTAATCCTGTTGCGTTTCAAACATCTCTATACTTTGTTTTTCGTTGAATTCATTGTCCTCGCAACTGCCCTTACAGTACCAATTGGGTTGTTTCGAAATTCGAACTGTTCGTCGTCCGGATAGTGTCTTTGATTTAAATTGTACCTCCCTGGTCTTGTCTTGAAAACCGCTCTAGTCTTTGCGAACAATCTGTTGATTTTGGCGTGAGAAATTGGTTCTCGATCATGATGCCTTCCATTGAATATTCCAGCAACCTGACGCGTAGATCTTTCATTATTACCAAATAATCGGATAATCTCCACTTCTCCAAGGATATAAGGGGCTCATTTTAGACAATTTTTTTTTATCAGATTTGGAATCAGCGACCGCAAAAACCCCCCAATTCATATTTTCGAAATCTCGAGAGCTGATTTGATTAGAAAACAAAATTAAATTCACTTTTTTTCAATAGATTGTTTATTTCAAACTTTTTATTTCAAATGCCCTAATCCTATATTAAATTTCAAACACCTTCGTTTCCATATATTCTGTATTGTTTGCAACTGCCCTTATACTACAATTTAGGTATTTCCGAAGATACGCACACTTTGTTACCGTTGGCTTGCCGATTTGAGTTTTCATGCAAATTAATGAAAGAGTGCTTTGAAACAAAAGTTTTTGTTTGACATCGGTAATCAGTACGAAATGTCAATAAGTCAAGCAGTGTTATTTAACTGTTAATAAGATGGCACACAACCGAAGAGTAGTTCTTACAATTGGAGAAAAAGTAGAGATTATCCGCTTATTTGGTAATAATGAAAGATCTACGCGTCAAGTTGCTGGAATATTCAATGGAAGGCATCATGATCGAGAACCAATTTCTCACGATACCGTTGCCAAAATCAACAGATTGTTCGCAAGGACTGGAGCGGTTTTCAAAATAAGACCAGGGAGGTACAATTTAAATCAAAGACACTATCCAGACGACGAACGTATCTTAGCAGAATTTCGAAACAACCCAAATGGTACTGTAAGGGCAGTTGCGAGGACAATGAATTTAACGAAAAACAAAGTATGGAGATGTTTGAAACGCAACAGGATTAGGACATTTAAACCAAAATTTCTACATACTCTGTTAAATGGTGATTTTGAACGACGGTTTGAATTTTGCTTATGGTTGCAGGGTAACTATCTTAACGACAGACTTTTTCTGAAGAACATGATGTTTACTGACGAGGCAACGTTTACAACAAACGGTGTGGTGTCTAGTCAAAATTGTAGGTTTTGGGCAGCTGAAAATCCGAATTGGGTAATTCATTGTAAAAACCAATACAGTGAAAAAGTTAACGTGTGGTGTGGCATATTCAACGAACGGATTGTTGGCCCTTATTTCCTGGATAACCTGACCGGACAAAATTTTCAAAATTTTTTACAAAATGGTCTCTATGATTTTCTCATGGAATTGCCATTAGCACAAAGACAAAACTTAATCTTTCAATTAGATGGGGCCCCCGCACAAAATTCTGGGATAGTTCGGAACTTTTTAAATGCAATTTTCCCTTTGAAGTGGATAGGTAGAAATTCTCCTTTGGAACCATGGCCCCCTAGATCGCCAGATATTACCCCTTGTGACTTTTTTCTGTGGGGGCATTTGAAGAATAAAGTGTATGCTACTCGGCCGCGTAATAGAGAGGAACTTTGCTTTGCAATTAGGCAAGCGTGTCAGGAAATATCTCCCCAAACTTTAAGAAAAGTGAATGAACGTTTGAGAAGAATTGTTGAAAAGTGTATTGTTTCAGAAGGTAGTTATGTTGAAAACACAAGAATCTAAAATAAAGTAATTCGTAATTTTGTTACCACTGTTACAAATAAAGAACTTATTAAAAAAAAGACTTATTTTTTTTTTTTTGTTCAAATCAGCTCTTGAGATGTTGAAAATATGAATTAAAGGGTTTTTGGGGATGCTGATTCCGAATCTGATAAGAAAAGTTGTCTTAAATAAGCATTAATATTCATTTCTCAAAAAATGCCTTTTTTCTCTCCCCAACTTCGCACGCCAATGGTAAATGAATATGATCACTATGCCAAATGCTTCATTTTTCTAACATAAATTCACCACCAAAATCTCAAGAAAATCGCTAATAACAGATATTCGGGTGCATTGACGAAAAAAGTGAATTTATTTTTTTTTTCTCCTCAAATCAGCTCTTGAGATTTCGAAAATATGGATTTGGGGGTTTTTGGGGATGCTGATTCTAATTCTGATAAAAAAAGTTATCTAAAATGAGCCCTAATATCCTTTTCCCAAAAAAACAGCTTTTTTTTACCCCCCCACACCGCACGCCTATGGTCGATGAAAATGTTCACTATGCCAAAATACTTCATTTACCTAACATATAATCACCACCAAAGCAAATACACACATATACAGGGTGTTTCCGAAATTGGAGCAACAAATAAAATGGTAATAGAAAACAAAAAACTAAAGCGGAATGAAAGAATACATTTTTCTCAAAAAAACGTTATTTTGGAAAATATTGGAGTTTGAAGTTTTTGGAAAACTCTGGCAAACTTTTGGGAACCTCTGGCCAGAGATCAATGGTAGATGTAATCGAAGCGGTGACAAAAAAGGTCGGCGCGTGATAATTAACTTTGACAATGTTGCCGACGTTAAATGTTGAAAGATGGTATGATAAAGTAAACGATATTCTTTCCTCGGACAATTCTCTTTTTAGGGCAAAGCTCGCGAGCTAATCGATTTAGAGTCGTATATTGTTTGTCGTGGTATTCTTCGATCATATCGCTTCTTGCATCTTATAGAAACAAAGTATGTTTGATATTTTTTTTTACTGAGTTTTGTTTTTAATATATTTGTAATTGGTTCAAGTGTCCCACAAGGATCTCTACTTTGTCCACTATGATTCGCATTAATGATTAATGTTTTTTGTTGGTATGACATAATCGACATGCATCAAAAAAATCATCGGCTAAAGTCCTTCAGCCTATGATTTGTACAGTTTGCTGTAATCACCAATTCCCTATTTCTTCTCAAACCAGGAATGGATCCCAAATTTGCTCGTCCCGATTGGATGATAGTTACAGTGTTGCCGGTGCCGCCTTTATCGGTGAGACCTGCCGTGGTCATGTTTGGTTCGGCCAGAAATCAGGACGATCTGACTCACAAACTGGCCGATATCATAAAGGCCAACAACGAATTGCAGAAAAACGAGGCAGCTGGAGGTGCTGCACACATCATCACAGAGAACATTAAGATGTTGCAGTTCCACGTGGCTACGTTGGTAGATAATGATATGCCAGGCATGCCAAGGTAAGGGTCTTGAAAAATAGAAATAAATAAATAGAATATTCAGTACTCGTAATTTGTTACAAGAAAAAATAATTGACTGAATGAGAAATATATCACAAATAAGTCATATGTTTGTAATCATTTATTAGGAAACAGAATGTAGTATAGAACCACAGTCAAATATAACAGTTTTTTAAGGTTAGTTTGAAGGAAGTTATGCTTTTAGCATCTTTCGTGTCTTTTTTGAGTCTGCTGTATTCATTAACGCCCTTGAAAAAAAACTGAATTCTGTCTAACATTTGTTTTATATTTCTGCAACACAACATTTTGATTACCCCTTGTGTTGTATCATGAACTTCTTGAAAAATATGTAGATTTTTTTTTTTTAATAATATAGGCTTTTTCTCAAATTTGATTTTATGAATAAAAACCTAAAAGTTAAACTCTAAAAATTCAACTCTTGTGATACTACAACCTAATATTACTCGCATGGCTCGATTTTGCAATTTTTTTATCGTTCTTTAGATCCTTCATTTGCTAAATATAAAACTATACTGCAAAAGAATTCTGATTTAGTATCTCAGAATGAGCTAATTCCGAGATACTAAGTCAGAATCCCTAATAAGTAACTCAAAATTAGTTAATTCCACGATGTTAAGTCAGAATCCCGACTTGGTAACTCAAAATGAACTAATTCTGAGATACTAAGCCATATTTCTGACTTAACATCTCGTAATTAGCTAATTCTGAGATACTAAGTCAGAATTCCGAATAAGTAACTCAGAATTAGTTAATTCCGCGATGTTAAGTCAGGATCCCGACTTGGTAACTCAGAATGAACTAATTCTGAGATACTAAGCCATAATTCTGACTTGAAATCTCGGAATTAGCTAATTCTGAGATACTAAGTCGGAATCCCGACTTGCTAACTCAGAATAAGCTAATTCCGAGATACTCCCGAATTAGTAACTCAGAATCCCGAATAAGTAACTCAGAATTAGTTAATTCCGCGATGTTAAGTCAGGATCCCGACTTGGTAACTCAGAATGAACTAATTCTGAGATACTAAGCCATAATTCTGACTTGAAATCTCGGAATTAGCTAATTCTGAGAAACTAAGTCGGAATCCCGACTTGCTAACTCAGAATAAGCTAATTCCGAGATACTCCCGAATTAGTAACTCAGAATCCCGAATAAGTAACTCAGAATCCCGAATAAGTAACTCAGAATTAGTTAATTCCGCGATGTTAAGTCAGGATCCCGACTTGGTAACTCAGAATGAACTAATTCTGAGATACTAAGCCATAATTCTGACTTGAAATCTCGGAATTAGCTAATTCTGAGATACTAAGTCGGAATCCCGACTTGCTAACTCAGAATAAGCTAATTCCGAGATACTCCCGAATTAGTAACTCAGAATCCCGAATAAGTAACTCAGAATTAGTTAATTCCGCGATGTTAAGTCAGGATCCCGACTTGGTAACTCAGAATGAACTAATTCTGAGATACTAAGCCATAATTCTGACTTGAAATCTCGGAATTAGCTAATTCTGAGATACTAAGTCGGAATCCCGACTTGCTAACTCAGAATAAGCTAATTCCGAGATACTCCCGAATTAGTAACTCAGAATCCCGAATAAGTAACTCAGAATCCCGAATAAGTAACTCAGAATTAGTTAATTCCACGATGTTAAGTCAGAATCCCGACTTGGTAACTCAAAATGAACTAATTCTGAGATACTAAGCCATATTTCTGACTTAACATCTCGTAATTAGCTAATTCTGAGATACTAAGTCAGAATTCCGAATAAGTAACTCAGAATTAGTTAATTCCATGATGTTAAGTCAGAATCCCGACTTGGTAACTCAGAATGAACTAATTCTGAGATACTAAGCCATAATTCTGACTTAACATCTCGGAATTAGCTAATTCTGAGATAGTAAGTTAGAATCCCGACTTGGTAACTCAGAATAAGCTAATTCAGAGATACTAAGTCAATTCCGAGATACTAAGTCAGAATCCCAAATTTGTAACTCAGAATCCCTAATAAGTAACTCAGAATTAGTTAATTCCACGATGTTAAGTCAGAATCCCGACTTGGTAACTCAAAATGAACTAATTCTGAGATACTAAGCCATAATTCTGACTTAACATCTCGGAATTAGCTAATTCTGAGATAGTAAGTTAGAATCCCGACTTGGTAACTCAGAATAAGCTAATTCCGAGATACTCCCGAATTAGTAACTCAGAATCCCGAATAAGTAACTCAGAATCCCGAATAAGTAACTCAGAATTAGTTAATTCCACGATGTTAAGTCAGAATCCCGACTTGGTAACTCAAAATGAACTAATTCTGAGATACTAAGCCATATTTCTGACTTAACATCTCGTAATTAGCTAATTCTGAGATACTAAGTCAGAATTCCGAATAAGTAACTCAGAATTAGTTAATTCCATGATGTTAAGTCAGAATCCCGACTTGGTAACTCAGAATGAACTAATTCTGAGATACTAAGCCATAATTCTGACTTAACATCTCGGAATTAGCTAATTCTGAGATAGTAAGTTAGAATCCCGACTTGGTAACTCAGAATAA
The DNA here is from genome assembly GCA_958502065.1 of Chrysolina americana. Classification (NCBI taxonomy): domain Eukaryota; kingdom Metazoa; phylum Arthropoda; class Insecta; order Coleoptera; family Chrysomelidae; genus Chrysolina; species Chrysolina americana. The sequence goes on along the minus strand of OY293411.1, from coordinate 2,671,144 downwards.
GCTAATTCAGAGATACTAAGTCAATTCCGAGATACTAAGTCAGAATCCCAAATTTGTAACTCAGAATCCCTAATAAGTAACTCAGAATTAGTTAATTCCACGATGTTAAGTCAGAATCCCGACTTGGTAACTCAGAATGAACTAATTCTGAGATACTAAGCCATAATTCTGACTTAACATCTCGGAATTAGCTAATTCTGAGATAGTAAGTTAGAATCCCGACTTGGTAACTCAGAATAAGCTAATTCAGAGATACTAAGTCAATTCCGAGATACTAAGTCAGAATCCCAAATTTGTAACTCAGAATCCCGAATAAGTAACTCAGAATTAGTTAATTCCACGATGTTAAGTCAGAATCCCGACTTGGTAACTCAGAATGAACTAATTCTGAGATACTAAGCCATATTTCTGACTTAACATCTCGTAATTAGCTAATTCTGAGATACTAAGTCAGAATTCCGAATAAGTAACTCAGAATTAGTTAATTCCATGATGTTAAGTCAGAATCCCGACTTGATAACTCAGAATGAACTAATTCTGAGATACTAAGCCATAATTCTGACTTAACATCTCGGAATTAGCTAATTCTGAGATAGTAAGTTAGAATCCCGACTTGGTAACTCAGAATAAGCTAATTCAGAGATACTAAGTCAATTCCGAGATACTAAGTCAGAATCCCAAATTTGTAACTCAGAATCCCGAATAAGTAACTCAGAATTAGTTAATTCCACGATGTTAAGTCAGAATCCCGACTTGGTAACTCAAAATGAACTAATTCTGAGATACTAAGCCATAATTCTGACTTAACATCTCGGAATTAGCTAATTCTGAGATAGTAAGTTAGAATCCCGACTTGGTAACTCAGAATAAGCTAATTCAGAGATACTAAGTCAATTCCGAGATACTAAGTCAGAATCCCAAATTTGTAACTCAGAATCCCTAATAAGTAACTCAAAATTAGTTAATTCCACGATGTTAAGTCAGAATCCCGACTTGGTAACTCAAAATGAACTAATTCTGAGATACTCAGTCGGAATCCCGAATTTCTAACTCAGAATAAGCTAATTCCGAGATACTCCCGAATTAGTAACTCAGAATCCCGAATAAGTAACTCAGAATTAGTTAATTCCATGATACTCAGTCGGAATCCCGAATTTCTAACTCAGAATAAGCTAATTCCGAGATACTCCCGAATTAGTAACTCAGAATCCCGAATAAGTAACTCAGAATTAGTTAATTCCATGATACTCAGTCGGAATCCCGACTTGCTAACTCAGAATAAGCTAATTCCGAGATACTCCCGAATTAGTAACTCAGAATCCCGAATAAGTAACTCAGAATTAGTTAATTCCATGATATTAAGTCGGAATCCCGACTTGCTAACTCAGAATAAGCTAATTCCGAGATACTCCCGAAATAGTAACTCAGAATCCCGAATAAGTAACTCAAAATTAGTTAATTCCACGATGTTAAGTCAGAATCCCGACTTGGTAACTCAAAATGAACTAATTCTGAGATACTCAGTCGGAATCCCGAATTTCTAACTCAGAATAAGCTAATTCCGAGATACTCCCGAATTAGTAACTCAGAATCCCGAATAAGTAACTCAGAATTAGTTAATTCCATGATATTAAGTCGGAATCCCGACTTGCTAACTCAGAATAAGCTAATTCCGAGATACTCCCGAATTAGTAACTCAGAATCCCGAATAAGTAACTCAGAATTAGTTAATTCCATGATACTCAGTCGGAATCCCGAATTTCTAACTCAGAATAAGCTAATTCCGAGATACTCCCGAATTAGTAACTCAGAATCCCGAATAAGTAACTCAGAATTAGTTAATTCCATGATATTAAGTCGGAATCCCGACTTGCTAACTCAGAATAAGCTAATTCCGAGATACTCCCGAATTAGTAACTCAGAATCCCGAATAAGTAACTCAGAATTAGTTAATTCCATGATATTAAGTCGGAATCCCGACTTGCTAACTCAGAATAAGCTAATTCCGAGATACTCCCGAATTAGTAACTCAGAATCCCGAATAAGTAACTCAGAATTAGTTAATTCCATGATACTCAGTCGGAATCCCGAATTTCTAACTCAGAATAAGCTAATTCCGAGATACTCCCGAATTAGTAACTCAGAATCCCGAATAAGTAACTCAGAATTAGTTAATTCCATGATATTAAGTCGGAATCCCGACTTGCTAACTCAGAATAAGCTAATTCCGAGATACTCCCGAATTAGTAACTCATAATCCCGAATAAGTAACTCAGAATTAGTTAATTCCACGATGTTAAGTCAGGATCCCGACTTGGTAACTCAGAATAAGCTAATTCCGAGATACTCCCGAATTAGTAACTCAGAATCCCGAATAAGTAACTCGGAATTAGTTAATTCCATGATGTTAAGTCAGGATCCCGACTTGTTAACTCAGAATGAACTAATTCTGAGATACTCAGTCGGAATCCCGACTTGCTAACTCAGAATAAGCTAATTCCGAGATACTCCCGAATTAGTAACTCATAATCCCGAATAAGTAACTCAGAATTAGTTAATTCCACGATGTTAAGTCAGGATCCCGACTTGGTAACTCAGAATAAGCTAATTCCGATATACTCCCGAATTAGTAACTCAGAATCCCGAATAAGTAACTCAGAATTAGTTAATTCCATGATGTTAAGTCAGGATCCCGACTTGTTAACTCAGAATGAACTAATTCTGAGATACTCAGTCGGAATCCCGACTTGCTAACTCAGAATAAGCTAATTCCGAGATACTCCCGAATTAGTAACTCATAATCCCGAATAAGTAACTCAGAATTAGTTAATTCCACGATGTTAAGTCAGGATCCCGACTTGGTAACTCAGAATAAGCTAATTCCGAGATACTCCCGAATTAGTAACTCAGAATCCCGAATAAGTAACTCAGAATTAGTTAATTCCATGATGTTAAGTCAGGATCCCGACTTGTTAACTCAGAATGAACTAATTCTGAGATACTCAGTCGGAATCCCGACTTGCTAACTCAGAATAAGCTAATTCCGAGATACTCCCGAATTAGTAACTCATAATCCCGAATAAGTAACTCAGAATTAGTTAATTCCACGATGTTAAGTCAGGATCCCGACTTGGTAACTCAGAATAAGCTAATTCCGAGATACTCCCGAATTAGTAACTCAGAATCCCGAATAAGTAACTCAGAATTAGTTAATTCCATGATGTTAAGTCAGGATCCCGACTTGTTAACTCAGAATGAACTAATTCTGAGATACTCAGTCGGAATCCCGACTTGCTAACTCAGAATAAGCTAATTCCGAGATACTCCCGAATTAGTAACTCATAATCCCGAATAAGTAACTCAGAATTAGTTAATTCCACGATGTTAAGTCAGGATCCCGACTTGGTAACTCAGAATAAGCTAATTCCGAGATACTCCCGAATTAGTAACTCAGAATCCCGAATAAGTAACTCAGAATTAGTTAATTCCATGATGTTAAGTCAGGATCCCGACTTGTTAACTCAGAATGAACTAATTCTGAGATACTCAGTCGGAATCCCGACTTGCTAACTCAGAATAAGCTAATTCCGAGATACTCCCGAATTAGTAACTCAGAATCCCGAATAAGTAACTCAGAATTAGTTAATTCCATGATGTTAAGTCAGGATCCCGACTTGTTAACTCAGAATGAACTAATTCTGAGATACTCAGTCGGAATCCCGACTTGCTAACTCAGAATAAGCTAATTCCGAGATACTCCCGAATTAGTAACTCAGAATCCCGAATAAGTAACTCAGAATTAGTTAATTCCACGATGTTAAGTCAGGATCCCGACTTGGTAACTCAGAATGAACTAATTCTGAGATACTAAGCCATAATTCTGACTTAACATCGCGGAATTAACTAATTCTGAGTTACTTATTAGGGATTCTGAGTTACAAATTTGGGATTCTGACTTAGTATCTCGGAATTGACTTAGTATCTCTGAATTAGCTTATTCTGAGTTACCAAGTCGGGATTCTAACTTACTATCTCAGAATTAGCTAATTCCGAGATGTTAAGTCAGAATTATGGCTTAGTATCTCAGAATTAGTTCATTCTGAGTTACCAAGTCGGGATTCTGACTTAACATCTCGTAATTAGCTAATTCCGAGATACTAAGTCAGAATCCCGAATAAGTAACTCAGAATTAGTTAATTCCATGATGTTAAGTCAGGATCCCGACTTGGTAACTCAGAATGAACTAATTCTGAGATACTAAGCCATAATTCTGACTTAACATCTCGTAATTAGCTAATTCTGAGATACTAAGTCAGAATCCCGAATAAGTAACTCAGAATGAACTAATTCTGAGATACTAAGCCATAATTCTGACTTAACATCTCGTAATTAGCTAATTCTGAGATACTGAGTCAGAATCCCGAATAAGTAACTCAGAATTAGTTAATTCCACGATGTTAAGTCAGGATCCCGACTTGGTAACTCAGAATGAACTAATTCTGAGGTACTAAGCCATAATTCTGACTTGAAATCTCGGAATTAGCTAATTCTGAGAAACTAAGTCGGAATCCCGACTTGCTAACTCAGAATAAGCTAATTCCGAGATACTCCCGAATTAGTAACTCAGAATCCCGAATAAGTAACTCAGAATTAGTTAATTCCATGATGTTAAGTCAGGATCCCGACTTGGTAACTCAGAATGAACTAATTCTGAGATACTAAGCCATAATTCTGACTTGAAATCTCGGAATTAGCTAATTCTGAGAAACTAAGTCGGACTCCCGACTTGCTAACTCAGAATAAGCTAATTCCGAGATACTCCCGAATTAGTAACTCAGAATCCCGAATAAGTAACTCAGAATTAGTTAATTCCACGATGTTAAGTCAGGATCCCGACTTGTTAACTCAGAATGAACTAATTCTGAGATACTCAGTCGAAATCCCGAATTTCTAACTCAGAATAAGCTAATTCCGAGATACTCCCGAATTAGTAACTCAGAATCCCGAATAAGTAACTCAGAATTAGTTAATTCCATGATGTTAAGTCAGGATCCCGACTTGTTAACTCAGAATGAACTAATTCTGAGATACTCAGTCGGAATCCCGACTTGCTAACTCAGAATAAGCTAATTCCGAGATACTCCCGAATTAGTAACTCAGAATCCCGAATAAGTAACTCAGAATTAGTTAATTCCATGATGTTAAGTCAGGATCCCGACTTGGTAACTCAGAATGAACTAATTCTGAGATACTAAGCCATAATTCTGACTTGAAATCTCGGAATTAGCTAATTCTGAGAAACTAAGTCGGAATCCCGACTTGCTAACTCAGAATAAGCTAATTCCGAGATACTCCCGAATAAGTAACTCAGAATCCCGAATAAGTAACTCAGAATGAACTAATTCTGAGATACTAAGCCATAATTCTGACTTAACATCTCGTAATTAGCTAATTCTGAGATACTGAGTCAGAATCCCGACTTGCTAACTCAGAATAAGCTAATTCCGAGATACTCCCGAATTAGTAACTCAGAATCCCGAATAAGTAACTCAGAATTAGTTAATTCCGCGATGTTAAGTCAGGATCCCGACTTGGTAACTCAGAATGAACTAATTCTGAGATACTAAGCCATAATTCTGACTTGAAATCTCGGAATTAGCTAATTCTGAGAAACTAAGTCGGAATCCCGACTTGCTAACTCAGAATAAGCTAATTCCGAGATACTCCCGAATTAGTAACTCAGAATCCCGAATAAGTAACTCAGAATTAGTTAATTCCATGATGTTAAGTCAGGATCCCGACTTGGTAACTCAGAATGAACTAATTCTGAGATACTAAGCCATAATTCTGACTTGAAATCTCGGAATTAGCTAATTCTGAGAAACTAAGTCGGACTCCCGACTTGCTAACTCAGAATAAGCTAATTCCGAGATACTCCCGAATTAGTAACTCAGAATCCCGAATAAGTAACTCAGAATTAGTTAATTCCACGATGTTAAGTCAGGATCCCGACTTGTTAACTCAGAATGAACTAATTCTGAGATACTCAGTCGAAATCCCGAATTTCTAACTCAGAATAAGCTAATTCCGAGATACTCCCGAATTAGTAACTCAGAATCCCGAATAAGTAACTCAGAATTAGTTAATTCCATGATGTTAAGTCAGGATCCCGACTTGTTAACTCAGAATGAACTAATTCTGAGATACTCAGTCGGAATCCCGACTTGCTAACTCAGAATAAGCTAATTCCGAGATACTCCCGAATTAGTAACTCAGAATCCCGAATAAGTAACTCAGAATTAGTTAATTCCATGATGTTAAGTCAGGATCCCGACTTGGTAACTCAGAATGAACTAATTCTGAGATACTAAGCCATAATTCTGACTTGAAATCTCGGAATTAGCTAATTCTGAGAAACTAAGTCGGAATCCCGACTTGCTAACTCAGAATAAGCTAATTCCGAGATACTCCCGAATAAGTAACTCAGAATCCCGAATAAGTAACTCAGAATGAACTAATTCTGAGATACTAAGCCATAATTCTGACTTAACATCTCGTAATTAGCTAATTCTGAGATACTGAGTCAGAATCCCGACTTGCTAACTCAGAATAAGCTAATTCCGAGATACTCCCGAATTAGTAACTCAGAATCCCGAATAAGTAACTCAGAATTAGTTAATTCCGCGATGTTAAGTCAGGATCCCGACTTGGTAACTCAGAATGAACTAATTCTGAGATACTAAGCCATAATTCTGACTTGAAATCTCGGAATTAGCTAATTCTGAGAAACTAAGTCGGAATCCCGACTTGCTAACTCAGAATAAGCTAATTCCGAGATACTCCCGAATTAGTAACTCAGAATCCCGAATAAGTAACTCAGAATCCCGAATAAGTAACTCAGAATTAGTTAATTCCGCGATGTTAAGTCAGGATCCCGACTTGGTAACTCAGAATGAACTAATTCTGAGATACTAAGCCATAATTCTGACTTAACATCTCGTAATTAGCTAATTCTGAGATACTGAGTCAGAATCCCGAATAAGTAACTCAGAATTAGTTAATTCCACGATGTTAAGTCAGGATCCCGACTTGGTAACTCAGAATGAACTAATTCTGAGATACTAAGCCATAATTCTGACTTAACATCTCGTAATTAGCTAATTCTGAGATACTAAGTCAGAATCCCGACTTGCTAACTCAGAATAAGCTAATTCCGAGATACTCCCGAATTAGTAACTCAGAATCCCGAATAAGTAACTCAGAATCCCGAATAAGTAACTCAGAATTAGTTAATTCCATGATATTAAGTCGGAATCCCGACTTGCTAACTCAGAATAAGCTAATTCCGAGATACTCCCGAATAAGTAACTCAGAATCCCGAATAAGTAACTCAGAATGAACTAATTCTGAGATACTAAGCCATAATTCTGACTTAACATCTCGTAATTAGCTAATTCTGAGATACTGAGTCAGAATCCCGACTTGCTAACTCAGAATAAGCTAATTCCGAGATACTCCCGAATTAGTAACTCAGAATCCCGAATGAGTAACTCAGAATCCCGAATAAGTAACTCAGAATTAGTTAATTCCGCGATGTTAAGTCAGGATCCCGACTTGTTAACTCAGAATGAACTAATTCTGAGATACTCAGTCGGAATCCCGACTTGCTAACTCAGAATAAGCTAATTCCGAGATACTCCCGAATTAGTAACTCAGAATCCCGAATAAGTAACTCAGAATTAGTTAATTCCATGATGTTAAGTCAGGATCCCGACTTGGTAACTCAGAATGAACTAATTCTGAGATACTAAGCCATAATTCTGACTTAACATCTCGTAATTAGCTAATTCTGAGATACTAAGTCAGAATCCCGAATAAGTAACTCAGAATGAACTAATTCTGAGATACTAAGCCATAATTCTGACTTGAAATCTCGGAATTAGCTAATTCTGAGAAACTAAGTCGGAATCCCGACTTGCTAACTCAGAATAAGCTAATTCCGAGATACTCCCGAATTAGTAACTCAGAATCCCGAATAAGTAACTCAGAATTAGTTAATTCCGCGATGTTAAGTCAGGATCCCGACTTGGTAACTCAGAATGAACTAATTCTGAGATACTAAGCCATAATTCTGACTTGAAATCTCGGAATTAGCTAATTCTGAGAAACTAAGTCGGAATCCCGACTTGCTAACTCAGAATAAGCTAATTCCGAGATACTCCCGAATTAGTAACTCAGAATCCCGAATAAGTAACTCAGAATCCCGAATAAGTAACTCAGAATTAGTTAATTCCGCGATGTTAAGTCAGGATCCCGACTTGGTAACTCAGAATGAACTAATTCTGAGATACTAAGCCATAATTCTGACTTAACATCTCGTAATTAGCTAATTCTGAGATACTGAGTCAGAATCCCGAATAAGTAACTCAGAATTAGTTAATTCCACGATGTTAAGTCAGGATCCCGACTTGGTAACTCAGAATGAACTAATTCTGAGATACTAAGCCATAATTCTGACTTGAAATCTCGGAATTAGCTAATTCTGAGAAACTAAGTCGGAATCCCGACTTGCTAACTCAGAATAAGCTAATTCCGAGATACTCCCGAATTAGTAACTCAGAATCCCGAATAAGTAACTCAGAATCCCGAATAAGTAACTCAGAATTAGTTAATTCCGCGATGTTAAGTCAGGATCCCGACTTGGTAACTCAGAATGAACTAATTCTGAGATACTAAGCCATAATTCTGACTTGAAATCTCGGAATTAGCTAATTCTGAGAAACTAAGTCGGAATCCCGACTTGCTAACTCAGAATAAGCTAATTCCGAGATACTCCCGAATTAGTAACTCAGAATCCCGAATAAGTAACTCAGAATTAGTTAATTCCATGATGTTAAGTCAGGATCCCGACTTGGTAACTCAGAATGAACTAATTCTGAGATACTAAGCCATAATTCTGACTTAACATCTCGTAATTAGCTAATTCTGAGATACTAAGTCAGAATCCCGAATAAGTAACTCAGAATGAACTAATTCTGAGATACTAAGCCATAATTCTGACTTGAAATCTCGGAATTAGCTAATTCTGAGAAACTAAGTCGGAATCCCGACTTGCTAACTCAGAATAAGCTAATTCCGAGATACTCCCGAATTAGTAACTCAGAATCCCGAATAAGTAACTCAGAATCCCGAATAAGTAACTCAGAATTAGTTAATTCCGCGATGTTAAGTCAGGATCCCGACTTGGTAACTCAGAATGAACTAATTCTGAGATACTAAGCCATAATTCTGACTTAACATCTCGTAATTAGCTAATTCTGAGATACTGAGTCAGAATCCCGAATAAGTAACTCAGAATTAGTTAATTCCACGATGTTAAGTCAGGATCCCGACTTGGTAACTCAGAATGAACTAATTCTGAGATACTAAGCCATAATTCTGACTTGAAATCTCGGAATTAGCTAATTCTGAGAAACTAAGTCGGAATCCCGACTTGCTAACTCAGAATAAGCTAATTCCGAGATACTCCCGAATTAGTAACTCAGAATCCCGAATAAGTAACTCAGAATCCCGAATAAGTAACTCAGAATTAGTTAATTCCGCGATGTTAAGTCAGGATCCCGACTTGGTAACTCAGAATGAACTAATTCTGAGATACTAAGCCATAATTCTGACTTAACATCTCGTAATTAGCTAATTCTGAGATACTGAGTCAGAATCCCGAATAAGTAACTCAGAATTAGTTAATTCCACGATGTTAAGTCAGGATCCCGACTTGGTAACTCAGAATGAACTAATTCTGAGATACTAAGCCATAATTCTGACTTGAAATCTCGGAATTAGCTAATTCTGAGATACTAACTCAGAATCCCGAATAAGTAACTCAGAATGAACTAATTCTGAGATACTAAGCCATAATTCTGACTTAACATCTCGTAATTAGCTAATTCTGAGATACTAACTCAGAATCCCGAATAAGTAACTCAGAATGAACTAATTCTGAGATACTAGTTAATATTTTCAAAAATGAACAATATGTAATTAAACAAGAAAAGGGGGCCCAATAGACTACCTTGCGGTATTCCGATATTGATACTCAGTTCCATAGATGTATACTCTTCATATCAACAGTTTGTCTACTGTTGCTCAAATAATTGTTCAACCAGTTGAACACTTTCTCTGAATCCGAGACATTGTAATTTTCTATGTAACCCAAACCTATCTCTCATTTCAAATGCACATTTTAGATCTAAGAAAAAGATGGCTGTAACTCTACCTTCATCCATTGCCTCTAAAAAAAAACGTTGTATTTATCGTTCATGTCTTCATTACGATAATTATAATTATTCAGAAAGCCGATCTGAAACTGATGCAACATTTATAACTTACTCCTCATTGATATTTTTGTCAAACTGGTAATGTGGGAAAATTGATTTCAATAGATACAACTACGACTACATATTCTGGGTTCATCCTATATACTTATCTCATTGTTTTGTCATTGGATAAAACTAAATCGGTGAAATATCCACCACCGATATAAATATGCATCTGAATTTTTCTTTAAATTCTGAAATGGTGCCTGCATCAAATTATTATAACACTTGTAATTTTTAAGGGCTATGCAAAAATCGGGTAAACCGCTAAAAGCCATCAAGGCCAGATTAAAGGGTAAGGAAGGCCGAATTCGAGGTAATCTTATGGGCAAGCGTGTGGATTTCTCCGCCCGTACTGTAATCACACCTGATCCCAATCTACGTATCGATCAAGTAGGCGTGCCAAGAAGCATAGCACAGAACATGACCTTTCCGGAAATAGTGACTCCCTTCAATTTCGACAAGTAAGCAAATATATATATTTTTTTATTCTAAAATGTGTTGATTTGTAATGGTTTTTTTACTTCTAGAATGTCTGAGTTGGTACAGAGGGGTAACTCCCAGTATCCAGGAGCCAAATTCATCGTCAGGGACAACGGCGATAGAGTCGATCTGAGGTTTCATCCGAAATCTTCTGACCTGCATCTCCAGTGTGGATACAAGTAAGTTTCTGGGCTCGTGTTTACGAAAAATGTATTCATGTCAGCTTTTCTTCCGCAGAGTGGAAAGACACATTCGTGACGGAGATCTGGTCATTTTCAATCGACAGCCGACGCTTCACAAGATGAGTATGATGGGGCACAGGGTGAAGGTGTTGCCCTGGTCGACGTTCCGGATGAACTTGTCCTGCACCTCGCCTTACAATGCCGATTTTGACGGCGACGAAATGAATCTGCACGTTCCACAAAGTATGGAAACCAGAGCCGAGGTATGAATTTATTTATTTTTCCTTTTATTTATGGCCCAAGTAATTGAAATCAATTCATGCCTGCAGGAATTAAATCTTCCTATAACTGATTGCAGTACCTCTTTTTAGCCAACATACTTTGATATTTCAGGTCGAAAATCTGCATATCACCCCGCGTCAGATCATCACACCGCAGGCAAACAAACCCGTCATGGGTATTGTACAGGACACCCTCACAGCCGTCCGTAAGATGACGAAACGCGACGTCTTTATCGAGAAAGAACAAATGATGAACCTGCTGATGTTCTTGCCGATTTGGGACGGCAAGATGCCGCGCCCGGCCATCTTGAAGCCGAAGCCGCTATGGACGGGCAAGCAGATATTTTCGTTGATCATTCCCGGTAATGTCAACATGATCCGAACGCATTCCACACATCCGGACGAAGAAGACGACGGTCCGTACAAATGGATATCGCCGGGAGATACGAAGGTCATGGTAGAGCACGGGGAGCTGGTGATGGGCATCTTGTGTAAGAAGACGCTGGGTACTTCGGCAGGTAAGGCGAAAATTTATTCTTGTTGATGTTAATATCAAGTCAGCTCTTGTTTGTTATATTTTATTTCAGTATCTCCTCATTTTGTAACACAATATTTCACTCTCATTTCATTTTATATCTTCTCATCTCTTATGGTTATTTTACCAGGTTCCTTGCTTCATATTTGTATGTTGGAATTGGGCCACGAGGTCTGCGGGAGATTTTACGGTAACATTCAAACTGTCATCAACAACTGGTTGTTATATGAAGGTCACAGTATCGGTATTGGCGACACAATTGCTGATCCTCAGACATACACAGAAATTCAGAAAGCGATTAAGAAAGCCAAAGAGGACGTAATAGAGGTTATTCAGAAAGCTCACAATATGGAACTGGAACCTACACCAGGTAACACTTTGCGTCAGACTTTCGAGAATCAAGTAAACAGAATTCTGAACGATGCTCGTGACAAAACTGGTGGTTCCGCCAAGAAATCGCTGACTGAATACAACAATCTCAAGGCTATGGTCGTTTCTGGTTCGAAGGGATCCAACATCAACATTTCCCAGGTAAGTTATTGCTGGTTTGGAAATATTGGCGCCCAACCTGGGGGAGTTATAAATGTTTTTTTTTGTTTCTAGGTTATTGCTTGCGTGGGACAACAAAACGTTGAAGGCAAACGTATTCCTTTCGGTTTCCGAAAGCGCACCCTCCCGCATTTCATCAAAGACGATTACGGTCCCGAATCCAGAGGGTTCGTAGAAAATTCGTACCTTGCCGGTCTCACGCCTTCCGAGTTCTATTTCCACGCCATGGGAGGTCGTGAGGGTCTCATTGATACCGCCGTAAAAACCGCCGAAACGGGTTACATCCAGCGTCGTCTCATAAAGGCTATGGAGAGTGTTATGGTACACTACGATGGTACCGTGAGAAATTCCGTAGGACAACTCATTCAATTGAGGTACGGCGAGGACGGTCTCTGCGGAGAAATGGTCGAGTTCCAGACGTTGCCGACCGTCAAAGTGAGCAACAAAGCGTTCGAAAGAAAGTTCAGGTTCGACCCGAGCAACGAGCGGTACCTGAGACGGGTGTTCCACGAGGACGTCATCAAGCAGCTCATGGGATCCGGAGACGTCATCTCCGAGCTCGAAAGAGAGTGGGATCAGCTGCAGAAAGACAGGGAAGCGCTCCGGCAGATCTTCCCCAGCGGCGAGTCGAAAGTCGTATTGCCTTGCAACCTGCAGCGGATGATCTGGAACGTCCAGAAGATCTTCCACATCAATAAGAGGGCGCCCACTGACCTATCGCCGCTGCGCGTCATCCAGGGAGTGAGAGAGCTGCTTAAGAAATGCGTCATCGTGGCCGGAGAGGATCGTCTCTCGAAGCAAGCCAACGAAAACGCCACGCTGCTTTTCCAGTGCTTGGTCCGCTCGACGCTGTGCACGAAGAGCGTGTCCGAGCAGTTCCGACTGAGCACGGAGGCGTTCGAGTGGTTGATCGGAGAAATCGAAACCAGGTTCCAGCAGGCTCAGGCCAATCCGGGAGAGATGGTGGGCGCTCTGGCTGCCCAATCGCTGGGAGAGCCTGCTACACAGATGACACTGAACACTTTCCATTTCGCCGGAGTGTCGTCCAAGAACGTAACGCTCGGTGTGCCCAGGCTAAAGGAAATCATCAATATATCGAAGAAACCCAAAGCTCCATCTCTGACGGTGTTCCTTACCGGTGGCGCAGCCAGGGACGCTGAGAAAGCGAAGAATGTACTATGCAGGTGAGCTTGAGGTCGGAAAAATTTCCGGCGCCCAACGTGGGCAAAATTAAATTTTCAATATCCGAATACCTCGAACAATTATCTCTTGTTCATTCGATCATGGACGAGTGATGGACGTCTATGAACCGATAATTGTTTTTGTGGTCGTAGCTTTCTTCTTTTCATGTACACATTTGGTGTTTCACAGCAAATTTTCCTTTTGTTTAGCAAATAAATGGTTTCAGACCACATACCAACTACTCTCGAGATTAGGTTCAAACCTTTCGGCGCCCAACGTGGGAAAAAATTTATTTTCACTCTGAATGCCTAAAACAATTATCTCCTTTTCACTCGATCATACTATGGGGGACTATAAATCGAACATTTTTTGTGATCGTAGCTTCTTTCTCTCCATTTACACATTCGGTGTTTTACAACAAATCTTCCTTTTGTCAAATAAATAAATGGTTTCAGACCACATACTAACTACTCTTGAGGTCGGATTCAAAATTTTCGGCGCCCAACGTGGGAAAATTTTTATTTTCACTTTCCGAATATCTCGAACATTTATCTCCTATTCACTTTTTCATACTATGGAAGACTATAAATAGAATATTTTTTTTCGTCGTATCTTTCTTTTTGTTAATTTACATATTTAGTGTTATTCAACGAATCTTCCTTTCCTTGAACAAATAAATGGTTTCAGGCTGGAACATACTACTCTCCGAAAGGTTACCGCGAACACAGCCATCTACTACGATCCGGACCCGCAAAATACGGTCATAACAGAAGATCAAGAATTTGTAAATGTGTACTACGAAATGCCCGACTTTGATCCTACCAGGATATCGGCCTGGTTGCTTCGTATTGAACTAGACAGAAAACGTATGACAGATAAAAAGTTAACTATGGAACAAATCGCCGAAAAAATCAATGCCGGATTCGGTGACGACTTGAACTGCATTTTCAACGATGACAACGCCGAACAGTTGGTACTGCGTATCAGGATAATGAACAGTGATGACGGAAAATTCGGCGCAGAAGGTAAACTGAATTGAGTTCAATAGTTTTTTCGAATACCTACTAATAATTTTCTCGTTCAGGTGGCGATGAAGACGTCGATAAAATGGAAGACGACATGTTCCTGAGGTGCATTGAAGCCAACATGTTGAGCGATATGACTCTGCAAGGTATCGAGGCCATCTCCAAAGTGTACATGCATTTGCCGCAAACGGATTCGAAGAAAAGAATCGTCATCACCGATACAGGGGAGTTCAAGGCCATCGGTGAATGGCTGCTGGAAACTGACGGTACCAGTATGATGAAAGTACTGTCGGAGAGAGATGTCGATCCCGTCAGAACGTTTTCCAACGATATCTGTGAAATATTCTCGGTAAGTATATTTTTGCAAAAATATTGTTATTTCTAATATTAGCCATATTTTTATTATTGAATATTGACGGTGACTTTTCGAATTTCAGGTGCTCGGCATAGAAGCCGTCCGTAAATCTGTAGAGAAAGAAATGAACGCTGTCCTGCAGTTCTACGGTCTTTACGTAAACTACCGACATCTCGCGTTGCTTTGCGACGTCATGACGGCCAAGGGTCACTTGATGGCCATCACCCGTCACGGTATCAACAGGCAGGACACCGGAGCCCTCATGAGATGCTCCTTTGAGGAAACCGTCGACGTGCTCATGGATGCCGCCAGTCACGCCGAAGTAGACCCGATGAGAGGCGTGTCCGAGAATATCATCCTCGGTCAGTTGCCCAGACTGGGGACGGGCTGTTTCGATTTGTTATTGGACGCGGAAAAGTGCAAAATGGGCATGCCGATCCCGCAGGCGCACGGCACCGACATCATGTCGACGGGCATGTTCTTCGGGTCCGCTGCGACGCCCAGCATGAGCCCCGGAGTGCCGATGACGCCCTGGAACCAGGCCAGTACGCCGTACGTGGGCAGCGTTTGGTCGCCTCAAAGTGAGTGTTTAATGGTGTCTTATTTGTTTGTTCACGGTTTGAATATTTGTTTTTTTTTTTTTTCAGATATGCTGGGCATGACTCCTGGCGCCGCGGCTTTCTCGCCTTCGGCCGCCTCGGACGCGTCTGGAATGTCGCCAGGTTACGGCGCATGGTCGCCGACTCCCCAATCGCCAGCCATGTCGCCGTACATGGCATCTCCACGCGGACAGTCGCCTTCGTACAGCCCATCGAGTCCCGCCTTCCAGCCTACGTCGCCCTCGATGACTCCCACTTCGCCCGGGTACTCTCCAAGTTCTCCGGGGTATTCACCGACCAGTCCCAATTACAGTCCGACTAGCCCCAGCTACTCGCCGACGTCTCCGAGTTACTCTCCCACGTCGCCCAGTTACAGCCCGACTTCGCCCAGCTATTCGCCCACGTCGCCTAGTTACAGTCCCACGTCACCGAGTTACTCTCCCACTTCGCCCAGTTACAGTCCCACGTCGCCCAGCTACTCGCCGACGTCACCCAGTTACAGCCCCACATCGCCCAGCTACAGTCCTACTTCGCCGAGTTATTCCCCCACTTCTCCCAATTACAGTCCAACTTCGCCTAGTTATTCTCCGACTTCTCCCAGTTATTCCCCCACTTCGCCGAGTTACAGTCCCACTTCGCCTGGTTATTCCCCGACCTCGCCCAGTTACTCGCCGTCTTCGCCGAGGTACACTCCGGCGTCGCCCAGTTTTTCACCGACATCTCCGAGTTACTCTCCTTCGTCGCCGCAATACTCTCCGGCTTCGCCGAGTTATTCGCCTTCGTCGCCGAAGTATTCCCCGACGTCGCCGAGTTACTCGCCTACGTCACCTTCGTTCTCGGGAGGCAGTCCTCAGTACTCGCCCACATCTCCTAGTTATTCCCCCACCTCTCCGAGTTATTCGCCTTCTAGTCCACAGCACACTCCTGCGGCTAGTTCTAGGTATTCACCGTCCTCGCCGAATTACTCGCCGAGTTCTCCCAGTTATTCCCCCACTTCTCCTCAGTATTCCCCCCACAGCACCAAATATTCTCCCACCTCGCCCACTTATACGCCGACTAGCCCTAGTTATTCTCCCGCGTCCCCGGCGTACTCTCCACAGCCTCCTAGATATTCTCCGTCGTCTCCTAGTTATTCTCCCACTAGTCCCAGCCAGGATCAGGATTCCGTGTAAATGTTTTAACGTAGGGATGGTTACTTGTAATTTATATTGTTTCATATCTTTGAAAAGGTACGAGTTTTTGCTCATATTATCTATCCACTTGACCTAAGTGCCAGGTATTCCTTTTTTGAAATCTTTCATGATTGAGGGTGAACGATGTTTTTAGTCCTGCAACTGCAGGGTGTGAATTGATCGTTGGTTCTCTTTTAAGAGGCGTCCAAGTCACATGACTTTCTCGATCATGACAAATTTGTTACAAAAAAGTAATAATATGTATAGATGTTTTTATCAAACTGAAAAATTGTACCTAGGAATTAGAGTATTTTAATATGTATAGATATTAATTACTTTAAAAAATAATTTGATTTCCCTTTACCACACACTTTTTTATGCATTTTGTAGAAAGACAATTCGATAATCAAATCTTTACTCTCTTATCCCCTTCTTTCTTCTTCAGTAACTCTTTTAAATCATTATAAAACATGAAAATTATTTGTGAAAAATGTGTGTGGTTTATGGGACACACCACTGGTGTCCATGATCCCATTTTTCAAGTTACTTTATTAATAAATGAATTGGATTTCCAGTATGTTGTTTATTTTGTCCTTTTTTTCCAAAAAGAGGCCATACCTGTCTCGTCCCATTTTAGTATTCCTATTCCAAATTCTGATTTGCCATTTGGCCAATCAGAATGCATCAAACGCAATAACGCTGTATTGGGAACTCGTATAGGGCAAGTTTTTAAATTCATGGATGATTCCATCAATGAGCATTGTATCCTTATTTCTAGGAGGGAATTGAATGGTAAGAACTACAGAACTGTCCGGAGTACCACAAGGATCAGTTTTGGGACTCATTTTATTTTTAATTAAAATTTAATTTAAAAACTCGTGCATCTGTTTTTGACGAGGTGCTGTTTGAGAATTTATCATTCGGTTGCCAATTGACAATATTCCTCAAGCTATCGGTATTTTGCTGTCAGGTTGGTAATGATTTTTGGTTTTCAATATTTGAAACATTGTATTTTGATACCCTGACATGTGCCATGTGTCAGCAATGACAAATGTCAAATTATTATAACCAATCCCTTGAGTCTGACAGATGTCAGTGTATCAAAATACAGTGTTTCAAATATTATAAACCAAAATTCATTACCAACCTGACAGCAAAAAGCGATTACCGATAGCCTGTGGAATATTGTCAATCAGAAAACAGAACGCTGTGAATTTTAACGTAAGCTGTCATACGAGCGAAGTTAGGTTATATTATTAAATGAAGGGTTGAGCTACGAGAATGTTTGTCAGAAAGGTAATAGAGGTTTGTTTATCCGTGAAATTTACCGAGCTCAGAATATTTTCTAGATCGATTCATTATTTATTAACTATAAAATGTGGGGTAAGCGATTTTCTTTAAATTCGGAAAAATTTTATATTTTGAAATTAGCGCCATTATAATACAAAATATCCTAAAAAATCTCCCTAGTGTTCTGTATTCTATGTAAATTCTCAATATTTCCACTGTTATGCACCTATTCAAAACTAGTACGGGGTTCCTGAGGCTGACCGGAACCTCGACATGAAGAAAAGTTATCGAAAAACGTGTCAGTAGTTTTAAAGCCAAAAGTTGTGTGGTGGCATGCCTAAATCCTTATCCGAAGTCATCTATCAAAACTCAAATGACATTACTCAGCATTGACACATTGATTACAGAACTAAATAAAATATGATTTTGTCATAGAAAGCTAAATAACATATTATGTGGATGGTATGCAGTTTTTAGATACAACGGTTCAAAATGCATAAACATGTAAATCGCACGTGCTTCAAAAACCCTGCATGGGCACGGATGTATCTGAATCGGCCTTTAGGGCCATTATTATGAGTGACTTCATTGAGTTTAAACTTCAAACCAAACCTCAGCTATGAGCTGCTTTCCAATTGCCAGGGGTAGAAGCACCCATTGGAGCTTGTTAGCCCGGAACTGAACCTGAAGTGAACCGCACCTGACTTTATAAATGGGGTTTAATTGGAAACATGATTTATCCTGATTTGTCAGATCACTTCAGGAGCTATCCGGAGTTACTCGGAACTACTCCCTGTGGCAATTGGAAAGCGGCTATGGTATGGATTGAAATCGTTTGTAGGCACGAAATAATGGGATTTTTTCGCTCTCATTTTATTAAACAGAAACAGTGAAAACAACAAAACACCAATAACGCCAAGTGACAGATGTAATAAATGCAGAGAAAACAAATAAATAGTTTAAATTTGAGGTCAAACTAGTTCGATGAGTTTAAACTGACATTAAACTTCAGCAGCAACATATGTATGGCATGTGACAGCTCCACAACCAAGACTGGGGTCAGATTCTGTGTATATAATTCTATAGTCGACAGTTATATCTCTTTCTCTCTCATTAATTCAACAAAAATGACATCTCACTTAATCGACTATAGAATTTTATGGTACACGGAGTCCCACACCTGAAATGAATAACCGAACGCGTCTACCATATATGGCGAAAGTGGCAGACCTGCGAGTACGAAATACCAACAGTACAAATATTCCCACGTAAATATTTTAAATATGAAATTTGTAAATGATATTACTTTGCGATGCGCAGAAGATAGACCGAACTGAAAATCAATAAATGGATAGTGATGCGGAGTAGTTTTCCTATGTGCAATTCCTGGAAAAATGAAAATATTCAATACTTGGCCGTTAAAATGAAATTGCAACAATAAGCAAAATGCCAAAGAAGATAAATTTCACCGTGATTTACGCAACAAGTAACAATAATAACGATCATATTCCGAGGCATATATAAACTGAAATTTCAGGTGAAGATCCAAAATATAGATACACTGAACTGAATACACATGGTCCTATAGTCAAGGGATGGCAGTCTGAGAAGAACTGCGAGTACCCACAAGAGATAGTACTACAACTCGAAAAGAGGTGCCTGTTGAACAAAATCCAAATATTAGCCCATCAGTACTTGATACGTAAGTTTAAATGTCTCTCAAGATCAATTAATCACATTTATCGGTTTCAGCTGCGAAAGTAGAGCTCTTTCTCAGCAACGAAGATAGTAACACTGTAGACGAAGCTGCAACCAACATAAATTGGGAGTATTTAGGGTATATAACCTTGTCCACAAATGAAACGACAGACTTCAAAAGCAGAGAACTCAAATCTGCCAACGTGCCCAAAAACCACGTTACATTCGTCAAGGTGAACCTGCATCACAACCATTTCAACGAGCACAACAAATTCAACCAGGTTTTATCAGTGTTGGATCCAAGTAGGTGTAGTTTACAGTCGATTGTTTCAGGTTAGCCTTATAGCAGTGAATATGCTGGGAATGGATTTGGAAACGAGGCGATCCTCTGTGGCTGAAAAAGGTGAAAAAGACGATGACGCCAAAGTGTCAGATATTATGAACAACCCAGAATATGTTTCACCTTACGATGATTTAGCCTTTTTAATGTACGTCGATGTAGATATTGCTAGAATTATTAAAGAAATGGAGATGAAGAAGCATTTGGCTGTGATAAGTAGGGAAAATCGTGGTCCAAAGGGATTGTATTGTAACTCACCCTATTCCAGATGAACGCTTCGAGTATGCGAGGAAACTGAAGAATGCAATGGGGAAATTGAGGGTGGCAGGTGAAAAACTAGGCAAGTACGAGCTGGAAAAGAGACATGCTATAGATATAGAAGACTATGAGCGAGCTAGGCACAAGAAAAATCAAATGGACCAGTTTAGGAGTGAAATTTATGAGGAAGTTTGTGTTGAGCAGTTGATGGAACATGATGGGGTAAGAAATTATTCACTTTTTATTAATACAAGTAGTCTCAGGAAGCAAAAGAGTGCATATTATCCATTATTTGTATGAAATATGTAAGTCTTTTGGAAATATATACTAATCTCTAATAAAGGATCATCAATGTGAAACACTAATTCAGTATATTAATTATAACAGATTGGTTAGATTGGAAGAGAGATATCTATTAAAATAATATGTATATTATTTATAGTCTAGTCAAACATGTGCCTTTTCAGTCAACTTTTTTCAGCAGTCTCGGAAAATTACGAACCAGGTGTTCGATTTGGAATAGCATGTAGATAATAAAGAAAAAAATAATGTTCCACTTGCAAAAATTGCAAAAGATATATGAAAAATTATCTAAGAAAAAGGGGGGTTTAGTTTTTGGCGAATATCTCAAAAAATAATTGAGATTTTTCAAATCTAAATAAAGATTCAAAAAGAGGAGGAAATTTACTAAAAAAAATTATCGACTTCCGGAACTGTAGCACCAATTTGTCTAATTTTCCTAGAGGGATGAAAATAAGGCATTGCGCAAATTTATTTTTCAGTTTTTTAATTGATAATTTACGTAGTTGCAAAATTAAAAACTTAAATTAATCATCGAAAAAACTGTTTTTTCAAATATTATTAATGATCCGTCTTTTGTTATCAGAAGCTGCATGGAAATGATATTTTGTCTTCTCTAATGTATAAACAAATAAGTTGTTTATTTGAGTGTTTTTGCAAATAATGATTTTTTGAAGAAAAATCGTTACTTTTTTTCAATTACCAATCACTTTCTACCAGTTCACGAATCCATTTTTTAAAAATCATTATTTATTTTTCTTCTCGATGTAAAAAAATGTTTTATTTTTATTTTTCATTATTTATTAGTAGTAATAAACAATTTGTTACGAACAAATAAATTGTTACCTTATAACTTTTTCTCATTCTACTTACTGTAACAAAAACGCCATAAGTTTTTTTTAATTATTTTAAATATTTTCAATAAGTCTCGAGTATTTTGATCGAATGTAATAATTATATTGCGGGTTGAGTCCTTGCCTCATAAGCCAGAGAGCGTGAGTTCGAATCTCAGCATTGCCACCGGTCTCGTGCATGGCATCACACGTATTAAAGTAAGGGCTACGTCTTCCCCTAGCTCGCACAAGTCTCTGACTTTTGAGGGTTGCACGTAGGGGTGCAACCGGTTGACGGATATAACAATTTTTTTTTTACAATTTTTAACAATTTTTTTTTTTACAATTTTTTTTTAAACCATAACAATTTTTTTAACAATAAGGGTGAAAAACTAGGTAAGAATGATGACATTAGAAAAAACGGATATTTGAAAACTCGAAAAAAAATAATAATAAAAAATGTGGCTAATGATCTTAGCAATCGATGCCACTATAAATACCTATAAAAAAAAAATAATAATGAAAACTGCATGGCTGTTTATGTTACAGAAAGTTGAATGTGAAAAAAATATAAGGTATAAATTTATTTGTTCATAACAAATTGTTCATTAAATAAACAATGAAAAATTAAATTGAACCAATTTTTTTTGGTTCTATCGAAAATAAAAATTGATAATGATTAAAGAAATAGTTCCTTAATATTAATTATAAAGAGGTAGATAATTAATAAACAAGTGCATTTTCAGGCAATAAAACATTTAAACCATTTTTTTAAGGGACGATTTTTCTTTTAAAAATCATTATTTGCATTTGAAGATTGGGATACAAAAAATAACTGTCTTATAAATAACGCATTTATTTATAACAATTTTGTTTAAATTGGAGATAAAAATATTTCCATGCAACAAAAAAAATATTTAAAATATTCGAAAAAAAAATTTTTTTCGATGATTTAATTAAGTTTTTAATTTGAAAAATGAAAATTTTCAAATTTTTCCAACTGGGATCCATTCTGAAGCCTTTCAAGAATAACTCCAAGAAAGAAAAAAATCTCAAATTTATAGTTAAACAATTATCACACTTGCAATGTTCATGTTCAAGCAGCAAAAAAATATATTAACTATTGCATAACAAACTGAAAAATTGCGATAATGTTTTTTTTCGCCGGATTATCTATCCAGTAAGAATGTGTGATGGAGAATTCACGTAACTATTTTACATAAATATGTTCCGTTGATCTGATATGACATTTACGTAAATGTAACAAGTTTGGTATGAATTCAAATCATGGAATATGTGGTCTTCTCTATGTTTACAGTTTTGTCCAAAAAACGACGAATGTTCGGACGATACTGATAACACCAACAAGAACCTGCTCTCTCCCGTTTTGCCGAAGACTTCTTCGGACAAACGATCATCGTCCCCTAATCATCTGAACCACAGCCAAGTCTCGCCCATGCACATGGCTAGGCACCAGAGCCCCAAAACTGGGTCGCCCAGCACTGACAGTCCCACTAATATTCAAAGCAGGGGTTCTTTCAAGAGGAGAAATAAGTCCGCCGGGGCTATAGTTAAATCTACGTACGAAATGTACGAAGAGAAACCTCTGCCCGCTTTGAGACAGTAAGTATATGGAAATTACCGACTGGTATTTCATTTACGCCCTCTGTTGTTTTGTCAACTAAAAAGGTGCTAATGGATTTAAAAAAAAATCTTGAATTTACAGTTTATTTTGAAAACCTGTTTAGATAAAATAATGTCTTTCAATCTCACTGATATATAATTCATATGCCGTAGTTTATTGGCAGGTAATCTGAAAAGCTCGGTAAGTAGCACTAGAAAAAACTTGAAAATACTTAAAGGACAGCAGCTTCCAAACATCAACAAAGAGCACTAATGATAGTGGTCGACAAATGCGCATCAAGTAATGAAACTACTAGTGTGGCGAAGGGTAAAACTTCTTTCGTTCTCAATAGTTGTATGTAGTATGAAAAATGTAACCTATAATATTCATCTCACAGAGGTCTCAATGTAGTTTTGTTGGCGTCGAATAGGTGTGGTCTGATAAATTTGCTGCCTTATCACATTTTTTCCTGTTTGTGATGTGTTATTGTGACTGGTAATATCAAATATCCATCGAATATAGGTAAAAAAATTAACATCGCATTGGTGCAACATTGTTACATCACGTAACTCTTCATATCACACGATATAGTTGGCTGGGGCGTGTACCTGCCTTGTCTCACTTTGTATCTAAAACAGGCCTGTCTGACTGCTTTCAGGCAGGGGGTTGTTGTTTTTCTTCAGTGAATCCGCAGTAGGTTTTAAACGACCCCACCGAGTCTCCCGACTTGAAACACGTGTTTATCGTGGCTTGGGAAGATTTCCGCGGGTGTCCTGAAGATTTCGGTAAGGAAATCCCGGATTGCTGGAGTGCCGCCCGGTTCTGCCTCTCTCAATTTCTACATGAGATTTTCTCGCGCAGAACAAGTACAATTCTTCGATGGCTCAATGTAATTAACACATTTATCGAATTTCTACCATAGACTTAACGTGCACTTACCTTCAACAGCTGCCCAGCCAACACAGATACATCTCTAAGATATTGCTGCGATGTCACTTCGTGACCTGCGACTCGCATCGTTACGTCGCACAGACGTCCCAGCGTCTCACTTTTGTCACACTCATGATGCATGCTGGCGACCTCTATGCGATGTAGTTCTGAGACGTCTTTGCGATGTAGTTCTGAAACGCCGCAAAGATGCCTCCTAGTAACGTATCAGGGATGTAACAGAGCGACATAGCAGCGATTTCTTGACTGTTATATTCAAGAGACGTCAACGTCTATGCGATATTCCAGACAGAAACAACAAATGGAAACAGAAAATATATTTTCAATATGAAAAAATAAATAAAACAGTAATATAAATAAAAAAATTCTTCAACAAATTAAAACATTCTGGCACAACATTAACAAAGTACAAAATTAAAAATTAACAAAGTAAAAAATGAAAATAAAATAATTAAAACACTAAAAGTCAATTGCTTTGTTTCCTTTTCCTGTCGAGCCTTTGTTTGGCATGCCTGATCCAATTGGAACAGGCTGCTTCTACATTTTTTTCGTTCTCTCCGTGAAGGCTCATCACCATATCTGAAAATCAATGAAACAATATGAAACCATTGAAAGCTGCAATGCCAGATAGTAGAGAAAAAAAATAATGAAATCTCACTTTGTTGATACTCAACAACGATACTCACTTTTCACTTTCAGTTTATGGACACTAAAATTCGCAAATGTGATCAATCCAGTTGGAAATATCAGAATTCAAAGCGACAAATCTTCGATCAATGCATCGATACAAAGAACTAGAACTAAATAAAATATGGTTATACGATACAGTAACAGCCGGTCACGCAGTCGCCTTCCGCTATCAGGTTGGCCAACATTGAATACAATCTGTGTTGCCAACTTCTTGTCAACTTACAGCGTTACTTCAAAATAAACATTTATCACAAATTGAGGATTGCCTTTCGACTGTGGTGGAGGACAGATGGCGTCCTTGTGGTCGGCAGTCAAGTGAATGTGTGCGAAAGTCCTATAATCACCTGATCTGGAGATAACTCAATAAAAATATAGTAGAAGAGATATCTAGGTATAGATTTTGATGTCTAAATGATGTCGCAGTATGACGTCTATGGCAAGTAACAATTTGACATCGCAGGGATATCTAAATCCAGCTGTCACTAATTTAGATATCACAGGGATGTCGCAGTGTGATATCGCAGTAATGACAACAATATGACATCGCAGAGACATTTATATCCGGCTATATATAGATTTTGATATCTATTGAGGGGTGTCGCGGTGTAATATCGCAGGAATGTCAACAATATGATACCAAAAAGACATCTAAATCCCATTTTTGACGATATTGACATCCCTGAGATGTGAATGTTGGCCCAGTGGGACTGGGTGGGCAGTGAGTTCAACCCATATTAGGCAGCAGGACGTAATTTTCCCGGCAATGCTACAGAGGGGCTTTGGAGTTGGGAAGGATATTCCAGGCCAGCATAGCGCTGGGGCACGTTCCAAAGGCTTGGAAGTTAGCGAGAGTAGTCTTTATCCCCAAGGCGGGAAAAAGAGACTACACAATAGCAAAGTCTTTCAAACCCATCAGTCTAACACCGTGATATCGCAGTAATGACAACAATATGACATCGCAGACATCTATATTCGGCTATTTTATTGATTTTGATATCTAAGGGGTGTCATCGAGGTGTAATATCGCAGGAATGTCAACGATATGATATCACAATGACATCTAAATCCCATTTTCAGCAATATTGACATCCCTGACATGTGGATGTTTGCCCAGTGTTGACTGGGTGGTGGACATCATCTTATCTCAGGAATCAAGATCCTCGTATTCAAAAGAAGATAATCAAAAAGTTTAAATTGTTAATTTTGAGTTTGAGCACATAAACACGAAGAATAATACTCCTAGTGTTTCAATGTTATCGTCGCTTATTAATTGTTTCAATTCATATGAGAACAATCCAATCATTCGCGAATTTCTTTCAGTTCTCAAACAAACGAGTTCCTCCGAGAATGCCAACTGGACGCCGACTACAAAGCCACTTCGAAACTGACGGAAAGGGAGAAGAAGCAAGCCGCGCTGCCTATTCTGGTGTTCGGGAACGACCTCGTCGAGAAATTCTACTCGAAGCACTACTGCGATAAGGAGGACGGACTGAACAAACTCAAGGAGGAGCTACTGTCGTACGACGCGAGCAAAATCCACGCGCCGAACAAGACGGCCAGAGCGGCGATTTTTTTGCTTCATAGGGCGTTGCGCGACAAAGTTTTCTCAGTGTACAGTCTGGCAAACGAAGTGATACGGTTGTTCTTCGTGCAGTTCGTGCCTGGAAGGTGAGTGAAAGGATACGCAACAAACGCAGTTATGTAAAATTGACATTAATGTTACATAACTGATATAACTTGTTACGTAACTATGTTATGTAAAATTTACTTCCCGGTTATGGCGAAATATCCACCACAAATACATCCTCATTTTTATATAACACTGATGTAACTACTTAACATATATTTTGTATCGTTTTATAAAGTGAATATAACGTAACAAATGTAACAAAATAACAAAAATATTACATTAGATATATTTCATATTATTCGATTCAATGAATAGGAATCATGTAACATCTTGGAATTTTGACAAAAACAGTAATTACAATGTATTCATGTATAGTTTCAAAAGTCGACAACAGAGGGAGTACACCAAATTGAAGCAACAACTTTACGTAGCAGTTAGGTAACATAACAGAAGATATTATGTTGACCGTGTGAAGTTTTAACGTGTTAGCTACGACATGCTTACATAAAATGTTTACTTAATTCGGTTCAAATATCTTAGAAATGTGATGGCGTATTTACGTAACTATTTTACATAAATATGTTCCGGTGCTTTTATGTCAAATTTACGTAAACGTAACAAGTGTATTTGCTGATGGGTAGTTGTAGGGTTAAGTTTTAGGGTACGGGTTTACAGGAAATCAATTTCTTTCAATTTTTGCATGGATTCGTGGCTTGGGGGAAGACCAACATAATCAATCATGATTAATTTAGTAGAAAAAACACACAATTGGACACAACTCTACACAGCCAGATATAAACGAGAGAACTCGCATAGACAGAATCTCTGAGGATGAGTGAAGGTCACACACGTTGATCGGTATTTTCCAGTAGATACTCTCACCATCACTCGTAACACAGAAAGGAAACCTTACATTAGCTGGATTTCCGTGTTGTGAAGGCACGTGTGTCGATCTCTACAAATATCGTAGATAGTGACGCATTTGTCGTGAGAACACATATGCATGTTCAACTCCGTAGTTTTTGTGTATAGTCTGTCGTGAGTTTGTCTATAGCACCTACGCATGAACGTCACACATGAAGTTCACTCATGATCATGATCGGAAAAAAAATATGTAGTCAACCCAGATGTTCATCAACATGTATGCAATATCTCTCAATTAATACCATTGTCATTTCAAAAACACAACAAAAATACAACCTTCATCATGGTCAAACAATAACAAAATTCCTCCAAGGCCTTCTCAAGGTCATAGCCATTTAATATAGCACCCGTGTACCCTGAAGGTCACTGACGACATCAAAGTGGTGGGGAGGGCCAAGAACCGGATCAAGTCTCCTACTATCCTAAATTCAATTTTATATCTACAATGCAATGGGCCGAAATTAAATTTCGGTGGACATTTGTCGACTCGTTGGTCATTCGCGGAATGTTTTATGTAGACTGACGGACAGAGTTAGCATCATTAGGACCTTACAGCAATTTTTAGGGTCGCTTCCGCCGAAATTGCGAGAAGCGTGGACAAACTCCTGCCGGAATTACTAACGAAGTCCGGCGATACGAGCCAGAGGATAAACCAAATGGCGGTGCATACGATTCTCACGATGGCCGACTGCAAAAATGTTAGGTATGTTAAAAGGCCTCTGATCTTAAGCTAGGCGCATACTTCATATCGTGATTTCTTATAGAGAGCTTCACCTCATTCCGGTTCATCTAAGTAGGCCTGTTAGTAGCAGTACCCATCCTAGATTAGCGTTAAGTAGGGCAGAAATGGTCGAACAACTCATTATAAATCAGGGAATTTCCACAGATAAACAGAGGTATGGTCTTGATCGCAATGTAGTCTGATTTTCCTTTTATATTCCAGTGATAAGTGCATGCTTAGTGTTTTTAGTTTTTGGTTCGTATAATTATTTCTGGGGGTACCTCAAGGTTCAACGTTGGGGCCACTCATATTTCAATTTTGTGAATTCAGAAGTGAGCAAGATTTTTTCCGTACTTTTCAGGCTGGAAAGCATATGGTCAGTTTAATAAGATGCCTAAAAACCCTGGTGTGTCGACTGATTAGATTTTGTTTAGATTTTTTTGAAGACAAAACAAATTAAATCGTGGTCTATTTCTGTAATCGGATCCAGAGATGGCGCCTCGTCCTCATGTCAATATTCCAGGGACATAGTGATTGTGACTGTTGTTGATTGAATTTGAGGGAATGTCGATAAACTTTTTAAATATCATTCTAAAGTAATATAGTTTCCATACTCGAAGTGGAAGACCAAATATTTGGAAAACACCACACAAAATGTGTTATTTTTTTTTAAATAATGTAAATACCGTTTGAAAGTCAAAATAGTGGTGGCAGAATCAAAAATTTCGTAGTGCAATATTATTGACTATTAATGATGTTCGTTTCTTTATTTTTCTGTATTTTATATTATTTTCCTGAATAAAAGTTGACCATAATCGGTGTTTGTATGGACAAAATTCAGAGAGATGAACACAATAATTCATTTATGTCTAGTACCGAAAGTGAGTAAGTACTTACTACTTAAAAACTGTAAAATATACTTTGGAACCAATTTGGAACTTACATTTCACTTCTTAACTCGCCATGCTTTAATAAACATGGCAAACATTTTTTCAAATCGATTCAATCAACTGGGTGCGTGTTGTTATACCCTACTGTTTCTTTAAATATTTCATAAATTCAAGTTGCGAAAGTTCGTGACAAAGTAAAATAAATCACCACTTCTACTGAAATCTATCAATTTTGCATATATCATCAAGCTTGTTTAGGTTTTCTTATTTTACCATTCGTTTTCGTAAAATCTTTTCAGTGTGGTTAGATCATCCAATGAATTTTCTGTCAAGAAAGAATTGCACAAAAAAAGAGACATCTTCACTATTACACGACATACCAGTTTTCAGAATAGCGAAAGACCATTGTAACACACAACACATATTACTTCTGAAAAGCAATTTATCTCAAAATAAGCTACAAAATTATTACTTTATATATATACTTTATTATAGAGAGCTTTAAAAGGAAAACTTGGATACTACTTGCGCATGCGCATGTTGGATAGGCACAAGCACAAGATTAACAGGTTCTAATGGTGAATTTCCATGCAGATGAATTTCAATACTTTTATGCGAAATGTGTGATCATTATTTATTCCAGTAAATTGCATATCAGCAAAATAAAAATTATATAATAAGTCGAAAGTTTAACTAATAAAGCTGCTTGCGGACAGTGATTCTTGAAACTTCTGTTCATGAAAATTCACCCTAACAAGAAAACCGACGGTGGCGGTTCACGAAGTATCGCGGGATTTTTCGAAAATAGACCGCGATTTCATTTGTTTTCTCATTATCAAGCAAGCGAATGTCCAGCGTTTTATTATACAGTTTTACAGGTATGAGTCGGCACACCAGGGTTTTACGGCATCTTAGGTCAGTTTTTTCGTCGTTAACTTTCACTTGTTTCATAGAAACCATCGTTCAAGTCATTCTTTGAGAGCCTCAACAAACGAAAGTGACTGTGACTATATGAATGACGTCACAGCTTCCATGGTAGTTGGGGCAATATTTTCACTTTCTTTCCAATCTATTTTCTTAACGATCATTAATAAAGAAGATATTGCAGGGTTTCCATACTTTATGAAAGCGCTGTATAATTATAATAATCTTAAAAAAAACTCTTGCATGATCCTGATAAAAACTGTTACAATATTTCTAAAAATAATATGCCGAGCACAATACTAAACTGTTTATTTGTAACTTCACTATAAGAATACAATTACTTCACTGACTAATAAAACACTTAGATCTATAGAACTAGCTAAATATTCAAAAACTTCTCATCACTTCTTCATAAAACTTCCCTTCCGAGTGAAATGTCTCGCCTTATATACTCAAGTCATGTAGCTAGACCATTCGCGATAGTTCCGTTATCCCGAATATTCAACACCGAAAATCATCTGCCCTTTTCCAGGAATTAATTATCGACGAAACGCTAGCGAAGTCGACTCAGCGGCGTAGCTAGGGGATTTTTGTCAATCTCGTAACAATACTAAAGAAAAAAACTGTTTTAAAATTAATTGAAATCTATTTTGTCCTGCATGAAAATTATTATGAATTTTTGTAGAAATTTTCCTGGGTTGTGAGAAAACATCTGTATTGAACAATAACATCTCTTTGTTTTTTTTACTGGAAGTTATTATATTTTTTAGCGGCCTGACGTGTCGAATTTTATCAGAATTCGGCTCTAGTGGATTACATCACCCCGCGGAGGCTGTGAGGAAGGTTTCCGAAAGGATTCTAGTGTTAGTATACAAAGTGAACGCCAGACTAGTGAGAAAACAATTGCCGCCCGATGACGATATCACGAGGAGGAATTTGCTCTACAGGCAGTTGTTCCATGAATTTGACAGAATTGATTTGCAGGTGAGGAGTCATCGCTATCTGAATCGTTTTAGGTTTGTTTCGACAGGGTAGTCAAAACATGTTTGAAATATTCAGTCACGGCTCATAAGTTAACTGAAACATATTATTATAAAATCTGAACCCAACAATCGATAAAAACAACCTCACCTACCGAAAAACCATAAATCTGTTACAGCGCTGCGGATATTTGAAGATCTTTCTCAGATTTTCAAGTAAATCGTTGGAGAAGAAACAAATTTTCAGCTTTCCAATGCATATCGAGTACCTCGGGTACCTCAAAGCATCTAAACAAATGCATGATGAGCTCATACCATATTGTATCAAACGTCTTGCGATAATGCTCTCCTTACAGCCAGCGACCCCCTTCTTTGATCCTTTTTGCTGATATATCCGATCGTGCACCCGGTCAACGGCGAAAAGTATACGCATATATCAGATGCGCGCGTATGTGATACTATTCTGGAATCCCCGTTTTTGTGGACTAGCCAATCTGAAATCTGTTCCTTATCTAGCCATGAGTTGAACACTCTTTCCTGGCAGTGTCTGAAACAGCAGAGTTGCTTTTGGGCCTTTCTTCGAAATTTTTCAGTGGTTGTCAGGCTAACAAAATCTGCGATGCTTCTAGTCCGTTTCACTTCTTCTGCAGTACGAAATGTGAAGTGTAATTTTTCGCAAGTACGGATGTGCCTCGGAGTCTGGCCCAGATAGTTCCAATACCACTTCAAGTCAGTAAAATTGTAAGATGAAATGAAAGTATTTGTTAAATGTTTCATAAAACAATCAAGAACAGAATGACTGACCAAATATGATGAAATAAACTAGGCCCTAAACATTTGAACAGAAACAAATTCTATTTATAAAACGATTTCATAAAATCCTGTTGGAACAAACCTATATGTACTGTATTTTCGAGGATGGTTCTTTTCATGTTTTTTCTATCGTTTTGTGTATGTTACTTCGAAAATACCAGATTTTTTTATGAAAAAAAAAATCTCCGGATATTTACAGATTGTTGAAAACCGCTACATGACGAGTTGCAATGATTTTCATTCTACCAAGAAAAGCGTGGTAATTAACTTTTTGTTTTTTGTGACTATGATTGTCATTTTGTGTACTGAAATTTGTTATTATACAAGGTGTTGGGAGTATGAAAAGTTCAACAGATATGATTCTTTGAACCCCAAATAAAAAGTTGTAGGTGACATAGAACATGGACCTTGAAAATGATTCAGACATTGCCCTAGTAAATGACAGCTTCTGTTTCTGAATGGGGTGAAAGGTGCCATGCAATACTACAGTGTATAAGCTGCAACTGATTAATTATAATTATAATGCTTGAATGTTTTATTTCAGTTGTATCAGAGTCTATGAAAATAACTAGCGAGGTTTCCAACGTGGCAGAACTTGCCATATGATGTCTTTGAAATTTTACTTCAAAAAATGGCGCCTCCACCATTTTAATGATTACATAAGTGACCTCAACCAAAAAACTTGCCTATGTGGGTTAGTTCAGTTCTAAATGTTTACTATAATTGACAATATTCCACAGGCTATCGGTGATCGTTTTTTTGCTGTCAGTTTGGTAATGAATTGTTGTTTTTAATATTTGAAACATTGTATTTTGATACACTGACATGTGCCATGTGTCAGCAATGACAAATGTCAAATTTGGCTGGGGATTGGTTATAATAATTTGACATTTGTCATTGCTGACACATGGCACATGTCAGTGTATCAAAATACAGTGTTTCAAATAATAAAAACCAAAATTCATTACCAACCTGACAGCAAAAAAACGATCACCGATAGCCTGTGGAATATTGTTAATAGAGTTGAGTTGGATGGTTCAGAGAACGTAATTGAGGGGGGGGGGGGTATTTTTAACGCGCACTGCACAAGTTTTCCGCTGGTTTCAGGAATCATCAGTTTAAATTACAGCAACCATACCCCTAACACCATGTATTCCATGCGATTAGCAGAATTTTCGGTCGAGGTAACCCATGAAATTTGTTGATATATCTCGTGTTGTGACGTTGATGTCATTATATTGTTATTCCGTTATTTTCAAACTAAAGTGAGGCACTGATTCCTTTACAAACAGAACTTATTATTGCCACTCTTTTAGTCAGACGTCCTGACTGCTTTCCTGGCTAACATCACGACGGCTATTGAAGCACATACGGCTACGTGTATTCTACCGATCATCGTTTCCCATCTTCTGTATCGCTATATTCTATAGGAAGACATTCCAGATTTTTATATCGTTGATTCCCACGATCCATTTCTGTTTTCTTACTAGCAGACCTACTTTCCCTCATTTTTCTTCGAATGTTGCCAGATTTTCTGTAATGCCAACCAGAAAAAACTGAAAGTAAAAGCTCCCATTACAGAACAAAAATGGTCGTATTCCAGATAAAATTTGCGAAGTATTTTTTTTATTAGATCCGTTCCTTGATTATACTGGAGTAATTATGAGAATCCTTCTCTCACAAATTTCCAAGGCTGCTCCCGATTGAAGATATTGTTGATTGCAGTGTCTCACTACACAGTATATATGCGGTAGAGATTGCATTTTTTTCACTGGCACTCAAAGAGAAAATAATTTTGCGAGAGCAATATTTGTTTGAGATTTTGTCGCACATAAAGAGTAATATGCAATCTACTTTTCACTCGTATCTACACTCACATAATCTTGAGAAGCAGATTCACAGCTACCACATATTCACGCCATATGAGCTTTTGCATTGTGTACTGTCACAGGAATTAATGTAACCAGTATACAATAACATATCAATCAAGGCAGTCAAACTGAATTTGATCTGTGGGAATTTCAAATTCAAGAAATTTAAACTATCCAAAACAATAAATCTACGCCAACTTCACACAGCACGCGTGTTACCAACGAAGTTGGCATCATCGGAAGTTCAAAGCACTAAGGGGGCGTCCATAAATTACGTGAGGTGTTTTTTTTAATTTTCTGCCCCTCCCTCCCCCCCTGGTGAGATGTCGTGAGATTTTATTCAACCCCCTCCCCCATCTCCCAATCTCACGTGAGATTTTTACTACACTGTACCGTGAATTCAGATTGAATTGAGCTATTTGGTATAAAACAAATATGGTGGTTTGACAGTAAGTAAATGTATAACGTCGAAGTATGAATGAAATTATTTTCTATTGAACGAATTAGTGAATGATCTTTATCGTATTACGATTACGCTTAAGATTAAATCTTATGCATGTACAATCTGAATTAAATGGACCAAAATAGTATAATTTTTTTTTGTTTCAATCAGAAAAAAAATTGCGTGATATTTGCCGAGACCCCCCCTCTCTCCAACGTAAGATTAGATGAGATTTGACTCGACCCCCTCCCCCCCTTAAACACCTCACGTAATTTATGGACGCCCCCTAAACTACTTACGATATTTTATTCCTATTTATACTACTTATATCTGAGTGACTACATCAAATGTTGTACTGTGTTTTTCTCATTATGGAATGTATCTACTCTACTATACCTACATTATCCCTACCACAATCAATCTCATTTATTGATAATCAAGTTTGTACAATAGATAAAATGAACAATTACACAAGATACTGTAGTAAAACTGCACTAACTAATTTTCCTAATTTATTTAAAACACTATTTACAGCAAGTATTCACTAAAACATTACTTCACTATTTTATTTCTACGGTGTCAGTCTCTATCTGCGAACTCTGGAACTGTAACTCCCTCTCCATTCTGCCTGTCCCGCTTATATACTCCCAAGCAGTTTCCATTGACGGCTCTCGAATATTCAGGAGTATAGAACATTTCGTCTAGATGGCTCTTCGAATAGTATCGAACAATCGATTATTCCAGCTTGTTCTCGGCGATGCGTACGCCAGCAGATATGCAGCTGTAGTTGAACGAGGGTGCATAATTAATAAGATCAGGGCCGGTCTCGGGGCCGGTCTCGAAGTCGTTACAATACCAATAAATGGTGATACTCGACAAGTAATTTAATACTTATTTCGAGATTATCGACATTCGACATTATCCCTACCTATATGTCAAATTGTATATCTACTCTAATTATTTAGTTAATTTTTTAGACTTACCTGCTATAAATCTATCTTCTACCAACTTTGTTTTTGATTCAATAGTATGCATTCTTGAAAATTTATGTTTTCAATGTTCTATGAACTTGAACAAGAAGCTGTATGAAACTGTCTCTTATCCGCGTTCATACTATTTTCACATTTTGCAATTTTCAGACTCTCTTATTATACATCGGAGTCTATGGTCATGAACCTGTCTAGTTTATTTCTAACTTGTGTCATTAATTTTGCGGTTGTGATGTGCTCTTTGAACCGTACTTTCATGGCCCTGCTAGTTTGACCCACATACTTTCCTTACAGCAAATTTCTAAAGCCTCGTCCTTTCTTATGTCTTATCTTTGGAAGTACCCACCCAGCCAACACATATACATCTCTAAAAGATATTGCTGGGATGTCACTTCGTGACCTGCGACTCGCATCGTTACGTCGCACAGACGTCCCAGCGACTCACTCTTGTCACACTCATGATGCATGCTGGCGACCTCTAGGCGATGTAGTTCTGAGACGCCGCAAAGATGCCTCCTAATAACGTATCAGGGATGTAACAGAGCGACATAGCAGCGATTTCTTCACTGTTATATTCAAGAGACGTCAACTTCTATGCGATATTCCAGACAGAAACAACAAATAGGAAAAGAAAATATATTTTCAATATCAAAAAAATAAATATATCAAAAATATAAATAATAAAAATTATTGAAAAAATTAAAACATTCTGGCATAACATTAACAAAGTACAAAATAAAAAATTAACAAAGTAAAAAATAAAAATATATTCATTAAAAAACTAAAAGTCAATTGCTTTGGTTCCTTTTGCTGTTTAGCCTTTGTTTGGCATGCCTGAACCAGTTGGAACAGGCTGCTTTCACATTTTTTTTCGTTCCCTCCATGAAGGCTCATCACCACATCTGGAAATCAATATAACAATATGAGACCACAGAAAGCTACAATTCCAGATAGCAGTGGGGCATGAAATAATACAGACAGTAATGGAATACTTAGTATAATTTGACACCATTGAACAGCTCTACATTTTCTGATTTCAAACATACAGGTCGTATTTTTTAGGTCATGCCACCGATAACGGTAAATGATACAACGATACTCACTTTTCACACTCAATTTATGGACACTAAAATTCGCAAATGTGATCAGCTCCAGTTTTGGAAGTATCAGAACATGAACGGTATGCAAAGCATTCAAAGCAACAGAGCTTCGATCTTCGATCAATGCATAGAGACAAAGAACAAAGAACTAGAACTAGATATGGCAACAGCCGGTCACGCAGTCGCCTCCCGCTTTCAGGTTGGCCAACATTGCCTACGATCTGTGTTGCCAACTCCTTGCTAACTTACCGCGTCAATTCAAAATAACATTTAACACAAATAGAGATTTCTAATGGCTTTGGACACCCAAATAAAAAGAAACGAAATTTCTTAATTTTTCCATCCTTGTTGCCAGGGGCGCGCTCTGTGATTGGTTACCATAATGGCGGGGAGTTTGAATGACATGACAGCTACATCATCCCTGATCTTATAGTAACCAATCACAGAGTACATTCCCTGCCAACAAGGACGGAAAAATTAAGAACTTTCGTCTCTTTTTATTAGGGTGTCCAAAGCCATTAGAAATCTCTATCGAGGATTTGCCTTTCGACCGTGGTGAAAGACAGATGGCGTCCTTGTGGTCGGCAGTCAAGTGAATGTGTGTGAAAGTTCCATTATCACCTGATCTGGAGATAACTCAATAAAAATATAGTAGCAAAGATATCTATATAAGTATAGATTTTGATGTCGAAATGATGTCGCAGTATGACGTCTATGGCGAGTAACAATTTGACATATAGCAGGGACATCTAAATCCAGCTATCACTAATTTAGATATCACAGGGATGTCGCAGTGTGATATCGCAGTAATAACAATATGACATCGCAGAGACATCTATATCCGGCTATTACTGATTTTGATCTCTGAGGGGTGTCATCGCGGTGTAATATCGCAGGAATGTCAACGATATGATATCACAAAGACATCTAAATCCCATTTTTGACAATATTGACATTCCTGAGATGTGGATGTTTGCCCAGTGTTGACTGGCAGAATCTGTTGTAGCTTATGCGACGTTTCTTGCATACCATGTTCATATAGATAATTTTGAAAATGCTCTCGAAACCCTGAGTAACTCGAGGCTCGTGTGGGATAACGATATTTTTAGGAGGTTTTTCCATAATTTTTATAAGTTATAGGGGAGGATTTTGTTATAAAAAATATTGGCGGTTTGTAATACATTTGCGAAGATGTGCTTACGTGAGCGATATGGAGATCAAATCGTACATATTTTCAGAGAAAGAGGGAAATACTAGACAAAAACAGACTGCTGCAGGAGGCCATAACGCCCACAAATCCGAACTGCCTGAGCCCCGAACCGGTCCCCAACCAAAAGAATAAACACGAACAGGGCAAATGTCACGTCCCTAGCAGTCCTAAGCCCGCCACGGACACCACATTTCAGTTCGATTCGACCAGTCAACAGAAAAGTCTAAGCGGGGGTAATATTCAAGCTAACAGTACCAATACTACCAACGGGCAGAGTTCAAGTTCGGTCAGCGGTATTTCCACGCCCAGTAATAATTCGCAGAAGGACGAAGACGATAAGTAAGTACTGTTGAAGAATCATGAGTTTTCGATGTATCGATTCACATTCAATTACGTGGCGAAAAAATTGCTAGAATGAACCTGTAGCAGTTTGTAAAATATTTCCCTCGAAAAAGCTTCGCGCATTCAGGTATAATCATTGAGATTTGCGGCGTATTTCCCTAGATTCTAGGGAAAATTGATTGGAAAATGAAAAATGTTGTGGAATTCTTGATGCTATCATGCTGTCATTTTTTTTCACCTATGAAAAGTGATGTAACTTCCGCTAATATTCGAATATTCGTGTAATGTTTTCTTACAGGCGGTGTATCTTTTGTAACCAACCGGAAACTTCGATACTGACAGTCAGCAATTCGATGAATTCCCACTATTGGAGATCGTGTCCCATGCTGGTGCGTTGCAAGAACTGCAGCCAGGTGATTGAAGTGGCGACCTTGACGGAACATTTGCTCACGGAATGCGAACAGCGAGAGTACTACACGCAGTGTTCCCAATGTTCGGAAGCTGTGAAAACTGAAAATTATCAAGGACATCTCGCAGAATGCAAAGGTATGACATATTTGTTAGGTTCTTATCTCGAAAATCGATATGAGTCTGTGCAAATACCAGTAGGTAAGTGCCCAGTCAACACAGATACATCTCTAAGATATTGCTGCGATGTCACTTCGTGACCTGCGACTCGCATTTTTACGTCGCACAGACGTCCCAGCGACTCACTTCTATCACACTTATGATGCATGCTGGCGATCTCCATGCGATGTAGTTCTGAGACGTCTTTGCGATGTAGTTCTGAAACGCCGCAAAGATGCCTCCTAATAACGTATCAGGGATGTAACAGAGCGACATAGCAGCGAGTTCTTCACTGTTATATTCAAGAGACGTCAACGTCTATGCGATATTCCAGACAGAAACAACAAATGGAAACAGAAAATATACTTTCAATATGAAAAAATGAATAAAACAGTAATATAAATAAAAAAATTCTTCAAAAAATAATAATATTCTGGCATAACATTAACAAAGTACAAAATTAAAAATTATCGAAGTAAAAAATTAAAAATTAATTAAAAAACTAACAGTTGTTCTTTTTCCTGTCGAGTCTTTGTTTGGCATGCCTGAACCAATTGGAACAGGCTGCCTCCACATTTTTTTCGTTCTCTCCGTGAGATCTCATCACCTCATCTGGAAATCAATGAAACAATATGAGACCACCGAACGCTACAATGCCAGATAGTAAAGAAATAAATAATGGAATCTCACTTTGTTGATACTCAACAACGATACTCACTTTCAGTTTATGGACACTAAACTTCGCAAATGTCAGAACATGAACAGTATGGAAAGCATTCAAAGCGACAAAGCTTCGATCAATGCATCGATACAAAGAACTAAATATGGTTGTACAATACACGCCGGTCACGCAGTCGCCTCCCGCTTTCAGGTTGGCCAACATTGAATACGACTGTGTTGCCAACTTCTTGCGTTACTTCAAAATAAACATTTAACACAAATGGACGAGTTCAGCCCACTATTGCCAACCTTGAAAATGGTCAAAAATAGTCTACCACTGGAAACACATTTGTTTTGTATTCTATTTACGCCTTTCGGTTCCCTTACTCATTTTACAATCCTAGGAGTGTCCCCAGTTTCAAATTCCAAGTTGGCGTTTGATGAAAAATTGATATAAAATAATGTTGTGGTTATGTCAGATGAAACGTTCTTTAACCCTTTCTATAGTCGACAGTTATGTCTCGTTCTCTTCCAATAATTCGACCATAATGTCATCTCACTTATTGTGTCGACTATAGAAATGTATGGTACACAGAATCCCACCCGCAGCTTGATAAATTGTCACATTAGCTTTGTTCTGATTGTGAAAATTATTAGTCCTGGGACGCCAGGATTATGCGCAGTTGAGAAACGTGAGCGAATATGAACCTAAAGAGCACACTTCTCGTCAACTGCGCATGATCCTGACGTCTCAGGACAGATACTTTTCAGAACCAAAACAAACCTATAAAAACAAGTATAATAACTTTCCGAGTGTAAAATAAAGTATAAATAAAAGATATAAGTTTAATAATCAGTACCCGTTGACTAGTTCAATCAAGTTGTTTGTTGTTTGAGTATAATCCTCTTTAACACCTCTTAAACTTTCCAAAAAAAATACCAAACACAATTTATCACGTCTTTCAACAAAAAGTGAAACCAAATGAACTGTAACTGTATTGTACATCACTACAAACAACTTGACCGAACTAATCAACTGGTGTCTGATACTAGTGGTACTGATATTGAATTCATGTCTTTTAGTACACTTGGAAAGTTATTCTTCTTCTTTTAATGTGAAAATTTATCAGGCTGTCAACATTTCATCTGACATAACCACAAAATTGCTTTTTATCAATTTTTTATCAAACGACTTGGAATTTGAAACTGGGGACACTCCTAGGATTGTGGTCGGCAGTCAAGTGAATGTGTGTGAAAGTCCTATTATCACCTGATCTGGAGATAACTCGATAGAAATATAGTAGCAGAGATATCTAAGTATAGGTTTTGATGTCTAAATGATGTCGCAGTATGACATCTATGGCAAGTAACAATTTGACATCGCAGGGACATCTAGATCCAGCTATCACTTATTTAGATATCACAGGGATGTCGCAGTGTGATATCGCAGTAATGACAACAATATGACATCGCAGAGGCATCTATATCCGGCTATTACTGATTTTGATCTCTAAGGGTGTAATATCGCAGGAATGTCAACGATATGATATCACAAGGACATCTAAATCCCAATTTTGACGATATTGACATTCCTGAGATGTGGATGTTTGCCCAGTGTTGATGGGTGAGATCTGAGGGAAATTGATGATTTTTTATCCAAGTTCTGTGTCCAAAGTTCCACTTTTGGTAAGATTTAAAATAAATGATTAATCATCCATATTTCACTTGTGTCTATATTGTATGCGTGCGACGTTTTTCTTTTTAAATCTCACAAGTTTTTTCGCATCCATCATAACGAAATTACAATCACAATTTTCAGAAGAATTGTGTCTTTCAGAACTGTCTGAAAGCTGCAACAGGTGTCCGCTGTGTCACGATAATCTCGAGCTGGAGGAGAACTGCTGGAGGGTCCATCTGATGGGCGAGAAGGCTTGCCTGAAAAACGCGAGGATAAGAGTTTGC
The DNA here is from genome assembly GCA_958502065.1 of Chrysolina americana. Taxonomy (NCBI): domain Eukaryota; kingdom Metazoa; phylum Arthropoda; class Insecta; order Coleoptera; family Chrysomelidae; genus Chrysolina; species Chrysolina americana. The sequence continues at coordinate 2,630,399 of OY293411.1, read as the reverse complement.
CATCAGAAGCAAGTCAAGATCAAAGTATGAAATCACGCACCCGTCACACCGATCTTATTTGTCGTTTATTCACGAAAATGTGCCAGTTCTCTCGGTGGTACTGTGTGGAGTATTTTTGTTACGTAACCCTTATGGATTATTCCGGCCAGTGAATTTTTTTCATTTGTTATGTAGGAAAGGAGAAGTTTGAATTATCAACAGATTTGTGCAGACAATGCTTCTATCTAACAGATACCTTTTTTTTTCACAACCCCTCTGAAATAGTACACATGACAAATCAAGAAACTATATTTATGTCCGAAAAAAAATGCATATAATTTATTTCTTTTATAAATATTCCAATAGTGATTAAATCAGTATCAATATTCTCAGGAATAACAAGATTTTCATCTCATCAATTATATGTAATTCGTATTCAATGGACCTTTAGTACATTTACAAAAAATTAATTGCAAAACTCATCATTTCAATCGATTGTTAATAGTCAAAAATGTCTATTTATCAACGAGTGCCACTCTACTTTTTTTATTTGAGAAAAATATCGCATTTCAAAGTGTGTGCCCCTGACGTCACGTTCATCTGAAATATCCCCCACCGTAATCCACGTTCCGAAATAGGAAATATCGTTCTCCCATGAAATATAGCTACTGGCTGATTATGAGCCATCGAGAAATAATTGAAACTTCGTCACTGGATCAACACATCAAAAAAAATTACGTAAAAGTAATTTTTATAGTATTTCTAACTTTCAAATTTTCTGAACGAACCTGCCTTATGATGAAAAACTGTTGGCAACACCGCAAATTATAATTTTATGGAACAAAAGTTGTTATCACCACAGAACACAAAGTTTATTTGAATTTTCACTGGTGTTCAGACAACCGGGTACAAAGCACTTTTTAGACATTTTCACGGTTATGAGGAATACAGAAATTACTCAACACAAACAACAAAACTTTGAATTTGAAAACCGTTTCAACCTCAGAAAATGAAATATGCAAGAGTCTGTTAGTTTCCAGCCTACAGATTTGATCTACTAGCATCTATCTTGTATCATATATGGTAAGCAAATTAGTTAAACAGAGAAAAACAATTGTTATTGATCTGCTCCGTGCTCTAGTATCAAATGACAACTATCATAGAACACAATCCAGATGTGATGATAATTTGAGATTCCATGGTGTACAACTTATACGACGTTGTCAAGTTTAATTTTGATGAACGTGACGTCACGAAACACTTTTTTTCAAATTAAAGAAAAACTGGCGGTCGGAAAAAATAAATAAAAAATCCCAAGTGATATTATAGCATATATACTTTCTAATTACAATATTTTCTCATATTCCGTGGTAAGGTCCATTCAAATCTCGCGGGTCAGATATTTCGCGTCGGCAAATTGAAATGCCGAGTAAGCTTTGCCTAGTTACGCCCAGTAGTGGCATCTAATGCCATTATGATTGATATTTGCTGAGGAGGTATTATATTTTTCCAAATATGTCTGCCCCACGTCAAATAATTTATGATTGTTATCGATATTATTATATAATTTTTTACTCGTTTTGCTGTTGGTGAATTTCTATATTTGAGCAATAGTAGATTTACCGTTACTTTGGCTTGCCCCCACTACTTCAGAAGAATCAAGTGAGGAGGGAAAATGGGAAAATGTGAGAATCTTTTTAGAAATTTCATAGAAATGAGAAATGTGTATAAACATGTATTTTTTTTGAGTGTTTATAGTGGCATCGATTACTAAGATCATTATTATTATGAAATTAGTAAGGGATCAGCCAAACTATCTTGGCATCATCACAATATCAGACAATTTAATTGGGAGTGCGTAGAATTCTTTACTGTTGTTTATCATCATGAATATTGGTTAGCTTGGAGGCATTCTCCCAACAAATCATGTGGTTTTCAAATCAGCCTCATCAGAATAAATATTTTCAACTACAACGGTGTCAAATTTGGTAGATAGCAAATTTCAAGGATGACACACAAATTCACATATCCCAGAAACTCTCCTACAGAAAGATTTAAAAAAATCCTTAGACGCCATTCATCTTTGAGATAGTCAATCTTTTGAGATGAAAAGTAGTGTACATGTTCTGGAAAAATAATTAATGAAGACACCTTTTCCTATTTCATTATATTATATCACAGTCATTTCACTGTGTTTTTGAAATGACTAATTTCGTCCATTTTGAAGTATTATAATCACATTTTGGTCAATTGCATATATTTTGGCTTTGATATCTGCTATTTCTAGATATTTCTTCATCCACCCCAAAACCCTATCATATACATGCCACAGAGGATAACCCATTTCAAAGAAAAAGAAAATGTAGATTTCTCAAAAATGTCTAGTGATTTCAGGAAAAATTATTTGTCAACTGTAATATTGCAACTTTCTAAATTGGTAGCATTCATTCAACTATAAATATAACTAAAACACCATTACAGTAAGAATACGAGAACTACTTGAACTTACCAAAACATATATAATCCATTGTCCTACGAAATTTGCCTTAACTTTATTCGATTTGTTGCATGCCCGCTGGTCATTGCAGGCTGAGCCGGTCCTGTACATTTTCATTGCAGCACTGTGTTAGCTTCAAATGTTTGCGTTTATCGCACTTCGTCGTTGTTCCTGCGTCTCTGGGTTCAAAAGAAAAAAAGAAGAAGAAAATATACGTTTCACTAGGGTTAGGTTGGCATCGACTGCTGAATCATCAGCCAGGTTCTCAATTCAAAAAGTATTTTAAACCCAGAATTTTTCTTGAGGTGTTTTCAACTTTCGCACATTATTGCACATGCATACAAGCTTTCAAAATCATGAATACGCTTCTCGATGGTGTTGGAGTTATATTCATATCCGAAAGATGCAAATGGTCAGATAAAGCTGTTTATAAAAGAGCAAATAGATTGATGAATCTCACGAATCGTGTGCCTGTATAGTACTCATACATCCAAATGATCCTAATAATTTCGATGACAAAAATATTATTTTATCATTATTTCTTCTATTTTGTGCAAGGGAGAAAAATCTCATAATTCTTTCTAGTTTTCTCATTTTAAATGTGCAATATTTTTGTGATACATGCAGTCTAGTAATCTTTTTTATCCTCTATTTTATTTGTATATTTCGAATATTTCAAAATAAATCGTTCAAATTGAAATGCATTATCATTTATACCATAACGAGAAATAATAGCAAAACTTACCGTAACTGACAGACTGAGCAAATCTTTGTGAATCAGGGGTGCTATTATTGACTGCTAGCATTAATAACATATACGTTTTATACGTTTATCGTCACTGCTCTGCATGTCGTCGACATACTATCGGTAACTTAGAATGTAAAAATACTAGTACTCGTTAATATTGCGAACGGTCAAGAATAGCACCCCAGGGGGGTGTGCTGGCCACGTGCTATTTGAGAAAGCAAGTCCAAAAAATAGATTAAGGGTGAGTTCCCAATGCATCGTTTTTGCTTTCTGCGTCGAGCGTCGGAAAATTGCCAATCAGAATCCGTGACGCAGGAAGCGAAAAGAAAAAACAATGCATTGGGAACTTACCCTCAGGATCAAGTACGTCCTGTATGAAACTTCGCCCATCTCTAATTTAATCGTTTTCAGTCAATCGGTGCCGTTTATTCTTCATGAATCATTAAAATATAACCTATAAGATTAGTATGGATCGATGATCGATTGGTCCAAACACTTCTGAAGGCCGATTCAGATACATTCGTGCCCATCCTGCGAAATTTCTGCCTGTCAACGTTCACATCTGTGTTGGCGTGCATAAAAAAGCGCGGGTTGAACACATACGGAATTAGGACATGTTCTTGTTTAAATAATGAAAGATAGAGTGGAAAATACGTCGAGATAATTTGAAAAGCTCGAATGGCATTACTTTAGCATTGACAAAATCATTACAGAACCAAATAAAATATAACCTTGCCATAGACTTGTCTCGCAGTTTTCAGACACAAACGTCAAAAATGCATAAGCGTGTAATCGCTCATGCTTCAAAAATGAATTGGCTCCTGCTGAAACGCTTCAGAAATAGCCGCTTTCGGATAGCCACAGAGAGTAGCTCCGGTTAACTAATGTTCCAATTAAACCCCATTCACTAAGTCAGGTGTAGTTCAGTTTAGGGGTAGTAAGTTCTATTGGGTGCTACTCCCCCTGACAATGGGAAAGCAGCTAACTATTTCTTCTTCTCAAAATAATTGGAAGAGGAGTTTGTGACGGCTGCGCCATTGCACCTTGCATCGTGAATCGTGACGTTTTGAAAGTGGCAACCACCCCTCAGTTGTCATCTACCAACACCAACTTTTTTAATGTTTTTATAAGTAATTAAAGACAAAAATGAGTTCAAAATCAGAAAAAGATAAGATCAAACAGTTACAAGATAAATGCCAGTCAGTTCTCAATAGTTTGTTAAGGGATGAAGACAACAAGTACTGTGTAGATTGTGATTCTAAAGGTAGGTAATACATATTCATGTTTATTATCTGTAATTTCGCTGTTTTGCCATATCGTATAACAAAGTATCAATTAATTTCGCTATTTTTAGCTCTGTAGTTTCGTATTGGATACAGTGGTTCGAGAAATTGGCAACTCAATACATTGTAGTAGCATTTAATTTTGATTTTTAAAAGTTCAGCTTTATCCATTTTCATTGATTTTTATTACGATAGTATTTTTTTTTGGATAGTAATTAAACAGCTCCTCTCTGAAATTAAAAAATTGTTCACCACAGGTCCCAGATGGGCATCTTGGAACATTGGGGTTTTCCTGTGCATCCGCTGTGCTGGAATACACAGGAACTTGGGGGTACACATTTCAAAGGTAAAATCGGTCAACCTAGACGCCTGGACTCCAGAGCAAGTAGTATCTTTGCAACAAATGGGAAACTCGAGGTAAATGTATATATAATTCTTTCTAGGCACTTTAATGAGTGTTTGGGGGCATTTGGGGTTTTCAGAGCAAGAGCTGTGTATGAGGCCAACCTCCCTGACAACTTTAGACGCCCCCAGAGCGATTCCAGTCTGGAATCATTCATCAGAGCCAAATATGAGCACAAAAAGTATATAGCTCGTGAATGGGTGCCCCCCGCCATGCCAAAAGTCAACTGGGAGAAGGAAATAGATGATGAGATTGAAAAACAGAAACGAAAGAAAAAGACAATTGTGGAGAAGAAATCTCTCGGGGCTGTGGAAGTTCCACAACTACCCAAGCCAACAAACCCCAGTCCAAAACCAGCAAGAGTAGTTAATAGCAATATAGAACTGAATAACAAAAAGGAGAAAAAAGACAGTGATCTCCTAGGTAAGTTGATAGTTCTATGCTGTCATAATTTATTATCGATTTTCTTCAAAATACACAGTTCAAGTTTATGAGTTACAGAATGGTATGAAAACATTTTCCAGAAGTGATATTTCTGTAGTAATATTGTAAATATCTGTAAGTTTATCTTTCCTGAGTTTTTTTTTTCTAAAAAACAGAATACTTGATAATTTTCGAACTACGTTATCCATCAATCTATCGTTGATAGTGAGACCAAGAAACACTACATGTTTTCCTTCTTGGTACATAGTGTTAGAAGAAAAAATTACTCTCTGAATTTTGATTTCATTCAATTTGAGTTTATTTTCAGCTAACCATTCTTTTGCCAAAGTTGAATTCTCAGAAGTATATTCTGTTAGGGTAGTATGAGATTTATCAGAGCACACAAGGGTTGTATCGTCGGCGAGCAGTACACTTTGTAGGTGCTGTGTATTGACACAAGTCATTGATGTAAACAATGAATAGGAATGGTCCAAGGACTGAACCCTGTGGTGCCCCATTATCAATTTTTTTGAAGTCAGATTTAATATTGTTCAACTCTACAGATTGACTGAAATCTGTCTTGAGAGGTTAGAACGAAGTAGATCTAATGTGGTGCCTCTTATCCCATAGTAACTCAGTTTTTCAATAAGCATTTCATGTGATAGACATCAAGTTGGGAACAAATCATGTACAACATTTCTGGGCTTGTATATTGTCAAAAAATTAGGATATTCTCCACAGCAGATATCATTCATCAAATGGAGGTGTTGATGGAAAGCGAACTCTGCCTTTTGCCGATATTTTCTGATATCAAATCTTCTTGTATTATATATTTCAGGTCTTCAGAATGGCGAGGACAACTTCAGTAACTTTGTCTCAGCCCCAGTAGCGGCAACCAAGCCCGAAAAGGCGGAAGTTCCGGATCTCACCAAAAACGAAGAAGAGAGCTTCTTCAATCAAGTCTTGCCCGCCGAAAAGGAAAAAGTCAAGCTGGACAAGGACAGCATCCTGGCGTTGTACGCCACCGCCCCTCCCACCAACAACTTCAACCAGTTCTCCCAAGTATCCTACCAGCAGCCGACACAGAACGCCTTCCAGGCCTTCGGCGGTTTTCCCCAACCGCAGGCCTCCTTCCCTATGCAAAACGGCATCGCGCAAGCGCCTCCTCAGTGGCCCCAGCAGCAGTGGGGCAAGCAGGGGCAGTTTCCGGCTCAGAACCAGCAGTTCGTGCCCAACGCCGCTCAGCCCCCCTCCCAGTTCGGCAGTAACCAGCAGTTCGCCGCTTTTCCCCAACAGTCCCCGGCGGGGGGAAACCAGTTCTATCAGCAGCAGTTCCAGGCCCCCGGATACAATCAAACGCCAAATCCCTTCTTCGCCAATCAAAATGTCCAGCAGCAATTCAGCAATTTGAGTTTGAATAATCAGACAGCGAATACGGGTAATGTATGGCAGTAAGGGGTGGTTTTTCGGGTGCTCCGGGTACGAGTATTTTAATAAATCGCAGGGTGAAATTCGGGAGTATTTCGAACCGCCCTGTATACACTAAGTTTTCAGTATAGTAAAATGAATTTGCCATTTCTGTGAATTTTATTTTAAGGTATCGTTAGGATGGAGATTTTTCGACAGTTTCGATTGATATTACCGTGAATTTCTTAGTCTTATTTCTGTTACTTTGTAATTTATTTTTATTTATTGATTCGGCATTTGAAAGACCCCGAATCAGACCGCAAAAGCCCGAAAAATTGAGTAATTTCAAAAATCTTGTAATACCTGTCTCTAATTATCCTACCACTACCGGACAGAAATACCTACTTCTTCGGCTAAAAACCTTACGGACATTGAAATGCACCAGTTTATTTATGATTACTTTTAAACGTACTTTCGTAACGGAAAATGTGTGACAAGTGACTGCTTTGAGCAGTTTGAACCAAAAATTCTAATATTCAATCAACTTTATTTCCCAAGAAACATTACATGTTTATAGAAAGGATAAAAAAAAATAGTAATAATATTAATAACGCCTAAACCTATCAACATACAGAAAATGTCAATAATAATATTCTTTTATCAAAATTGAAAACATTTGCTAAAAAATACAATATATAATATAGGTGTATAAAAATATATAACGTTATTTCAGAACCATTGACTCATCTGATGAATTTCATCATAAATTCAGGTCAAATTCCAAAATCTTTCAACCCATATATAAATGGGAAACTTAAAATTACAGGCCTATTTCATTAATAAATTTGAGCTAAAATTTTTGAGAAAATTCTGAAATATAGAATCGAAAGTTTTTTGCATAAAAATCTGATTAAAAAATAATAATTCAGATTTAGAAAAAACATTTTGAACCAGAATGCTATCTGTCATCTAACCAATGCTATATATCAACTTCTTGATAATCAAAATTCAGCTATGGCTATTTTTTGGATGTAGAAAAGCTTTTGATACAGTTGACCATAAACGACTATTAATGAAATTATCGAATATTGCATTTCGCCGTAAAGTTTATGATCTTCCCAAAAATTATTTGGTAAATAGAAATGTTTAAATTGATGATCAAAAAATCTTTCAATTTGGTGTGTCACAGGGGACAGTTTTGGGGCCACTTCTATTCACTATCTATCTCAACAACCTCTTTTATATTAATATTATATGGATAAAAAACTTCTAAGGCCACATTAGATTTTAAAAATTATTGAGAATTGGTTTGATTATAACCCACTCAGAATAAACTTCGAAAAAACTAATTATATGCCATTCACATTTGAGAGGACCACTAATACCTGATAATAATACTAGAATTGAAGAAACTGATAGTATCAAGTACCAAGGGGTTAGCTTGACAGTCATCTAAATGGGACGAGCAAGTATTATTTGTGTTGAGGGAATTACGAAGTTTATTATCAACATTCAAGTATCTCAAAGCATTCATGGACATAAAAACCCTCGATTTTCTTTATTATGGGATTCTGGCTTGCGGAGGAGTCATGAAATCCCACCTCATAAATCTTGAGGTCTTCAGAAATGGCTTTTGAAAATCATATATGGAAAGGGTTATTTATATCCCACTGTAAATCTGTACAAATAATCAAAGGAAATGGGCGTACACCATAACGATTTATATGTATGAACATGAAACTGCTATAAAATTTAAACATCATATTTATAATGCAAGGAATAAAAATAATGTACGTTTTTGAAACACCAAATAATTAAAGAAGTGGTACAGGACAGCAGGACAAGACAAATGACACTTGAGCTCTGATTGGTCGATGATGGGAGGGGGTGGGTCTAGAAGTGGAAGTGGAGGGGTAGGCCTGAAGAGCCCCATCATCTAATGAGCTGGGTGAAGTTGGTGTTTTGAATTTTTTGAATAGTTTTTTGCAATATTTATATGTTTGTCAACCAGATTCCTTTTTCAAGTAATTACTGCTCTCAAGTAATTGTGATAAATCAACTGAAATGAACTGAAATAATTTAATTCAACAGGCTATTGGTCGAGATTATTCAGAATTACTTTCACTGCCTTACTAGAGAAAATATTCGAAATCGATTTTGTGCTTATTGGGTACTTTCAAATAATATACCATAATCAGTGATTTTGGTGAAAAATCAATGTTATATCGCAAAATAGATGGACAACTTTGATATTATCAACTCACTGCATTTTTAAACTAGAAGGTCTTGTTAATTCTATTCTATTCTGATCCAATTATCTTCTGAAGAATCGATGGGTCTTTGTTTAAATATTGTCCAAAATTGCTACTTTAATAATTATCAAATCCGATAATGTCAGTTGTATTGATATTGAAAAATTTTAGCAATCGGATATTATTGATGAGGTATTGTCCTCACGTGAAGTCAATTTCGTTTTATTACAATAAAAAAAGGACTGGGTCTAATATAGACCCCTGTGGTACACCTATAACTAACTCGAAGCTTCCCAAATACTTTGGCAGAACAGAAAACACAATCTATTTCGCTCAGGCGGGATTGGGCAAATTTATAGACCCTGTAGCAAATCAAATTTCAAATAGATAATCTCAATTTGTATGCAGGTTGTCCCCTTATAACCTGTTGATATTTTTTATGAACATACGTCGGCAACAGCTTGGTTTTGTGTCTACAGAATGTTGAATTTTAAATTTTCTTCGCGTTATTCTGTAATATCTACGGAAATAATTTGCATATTATTTTCAATTTTGGTAGGCGTTAGTGAAATATAAAACCACATACTTCTGTTATAAAAGTAATTGAATTGTTCCACCAGTGGCGTCCTTGCAAAAGTCTCTGACATTTGAGGAACATTGCATAAGTTTATGTCAGAGGTAATTCAGTTGCGGTCTGTTAGCCAGAGAAGTATGTAATTTCTCTCAGATATTTGCCTCATCTTCCAACCTGTAGAATTGTTGAAGATGATCGCATTGAAAACCAGTCGTGAAATTATCTAATTTTCACCAATTTAATAATACTATATAAAAAATAGAAACGGTACAATTCAATCCAAACAAGTACAAACAGTCGGCAGAAAAATGTCTTGATTGGGGTGATGTAGGCCCCGTTATAATTTCAAAGGCTGAATATTTGTTGAAATGTGTTTCTCTAGGTTTTTTTTTAGATTTGGATTTTAGTATTGGGCCCTACCGATACACTTTCATACACTATCGTTATTTGGTTGATGGGTATCGTTGCAATATTGAAAAAACATATTTCCGATGGTGCAAAATATTAGTTAAACGAATTTTACAATTGAAGGTAACCGAGTATTTTTTTGCAAAGAGGCGGTTGCAATCCTAAACTGCTCGTTTACCTTTCGTGCAACATAAACTACTGTTACACTTAATATTTTATAAAGATAAACATATTTAAGTAATTTTTTTTGTTCAGTTGATTTTTTTTATATTATGCTTATGTATGTTGAATGTATATTGAATCCTAAGAGATTATTGATAAATTATATATTGTATGTGAGTCTGTTGTTGAGAACGACAATTTGCACAGACATTGAGATTTAATAAAGATTATCGATATTGAAACGTGTTTTAATAAGTGATAGTTCTGAAAAGAACGAACTGGACTAAAGCGGACCATGCATCATGATAATATTGTCAAAAGGCGAAAACGGTTGGCTTGGATAAAACAAGAAAACATTGTAGTAGAAATGGTTTCCTCGAAATCAAATAAAATTGTGTTGGAAAATGTATAAATAAAAGTTGTCAAAGCTCGTTCTTCAAATAAAAATTCACTGGTTTATTCTGTCTGAGATTTCAAAAAGGGTTCAACTTTTAGAAGTATTTTTCAGATATGAAACTGTTCCTAGTCACTTAAAATTGCTAGCTGAAATAAATTGTGAGAAATGAGAAGTATATCGTCGTGCCATCTCTTGTTGAGAGACCAAACTTGGTTGTCCTTTTTTGAGAACAACAAGATGCCGCCACATACATCAAAAAGAAACCTGTCTATGAAAAAGAAAGTTTTTATTACTGCTTACAAGATGTCACTAGCAATCTACCCGAAGAGTGCGACATCTATACTTGTTTGGTTGAACTGATATAAAGTAGATCATGTCTTTGTTACCATAAGCGATTTGGCAGTAGAAGTCAAGAGTTTCATTACCTTGGGTATTTGCTCAGTGCCATAATGCTGAAACTTTATCTTTTGTTCATGAGTACCACTAACATTTTTTTTCCATTGTATCCCAATTAAAACTAAAGTTATGCAAGATATGGCAATATTCTTAATTTGTAAATGAAGATGTCTATTAAAGTCATTTCATGCAACTTTCGACCTCTGAGACTGGATCCACATGAGTACGTGATCACGGACATCCGTATCCGTTAAACGTATACGTGACTGTCAATACTGTCAAATTGTCAATTGAGTTCCAGATAATTTTCGCAGCGGCTATTTATTAGAAAGTCACAATATCCACATTTGAACAGCGTTTGTTCAGCCGACATCAGAAAACACAAACTAAAAAAGTTTCAAACCCCAAAAATAAAACTGCCAAAATCAATTTGAAAAATGTAAACAAACTCACAGAAAACACGTACTGAAGTTGAAATTAACCAACTTCTCTCCGTGATGACCTTCACGGACGCACGTAAAACCATACAGAACTCTGATTGGTTGGTGGTAGTCACGTGGTTACAACGGATCCGTGATCACGTACTCATGTGGATGCACCTTCAACCTTCAAAGTCGAATATGAATAATGTTAAACTCTTTTCGTCAGCCGAGCACCATAATGCAAGAATTCGAATCGACCAGACTTCATATAGACGATCCGCATGGACACATCGGAACAGTTGAGGAGTTTTGGTTGATTATTCTGTCTACGTTCAGTCAGGTCAGGTTAGATTGGCTAAAAGTTTTTGCGTATTCAACTAAGAATTGTAACTTTTCTGCCCGCAGATGAAAGGTTTCCAGGTGAATTTGCCTTCTTTCCATTTTTTTTATAATTTAGCCCCACCCAATTTATAACTGTTATGATTGGTCCATACAGACCTCCTATGTGAAGGCTGGTTGATTCAATTTCTTTCCTCACCACTGTACGTACAAGTTTTTAAATACATCGATGGATAATGCGCATTCGTGCTATCATTGTCATTTCCCATTAGTTAAATAAGGATGCAATGCGCATCGATGGATTTAAAAATTTGCCTTGTGCCTAAATTTTGAGCACTATATTGCGAGAACGTATTTCGCGAAATGAAATTAGTGGATGGGTAGTTGGAGCACAGAATAGGTAGGGTTACATAAGTGACACTGTCAGGTGGCACTTTTGAACTGTTACCAAATTGAGTGACCTTGGGTAGTTCATCTGTCACCAGTACATGACTATCAGGAATATTCAGACAGCTCGTTTGGGGAGACTACAACTTTTACTGATTTTATAATAGACGTTGGTTTAATAAACTGACCGAATCACATTATGCCAAATACCACTAATAGAAAGGTTGTCGCACAAAACACATACTAAATCTAGGTGTTCTGTGGTTTGAACTTGACGGACATTTATCACAAAAGCGCGCATGAGCATTCAAATTTGGAACAGAAAATAGGGGAGTGTCACTTCTGTAACTCTAACTATTCTGTGAATGAAGAGAAGAAGAAGAGGAATTTTTGACAGAATAATGTGTATTTGTTTATCTAACCTTAGGATTAATGTTTTTAATATTTAAATGATTGTATATACCTAATGTAATATTAGAATACATTATTTACAGCAGAATGGAAACTGAAGAACATTTGCTTTCACTGAAGGGTAAGGGACATTCTTTGTGGGTTGTGAAATTTCTCAAAATCGTAATATTTTAGTGATGCGACTGACTCGCCCCACCTTGGCAAGCCCTGTCCCAGTTACTTGCGACAGCAAAGACTTGCCTGGAAATTTACTAAACAATGCCTTGCAACAGGATCCTACTTCTGTGGAAGGCACAGAAACACTTTGTTCGGGCCAGTTCCTCCTTCTGCCTCAAACACCAGTGAACATTTACCTCGGAGAGACATTTTCCAGTTACATTTGCGTGTATAGTGAAACTGAGACCATAGTCAATAATATTAACGTTAAAGTGAGTACAGAAATCAGCCTAATATAGTTGTCAGAAACAAATTTTTATGTAGGTCGACTTACAAACAAGCTCTCAAAGATTGCCCCTTTTCTCCAATCCACCGACTCCTCAGCTGCCTCCTGACAAAACCGTCGATGTTGTCATTCATCATGAAGTGAAAGAAATTGGGACGCACATGTATGTATGGAAATAAAAATTCAGTCTGTTGAGATTTTGAAGGATTCCTATGTTTACAGATTAGTTTGCGAAGTGACTTATCAATCGCTAACCGGAGCTCCTATGTCTTTCAGAAAATTCTTCAAAATCATGGTTTTGAAACCGTTAGATGTGAAAACTAAGTTCTATAACGCCGAAAATGATGATGTATACCTGGAAGCTCAGGTACAAAACATCACAGCAGGCCCCATCTGCCTGGAAAAGGTGGCACTCGATGCCTCAAATCTCTTCAATGGTAAAACAAGTTTATTTTTTAACAAATAGTGGTTAGGATTTATTTATAAATATTAGTATAAGTTAATTATTGCTTTTTGTGTACTATAAGAGCAAAATAGGCCTGGCTGTTAATTTTTTTAAACATCTTGATTGAATCCTTGGGTATCTTTTGAAATGTTCAGAATCTTGGTTACAAATATCTTTTAAATTTGACTTCGACTTGTTTTCAAGAAATATGAAGCATTTGTGATTCTTTTAGTTGTGCCTCTAAACTCTTCCTTGACCGGTGAGAGTATTTTCGGCAAGACAACAATTCTTCAACCCCAGGCAGTGTGTCAGTTTTTATACTGTCTTGAGCCGAGTGAAAAGCTATCCTCTGATTTGAAGCTGCTCAGCGGAGCTACCAATATCGGAAAACTAGATATCGTTTGGAGGTCGAATCTTGGCGAACGAGGCCGGCTGCAGACTAGTCAGTTACAGAGAATGGTAATCTTGGATATATTATTATTGTGTCAATCTCGTAACTTCCTTGTTTTCTCAGAGCCCCGACTATGGAGACATTAGAATGACGATTATAGAACTACCGAATTTTGCGATTCTAGAGGACTTATTCACTTTCAAGTGCAAACTTGTCAATAATTGGTAAGTTTTATAATATAAGTTGTTCACCTTTTCTGCTGGCTGTAAGGAAATCAAGTAATTTTTGCTAAATGGCTTGAATTGGTGCATAAACTTTGATTTCCTGAATTATCTGGCTCGAAGGACCAAATTATTTTTGTATGTTCTCGATACCATGTGTTTCGTTGAAATGGTACGAAATTATTGAATCAGGAACACGCGGGAGAAAACAAATAAGATCAATGAACTATTATTGCCCATCTCCCTCCTAATTAATTTCGCGTATAAAGTAGTCAACACTGTTAGCGACCTTGAGCTTATTGCCAAACACTTGATATTTGAGCTTATTTTCGTATATTTCCTTCTTATAAGTTATAACTAGATAATGTATCTGCTTTTTTTTTAGTGAACGCACTGTAGAACTGATGATATACCTGGAGAACGTAGAAGGGATAGCTTGGTGCGATATCTCCGGCAGAAAATTGGAAGCCTTGCCACCACTCTCCCACCTCACCCTAGAATTTAAATGCATTCCTTTGTTACCAGGCCTGAGGACGATATCAGGAATCAAATTGCTTGATACTTTTCTAAAGAGAACGTATACATACAATGAATTGGGACAGATATTCGTAGTGGTTGAAGATGATTATTGTAAATAATAGTAATATATTGATTTATTTAACTAGCCTTGTTATATTTTCCAGATTTTATATGCGTTTAACCAAATATGAGAATAAATTGAAAAAGAAGTATTTTAGTTTTGAGAAATTGATTCCAGAACGTATTTTCTAGCAACAAATTTATCTGGATGCGTTTAATTGAACATATTAGATAACTGTATAAACCATTATTGAGGAAAGATATTCCGTAGCTTTAGTCAAGTAATTAACTCTAATGTCGTTCAATTGAATATCAGTTTCACACTGATAGACGTCCACAATTGCGATTTGGCGAAAAAAATTATTTAGTACTTGAATGTTTTTGTTGCACTCGCATTTGTGTCAAATTCGAGACGTCTTTTCATAAATTTTTATGAACCTTAAAAAAATTTCGATCAAATAAATGAGGATGAAATAAAAGTTTAAAACGGAATTGCATGTTATTATTGGTGAACAGTTGGATCATTTAATTCCTTGACAATGATAATTATCTTTGAACAGTTGCATTTTTGGATGGTCAAAAATTAAACATCAGAATCCATTGAAATCAAGAAACAATTAAATAATAGCAGTTTAGTTCTTAATGATCTAATTGAACGGACAATTCTCCAATAATTAACTACCTGTCTAGTAACAACTCATCAAATGCTCCCTAATTCAAACGAAATTTCGTACCTGTCATTGTTATGGGTTGAAATTTTGTACCTGTCAGTGTTATGGTTTAATTTTTGAAAAATATGTTATCAGTGAAGTTTTATTCAGTTTCTAGTATTTAAGAAGGTGAGAGATGATGACAGTGTGTCGAAACAATTTTAAGCGTGACTTTACAAGTATATATTCTTTGTGTAAATTGGAAGCATTTATTTCCTCTATATTTATCAGGGATAATAATGACAATAATATAATAATAATATATTTCATAACTTTTACAGGAGGAGCAAAAAACAATTAAAGTCTTCAAATCTTCAGTCTGGCAAATAAGCTTTACGAGGTTTTGGTAGATGGCGCCACGGGTCCCTAAAATTAATAATGACCTTGCGAGCTTCTGCAGGCTTAAAGATTACAAATATTTGTAATGTTTGCCGCATAAAAGGTTAAATGGGAAAAAATCGACTTACGAGTTTTTGCATTTTTGCATTTTAACCATCGATGTGTATTGTTGTGAAACAAATCAAATTCACATACGTTTAAACTCGAGAATAGGGTCCCAGAAGCCTTCTTGAGGCAAGATAAAAAAATCATGTTTTGAAATTATTCATTTATTATTGCTTAGGCATGTTTTTATTTGATTCGGTAGATCTCCAGTTGGCATCAAAGCAAGGCAAAACTCGTTTATATTGAGGGTTCTATATCACAGCATTTCAAAGTGTAAAAAAAGCATCTGGATACTCATTCAAGAACAGCAGCCTAAATATATCATTATAAAAGTCGGGGTAATAGTCACAAGCTCTCTTGCAGTCCGGAGTGAAATTTATTTCCAAAATCTTGGGTCGAATATTCCCCTCTTCATCCCACTCGATCATTATATCCGCAGCGTACATGGCTCTCGACTGGGGGCTCTCCGCGATGCCACACGGGGGCGCCTCCATCGTAGCACATTCCATAATTTCCTTCAACATATGAAGGATCGATTTTTCCACGTCGGACCACTCGTGGTTAGGGTACTGGCCAACCCATTCCATTTTGAAGTCCTCGCATTTCATGTGTTTCAGAACAGCATTGTCAGTATAGTTCATGACGGTGAAATGCTTTTCGTAAACGTCGAACTCGTTCAGTTCGAAAGGCTTGTTAGCAAACCTCAAGAAGAACTTCTTGAAAACGTATACTTGCAGCGGTTTCACGCTTTTCACCAACAACAAGTACCTGATGTCGAACTTGACTTTGCCACTGCACTCGGGTCTGTAGAATAACACAGGCTTCGTGATGTACTTCTGAACTATCTTCGGCCCAGTCGCTAGCAGCCTACAAATGTAATCTAAATTGCTCGTTATGTGTATGTCTAAGCCTCTGGCGAGGTTATAGGGCTTCACTATCCAAAGGTTATCCAAGCCTTGCTTCTCCCTGTGTTGGAAACAACTGATGAAGTTGGAGGTCTCGGTTAATAAATTGTAGGTGACAGGCAGCCATTTGTCTGAAGTTTTTCCCCTTCTGCACGTTATACACAGTAGATCCTTGACTGTTATCACATATTCGAAGGGAAACTGATTGACGAACTTCTCAGGTGTGTCACTGAGGCCTTCAAAATCTCTAAAATGTTCGGTGTACCACAAAATATCGGCTTCCTCCTCATTTTCAACAAAGACGAACCTATTATTACTGAGATGCGTCCTAACCAAGCTGTACTGGGAAAACACTTTAAGAACATCACTAGGTGCTGGCTTGTTGGACAGTTTTGAAAACACTGGCAGCGTTTCTTTCAAATGGCCTCCTAGAAAGTAATCCTCCGTTGATATTGCTGGGGTTACATCAATGTCCTCGAACGACTTTGGGACCCACGGGAGCAGCATTGCCGATCGACGATCTGGGTCAACCACCCCCTCTGCAAAATCTCTGTAAATTATATCGTCCTCTGCGATATCCTCTATCGGAAATATAACTGAGTAAGTAATCTGGTCGTTTATGTATATGAAAGGAACAATTCTGCAATTGGGATGATCGCTGTGCAGAACAGCAGTGCCAATTTCATCCATAACGTACCAAACAGGGAGTCGGTCCTCTATATTTTCAGCATTGCTGATGGAATAGTAGTTGTTGACTTTCCACAAACTATCGAACAGTTCTTCGACTAATTCTTCTTTAGCTAAGCTACTGTCCTTATCAAACATACTGCACAGACGTTGACGAAGACCGTCATGTTCTAGAAGCTGTCGCTTAGCTTGTTCTACACGGTAAGTCCAGGCATGGTCTATGAGATAAACGTGCAAGGGGTCTGCTTTTTCTATGGATTTGGTGGCTTGCAGAGCCCAGAGTGGTTCGTGCTCCTCGCGTTTTTCATAGTCTAATTTGAGAATTTGAAATGAATCTCCTGCATCGAAGATTTGGTGTACTAGTTTGCGGTACAACGTTTGCCAAAAGTGTTGAGGAACACCAGAGGAAATGAGTTGATCTTTGTGAATGTTCAGAAAAGCGGTAATTTCCGATGTTTGACCCATTTTTTATCTGATATCCGATTGAACTTCTATAACATAACCTACTATAATCACATAACCTTAATCTTTGTTTTTAAATAATGAATAGGACACGAGCGTCACGAGCACATCAGAGCCGCTTTCCAATTGCCACAGGGAGTAGCTCAGGGTAGCTCCTGAAGTGATTTGACAGATCACGATAAATCATGTTCCAATTAAACCCTATTTATAAAGTCAGATGCGGTTCACTTCAGGTTCAGTTCAGGGGAACAAGCTCCCTCAGGACACATTACATATATTGGCACATGACGTCATTAAAGATTACTGTTCACACGCACGAAAGATGCATAAAAACCCTGGTGTGATCACTTATACCTGTGATACCGACATACAAAAGTGTTGATGTACGGCCTACTTGATTCATGTTATTTTTATTGCATTGGTACCGTTTCACTTCTTTAGCACAGATGGCGGCAAAATTACAGATTAATGTTATCATTGACGATTAACGGTTGGACAAGCGACAAGTGTCATGTCAACATTCAAAAACAATCAAATGACAAATCAAGGCACCCTGGAATGTTGTAAACTTGGCTATTTTCGACTTCTGCGTCATCCATCGACGAATGAAGCCAACGGTATCAATGCAATTACAGTATCAACAACTTTGGTACAAACAAAATCGAGTCTGTGATCGCACCAGGGTTTCTATGCATCTTGCACGCACGATATCCGATGATCCGAAAGTGTTACTATTGATTGATTGTTTGAAATTATTTAAAATTGACCAATAGGAACCCGAAGGTAACATTATCGGATCATCGTATCGTCGGATATCGTGAATGTGAACAGAAAACGTAACTCCACTCACATCCTATCAAGTCAAAGTGTCAAATCCCTGTGGTGGGATTCTGTATTCGATCAAATAAACGAGATGTCATTACCGTTGAATTCATGGAAGAGAGACATAACTGTCGATATTTAATTATGAGTTCTGTGGCTGATAGGCATGCATTTCTCATGGTTAAAAATGCAGGCAAGGCGCGCATGTATTTAAATCAGCCATTCAATCACGATTTTATTTTAATAAGATTCATAAGATGATAATTGAGCAGCAACATAGAGAAATGAATAAAACGCACCTTATAAAATTACTATTATGGCTCAATAGATACAACAAACACGTATACTGTCTAATGTCGCCATTTTCCTAGCGACAGTAGCGGCACAATCGGTCGATTCACTCTCCACCTACGCATGTTTGGCAACATTGCGGACTACTGCGCCACTGCGGATACACTATGGTGGAAAGTTAACCAAATAATTAAAAATTTGACCGCGTATTTCTTTTGTTTTAACTTCGAATCACATCGAGATTAGCATTGTTTTATTAAAACTGCCAACGGCGATTAAGGAAAGAACACAAAACAAAGTTTCAAAATAAACAATGGGAGTAAGTTAACCTAGTAAACATTATTTATTCGATCTAAACTTTTTTTCTTATTAGAGAAAAACTGCTGCAAGTACTGCAAAAGGCAAAGAGAAGCGTCTTCAGAGGAAGGAAGAACAAAATAGAATAAGCCAAGCTATGACTGTGGTCGCAGAAGCCAATAAACTAGTTGATCCACTGGAACCTTTTCCAGTGTTCACCAAATTCAATAAGAATGGGCTAGAAGCTGAACTCAGTATAAAACGATGTGGAAGTCTCGACGAAAATATTAGGCAGTGGGCTTTCAACCTCACCAAGAGGAATATGCAACTCAAGTAAGTGGCTTGAAGTAATTTAGTTTTCAATTTGTTGCCATGATATGTTTTGCAGGTACGAACAGTGCTCGTGGGGTTGGAGCGACGAAAAGAAATTGTCCGAGCTCACAGATGAAGCGGCTTGGTACCTTATAGCTAAATCAGTAGACGGTAACTTACTTGGGTTCTCTCATTTCCGTTTCGATATTGATGAAGGTCTCGAAGTGCTCTATTGGTATGCATCACGCTTTATTTTTCATTTATTGACTTGCAGAAGTCGGGCAAGTGAATTATTTCTTGCTATGTTCCAGCTATGAGTTGCAACTGGAATCGCCTGTTCAAAGAAAAGGACTGGGTAAATTCATGATGCAGGTTTTGGAGTTGATTGCTTTCAAAAACAATATGAGGAAAGTTATATTGACTGTCCTCAAGAACAATCAGTATGCCAGATTTTTCAGGGCTATAAAGTAAGGAAAAGTCAATCATTAACACTTTTTTGTACAGAGTGGGCCAAATCAAACACTTTCAAAGGAATAGTGCTGTTTTCGAAATAGACAGATGAAAACTGATGGCTGTGTCTGTGGGTCAAATTTACAGCATGTTTTTCGAAATATTGCTCTAACTTTTTCCTGTCTAAAATTTCTTGTTTCTATAAAACATTTCCGTGGCACTTTTTTACATAGTGTTCAATAGTTTGAGTAACTTACAGTTTATTATCAAAAAAGATATCCATAGTTATTGATGGAAAAATATTTTTATTCAAAAGAGACACCCTGTATATTCCTGCGTATTCCAATTAATAGTGCTTAAAATTACCTTTCCAAAAATGTAGCACACTTGATGTTTTGCTAGAGTCATCTTTGAAATACAGAGCTTTCAGATTTTCTCATCTTGGTTACAATTTTCCAGGAACCACTGGCGACGTTCAAAATCTCCTGATCTGAGTTTGTGAACTCTTCTGGTCCTGTATGGCTTGTATTTGTGCTTTCTTGAAATCGGCCCAACGTTAGTTCTTGGTAGGCCTGTTGATATTTTCAAATTTCGTGTTGACGTTTTGGGATTATTTTCAACAGCTACGACCATTTCTTCCAACTCCTTATCCCTATTTGATTCATATAGTTTTGGCATTTTCTTTTCAAACTGACCACCATCAATTAGGTTGTGTCTCAATCTTGCAAAAATTCTCTAAAAGGTTGTATTTTTCCTGGAAACTTCTCGTGATACAAATTGCTTGCTGCTTCTGCAATTTCCCCGGTTTGTATGAAACAGACTATCATATCCCATTTTTCATAATTTTCATATTTCAATGCGAATGTGTTTGAAAATTGAACAGAAACCACGAATAGGCCTTTTCATCATGTTACAAGCGCATGCGCAGCCGCCATGTTGAATGAGCGGGAATTCAAAAGTTTCGTACTGTTTTGTGCAATAATGGCTGGAAGTGCCTATTATCTTCGCAAAAAAAGTATTAATGAAAAAATTATTGATGGTGTTTTACTCGTTCACAATTCAATAGCAGCACATAATTGTGAAAAGTTAAAAAGGTGGCAAAAGTGTAATGGGCGTTCGCAGAAATGTGAAAAAAATGAGCTGGTTGAGAGGTTAGCTATCAGTACAACCCTTTTAGGCAAATAAAAAATTAAATAAATTATAATTTTATTGTATTCCTGTTAAAGTATGACAATGACTTGCAAGCACTTGCAGAAACATTTTAATTAACATGAAACTTCACAATGATTTTTAATAATTATATAAATAATTGAAAAAGAGCTATAAATTCGAAATTTTCAATCGTACGATCGTGTATAATAGATATTGGTGTAAATAGTATTGAAGAAATGTTGTATAATACTATAATACTAAATGATATAATACTTAAGGGTTGGGAATACTATGCAAAATAATATGTACCTGAGTTGGCCCAGCTTTTGACAAAATGGAAATTGACTGGACATTTCGAAGAAAGGAAGTAATAGTGTTATACAAAACTCTTCTCATTCTGAAGTAGGTAACTGATTCTCCTTCAAATTTGCAACTTAACTATTTATCATTATTTATTGAAATCTTCCGTCACTTCGGCCACATTTTTTCAATTACAAATCACACATTTTCTGCATTTAGAATGTTTTAATATTTACTTTGCCTTATGATTCAATTATTTTTCTAATATATTGAAGGCAAGGTTTTGGATAGATTATAAAATAATTTGTACTGGCTTTAAATGACTTGTGTATCACTCCATAACAAAACCGTTTTGTTGTTCCTTTTCGTACGGGAACCATTATAAATAATAACTTAATTATCTTATATCTTATTATCTTATTTATTTCTTACTCATTTCTCAAGTAAATGAGGTTCATTTAATATCAGGTAATTTTAATTATTTGTACTTGGCTATTTTGACACGTTCGTGTACAAAACAGTCTGAAAAAGATGGCTGACACTGACGCATGCGCACAAAAATAAACTGAGATGAAAAGGCATATTAAAGAGCGACTTTACTGCTTGAATCAAAATTTGACAGCTACCAGTAAACATTTGCATTCTGTTTTTCGCCGCGTCGTCCAAAGCCTACCTGTTCAAAGTGCGCATGAAAAAACCTAAAAGCTCTTTATTTCATAGATGACTCCAGCAAAACATCAAGTGTGCTACATTTTTGAAAAGGTAATTTTAAGCTCTATTGAAATAGCAGGACTAAACAGGGTGTCTCGTTTGAAGAAAATATTTTTCCATCAATAACTATATGGATATCATATTTGAAAACATAAGTTACACCATTACGTAAAAAAGTGTTTGACAGGAAAATGCACATTTTCGAAAAACATGCTGTAACTCAGAAACGATGATAGATATCGATATGCGGTTTTCACCATTAAGTTTGTTATAAATTTGACCCACAGTCACAGCCATCAGTTTTCATCTATCTAGTTTGAAAACGTGACTTTCCCTTTAATAGTGTCCAATTTGATCCACTGTATATATTTTCAGAATATTTCATGTACTCTGTATCAGCACGCCGGATAAACTTTTCCCAAATTAATGGCAATTTTTTTTGTAGTTATGAATTAGATGAATCGTCCCCGGTTGATGACGAAGACGAAACGTACCCTTACGAGATCTTGAGCAAGATAAACAAAAGGCTCGCGCCCCCGCCAACTACCCCCAAGAATCACGCGAACAGCCATTGTTGTTCGGGTCACGGACATCACCATTAACGCATCATCACGTTGTCTTTTAATCTCTACTTAATTGTTTTATTTTGACTGAATTTTTTGAAATTTGTTTGCTCTAATTAAATTACTTCCTAATTTTTTTCAATCGTTTATATTTTGAGTGGTGTAAAAATTAACTCAATCGTTTCAATCGTCGTGGAAATACCGTCGTATTTTCCATAATTTTCGACGTAGATCCATGCAATTTTCTGGATCGATGGCAACACTAGAAATGAACTCGTTGCACGAAACGGCTCATCCTACGTGATACACACTGCACGCCAGCAGCGATGGATCCACCCATTTTCCGGAAAGATATATTAGGGGTTAAAATTGGCCCGAAATTCCTTCGCATTTGTGTTCAGCATTACTGCTAATACACTCCTGGAAAATCATAATTTGTCCCACTTCTCATGAAAAGCCCCCGTATCTTTCTTTTCGCGAATTATGGAACTCACAGGATTGATAGATATACAGGGTGGGTCACGGTCGATGGTACGGGACATAGGATTATTCTGAAAATTTTGTTACTCAAGTAGTTGCTCTTGGTCTATCGATCTAAAATATTTTTAGCAATGCAGCGTTGCCGCTTATACCAGAAAGTAGCAGCATCTTTGTTATTTCGAATGGAACACCCTGTATATTACCGCATTTTTTAACTTGTCATTCCTTTCTGATTATTTTTGCCTCATACTCTCCTATACCTATCTCTTTCGAGTTATTGATTCTTTTCCATATTTTTTATCCAAAACTTAGCTCGAATCGAATGTTTATTTCGGCGGTATTTGGATTCTTGGAAAGTTGCAATTTTGTGTTTAGTTCATCAAGATCATGCATATTGATTGTGTATAGAGGAGTTTGTTCTGCGTTATACAGGGTCGTTCAAAATGCATGATCTTACTGCTACATACAAAAAGGGTTGAAAGTTCATTTTTTAAATGGAACATCCTATATATTATGAAATATCCGGAAAGACGACTGAATTCCCTTCGAATTGATATATCATGTTCCTATACCTAAATAGCCAGAATATCTTAGATGAATATGAGAAAAATAAATCGATTATTTTAGAAAATTGCTTTTATCTCGATATTCTGGCTATTTAAGTATAGGAACATATTATATCAATTCGAAGGGAATTCAGTCATCTTTCAGGATATTTCATAATATACATGATATTCCATTCAAAAAAACGCACTTTTAACACTTAGTATCTTGCAGTAAGATCATGAATTTTGAATGACCTTGTATAAAGCAGAACAAACTTCTTTATACAGAAACAATATACATGATCATGATGAACTAAACACAAAATTGCAACTTCCTAAGAATCCAAATACCGCCGAAATAAACATTGTTATGTGATTTACTTATTCATGTTTTTAGTCTTGTTGTATATTTTGGTTGTCATAGAAAAAGAATAATAAAAATTTGGTTTTCTGACTGAAAAGTTTTTCAAACTATTTTTCAAAGAAAATTCAATAAAATCAACAAAACCAGCGAAATAACTCTTGGAAGACATTCAAGATTGTATATTGCAGACGCAATAATTATCAATAACAATAATTTGAATATATCATTCAATTTTTCCACGAGGAGTGAAACAATTCAGAATTCTTCAGGATTGAGAATCCGAAATAAATTCGTGCCAATTTTGCCCCCTATAATATAACTTTCCGGTAAAATGAGTGGTCCCATCGCTACTGGCGTGCGGTGTATATCACGTAGGATGGCCCCGTTTGTACAGTGAGTTCATTTTTGGTCTATCTATTGATTCTGGAAACGTCATGATTCTTATTCAAAAATTACGAAAGATATACGAGGGTGTTATTTCTATTAGAAGTGAAACACATACTGTATAGGTAATAACTATATACTAAAACAAAATATATTACAAACAAAATCTATTACAAACAAAATATAAAACTACGCTACAACTGAAATAATCAAATATATCACAAAAACTTAAATATAGAAATGAGCAAATTTACAAAGTCTATTAGTCAGTACCTATATAGGAACTTCATCTGAAATATCCAGCCTTAAAATGAAACTCGACTCGCAAAGTATTTTCAATATCTTACATTTCAAAAATCAATAAAATACAAGAAATATGCAAAAAAAAACAAATCATTCAAACATTTTATAGGGTTGTTTTTTGTTTATACAATAAAATTTGGTAATGTAAGTTCATTCAAAGCAGAATAAGTAATTTTTGCTATCGCTCAACCTCTTTCTGAAAAGGCAATATTCAAAAATCAATGTAGATATTTTTCATTAATATATTTATTTACGCCACCGTTGGAAATCTGTCGTAGCTGTTCTGATAATTGACACTGGAAGGAATATCGTTATTATTATTCAAACGATATCTTCCTCCAAAACCGTTGAAGTTCAGTCTTCGCCTTGTCGCTCTGGCTAAACGCAGGTGGGGTATGTCTTCCGGATCAACTTTCCAGGTTCTTACGTCATAGTAGGCTGGGGATTTACCGAAATTCGTAAGTTCCCTTTGGTCGATTTGGATGCTCCTTCCATGCACGTGATTTGAGTAGAAAATTGCGACGATGACGGCGCAAAAAAGCAACTGAAAACAAGAAATACGTAAGCTGGCACTGACATTTTTTTATAATCGCGTTATATAATGTATATTCTAATTATGAACTATGCTGTAATTTTCAACGGAGCCACATCCCTGCCAATCGTGTGAGACAAGAAATATGTAACGGTGACATCACATTGAGACATGCGACATCACATTTGAAGTCACAAACATGTTACCAATATATTAGGTTCATTTGTTTTCTACGAAGTGTCGTGTAATTTACACCAAATTTTGAAACGACTGTAAATTACACCGCGTGCAAGAAAGCGTTACACTTCGATGAAAATGTCCACCTCAAGAAAAATCATTGAGATGTCTTTCAGGCATAAATGTGGCTTCACATAGAAAGTCACTAACGTGTGTTATACGAGTCCACATTTCAGGTCACAAATGGGTCACACTGTGATATCAATTAGAGGCTACAAGTAACCAGCACGCATTTATTAGGACCATTTAAAAGCTGGGCATCACTGTAACTTTTTTATTTGTTGTCCAATCAAAACAATTGCTTTTCACCAATGATTGTTTATAAAAAAGCTTGCAAAAAAAGCTACAATGTTTTTAAAAAATTCACCACGAGCAAAAATCATGAGACTTTCATTGTTTACCAATGATTGTTTATAAAAAATACCAGATGAAATATATAACCACTCTGTGATGGAGAGCATTTAAACTTATTATTATAAACAGTTTGCAATTCTACATAATACAGAACAACTCACCAATTGTAACTGCTTCATATCTTCACTCTCCAAAATATTTTACTTCAAAAAATACTGCAATATATGAACTTGATTTGCCTACACAATGAAAGTTCTGAATTCGATTAATTCCAGTGCACATTTATATTGTTTTTTAAGCGAAATGTTTAGGTATTCTTTCTATTAACACCATAACACTATACGCAACTGTGTACGGAGTAGAATCCAAAAATAGAGTTTCTGGTATTTTCCTCGTGTAGTTTACAGATCAATTATTAAAAATTGTTGACAAAATAGCTTTGATCGCACCATCAGAAGACCAATTTTAAATAATTCAACAGAATTGTATCGCGTCAGTTGACATAATTGGTTAGTACATCTGTTGATGTCGTTTGTTCCACTTGTCACGTACCCACATATTCGTATTTTTGGGTTCAATTGATGTACAGGGTGGTTCAAATTTGAGCGACATCATTGGGATATCGAAAACGGTAAGAAATACAGGTTAGGTTGAAATTCCATTGTTCCTCTCCAATGAATATAACATTGTTAAATTTAAATCCGACGTTTTGTTTTCCAGAAGTAAGCATCTGCGTAACATGGACCAGGATTTTTATTTTTTTTTGGGTTTGCTTTTCGACAACCTAAAAGCTAACATCAGCTGTCTCAACTTTGGATTTTCAAACGTTTCCATGGCAAAAACCTGAAAGGTATCCAGCAAACAGAATTATGTAGAACTGACATCAATGTTATATAACTAATATTACTTGTTACGTAACTATGTTATGTGAGATTTACGTCCCTCTTATGGCGAAATGTCCGCTCCAAATAAAACCTCATTTTTATATAACACTGATGTAACTACTTTACATATATTTTATATCATTTTATTGAGTAAATATTACGTAACATCTTGGGAATTTTGACGAAAACAATAATTTCGATTTACTTTAGGTACAGTTTCAAAACTCGACACCGGTTGACGGATATAACAATTTTAACAAAAAAAAAATGCAGTATATACCGCCCTTTATGTTCAATTGCTAATTGAAGTAACAACTACGTAGCAGTTAGGAAAAACAAGAAAATATATTGACCGCAAGTTTTTACGTATCAGCTACGAAATACATAAAAATTTAACGCAAATATGTGGTTTAATAATGTGATGGAGTATTTACGTAACTATTTTACATAAATATGTTCCGTAAATTTTATCTCACATTTACGTAAATGTAACAAGTGTGTTTGCTGGGTATATTGTTTTCCACTCTATGAAAACAACCAAAAATAATTTTATATATTCAAATACCCCGATTAGCGATCGTGTTCAAATATTTAATATTTAAATAATGGTTATAATTTGGATAATTTTATTTTAATTTGTTTTCTTCTTTCTCATTTTTACTCCACTAAATTATTTTAGTAGTAAAAGTTATCTGGCCATATTTTGTAATTCGATCAGTTTTGGACGAAATGTTTCTTTGCCAGTTTCATATATATTTTATTTCACTGGCAACTTTCGAATACGACAAACCAGTTTCAACCACCTTTGAAAATCTTCAAATATTCGTCTGCCTCTCTTATATTTTCCTATTTTTCATTGAATATTTGTTTGAATCCTCATCATACTGTCACATAGTATGTATAACAGCTCTAATTGGATCTAATTTCATGGGAAGGTTGAAAAATACGTGAGGAAGTGTTTCTTTACATAATTTATTTAGCAAATAAACAGTTCTGAGTTATAAATAATACTATCTAACGGTGTGGCATTTAGCGACAGTCTTCTTAATTAGATACCAATTGAGAAATGCAAAATGTGGATTATTTCTCGCACTTTTACTCTTACATTATTAACAAATAGAAAATTGACTAGATTGATATAGTTAAAAAACTAAAGATAAATATCTTAACTACGTTTTGACAAAGAACCGACTGTTCTCGACCACTTTTTAATTTTTTTTTTCTAATTCGAGTTCTATACAGGGTTTTGGAAACAGATGGATTGCTACAGGTCCTTTTAAAGTGGCCCCCTCGTTCACCAGACATGACACCTCTAGATTTTTATTTTTGGGGATTTCTGAAAAATGAGGTGTACAAAATGAAACATAAGAATGTAGATGAACTGAAAAATTATATTGAAACTATAATTAATAGAATTGATGGCCGAACTGTGTTGCATGAATGCCACACGTAGTGTCAACAGAAGGGCCCAAATATGTGTTCAACAAGAAGGCGGTGTTTTTGAACATTTACTCGATATTTTATAGCGCTTTATCAAATCCGTTTGTTATAAATGTTTCCTGTTGATAAAACTGTCTTATTTTCACCTTTACGAAAGACATTCATATGAGATTTGTTGTTGAGAATGTTATTACGAATCGAAATGCATGAAAAAATATAGGGTGTTCCATTGAAAGAAATATCATTTTATGAAATATTCTGAAAACGCGACTGTCAATTTTTTGTTTGTTTTCGGCATCGAGAAGGCAATTAAAAATGCTACTAGTTTTCCCATTTAACCGAATTCGTAGCATCAATAATAACGGAGTTGGTAAAGGTGCCGACTTAATTTGGAACACCCTGTATAGTTCTGACTACAAAACAAGCCTTTTTATAATATACAGTGCGATTAGTTTTCAATTGTCACTTTTTTATATTGGGAACAATGTATTCTTTATGTAGTAGAAAAAGAACATTGGGAGCTTCACTAAAATATTATATACCAATATACAGATTGAATTTTAACAAGGTTAACGAAAAACTTTCGCTACATTTTTGTTGCAGAAACAATGAACGATCGAAACAGAAGAAACATGCAAATTTAGTAGAAATATCTGGCATGTTTTGAATTTTCTTCGGATCATCTCTAGTATTTTTATCATCTCAATCCTACTCGCAAGTGCTGTGAGAACAATATCGGGTATCGCGAACAAATTACTTATTTTCTGAGCACCATTGAATCAAAAAGTGGTAGGAAATCTGTCATAACTATCCGCATAATTGGAAAGAGGAGTGCCCGGGCGAATATATCTGAACCTTTGGGTATTCGCGATACCAAAATTAGGACTGTAAGAACTGTCGGTATCCACATAGTTGTCGTCATCTCCCTCTTCAGAATCGTCTATCATTCCAACGTCGGACAAAACTCTCCGTTTCGTAAGTCTGTGACTGATTGGTTCTAGGGATTTTGGGTATTTGTCGTGGGCGTTCCAAAGCTCGGCGTTAATTTCAGATCCTTCAGAAATTGGAAAGCAGTCGACTGCCAGTAGAGCAGTAACAATCCAGAAGATCGCCTGAAAAAATAAATGGAACCATCGATTTATCTGTTTATTCACTAAACAGGGTGTTCCAAATTAAGGCGGCATCATTGCCAACTCCGGTATTATTGATGCTACGAATTCGGTTAAATGGGCAAACTAGTAGCATTTTTAATGGCCTTCTCGATGCCGAAATCAAAAAAAAAAATTGACAGTCGCGTTTTCAGAATATTTCATTTCTTTCAATGGAACACCCTATATTTTTTCATGAATTTCGATTCGTAATAACATTTTCAACAACGAAGCTCATATCACCTTTGTGCTTAGAGTGGAAAATGAGTGACTTATGTGAAAATATTTATTTCTTTCACTAGTACAAAAAATTTCTTTGTTTTGGCGAATAAAACCTCATAATTGTCCAAACAACCAATTTTGGTACTTATATGAATGACAATATTTTGTTACTGATAGCAAAATAAGACAGTAAAAAGAAAAAAGTGCGCTGGGTTGTGAACTCGTGAAACCCGTGATCATCATGTCGCACCACTCAATTGACACCATTGAGCTTTTTGGTAATAATGTACAAAACGATTATTTCAATCTTAAAGCCATTCCGCTAGCCGCATTTATTTTGTGAATCAAAATATGTCCGCTGTAATGATAACTTTGAATGAAACATAAGAATGTAGATGAACTGAAAAATTATATTGAAACTATAATTAATAGAATTGATGGCCGAACTGTGTTGCATGAATGCCACACGTAGTGTCAATAGAAGGGCCCAAATATGTGTTCAACAAGAAGGCGGCGTTTTTGAACATTTACTCGATATTTTATAGCGCTTTATCAAATCCGTTTGTTGTAAAGGTTTCCTATTGATAAAACTGTCTCATTTTCACCTTTACGAAAAAAAGTCAAATGAGATTTATTGTTGAGAATGCTATTACGAATCGAAATGCATGAAAAAATATAGGGTGTTCCATTGAAAGAAATATCATTTTATGAAATATTCTGAAAACGCGAATGTCAATTTTTGATTTGTGGCAATGGTGCCGACGTAATTTGGAACACCCTGTATTTATGAGCGTATTGCAACGATTCTGAGGCCAGGCCTGACCACCGAATTATTAGGTTTGTAAACAAAACGCATAATCTCATCTCGCTGCTCGGTATAACGGTTCACCCATGACTTATCATGTCCAAGAAAGAACAAGAACTATCTAATGAATGAAATCGTCGGTTTTTCCACAATCAAGAATGTACGAGAGCCATCTGGAATGGGTCACGGGCGTATACTCTCGATAGTTCGAGAATGGAAAAGGAATCTACCTTTGCCGGTATATTGACGCTTAGTTTGAGATGGCAGGCAGAGGTTGCAGTTGCAGATATAGTTCGAGAGTTCGCAAATAGACAGAGTAGCGACAATGTTTTGAATAAATTATTGTTTAGAAGAGTTTTAAATAAATTAGCGAAATCAGTTAAGTGCATTTTTACTATCAGTATATTATTGACAAACTACCATGGCTTAAATCAGTAAAACTTGAGTTCACATTCGTTTGAAATAACTCGGCATGTTGAAAAACAACAATTTCTCGCATACCTATACACTTGTTTACCGTTTTGAGTTTGGATTTTTGTTTTCATTCAACAAAATATTGATACTACCAATTTGCATAAAATTTCAACACAAGGATGATTCTTAAATCATATTTTAACATACATCAGTGACCGGCAGAAAGTACGCATCATATGAGAAATTATTTTACTATTTTGAAAAATATAAATGCGTGCAATCGCTTCTGCATTAAAATAAACCCCATAAGACGTTGGGCAGGGTCGTTATCGTGTTTGGCGGGTAATTTGAATGTCTTTTTTGAGCAGAAGCGATTGCACGTAACCTCAAATGTATCTTGTCGAGCTGATTCTGAATATATCTTCAGAAATGAAATAAGATGAAGGATTGAGCGAGTTATAAAAATGATTTGAAATCGCAAATATTATAGTGATTTCGTTAATCCTCAGTGGAATTCAAATTTTGATCCAAAATATTAGGAATCAGCTCGTCGAGATACGCGATTTCTCGAAAAATTAAAAATAAAAAATTTCAAAAATTTGCCTTTTAAATTCTCAGACGCTTCTAATTTCTAGCCAATTTTTTTCAATTTTCCATTTCTAGTTTCAAAATTTAATCTTTTTTGTAGTATACTTCTGAAATCGAATGAACCAAGTTCAATACTTACGTAGCAAATAAATTCCATTTGGTTATATTAAAAAGTATACTCTTCCCGGTTTTTTGCAAAACATTTATCACAAATATGAAACTGTTGTTGATCACTCTGTGTGTATGAATAATGGGAATAAACTGATTGTCGTACCTCCAAAACAACAATTTATATATAAATATATATGTTGGTGTGAAAAAAAAATCAATTATAGCTACGACGAGAATTTCACTAATAAATATTTCTTACTATTCCAGAATTCATCACTCTAATTTAATTATTTACTATAAGTTAATTTTTATATACGAATATATTTAAATGATACTTGTTGACATTACAAAAGTTCATTGTTATTCTCAGTATATTATTATAGTACGGTATATATATAAATATAATTCGTATTCAATGGAAAAACTTACGAAATACTAACAAAGATGATTTCCAAAAATATTTTACCATGTTGAAAATGGTTTATAAATAGAGAATTATTTCAATATTACACACTTTTCGCGGTTGGAAACGATTTTAAGGTACTTTATAGAGGTAGGTTATTGGATTACAAATCTTATATATCTATAGATAAATTATAATTTATGAGGTTTCATTTCAAAACACTTTCGATCTTTGACATTTTCCAAGATAATCCTAATTTATATGAGTTCTCTCGAATTTTTCATGAAAAAAGTACATTTATACTTGAAAAATGCCTTTGAAACACATTCCACCCGTTTAAATTTTGCATGAAATCACTTTGGATGGTTATCCTGCTCAAAGCAAAGAGGACACGCGCCCACTTTTGGCCATGTGCGACAGATGGTCTGTAGGTGATTTCGGATAAAACCCCAATGAAAAACAGAATATAGACTAGTACCCCCGTGGAATCTCAACGTTCTCGGATCTCGATATAACCACGCATATCTGTCGCAGACGACACAAAAAATTTTTTCTGTCATCTGTGATTCCTGCCATACGAAGCACGAGAGCTTAATTTCCCGTCTCGGCACCCCCCACTATTCGCAATAACTAACCGTGACAGTTGACAGTTAGCGATTTGTATGGATTAAATGCAAGAAGAGCGGGAAATTCAAAATGACACTGTGGTCATCTCGGTACATTACACATCGGTGTAATGGCGAAAAGTTTTAAATAGCCCTATACTTCAGCATAATATAGCATCATTGATAAAGTAATAGGAGATTCCCAGATCAGTGGTACTAGTGGTTGTAGATAATGATAGTAATTGACAGATAGATACTGGGCGATTTAAAAAAGTATGCGAGTTTGAGATTACGAAATTTATTGATACACTGAAAAATATCTCCAATATTAAACCACGTCGTGCTAGAAAGGTTGTTGCTAGGTAACAGCGCAAAATGCTTAGTTTCATCATAAGAAATATCAAATAAGTGTTCATGTCAACAATATGTGACATCAAACTTGATTAGATAAAATGAAGGGACATTATCCTGATCTAAAATTAATTTCCAGCCTAGTTTTTGAAAAATAGCTTCTATGATATTGTGTATGTGTGTATCATTATCTACAACCACTAGTCAACTGTCACGGTTTGTTATTGCGAATAGTGGGGGGTGCCGAGACGGGAAATTACGCTCTAGTTACGACGCTGTCACTGTATTCTGCACTGCACTGACTTAATAGCCGCTTTCCATTTGAGAGAAATGGCGAATAACGGTGACGTTATTTTTAACGGAAGTGATACAGCATAGGGCTGATTGTTGGTACGCCGCGGCAGCGGAAGTTTCGCGCCGGTGGGGAGGATCCTTTAAGCTGCATCGAAGCGTCAAACTGAAGACACACTCAATGGCCGTCTTCTCAATTTATTGACATTGCTTTCTTCTTCTTCATATTTCTTAAATTTTGACGTTTTCAAAACCAAACCCCAAATCGCTAGTGGACAAACGTCAGTGTCAGTTGATAATTGATTGTTTTTAAGAAATAAATGGTAATTTACAAATTCTCTATCACAGCCTTACAATTCGCGTTGAAATACGATGACCACTTTTGACGTTTACAATGACTTGAGCCTGTAAGTAAAACCCGTTCAGCCGTCGGCAGCGAACTTTAAACCTTCGTCTAATTACAGGTACGTAACTCCCGAGAAATTCTACCTTGAACCAAGAAACAGCGAGGAACTCCTGATAATCGACCGACCTTCCGAGCAAATCACGACTCAAAGAAATGTCGGCCAGATCCCCGCAGCTAGTAGTCGAAGGGACTTTTGCGGCTTGCTGGGTACCATACACCTACTCGCAGGCTCCTACCTAGTCATAGCCATCCAGAGAGACTTGGTGGGGTACATCGCCGGCCATGCAGTGTGGCGTCTGGTGAAAGCCGAGCTAGTGCCTTACAACAGAACCATGTTGCATTTAGACGCCGAAAAGCAAAATGACAATAACGTTTACCTCGGCATGGTGGAGCAGATGCTGTCGACGCCCTTCCATTACTTCAGCTACGACTACGATATCACACATTCCATTCAGCGTTTGCACGATATAAGCCCCGATTTTTGGCAGCAGTCTCTCTATGAGAGAGCGGATCAACGATTTGTGTGGAACAGTCACCTGCTGCAGCCGTTTAAACATGCTGGTGTGAAGCGCTTCTGCTTGCCTATGCTGCACGGCTTCGTGTCCATCAATCAGTGCGTCATAAATGCCCACAGCCTTAACTGGACAATAATTTCTCGTCGCAGCGTTTTGCGGGCTGGAACAAGGCTGTTTAGAAGAGGTATTGACAAGGATGGGAACGTAGCCAACTTTGTGGAAACGGAGCAGATTGTAGAGTTTCAAGGCGACCGAGCTAGTTTTGTCCAGATTAGAGGTTCCATACCACTTTACTGGCACCAAAATCCGGATTTGCGCTACAAACCGCCACCCACCCTGTTGGATATGGACCCCCAAGAGCAACAGGCTGCTTGCCTGACCCACTTGGAAGAACTGACAGCTATATACGGCAAACAAGTGCTGGTGAATCTCATCGACCAGACGGGGCGAGAGGGGGGAATCGAGCGAGCCTTCAGAGACACCGTCAATGCTCTAGCGTTCCCATCTGCTAAGTACGAGCCGTTCGATTTCCATCACGAATGCAGGAAGATGCGCTGGGACCGACTCTCCATTCTCATCGATAGGATAGCTCTGGATCAGGACGAAATGGGCTTCTTCCTGCTGCTGAGAGACGGTTCGTTGAGTTCTCTGCAAGACGGTGTGTTCAGGACGAATTGCATAGACTGTTTGGATAGGACGAACGTCGTACAGAGCATGCTGGCCCATAGAAACTTGGAAGTAGTGTTGAAAAAGCTGAATATCCTGCAGCCGGGTCAGAGTCTTGAGCAGCAGTTTTCCTTCGAAACGTTGTTCAAAAACGTTTGGGCCGACAATGCGGACTTCATCAGCATTCAGTATTCGGGGACGGGGGCTTTGAAGACGGACTTTACCAGGACCGGGAAGCGCACACAGCTGGGGCTGATTCGTGATGGAATAAACTCTCTCACGAGATACTACAAGAATAATCTTACCGACGGATACCGGCAAGATTCGATCGATTTATTCTTGGGCCTTGGAAAAATTGTATCGCCATTAACTGTGGAAAAAGGTTGGCGATACTTGACGTTTCCTTCTGTTCTTCTGATGGCTATTGCCATGTTTGTGGCTTCGGCAGTCTTTCCTTCCGAGTATTCCACGGAAAATTTACTGTATTTGTTGTTCTGGGGCTCTATGGTTTATGTGTCCGCACATACCATTCTCAAGTACGGTATAGAGTTTGTGGATAAGCCCAGGCTCACACAATTCTAGTACTTTTGTCTAGTCATCGCACTTTTACCCCTTTTTTAGTGTACTCGCTTTTTAGGTGAATATTGTATATAGTCTGGAGTCTTCTATATATTTTCTATTTTAATTGTAATTATTTTCCGGCTAATATAAAAATATAGTGGATAGTGCTGTTACTGAACGCAAATTCATTCGTTATCATTGACAGTTTTACCTGTTAGAAATGGTGGGCAGTTTTGTTCAATACATGCATAATTCATTAATTTCACCAGATAGAAGTTATGCATACATTATCTTTGTTCCCTCAAGTATTGACTGTAAACAGTCCTAGTCATTTATTTTGAATGAAAATGCTTGCCTAAATTTAAGTATGCTGACCTTAAAGATTGGTCCATCCTAGATGGTTCCCGCGTATCAAAATGTTTTAATTTCAACCCAATAATAATATACTCATTCATTGTTATTGAAATGACATTCGGATGTAAATCTTGCTAAATCTACCTTGTGACTAAAAATACTGAGACATTCTATAATAATTTCATTCATATACATTATTAATCAAAAGACATAATTCCGACTACGGTCGAAAATAGCCTTCTCTCAATACGTTCTCACAAAGTGGAAAAAATGAGGAAATTATCTAACGGAAAACTACTACCCATAGGGATATTGAATTACATCCGACAATCAGCACTTGATGAATGAATGACAGATGTAATTCAATGTCCGTATGCGAAAGTTGTTGTTTTCTGTTGAATACATTTTCACATTTGCGAATACAAGAGATTATCCCAGTTTCCACT
This sequence comes from Chrysolina americana, assembly GCA_958502065.1. Classification (NCBI taxonomy): domain Eukaryota; kingdom Metazoa; phylum Arthropoda; class Insecta; order Coleoptera; family Chrysomelidae; genus Chrysolina; species Chrysolina americana. The sequence goes on along the minus strand of OY293411.1, from coordinate 2,594,318 downwards.
AGTGACACTTCCGGGTGAAAATTCCACCACAACAATTATTAATTCGATTTTGGGAATATCGTACCTAGGTGGCTGTAACTGCCCTAAATCGTTTTGTTTTAGTTTATTTTCATGGGAAAAATTCATATCTTATGCCTAGCTACTATTCCACAACCGAGATGCATAAATCACAACTATAATGCCATTCTTACCTGTAATAAACTTCCCAAGTGAAGGTAGTCCGTGCAATTTCTTTAAAAAATATTCTTCAACCAATCCATTAAGACTGGGTCTAACAATTAAATTCATTGATAGATATTTTTATTGGCCGTGACATAGGATAGGTCAATACAGATAATACTACTGTACAGATAAAAAGATTAATTATTATTTAAGTCATGTAAACATATTAAAACTAATCAAACAGTGGACATAATGCAAGTTCTCTAGTAAAACCGTTTTTTTCATCCATTGTTTCCGTGTGCTATAGGTATGTGAAGTTGGCGATGAAAAACCCCTTTGAAACAAATTGTTATTGAATTCTAAATCAAGAGTACACTGACGTCATCTGCGATTCAAATTCTTTTGTTTCTTGCTATGATACAGTCTTTTCACTTTGAATTGATATATTTTAGAAGTTTGAGGAAGTAAAATTGTCCTGAGCTGTAATTTGAAAAAGATAGATCAGTTTGATTATGCCTATTTGTACTGTGAACTGTAGCTGAGTGACGTATTGAAAAAATGCCATTATTTAGTTTTATAATGCTTCAATTTTGTGAACGGTATAATAGGAACACCGTACGATGAAGGCAAATTCTAATGTGATCTTATTAATGAACAATACAACGAAACTATGGTTCTAAGACATACCGGGTGACCACGAGGTGAGGTACGGCCCCCAATTTTTCTATAGTTTTAAAGATACAGGTTTCAAATTTAGTACGTCGATTACCGAAAATTCACCACGTCCGGTTTAACCGGAAGTGACCCCAAACTTATTTTTTCAAATGACCCCTGTACAATTTTTTCATTATCCGGAAGAACACGCAATTTGTGATAACACTGTTCTTCAAAATTGAATATCGGTTGAATAATGGCGGAGATATAGTTGATTGTTTAATCGAACAAAGTTGGCCATGAACATCAAACTCAAATCATCACTACTGACGAACGGCGTCAACATTTACGAGAGGAAAGTTCGAGGTAAGATACAGCTGAAAATTGAGCTTCTCATGTAATTGCAACAGCCATATTTTCCAACAATTAATCTTGAGAACACTCATAATGAAACATCCCGTATCTTCGATTCCTTTCAGAATTCTCCGAAACTTTTAACACGATTATTTGGATAATTCATAACTTGTCAATACGGCAATATGAAAATAGTATGTTGCCATTTGAGAAATGGCAGCTGTGAGCATTTCTTTATGGTTACTACTCCGTTTTGAGGATATTTTTGATAATTGTTGGAAAATATGGTTGCTGCAATAACATGAGAAGCTCAATTTTCAGCTGTATCTCACCTCGAACTTTCCTCTCGTAAATGTTGACGCCGTTCGTCAGTCGTGATGATTTGAGTTTGATGGTCATGGCCAACTTTGTTCGATTGAACAATCAACTGTATTTTCGCCATTTTTCAACCGATTTTCAATTTTGAAGAACAGTGTTATCACAAATTGTGTGTTCGGTGCCCCTCAAGGTTCCATCATCGGACCCGTTTTGTTTATAATGTACTAGCAAGCCGCCTCCGCTTCGCACGAGTGATATTTACATGTCATTTAAAGCCAAAAAATTCTATTAATAATAATAATAAACAGCTTAATTCTATCTATCCGTTTATGACATTTTAGCAACAAACCAGTATTTTCCTTCCTCAGCAACTGCAGCAAGCAAAATCATCGGTTCATAACTACTTTAGATAAATATGTGAACAAACAATAATGGTTCCAATACTGAACCCTGAGGAACTTCCTCACTGTCTATTTTGGAGTCCTTTGTCCTAGTAATGCAGCAGTTTATATATCCTTCCAATATGATTGTTTCAATATTCTTTTAGGAATTTGATGGGAAGGAGAAAACGGAATAAAACGCCCAATCTTGCGCCCAAGATACAAAATATATATTTATCAACAGTTAATTTAATTTACAGGTAAAATCCTGGCGCTTTTAGGTAATAAAAGTTTTTTGATTTTTATCGTAAACCAATATTTTTAAATTTTTTTCAATAATTTGTACTTAAAATGACTTAAGTCTATATTATTACAAATCATGTAAAATTTCGAATAAGATATTACACGATATAGACAACATCCTTAAAAACTATAATAAACTAACATAAATACTTAGACCTATTAACAAATGTACAAAGTTATAACAAAAAACTGTCGAAAAAGTTGTCCTGAGAAATAAAAAAAAAGTCCAACTTGAACAGTAAATCAAAATAAAAGCCAATTTGTCATCTGACTATCTAAATTCCAACACACACACAGAGAATGCCCCAAAAACCAAGCGCCAAAATTTCAAACACTGAATCTGCTACAGCAAACTTTCGGTATCTCAACCCAAACGGGTTCCTGGTTAGTCATTCTCAAACTATAACAAACGGACCTCAAATTTGAACATAAGTTTTGAGACATTACAAAAAAACTAGATAAACGCACTGAAGCTTTTTTGCATTTTTTTACCTTGACCTCTTTTGTTGTAGAAAATTGGCACCCGAATTCTGGCACACCCTACCCTGTATTAAAATAAATAAACGCAACACTGACTCAAGAACCAATCTCTGAACTGCATACTCAGACTACAAAAAAATGAGAGATAAAAAGGAGCACAGAAAACTGTTTAGTGAAATTTCACAATATTCTCATTATGGCATTTTTTCACTGGTTTTGCACTGGGATATTTACAATTTGATCAAATATTGCAGGAGAGTATGGAGTTTTTGTGAGGTATCTTCTAATTGGTACCAAAACAAATTACTTGAAAAAATAAGGAAAATCGTTTAAAGTTTAAAAAATTATTTTTTTAAACTAGATTGAAGATGATTTCGATATATACAGTTTATGAAACATTAAAGACTTCAAAATACTTTGAGAAAAAATTATTTAATTGATATTGATGATTGTTTGCATTTTCATGAATTTTTTAACAAACTTGAATAAATCAAAGGAAATTATGAACGAAAAATGATTTATTTACAATTATCATAAAAGATAGTAAAAAAATCATCAAATTCGATATTTAGTGAAATAAATGAAAAACTAAAGCTGCGTTTTCAAAAAGCTTGGAAGTATTCAACCAATTTTTGATATTCTATATTGTTTTCCAACAAAGAAAATATCCTACCAACTCAACTGTTGGGAATCAACGTATTCTGCAATTTGGGTGTTTTTGGACATATTCAGTGGATTATTTACTGAGAAATTGAATTGGCTAGAAAATTTCACTAAACAAGCCACTGGAATCCCCCTGTAAGCTTTGGCAACAAAAAAAAAACAATAAAATCGAGTCTTCAACTTATCCACACTTTTCACACTCTCTTTCTCTCGCTCCCACGAATCTCTTCAAAAAAGTCATATTTCACTAAATTATCAGTTATATCACATTATTTTTTTACAGTAAATTACATATATTTACACTTTACACACATATCTCCACCCAAAATATCATCCAAACGAACACAAATGCAGCAGTTGATATTTCGTGATATGGTCGGCATATTTTTATTCGGCAATGGGCGAGAAATCTCGGAAAATATACCAGGCCAGCGGGACGTTGGAATTTCAAAAATGTTCGAGACTAACAAATAAACTACAAAAATCTGCAACTTGGCAAGTATACAGCTTTGATAGCTATATTTCTGGATGTATTTCAAGCGAGTTTCCATGCTTGAAATAAAGAAAAATGCATAATTATGAATATATTTCTGATGATACGAAAAGCTACTCTCTGTTCTCAAGACCATTTTCCGTTTGTAGAGAAATGTTAAAAAAACCTGTACATAATAACAGAACACCAATGATTCATAAAAAATTATATCATGAAAGAGTTGAGTCAAAGTATTAATAACAATCAGATCGAAGCAGTTAATTCGAAACTTGGATTTAGAATATTTTTCCAAAGATCCTTTGCGAGGTTTTTTAACAGATCCGACATCTTATGTCCCTCATGAAGTATAAATGAGTATCCAAAATTTGACAGAAAAATAACGAATTTGTCAAAGTCAAAATAATCTTTATTGTCCGAAGTTATGAAAAACTTATAGACAAAGCTTTTTGGTTTTGGATTAATATTAAAATTTAATTAAATTAATTAATGATTTAATATTCACTTCTTGTTTGGAAGACGATATAAATTTGAAACATAATCGAAAACGAGATTTCAACTTTTAATAGCCGTAATTTTGTAACGAAACATTCAAAATACTTTAGGATTGAACAATTTCTTGAAAAAGCCTTTCAAATTGAATACGAGTTGACTAGTTTGTGGCCAGATCAATCAACTAGGTAATAAAACCAATTTTGTTGAACGATACAACCAGCTCAAGTTTTTGTAGTACAGGGAAAAAATTGTATTAATTGTTTAAATTTTTAATATCAACGCGAAAAATTGGGAGGTTTCTTCAAAATTGTAAACGAGCCTTCAATTTAGGATTACTCGTATGGAAAACTGAAATACATATGTGAAAAGCAGGAATGATAATAGTTCCATTGATATACGGGGTGATTTACCACCACCTGCACAAACTTCAATGGGTTACTGGTCTATCATGTGCGAACGCAACTGTAAAATTTGGGAGCCATCCGCGATGATTGAACTGATTTTTTTGTACGTCAACCACAATAGATACGTTACTGCAGAAACGTGAGAAAACGTAATCCTCAGTTTCACCGAAATATGTTGTGGACAGACGAGGCTGAATTCACCAGGGACGAGATCTTCAATTCGCACAAGTCATGTTTGGGCTAAAGAAAATCCGCATGTCTTTGCGGTCAGTGGCGGCGCGTTTTTACCAATTAATCAGGTAATTTTTTCGCTCTATTTTTGTCATTTCTCTTGGTTTTCAACTTATTTTGGTGGTGATAAATCACCTTGTTTACAGTTAATTATTATTCTGTTTCGTGTTAATGTCTCAAATTTTAATGTATTCAAAGGTTTTTTATCCAGGATATTTATTTCAATGTATATATTTATGATTTTAAGAACGCAAAAATGTTTTCTCTATGTCCCGTGTTCTAAAACCTTTTGTTTTTCCGCGTTAAATCATTTAAAAATTTAAATTACAGCGATCACACCCCCCAATAAGCGGTATATTCATTTTCAACGATGAAGAATACACAGTAATAATAATTTCCCCAGTATTTTGTACGATAATCCAACGCCTCGCCAGCCTTTCCGTACATGCCCTTCAAAGCCGAATAAAAACCTCCGAATATTTGGCATAGAAGCTGTCCGTTATTGCACCCTGCCGAAGAGTTCAATTACGAAGCGACGGTAACATTTTCGGAATATACCGAGTGTTCTTTTCTTCGTTTCATGACGAAAATCAAAAGCGTTTCGCGATTCCTGTCGTCGACCTCAGTGCCGTGCCTCGGAGATCGCGCGAGCGAAAACGAATGTTCTCTCCGCAGTGTCGAGTACCGCGCCGAATTACCGCGGGAATCCGGCGAAATACGCGACAGAGCGAAGAAAATATTCGACGGGCAAAATTCCTCGAGGCACGTTAAAAAAAGCCATTGTAGTCGAGTGATTATTAACATAGTGTGAAAGTTGTCAGATTCAGGAACTGTACGGAAAATATCGAACGGAACTACTAAAATATTAATAAACGTACGGAAACTGTTCGCGGTATATCGCGTCGTACAATGGCAAAAAAATATCCAGATAAATGTTTTTGTATGGTGTATATTGTCAGCTTTCTAGTTTTTTTCTTCCTTTATTTTGTGTTCTTATGCTCAAAGTACTAGCTAGCTATAAATATCAAACCCAGAATTAAATAGAATCAATAATATCCTAAAATGCGTGGCGTGTCGGGGGGGTTTTAATTTTTTTAATTTTTTTTTCTAATACACTACCGACCGAACAGCAGACGAGTATTTTTCACTAAATATAAAATATATACTTTTTTTGGTCCGACACGCCACCTTGCGCTACACAATCAAATAATTTCCTGATGGTAGTTTTCTCGTCGAGGTAAAAATCTACTTACATTCGGAGCGAATAGAAGAAAGACGGGAACTAAAATATTTCGAAGAATCTTCAAATCTCAAGTGATGTTTTTTCGTCATGAACACCCCGTTCGGACGAGGAACGATCGGAGCAAAGCCCGCCTCGCCGCCATTTTTCCAAGATGGCGGCAGCGGAGTTTGTTCCGCCGCCCCGCGCCCCTATAGCAAACGGAGTAAAACTAAAAATATTAACCAAAAAAACGCTAAACACTAGGCATACGCAAGAAAATAGCCGCGTATTAGGGAAACGAACCTGCCGAACACCGACCGCCTAACATCTTCAATACTCCGCCGTCGCGAAACGTTATTGTTTCGTCGGTTTTCTGCGCTTCAAGCTGTTGTAAGTATTGTGGTTTCCGTGGGTATTGTTGTAGCTGTTGTGGTTGCTGCTGGTGTTGTGATTGTTTCGGTATACGCCCTTGCTGCTGCGCCAGTTGTTTCTGATTTTCGAGGTGGGTTGCCGAGGGTGGTTGTGGGCGTAGTTGACGTTGGGCGAGTTGTCTCTAGAGGGAAGGTCCGAGCCCTGCAAGCAAATAAACTTCAGACAAACTCGAATACCCGCCAAAGTTGCAAACCAAAGAGACGAATACAAAAAACGATGTTACAATCAGAAATACACGTAGGAAATAAAAAAAAAATATTCAGTAACAGCTTCTCACCTCTGAGGTACCCCCACTATCCTCTGCACTGGACCCGGTGGATCCGATGCTGGAGGACCTCGACGGTCTCATCCTTATCGTTTCCTCCACTTTCAGTCGTTGCTCGATAACCTTGTCTCTCACCCTTATTATCCTGCCGAGGATGGTGGAGAAGGCGCAGTCGCTGTACGTTAACAAGGGGTGCATTACGCTCGTCAAGACAATATAGGCGTACTCGAATGCCCTCTTTACCTGAAAACAAATATAATATGGTGTCAGCAGTGGGAATGATAATCTCACTTCACTTTATATGACTTTACTTCGCGACAAAAAACTCTTGTACTTCAATGTTTGGTGTTGGAGGAGATTTAGAAATTAGTTATATTTTCAACTGAGAATTTTACTATAACAAGACGTGTGGTAAGTTTTCCTACTATTTATAACAGGAATCTTAATGCATAGCGACGTGATCACAAGGGTTGATGGGTATGGTGAATTTATTATTTTCCTTACATACTAGTTTTAATAGCCCAAGTAGATCTAAAAACAACTTTAATATCCCTGTTGATGGCCCATCAACACATAAATGTTGTTCTGATCTAATCCCACAGAATTAAATCCGTCACATTCGATAATATCACCGATTTCACTCTGATACTCTGAAGTGTTTTCGAGCTATTGGAAATTTTCCATAGTTTTACCGCACATTGAATAGTTATTATCTTCAATTTCAAATATTTCGAATATTCTAAGTGATTAAGAAACTTGCGAGTGAATTTTCACTTATACTCACAACTAAATAATCGAGCTCACCTGAAGAACTCCGTAACTGCTTCTCCCAATGTCATTGGAAGGCTGCAGGGGATCCTCTATGCACAGCATACTGGGCCTGTGTCCGTCCACCATCTCCCTCTGCATCTCGTCCTTGTCCAGGTACTTACCGCCGTCGCGTATCCTGATGCCGGTCTTCATGTAGTTGAACTTCCTGCCGTACAGCTCGAAAAACTCGATCAGCAACACGCCCAGGTTGGCGTTGTTGGTCCGTATGCTGTCCTGCCGCGGATGCAGCTGCAGGAAACTGATGCACATCAGAATCAAGCTGTAGCTCGAGATGCCGCCGGTGAAGACTTCGTTCAGGTCGCGTTCGAGCAGGAACTGTTTCAGGACATAGACGAGTTTCGGCAGAACGGGGAACTTTTCGACGTAGGTCTTTATGAGATCGGCCGACTTGACGCCGTTCGACATGTTGAAGGATATGTCGACTTTGATGTCCGTCTTTTTGTCGGTCAACTTCACGATAGGAACGGACGCTTTGTCTAAAACTTTTATGCTGTCGTGGACAGCTATGTCCTTCTCTAAAAACTCCTGTTCGAGAGTGCGCAGGGGTAGATTCGTCCATTTGCCTGGAAGCGAAAATGAGGAACAAATGTCAAAAGTGCTCGGATACATGTTCCCAAAAGTAAAGAAGTTATTCATTGAATCGTTTATTGATTTCACGTCAAGTTGCATATGCATATGGACCATCAGGCTACGGTTACATTGGATGCGTACTTTGACGACCATCAAGTTGGACGTAAACGGACGAATATGGTCGTACAATCGTACGTTTAATTGAGACTAGTTTCAGTTCAAACAATATGACCAAAGCCGAAGAATATGTATTGGAGAACAATTTTTTACATCTCTTGATGTTGCGAATTTCAAGAAAAATATGGATAAATGATTTTTTGTTCAAAAATAGAGAAGAAAATGGCGAATTTCATGTATTATTTGAAGAGTTGTTACGCAGTGGCGTAGCTAACACCCCCGCAACCCCCGCGGCGCGGGGGGGCGCAAGCTTGACAGGGGCGCAAGGAAACCAGAAATTTTTGCCTCACATTTAAAGGAGGGTATGTTTTTTCATAGGGAAATTATATGTAATAAGTTTTATCAATTGTACAAAGTGGCAACATGGCCTAGTTCAGAACGCTTTTTATCGATTGCAATTACATCGAATCCAAGACCCCCACATAAGCTGTTGCCAGAATGAACATTTTATCATTTTTTGCCTTCAGAACTCTAATATAACAGAAATTATTTGAAGATGTTCCAGAATGGTTTGGAAGTCAAAATTTTGGGAAAACGTTTATTATTTATAAATCTATAAGTATGCAAAATCTTATGACCGGTAGCATGGGGCCCAAAAGAAAACACCCTGCTTTAAAACTCCCGCCCTCGCTCTTTTGTCGCCAACTTTATTACACGGCGCTGATTGTTTACTGCCAATAAACACTTGTTTCCTTTCTGTAGTAGGTACTCTTTTCGATAGAGAAAAATGTATGGGTTAGGTTAGGGGGTGGGGGCGCAAGCAGGTTCCTGCGGGGCGGCTCGCTGAAAGTTAGCTACGCCACTGTTGTTACGCCAACCACAGTTTTTTCGAACATTTTCGCATGAAACCTGAAACGTTCAATTATATATAGTCTCAATTTTCCGTAAGACTTGAAAAACTGTCCAATTTTCGAAAGTGTATTCAACCTGCAGAGAAATTGGATAACCATATCTTACGAGCCATATCTCAATTATGATAATCTTTATTTGTTTGATCCCATAGTGCCTTTCTTTCAAACACCCGCAAAATCAATTTTTCTAAGTCCATTTTTATTATAATAATAAGAAATATTCAGTGTACATTGTGTGCTTGGACGGAAGTAGCCGAAAAAACAAACAAGTTTGAATTTTAAAATCGGTCGTGCATATACGCGCAAACACTGACGACTAGTCCTCGTCGAATATAACCGGTTCAATTTGTCAGCCGTTGCTTGTTTCGGTCGCACGACTACGCATGAATACGTCCGACTCGATGATCGTCAGAGTACGCATCCAATGTAACCGTAGCCTTACTGTTCAGTATATTTATCAATGTTATCATCAAAGAAATCTCCACACCGTTTCCGACATTCTATAATATCTTATCCATATCTTGGACAAACTGTATAAGTCCTATTTAAGTTATGTATTTTTGTTTCTGCTCAGTTGTGTTAACGTATTTCCAGATTTTTCAGATATAGATACTTAATTATTATAAATGTTTTTTTTTCCTGTACTAAATGAATTAATAAAATATGCACCACACTTTTATAACCTTATTGGAGCAATAAATAAAGGAGAATTCTATGAGACAATGACACAATAAAAAGCATTTACTTTATTTTCATAAGCACTTCAAAATCTCCCAAAAATAGACTCATTCACTCACGATTGTTTGGAAAGCACTGGTTTCATTCACCAGTTCCTAGGGCGCCTATATTCTAGTATTGTGTTTATTACTCGTATTCCCGCACCGTTGCCACTTTATTATTTCGTGAATATTGCCAGTGAACCGAAATAAAAACACTGAATCAAATCAAAATGAGGGCAATGAGGCATTCTCATTCCATAACAGGGGATTAAAAAGTCACTGAAAATAAACGGAATTTGATTTCACAGAACGACCGCCACCACTTTCGATGCAGAGTCTCGCACGACGAAGTAACGAGTCACAAGCACGCTGAAAACTACGGCGTTGTTTATTTTCTCGCGTAAAATTTCCCGGTTCTCGATATTCCAGTTTGATGGCGCATAAACTCAAACAATAAAACTACCTCAATCTCATATCATAGGTACGTCAGTAACAAGAGCCACCACGAACGACAATACCTGTGGAAATTGTGAACATCGTGGCATGTATTCTGGCAAGCTTAACGTAGATGGCGCAATTGTTAGTGGAGGTCAGATTGGAGTAGTTGATAAGTGCATAACGGACATGAAAAGTTTATTCCTGTCATAATCCAGTTATCGAAAGAATAAGATTTATAGCCAGTAAATAAATTTCACCAAATATATACAAGTTAACCTACAAACTGACGTTTATGCACCGATTCCATCCACTCATTTTCGTATCAACTGTTCTTTAGGGCTGGAAGTTTTTACTTTTCCTTTTTTCAATTCATAAATGATGCTTTTTACACTTATAGGGCCGTATTTCTCCGTAACAGCAACTAATTAAAGTGTTATTGTATATTATTACTTGTTATTACTGTCACTCATGACCCCCACTCACACTAGCGCTCTCTGGCGGGAGCGATATCGTCCATGCCTGCCATTGAAAAACATACAGATCGGAAGCTCCGCCCATTTTCTTCCATGTTTGATCCCGCCCCATGGAACTCTGGCCGTTCAGTTTTGCAGGCCCAAATGCCAGCCGGTACACAAAGTTCGGGTTGACAACAACGGCCATTTTCGTTTCGTACCATCAGTGACGTTACATCGTCATTTCGATAGCTGATCAAAAACTGACTTGAAATTTGAGATTGGTGAAATCAATATTTTATCTAGCTCCCAACTACCTACCTAATTGCTTCGAAATTTTCGTCTATTATCCGACTGAAATATTGAGTTCCTGGAAAAGTACCGCGATTGCAAATAACGTGTGCGTAATTCCTAACACCACTGCCATTTTCCATAGTGGCGAGTCCAATAGGGATTGTAGGAATTTTGAAAAAAAATAACAGAGATGTAAGTAAAGAAAATACCTCTACGAATACAGTCGAATACCGAAACACAACAAGAATCTAGGTACCTACCTACATAAAACGTATGGATTCGTCAAACGATTTAACCAAAATTCATCTTTGATATGCACGTAAAATAGTCACAGATATCCTAATGAATGCAAGAAGCGATATGATCGAAGAATACCACGACAAACAATATACGACTCTAAATCGATTAGCTCGCGAGCTTTGCCCATGAAGGGGAACTGTTCGAAGAAAGAATATCGTTTACTTTATCACTAACATCGTTCAACATTTAAAGTCGGCAACATTGACAAAGTTATTTGCAAGAATTCCTTTCCACAACACTTCCCAATTGGCAATCCGCATGAACCAATCAGAACTCTCCTGGCCAAGGCGGTATATTTGAATCGATGCTAAGGCGGTATAGTAGTCCCAAGTATTCAACTTGGATAGCAAGGTTAGGTTAGATCATGTTCCCTTCTTCTTTCATTTTTAAGCCATAAAAGAAGAGAACTGGACCTTGATATCCAAGTTGATCCTCAACGTAACCTAAAATTACATTGCACACCACGCAGGCGCATCTAAAATAGAGTTTTGATTGGTCCATGCGGATTGCCTATCGGAAAGTGTTGCGGATTGGAATTCTTACAAGTTATTTATTACTCGCCGGCCTTTTTTCGTCACTCTGGACAGAGGTTCCCAAAAGTTTGCCAGAGTTTTCCGAAAACTTCAAGTCCAATATTTTCCACAATAGCGTTTTTTCGTTATCTATTACCCATTACAATTATTGCTCCAATTTCGGAAACATTGAAAACTTTATTCTCAACAAAAATTCCGATACTGACGCGTGACGTTTGTTTATAAGCGTTACTATGATTTGATTACTTGCTAATTAGTGATGATCTTTACTTTCCATCATTATCAATTTTTTAATTACTTAATTAGAATGTGTATGCCTATAAAACAGTATATTTTATTAGGAGTGAAAGTGAGTTTACCTGGTTCAGCACTGATTTATTTGCTTCACTGCGTTCGGTAAATAAACGTTCAGCTTCGCCACATAAACTATCACTTTTACTCCTAATGAAAGAATCTACGATTCATGCCTTGAAATATAATTTGAATTTCTGTGCCGTTTCAATTGAATATCAAATTATACTCATTGCTGATTATCGTTAATTTTGTTTTTATGTATTTATTTTAGAATTAGAATTTTTACTTTTTAGACCAAAATCCCATTTTGATTATTTGCTAGCAAGTAAACAGCAACATGAAGTTCAAAATATACGAGGATGTCAAAGTCAAAGTCAAAATATACTTTATGTATTGATATCTAGTTAGCCTAGACCAGTTTCCTGCATAAACAAAATATTGCGTTACTATAGCAACGAACAATAACTTATTAGAAGTGTCAGTGTAAAGTTTGACGTCAAAAAAGTGAACCAAAGTTACGCAATAAATCAAAAGAAAAAATATGTCCACCGAAATTGTGAAAATCGAAAATTTGGAGTATTGATTTGTTCAAAAATTTGCTCAGTTGGGAAATGTAGCCAGACGGATTTTCTAGCAATATGGCAATTTGAATCAGACAGTGGCGTTCGTGAGGTCCAATTTTTTTTTTCATATTCTTGTTGCATTAACAGTTTCTTCATTAACAAATTTCACTTACGACGATTGGATAATTTTGAAAATATACAAAACTGATAGTTGAACAAATAATTGATATGAAGAGGAAAAACACTTTTTTTCGTTTGGAGTAATTTGCCAGAACAACTGCATCTAGTTTTACATTTGGTTTTGGAGTAATTCCAAATACATTTCGGAATTAAAATTTTTATGGAAATATATTCAACAAATGTTTCAAGTCCAATTACGTCAGATTGTTGCCATATTGAATTTAATAGATCATCATTTCGAAAAAATAAATACAACTTGTGACACGTCAATGAAAATGATGTTTTAAGCTGTATCAAACTGTTAAAAAAAATATACACTTCTGTTCCTAATGACGTTGACCTAATTGAAGAAAACAACTTTAAAATAGTACTTTTCGATTTACCAATGATGGATAAATACTAATCAAATATCATAATACAGTGCCTACAATATCCTATTTTTTCTGTTCTTTAAAATGTATTTTTCAATACCATTTTGAAACTATTCCTCTTAATCTTATGTATGTAATGTCTCTAGATATCTGCTGATGATTGAAACAGATTATTGGTTAATGTATGACATATAAAAATGTGTGCCATTTTTGTTTGTAGCTTATATCTCTTGAGATGTTAGTCAACAGTTCATACAGGGTTATGATAAAGTAATGCACAAAATTCATAAAACGTACAACGATCACTTTTGAAAAAAATGCAAAAACACGTCAAACTGTTTTTTTTATTCCGCATCTTTTGACATAAGTTACAAAAATAACACGTCAAAGTTATGACGTCATCAACAATTTTTTTTAATGGGAAGCTAAGAGTTTTATTACATTATGTGGTAGAGCTTGTGCTTTTACACAAGGGAAAACTAGTTGCAGTAGGGCTCACATAAAAAAAACAACGAGAAAATGGATAAAAAACGAAATAACAAAACCAATTATAAAAAGAGGTCAAACTTAAACTTATCTATTAAGAACATGTGTTCTTATAAATTTTTTCAATTGTTTTACTAAAACAACGGTTTGTCAGTGTCAGTCGTACAATTAGTGTCACCACAGTTTTATAATTATGGCTCGTTTAACCAAAAGAGAAAGGATAGAAATTCTAATGATGGTAGGTTACGGCGATCGCCTTCGAAGTCATTAAGAAGCATGTGCTTTATTTAACGCAACACATTTTGAAAGATCTCCAATTGCTAGAAGCACACAGTAAGCAGAATTGTTGCAAAATTTGATGCAACGGGAAGCGTGAGGGATGCTTCAAAATCTGGACGACCAGGAATAAGCGACGATGTGAAGTTAGATATTTTGCTGTCAGTAGAAGAACACCCTCACGCAACTACAACAGAAATTGCCTTACAAGAAAATGTTAGTCAGTCGTTTGTAGTAAAGATGTTAAAAAAAGAAAAACTACACCCATACAAAGTTCATCTTGTTCACGAACTCTCAGAAGATGATCCGGACAGACGTTTGGAATTTTGTGAAATCTTCATGCGGCATTGTGACGAAAATCCAAATTTTCTTAATAGTGTAGTATTTTCCGATGAGGCAACGTTTTGTCTAAGTGGTTCTGTAAATCGACACAATTCTCGCTTCTGGGCTCGGGAAAATCCCCACTGGATGCAGACAAAACACACCCAGCGTCCCCAAAAAATTAATGTTTGGGTAGGAATCGTCCTGGGAAGATTTATTGGTCCTTATTACTTTCGCGGGAATTTAACAGCTGAACGATATTTGGAACATCTTCGTATGGCAGTGCTTCCGGACCTATTTGCGGCATTTCCGGATCCAAATAATGGGGACAACTTGGATCCCAGTATTTGGTTCCAACAAGATGGCGCACCACCACATTATGGTCATACTGTTCGAAGGTTTCTGGATAACCAGTTTGAAGGACGGTGGATTGGAAGACGTGGACCAATGTTGTGGCCACCTAGGTCACCTGATTTAACCCCTCTTGATTTTTTTCTGTGGGGACATTTGAAAAGTCGGGTCTACATTAACCGGCCTGACAATTTAGAAGACTTAATGGAAAGAATTAGACACGAAATGACTCGTATAACTCCGCAGATGATCGAAAACTCTATAAATGCGGTCTACCATCGTCTTGGCCTATGTCAGTTAGTAAACGGGACACAGTTTGAACAATTCCTATAAGAAATAGTTTTGGTTTAATGGACTGTTTAGTTAATTGCAAAGTTATTATGAAACTTACGTTTATTTCGCTTTCTATTCATTTTCTCGTTTTTTTTTTATGTGAGCCCTACTGCAACTATTTTTCCCTTGTGTACAAACACAAGCTCTATCACATTATGTGATAAAAATCTTAGCTTCCCATTAAAAAAATTTGTTGATGACGTCATAACTTTGACAACTTTGACGTGTTATTTTTGTAACTTATGTCAAAAGATGCGGAATAAAAAGAACAGTTTGACGTGTTTTTGCATTTTTTTCAAAAGTGATCGTTGAATTTTGTGCATTACTTTATCATAACCCTGTATACTATTTTAAATCTGTTGAACTTCATATATGTTTATGTTGTACTGTCATTTTCTACAAGGATATGTTTTTGAAAGCTTTTTTATAGCTAAATGAAAGAAGAGGAAAAACATACACAAATTCAAGACGACAGTTTTTTCAATAAATTTAGTAGACTAAATTTATAGATTAAATCATGTTGACAATGAAAAATACTCAAGCATCTCAAAGAAAATTATAAGTTTGGAATTTGTGTCAAGATAATATACTGGGTGAACGTGAAATCAACAAAAGGCAAAGGAGAAGGTAACAGAAAAAGTAATCTGTACACAACTCTTTTCTTCTATGGTATTTGTTGAACATACATAAAAAAAGTGTACGAACCTATCACAACTAGATCTATATCACTAGTGGGTAAGTAGAGACCTGTGCGATAAGATCCGAAAATTTCCACCTTTGCTTCAGCCCACTTCGAGGTGATGATTTTCTCTATGCGCTGAACAACTTCTGCGCGTATTTGATGTTCGGCCTCTGTTGGACTCATGTACTGGTAAAAATGTTCGATTTCTTGGTGCAAACTGAAAAAAATACAGTTTACACACACAAAGTGAATGATTTGTAAACTTGGTGATATCAGCTTCAGTAAAACTAGTTGTTAATGAAATTTAATAAAATCAAAAAAGCAGGGTAAGGCTTTATGGGTCAAGAATTGAAGAAACCAAATGCTCGTTCATTATATGGGATTCCCACTCCAATTAGCAATATCAGCAAAAATTACTGATAAATTATGATGACTATGAATACATTATCAAATGTCATAAAAAATTAACCCCAAAAAGTATTAAAATTCTTGAAACTCCATACCTAATAGAGTGGACAACCATCACAGATGTCTAGTAATTTTACTTTACACTAACTAAACTCTACACCTTTGCCTCTGATTAAATGGAGGACCAAGTTAGCAATCAACTGATAATTTTCGGCCAGCCATGGCATATTATAGATATTTTAGGAATTTCAAGGTCGCAAAAAATTAGTCCAGGAAGATATCAGACAAGGAAGAATGCTCAAGCGACTTTTTTGGTTGGTTGCTGCAAAAAGTTCGGAAAACAATAGCAGCGGCATTTTTTGCCGACACCCTATACAGCTCAAAATGTCAAATTATGGCTGTCAAGGCCATCTGATGACAGCTACAGGAGTTAAATCGAAAAAGTTATGGAAGATGCAATTTCTTGGTTATAAGACCACGTTTTTGGCAATTCTCCGCGACTTACCCCATAACGCCTCTTTGATACGGAAAGTCTACAGGTCTCCAAGGACATCCACCATGATTATGCTCCAGTTTCCGTGTTACTACCCGACCTGCAGACCTGGCATCTTTCCGCCTTCTACTAGCCATAGTGGAGTTTTTATCGGATTTGCCGTTCATTATGTTGGTGTTATGCGTTGTGAATCCGTTGGTGAATGTTTCTATTTCACTGTCACCTTCTTTCAAGTTCATATTATCGAAATCTTGTTGGGTCTGCCAAATACGAAGCCACAGAAGCTTGGCGGGTCCTTCTTGTTCCGGTTGAAACCAGGAGATCGAAGGATCCATCAAAAGCAACGACGGATATTGTTATAATTTCGCTACCATCAGTTTTTTTTCATTTATTATACCGATATGACTAAAATACACGCTAAAGTCACACCTTGAGCATATCACACGACCGAAAAAAACTGACACTACCGTAGTTCAACGATTGTCCGCTTGGAGTTCCATGGGTACCAAGCTGTCACCCGCGAAATTTGAAATATTCATTTATTATGATAACTATAAATTGAATAACGCCAATTTATCAAACTCAGCGGAACTTTTTAATACGTATTTTTTTAAACAAACAGATCATAAAACATTGGTCTCATAGTCTTCGAAAAAAGATTAGGCCGTACTTTAACACTGCGAAATTTCTGGAACGTTTCTAAACGCGCATGCTTCAGATGAATGTTCCGAAATGAGCTCCGAAGATGTGCGAAATGAAACTGGCCAATGAAAAATTAATCCGTTTTCCCATATAAAAAAGATGCCACCAAACAAAAATGCAATAAGCTTGTGAAGATTTGATTTGATTTATTTATTGGCAACGGTTTATATATTTCCTACACTTCTTCACTTGAATGAAATAATCAAAGAAGTGTAGGAAGTTTACAAACACTACATATTTTCAGTACTCCACTTTTCATCGAATGAGATGAAATTATTGTTGGATTCATGGAAGAGAATTACTGTCGACTACAGTGTTCTATGGTGCACGGAATCTTACCTCTAGAACCCAAAAGAGTTGTAAGAGGCTTAACATTACTAGAAAGCGCCTCAGCTTCCACACAAGAATTTAAATAGACCAAAGTTCCTGCATGGATCAATCAGAAAAATTATGGAATGAGAAAAGTTACGATTATTTTTAGTTGAAAATGCGTGATTACAAAAACGAAATAATCATCCAAATTACGCACACCCACCTAACAACTATTCCATGCGGATCGCCTTTATAAGAGTCTGGTTGATATGAATTTTTAGTCTGGAATCAGGATAACTATCAATTTTTGTAAGGATAACAATAAAGAATAATGTTTCCACTAGTTTCTTAAAATCGTGGGAAATATTTCTTGGATTTCTAATAAAACGACTAGTTAAAATTGTATTGAAGAGGAAAGGCTTTTCCCATTTATAATGTGAAGGATTGTTTGAATATTATCCCCATTTGGACCTTAATGGTGCCCAATTTATCTCGGAAATTACTTTAAAATGTGTGGTCAAACTACATAATCTGAAACTTATCAAAATTATATATATTTACCCAATTTCGTTTTGTTTACAAACTGAAAAACTACATTTGATTTTAAAACTATAATCTCGAAAACATTCCACCTCCTACTACTATATTTTCTCCAGTAATATAGGAAGCATCATCTGATGCCAAAAATGCTGCAGCTGAACCTATTTCTTGAGGCTGACCTAGTCTGAAAATAAGAAAAGTCCATTTGTGAAATTCAAGCTTTTTGTTCTAGACAACCCAGAGAAAATAATACAAAATTTTCCTTGATGATTTATAAACGAATCTCATATATTATTAACTTTTCTTGAATCTTCTATTATTACCTTTGAAGGGGAATATCCTTCACAGATTCCTGGGAAGAAATAACTTTGGAAAACTTTGTCTGGATAATTCCGGGGCATATTGAGTTGACAGTTATATTATCCACAGCTAGTTGTAATGCTGCTGCTTTAGTCAATCCCAATAAAGCTGTTTTGCTAACAGAATAAGCTCCCAACTGATCAAATGGTTGTTCAAAGTGAAAACCAGCTATGGATGACACAAAAATTATTCTACCACTTCTGCTATTCCTAAGCAAAGGAAGTGACTCCTTTGCAAGTAGAAACGCTGACTTAACATTAACATCAAATATTTTATCCCAAGCATTTTCGGAGCAGTCCAAAACAGGACTCATTTCGGGATTTATTCCAGCATTTGAAACAAGAATATCTAGACCTCCCAGTTTACTGGTTTCTTCGAAAAGATTTTTTCTCTCTTCCTGTTTGGATACATGACAGGGTATTCCTGCAACATCAAGGTTTTCGTTACACAGCTTGTTGACTGCTTCCTCAACATTTTTGAGTTTGCGGCTGCTTATTAAAACCTTGGCTCCTTCTTGAGCTAGTCTTCGAGCTATAGCAAAACCAATACCATCTGTTGATGCTGTTACAATAGCTGTTCTACCACAAAGGCGTTTCAATGTCATGTTCCCTACTAATTCTAGAAATTACAAATTCATTTCTTCATATTCAATATTATAACCATAACAGTCAAACAAGTCAAAATCACAATGAAAATTGAAAATTGGAAAACACACAACACACGAACTCAAAAAATATTTGTTTTGATATGATATGATGCTGTCATCTGTCATTGCGGTCTGTGGTTTTGGTTCCTACTTTTCTTCTTCTGTTTTATTGGCCGTTGCTTCCTTTAGGGCACAGTTGGGTTCGTACTTTGTTGGTTCTCGGTTCCCCTGACAGTTTGACGCTTGACATAGGATTGTTTTATTTTCACCACTGTTTATTTTCCCCACTGGCTCCACCAATCTACCAACAATATTCTCATAAATTCGTGTCATTTTATCGAACTATCATTTCCATTAATCTAGTTTCGTAGGCACTGTCAGCTGACGTCACAATATGGTGGTTGCTGGTCCTCAGCTGCTGTGGATGAAGCATTTGTTTGAGAAAAAATAGTTTTTTTTATATACTTCAAAGACATTAGGGATCTATTTAGTTGATATGAGTATTGTGGTATTTGACTAAAATGTAATATCAAAGATAACATCGCGACATCATTTGTTTTCAATAAATGATTCTATATCGAAGAACTTCACTTTTTCACCAAAAGTTTTCCTTGTTATATATATTTCGTGAAGGCCCCTGTCATATCGCTGAAGGTCCTACCGACTGTGGCCACTAGTCAACGAAGAAGAATTGGTATTTGGCTGATGGCCGTGGCAGCCGTTGGCCGTTGTTGATGTGATTTGTGTTGTGATCGTAAAGTTTAAAAATGGAAATGAAGAAAAAGTTAATATTCGACTTCCGACAATGGTGGAGGACTGATGGCGTCCTCGTGTCTCAAGTAAAGTTAATGTGTGTAAATCTTATAGTGTAGTTTGTGTTGTGATGTCTGTCGTCTTTAGTACGTGCAATCACCTAATTTATAAGTGTTTGTGACGTCTGCCGTACACCACGGTTTTTTAACCGTGGCTAAACGTGCAATCATAGCAAAAAAAGTTTTTTTCTTTCAATTTTTTTTGGGTGGCATTGTTGACAAAGAGTAGAGTTCTATACAGAACCCTACTCTTTGGTATTGCCTAGAGCAAGATCCCCCTCCATCCTCTGACGAAGTCCCCACTACTCTCACCAGTAACCAGGCTATGGTAGAGCGGATCCCTACGTAGTCGGGAGAGTGCTGGACAAGTGCGCCAATAGGAAAAAAGGTTCAAAAATAACACAGAGATAGAAGTAAAAGTTAACCGCAAAATAAAATCAAATATTTGATTTCTAATATTTATATTTTATAGAAAGATCAGAGGAATGGAAGTAGATAATGCCATATCTATTTTGGATTTCCCACATCTCTGCCGGTTTTGTTCAAGCCGTAAAAATTTGAAATCTTTGGAGTTATATCAATATATATTAGATGTCTTCAATAGTATCACAAACATTGTAGTAAGTATCATCAATCATCTCATAGTGATATGTAGCTCCATCCTTGATGTTTCTTCAGTCTCAGATTTCAAACGATTCCTGTGTAAATACTTTCAAAATGATTAATTTAATCAGGAACTTCAACATCAACTACTGACTTCTTCCTCAGGTAACATAAAACAAACATTGTGATTTTCTTTAGGTTCTTCACAAAGATGAACTTCCGAGTAATATTTGCAGTCAGTGTATTCAAACACTTGAGAGTATCATGGATTTTATACACCTTGCAGAAAATAATGACGCAAACCTCCGGCAAACTTTAGTGAATAGGGATGAGGCAAATTTGGAGTATGAAAAAATGTTCATCAAAGGATCAGAAACGGACATTGTGCCCTATCACAAATTTGCTCTCGTTTGCAGATTCTGCTTATGTCAAGACAATCTCAACACTTTTCAAGGAAACCAGTACCTCTTAGATGTTGCCAAGAATGTGATGAAAATAGAGGTATTTTATTCTGCTTATTTCGTTAATCAATAGTAAATATAGACAACTGGGAACCGGGGGTTAATAACATTCATCCCTTTTGTCAGGTAAATCTTGATGACAGTCTTCCGCAGAATATATGTTTCACTTGCATTCAGAAACTGAATGACATTTCAGACTTCATGGTTTCCTCAAAGAATCATGATACAGTGCTCAAGCAAGCACTGTTGAAAATAAAAAAGGAACAATATTTTTGTGAATCTGATGAAATAAAAGTTTTTGAGAATACACAGGACAGCAAATCAGAGACAGAAAGTTATGACCCACTTGAAAACATCAAAATTAAGAAGGAAAACGAAGAAAGTGAATTGGTTTTGAACAAAGATGACCATCCTGTGATTAGTTATAGTGAGCTCCCAAAAATGTTTGTAGACCAGTTGAATGAAGAAGATCAAGGAGAAGTCAAAAATGAAGAGTGTTCAATGAAGGAGGAAAGTGAAGAATTTCTCCATGAAGAAATCAAGATAGAAGAGGAAATGACAGTTTCAGCAAAATATATCCGACAAGAAATAATTGATCAACACCTACAGGATATCATAAGAAAGAAAGTTCATAGCCCTGGTGAGGACCATTGATTCTATACCATACTCTGTTGTGGTTGAAGGTAGTTTCATAAATGAGGTTGAGGTAGTAGAGTTGTGAAAGATAAAAAACGAGTTGTATGTAGGTAGAAGAAGGAATATTTAGAACTAGAGGTGAAAAATTATGATGAGTCAGTTTTAGAGAGAGGGAGGGAAATGTTGGAAGAGTAATGATTGTATGTAGAGAAATATGTATGTGATAAATTTGGAGAGCAAGAGAAGTTTATGGATAGAATAAAGAAGTTTGAGAGGTGTCCATGAAAAAAGATATGTAGATATAAACGTGTGAAATTAGGTATGTGAACGTGAGTAGATGAAAGTATACAAATGATATGTGAAAGGTAGATAAGATAGAAGAGAATAAAAGAGGTAGATAGATGCAAGAGTAGATGTTGAGAAAGAGATTCATTTATTTATACAAGGTGTTTCCTAACTGCAGAGGGTAAAAAAACACGGTAATTATAAAATATCATGAATGTCCTAGAAATGATTTGGTACATTCATTTGAACTTATAAGATGCTCATTTAGCCCTACCTAGATTGATATTATTAGGGCCAGTGGTTATATCAGTGGGCACCACATCTAAACAATATTGTAGTAAAAGTACGCCACTGACTTTTTTTCGCAGATTTTTTTAGAATAAGCAGCTGAAAATAAACCTTTTCTTCATATCTAGTTTCGTTTTCGAGAATAAACAATTAACATAATAAAACCAAAAAATAAAAATATTAACAATAGAGATATTACAGTAAATGAGCAAAATGTCCACATTCTGATAAAATACACGACCGCATTCGATTTGTCATTGATTATCTGACTTTAATACATTGAAATTGTCAATTATTCGATTCGTCAAGTCATTCACATCTACTACAGGAGTTTTATAAACAATATCCTTCAGGTGACCCCATAAATGGAAATCTAGAAAATTCATATCAGGACTGCGAGCTGGCCAATGTTGAGGTCCTACACATCCAATCCAGTAATTATGGTTGGTGATGTCAAGATGCTGACGAGCATAAACCACATGTTGCCTCTTATAAGTATGAGTACTTCTTACAAAATGGGTAAATCATCTCGCAAAAATTCCGTGCAGGATTCACTGTTGATCTTTCTGTTAAAAAAATAGGCCAATTAGGTAGTCACCAATAAGTAATTCCTACCCAAACGTTCAGCGAAAATTGGTGCAGAAAATGGTTTTTGTGAAAGTTCATAATAGCATTTTGTGAAAAATTTGCCTCGTCCGTAAATAAAATATTTGGTAAAAAATTATTATTGTGTTCCATCATACAAATCTACCACCTACAAATCATTAATCTTAGATGAAAATCCCGAGGCAGTAGAGCTTGGACCGGCTGTATGTGATATGGGCATGGAAGGTTTCTTTTTAGAACTTACCAAACGGTTTTTGGGCTGGCAGCAAGTATAATTTTTTCTAGTTCAGGCGTTGTTACCTTTTCTGGTCTTTCACCACCCGCATTTTTATTGAAACTTCACACAATCTAAACATTTTAGCACAAGGAATTACTCTGTTAGGATATCAGTTCGTGGTAAATTATCCGTGCTTCTGCCGAATTTCCATTTGCTAATCCATAAATAAGGCGCATGCCAGTCATTTCAGTGTAAGTAAAATTATTCATGATGGAATCGCTGCTAATTGGCAACTCTGAATTTTACTGCTTTGATAATAGATGTTGTCACAAAGAACTGAAGTTTAGAGCAACAACGCACATATGTTCATAGGAATTTTTCTTCTTAAAAAGGACCTAACGAATCACCCCCTGCAGTTGGGACCGTATTAAGGAAACACTCTGTATAAGGACATGGCAATTTATGTAGACGTAGCTTTATTAAATTTTTCCACTTCTACATCCTGTTGAAAAAGATGCACCACCTTTCTGAAAGCTCTTAATAATGAATATTGAGTTTGAGCAATGATTTTTGTTTTCATCATTCCAGTCGCCAGGCCCTTCGAATGCACTTCATGCCCGAAGACTTATGTCCACGAAACCCAACTAGCCCTCCACATTAGAACCCATACCGGCGAACGACCGTTTCGGTGTTCGGTTTGTCAGCAGTCTTTTGCCCGCAGCAGCAACCTGAGCGTCCACATGAAAATGCACGTGGGTCACGACCAACTTTATGCTTGCAAGATGTGCGAGAGGACCTTCTCTCGAAAAGCTCATTTGGATATTCACGTTCGCACCCATACGGGCGAGAAAAACTTCCATTGCACCACTTGTCTCAAGAGCTTCGTCAACAAACAGAACTTGGCCGCCCACATGATGCTCCACACGGGAGAGAGGCCTTTCGTCTGTCCCGAGTGCTCGAAAGGTAGCTATCAATATGTCGACACTCCCAACGAACAAAGACGTAACTCATTTTTCATAATTTTTCAGGAGAGCCAAAATACTGAAATTTTTCTTCAATATTTAAATTGAAATCAACTTTTTTTCAAGTAGATTTCTTCGTAACTACTTGGTCTAGAGATACGGCTTTTTTATCGTCAGCATCAGTTTTTTAAGCTGAATATGCCTACACCTATAACTAAAAATAGCTGTAACTTTAGTTACGGCTTTGTTCGTTGGGGGTATCGATGTTATTCTACTACTTTACTAAAAAACTGTATTCTCTCTAACGCGCGCTTTCTCTCTCGCTCACGCTCTACCTCTCTCTGTTTTGGACGCTCTCTCTCTCTCTGAAGGACGCTCTTTCTCTCGGACGCTCTCTATCTCCGGTGCTCTCTCTCGCGGAAGCTCTCTCTTTCGGGCGCTCTCTCTCTCTCTCGGACGCTCTCTCTCTGGGGTGCTCTTTCTTTCTCTCGGACGCTCTCTCTTACACACTGTTTTCCCTGTAGCGGTACTGGAACTCTCCTGGTTTATCTACTAAAAGCATTTTTTTCCTCGCTTGGTCTGTAAATAGCCATTCTTATCGGGAGGTTTAGATCGACAAATAAACAGAACTGAATACGGCTCGATTTGTAGGTTTTTCCCGAAAGGCTCACCTCGTGGTCCACATCAAGATGCACAAGGGAGAGAATCCGTTCCAGTGCAAGATCTGTTCGAAAAACTTTTACGACGTCTACAGCCTGTCGAGGCACGAGGGGAAGCAGGCGTGCGGAAAGGCGCTCGAATGCGAGATTTGCGCCAGGAAATACACGAGGTTGAAAGATTTGGAGGCGCACATGAGACTGCACTCGGGAGAAAAACCGTTCAAATGCGAGTTTTGCCCGAGGACTTTCTACCGCAGGTGTCTGTTGAACGATCACGTGAAATTTCACAAGCCGAATAAGCTGTACGACTGCGAGTTTTGCCCGAGGAGTTTCCCGCATAAAGGTATGTAGTTACAGAGAAGTTTTTGTTGTATGTCACTTATTGAATAATTCATTACATGCGGTTCAAGCCTCAATGTATGACTGCATAGCTGTATCTAACATCTTATGGAATCGCCCCCATAACTTCCGTATTTTTGCAGTAGAATTCTGAATTGTATTTTTTTAACCTTCCTTTTGCGAGTTACTAGGAACTGTTTCTACATAAATTGCAGTGCTACCTAGTAATTTCCACTCATAGTCGAAGTCAAAATATACTTTACTGTCGGAAGTTATAAATATATAATATATAATACAGATTGCGAGGGAATCTGCCGATTTTGTATTTTTCACGATTTTCAGGGAGTACTACTTGGGAATTTTTTTCGATTTTTCGAATAATTTTATTTTACATCGATTGACTCGCAGTTCACAGATTATTCTATTTTGATCATTCTGAATCGATTGACCTTCGTAGAATTGCTCTATCTTTAACAGTTCTGCCAAGCCAGAGGAAAATTTCCACTTATTAATTTCCCTCTACGCAGGGAAATTTGCGAAGAAATTAGGTTTTTGTCATAGCAATATGTCAAAATGCAGGCCTCTGATTGTCTAAAATTAACTGGTATAAAATGTTCACTACAATACATGTATTTTAAATTTCATCTACTTTATATAATTTTTATAGTTTTTAACCATTTGCAATCTTTTCAGACATTGCAATTTTTTGTACATTTTATTTCTCATCTATTTGACATATTATGACATTGTGTTTGTAAAAAGAGTTCTTTATTCTTTGTCGATAAACATATTATATTATAAATATTTAAGCTTCTTGACTGTGATTTCAGCATTAGTGCTTTCCAAAGCTTTTCACAGTTTTGGAATACAGCAACAACAAACTCATTATTTATTGTCTATTGCTATCTTCCGCTTGGATATCTTGAATGTTATGTATTGTTTTCGGTCTCCCAGTCAGGTGTTTGAGGATATAATGAAACTACCAACTGATAGGTGGCGATTTAATTATGATACTGAAAAGGGGAAACAAAATATCTATTCGAAATCTGTTGTTTGGAGTGGTGCAAAAAACAGGATAGTTTATAGATACAAACTATATTTGGTGATGAAATTCGAGAATCGAGATTATTCAGTTTGTGAAATATGTTGAAATTGCAAAGAACTATTTTGTATTGAGTAGAAACCTTCTGCATGTTTTCGTAGTTCCTCTTAGTTTTCAACTAAAAACGCTAGATGACTCTAGTGTTTTCCTCCAATGCCGATTCCACAGGCATTGACTAACTATCTTTGACTCTTCAAACAATGAGTAAACTATAGTTTGGATTATTTTTTGTTGCAGGCACTCTCAACAGACACTTGATGTCGCACACCGGCGAAAAGCCTTTCGCGTGCCCCAGATGCCCCAAGGCGTTTCGAATGAAGGACGATTTCAACGCACACTCGAGGAAGCACGACGGCGAACAGCCGTATCTGTGTAAGTTCTGCGGGCGTTCGTTCGCCTCGAAAGGTACTTGGAGAGCGCACAAAAAAACCCACTCCGGAGACAGGCCGTTCGGCTGTCACGCCTGTTCGAAAAGCTTCTCTCAGAGCAGCGACTTGGACGAACACATGAAAATACACTTGCTGAGCAAGAAGATACAGTTCGCGGGGACGGAGGCAAACGAGGCTGAAGGGTGTCCTCTCGCTTGATTTTTTTTGGACGTGAAACGCTCGATATTCTTCATTTTTTGTCAATACGGTCTCAATTGAATTATGGGGTTCTGGCTTGGGGAGGAGTCGTGAAATCCGAAATCTTGAGGTCCTCCAGAAATGGTTTTTGAAAATCATATACATATATACGAGGATATATTGAAAAATTCTTAGCCTACTATAGAACCAAAGAAAATTTCAATGTCAGAATATTTTATTACTCAACATATTCTCCTCTTAATTGGATACATTTATTACAGCAAACCTGCAACGTCTCTAGACCTTTCAAAAAAAATGTTTCTTCTTGCTCTGCAAACCAGACCTCCACAGCTTTTATTACCTCCTCGTTGGAAGAAAATTTACGACCTTTTAAACTTTTTTTCAGTCGAGGAAAGAGATGAAGTCGGACGGAGCCAAATCTGGTGAATAAGGGGGGTGTTCTAGTAATTCAAACCCTAAATCACGAATTTTTTGTGTGCAGGGGCTTTGTCCTGCAAAAACAAAACACCTTTGGATAGCTTTCCGCGTCTTTTCTCTTTAATTTTTTCCCATAGAGTGGTCAGTAATGTCGAATAGTAATCTCCAGTTATTGTTCTACCCTTATCCAAAAAATCAATCATGATTATTCCATGGCAATCCCAAAAAACTGAAGCAAGAACTTTTCCAGCAGATTTTTGGACACGAAACTTCTTAGGTCTTGGAGAACCGGAGTGTCGCCATTCCATCGATTGTTGCTTTGTTTCTGGATCGTAGAAATGTACTCAAGTCTCATCCATAGTAACAATTCGGTTTAAGAAGTCTACATCGTTTTCAAATCGAGCACAGATCGAACGCGATGCTACTACCCTTGCACGCTTTTGGTCAACATTAAAAAATTTGGGGATCCATTTTGCAGCAATTTTTCTCATGTCCAAATTGACGTGAACTATATGATGAACGCGTTCGTATGAAATATTTAGTGCTTCAATTCGACGGTCTGTTGAAAATCATGTCATGAACTGCATCGATATTTTCGGGGACTGACACAGAAACTGGTCTTCCCGATCGGTCATCGTCTTCAATGGAAAATTTACCTCTTTTGAAGCTTGCAGTCCAATTTTTCACGCTCGCATACGAAGGACATTGATCACCAAGGGTATTAAGCATATATCTTCGTAAATCTGCTTACCTCTCAACCCTTTTAAATACAGGTACTTGATGATGGCTCAATACTCCAAATTTTCGATTTTCACAATTTCAGTGGACATATTTTTTCTTTTAATTTATTGCGTAACTCTGGTTTACTTGACACTGACACTTCTAATAAGTAATTGTTCGTTGCTATGGTAACGCAATATTTTGTTTATGCAGGGAACTGGTCTAGGCTAACTAGATATCAATACATCCTCGTATTTCAAGGGCGTATTCCTGGGGTCAAAATGAAGAATTTTTTTTCCTATAAACGTGTCCTAAAATGGTAAAGGTAAGTTTATCGAGCCCCGCCTTAGAATTTGAAAAACAAAACAAAAATATTTCATTAAAAAAAATTACACAAAATGCCTTCTTATTGACAACTTTTTTTTAGAAGCTAATCTACCTATTTCCACAATTTCGACGCTAATTTCACAATTACAAGCATCAAATGGTGGAACTTCCACGAGAAGCAACCTTTTTTCGCTGTCATCCTGACTGTCTTCAATTTACGCACCTTTGTCACATGACAGACCCTTTAAATTAACGTGGACTCGTTCAAGGAGAGTTCAATGACGATCATTCCATTTATATCTATTGCACTGTGAAGTCGCCCAATGAAGCCTTTTGTAAAATCTTCAAATACCGATGACGTGTCTCAAATGAGATCGTACAGACTATAATCAAATAGGATCTTGGACATGGTGACTTCCTACGAAGTGGTTCCGAGCTTCTGCATCTCATCGGAGCAGAGTAGGCCTTATTCCCGAGTCGGAACCCACTCAATCACGAGTGTTCGATATCTGAAGCTGCTAGTACCGATAAGTTGACCCACGGCTGCCCCTAGTGAGCAAAACATGAAGCATTCCTCTGAAGCGACTTGGTTCAGTAAATGAAACGACATCCAATACAAATATTACTTTTAATAAAAATAATAAATTACATCATCCGTTTAATAACTTTCTAGAACACATACTGTTTGCAAAGCGCCCTCAAAAAAGTACTCTTCCTCAAATTGCTGGCCTCCCTCTGTATCTCCTCGTTATTACTTGAATTCAATTCCAACAATCCAATCACCTAAAGGATAAATATTTAAATAGTTATAATAATATTCGAATTAGTTATACATCAGGTGGCAAATCACAGCGTAACATTCTGAGATCTGAAGATATTCACTTCAACTGTGCACTCTTGAAACAAGTTGGAAATTGAAATAACAAAGTGCGATAATAGTGCTCATTAATCCATTACCTATACTAAATGTTAAAACAGGAATTTTCACACAGACAGCATTCTCAAACTATGGATCAAATTCATTCACAATCATGCAGCCGCCATTTTGCCGTATCAATTTATTTTCAAGGAAGTGAATGCTCTTTAAAGCTATTCAGCATAACCTCTCATTATTCGAGATACAGCAACTAAAATGGAATAAAAAAAAGCCCCTTAGACCAAAACTGACAAATTCCAATGGTGTTCAAAAGTATAGTAAAAGTAAAGTCCAAAACCTCGATTACTCGATTAAAATTACTTGTTTCCCTTCAAGTTTGCCCCTAACGAATTGGCGCCCAACGTGTGGCGATCTCACCATCCATCTTGCGTAAATGTTATTTCCCTACCTGCTTGACACAGGTTTTCCTAATTATGTGATAGTTCTCGAGTTATTTTAAATTTTTTGCGAAAAAGTAACAATTTTTGAAAAATTAAAAATTTTGAGGAACTTCTCTGTTCTGCTGTAGCTCATCCTCTGAAAACGTTATTTGAGAGCTCTATGAGCAAGTAAATTTTTCGGGCAAAAAAAAGAAAGAATTTCTTCAAATCAGCCCCAGAGGAGCAACTAAATGCGCAGAGTTCGAAAATGCAGTCGGTTTTCATATAAGAATTATGATTACCGTTCAAAAATGGTAGTTTTTGATCTCAATACAACGCCATCTCTCAGTCAGTAGCTGAAGTAGGCCGACATAAATTGTTACTCTTTCGCTGATCTTCCAATTGAAAATTCTTTGGTCAAAAAAGAGACGTTGAATCATTTCAAATCGCCCTTGTAGGAGCTCGTCAAGCAGAATTCAGATATGCAATGAGTTTTCCTAAATCTCTGATAGTTTTCGATTTATTTCGATTTTTGAAAAATCGAAAATCTTGAGGAATTTCACTATCCTACTGTAGCTCTTTGTCTGAAAACACGCTGTTTTCAATTTCAATGTAAATTTATGGACCATTCAAGAATAAGCCCTTTGAACATATTTTGGCAAGAAAAAACTAGAATTGCTTCGAATTGGTCTTAAAGTAGCATCTCGAGACGCATAATTCCGAAATGCAGTCGTGTTTATATTTCTCCCATAGTTCATGAGAAATAACCGTCAAAATGGGAATTTTTGATCCTCACACACCGCCATCTCTCAGTCAATAGCTGAAGTAGGCCAACATAAATTGTTACTCTTTCGCTGATCTTCCAATTGGAAATTCTTCGGTCAAAAAAGAGACGTTGAATCATTTCAAATCGCCCTTGTAGGAGCTCGTCAAGCAGAATTCAGATATGCAATGAGTTTTCCTAAATCTCTGATAGTTTTCGATTTATTTCGATTTTTGAAAAATCGAAAATCTTGAGGAATTTCACTATCCTACTGTAGCTCTTTGTCTGAAAACACGCTGTTTTCAATTTCAATGTAAATTTATGGACCATTCAAGAATAAGCCCTTTGAACATATTTTGGCAAGAAAAAACTAGAATTGCTTCGAATTGGTCTTAAAGTAGCATCTCGAGACGCATAATTCCGAAATGCAGTCGTGTTTATATTTCTCCCATAGTTCATGAGAAATAACCGTCAAAATGGGAATTTTTGATCCTCACACACCGCCATCTCTCAGTCAATAGCTGAAGTAGGCCAACATAAATTGTTACTCTTTCGCTGATCTTCCAATTGGAAATTCTTCGGTCAAAAAAGAGACGTTGAATCATTTCAAATCGCCCTTGTAGGAGCTCGTCAAGCAGAATTCAGATATGCAATGAGTTTTCCTAAATCTCTGATAGTTTTCGATTTATTTCGATTTTTGAAAAATCGAAAATCTTGAGGAATTTCACTATCCTACTGTAGCTCTTTGTCTGAAAACACGCTGTTTTCAATTTCAATGTAAATTTATGGACCATTCAAGAATAAGCCCTTTGAACATATTTTGGCAAGAAAAAACTAGAATTGCTTCGAATTGGTCTTAAAGTAGCATCTCGAGACGCATAATTCCGAAATGCAGTCGGTGTTTATATTTCTCCCATAGTTCATGAGTAATATGCGTCAAAATGGGAATTTTTGATCCTCACACACCGCCATCTCTCAGTCAATAGCTGAAGTAGGCCAACATAAATTGTTACTCTTTCGCTGATCTTCCAATTGGAAATTCTTCGGTCAAAAAAGAGACGTTGAATCATTTCAAATCGCCCTTGTAGGAGCTCGTCAAGCAGAATTCAGATATGCAATGAGTTTTCCTAAATCTCTGATAGTTTTCGATTTATTTCGATTTTTGAAAAATCGAAAATCTTGAGGAATTTCACTATCCTACTGTAGCTCTTTGTCTGAAAACACGCTGTTTTCAATTTCAATGTAAATTTATGGACCATTCAAGAATAAGCCCTTTGAACATATTTTGGCAAGAAAAAACTAGAATTGCTTCGAATTGGTCTTAAAGTAGCATCTCGAGACGCATAATTCCGAAATGCAGTCGTGTTTATATTTCTCCCATAGTTCATGAGAAATAACCGTCAAAATGGGAATTTTTGATCCTCACACACCGCCATCTCTCAGTCAATAGCTGAAGTAGGCCAACATAAATTGTTACTCTTTCGCTGATCTTCCAATTGGAAATTCTTCGGTCAAAAAAGAGACGTTGAATCATTTCAAATCGCCCTTGTAGGAGCTCGTCAAGCAGAATTCAGATATGCAATGAGTTTTCCTAAATCTCTGATAGTTTTCGATTTATTTCGATTTTTGAAAAATCGAAAATCTTGAGGAATTTCACTATCCTACTGTAGCTCTTTGTCTGAAAACACGCTGTTTTCAATTTCAATGTAAATTTATGGACCATTCAAGAATAAGCCCTTTGAACATATTTTGGCAAGAAAAAACTAGAATTGCTTCGAATTGGTCTTAAAGTAGCATCTCGAGACGCATAATTCCGAAATGCAGTCGTGTTTATATTTCTCCCATAGTTCATGAGAAATAACCGTCAAAATGGGAATTTTTGATCCTCACACACCGCCATCTCTCAGTCAATAGCTGAAGTAGGCCAACATAAATTGTTACTCTTTCGCTGATCTTCCAATTGGAAATTCTTCGGTCAAAAAAGAGACGTTGAATCATTTCAAATCGCCCTTGTAGGAGCTCGTCAAGCAGAATTCAGATATGCAATGAGTTTTCCTAAATCTCTGATAGTTTTCGATTTATTTCGATTTTTGAAAAATCGAAAATCTTGAGGAATTTCACTATCCTACTGTAGCTCTTTGTCTGAAAACACGCTGTTTTCAATTTCAATGTAAATTTATGGACCATTCAAGAATAAGCCCTTTGAACATATTTTGGCAAGAAAAAACTAGAATTGCTTCGAATTGGTCTTAAAGTAGCATCTCGAGACGCATAATTCCGAAATGCAGTCGTGTTTATATTTCTCCCATAGTTCATGAGAAATAACCGTCAAAATGGGAATTTTTGATCCTCACACACCGCCATCTCTCAGTCAATAGCTGAAGTAGGCCAACATAAATTGTTACTCTTTCGCTGATCTTCCAATTGGAAATTCTTCGGTCAAAAAAGAGACGTTGAATCATTTCAAATCGCCCTTGTAGGAGCTCGTCAAGCAGAATTCAGATATGCAATGAGTTTTCCTAAATCTCTGATAGTTTTCGATTTATTTCGATTTTTGAAAAATCGAAAATCTTGAGGAATTTCACTATCCTACTGTAGCTCTTTGTCTGAAAACACGCTGTTTTCAATTTCAATGTAAATTTATGGACCATTCAAGAATAAGCCCTTTGAACATATTTTGGCAAGAAAAAACTAGAATTGCTTCGAATTGGTCTTAAAGTAGCATCTCGAGACGCATAATTCCGAAATGCAGTCGTGTTTATATTTCTCCCATAGTTCATGAGAAATAACCGTCAAAATGGGAATTTTTGATCCTCACACACCGCCATCTCTCAGTCAATAGCTGAAGTAGGCCAACATAAATTGTTACTCTTTCGCTGATCTTCCAATTGGAAATTCTTCGGTCAAAAAAGAGACGTTGAATCATTTCAAATCGCCCTTGTAGGAGCTCGTCAAGCAGAATTCAGATATGCAATGAGTTTTCCTAAATCTCTGATAGTTTTCGATTTATTTCGATTTTTGAAAAATCGAAAATCTTGAGGAATTTCACTATCCTACTGTAGCTCTTTGTCTGAAAACACGCTGTTTTCAATTTCAATGTAAATTTATGGACCATTCAAGAATAAGCCCTTTGAACATATTTTGGCAAGAAAAAACTAGAATTGCTTCGAATTGGTCTTAAAGTAGCATCTCGAGACGCATAATTCCGAAATGCAGTCGGTGTTTATATTTCTCCCATAGTTCATGAGTAATATGCGTCAAAATGGGAATTTTTGATCCCAACACACCGCCATCTCTCAGTCAGTAGCTGGAGTTGGTTCACATACGTAGGGGTACAATGCCGTTTCTAGCCCACTAGTACAAAAATCGCCACTCCGATTCTGCTCTAGCTCGTTGTCTGTTTCAAATTTGAGAGCTCTAAAGAAATGTACATTTTAGGACCATTCAAGAATAACTCTTTTTTTTAGAATAAAATTGCTTCAAATTGGCCTTGAATGGGCATCTCTACATGCAGAATTCAGAAATGCAGTCGGTTTTCATGTATCTGTTATGATTCTCAAGTTATTACGGTTCAAAACTGTGAATTTTTTAACTTTACACACCGCCATCTCTCAGTCAGTAGCTGAAGTAGGTCAACATGAGTAGGGGTACAACGCCGTTTCTAGCTCACTCGTACAAAAATCGTCACTCGGTGGCGCTGCAGCATTAGGAAAACGAAACGTTCGCACAAAAGCTTGATCCAATTTGTGGACGTTTTACATGCGTTTCAAGCTCTTATGTGACGTTGAATTTAGTAAGTATTACTTGAGTAGAGCAGCCTATACACTGGACTTTCCCAATAAGAACATATATTGTTATTATTAATACCTGTATGGCGCACTTCCTCCTCTGGTACTCCCCCTTCTTGTGGTGCGTGTGGATGAGGTACTCCAAGATGCTCGTGTCCCAGAAACAGTGGTAGTACGCGTCGACCGCGTCGCTGCTGGTTTTTTGGTCGGCCAATATGCGGAACGCCAAAAGGTAGTCGGTCTCTTCGAGGAATTGGCAGAGCACCGCGGCCTGCGTGTGACAGCCGAGCGTCGTGCAGCACTTTATCATCCTCCTGAAGACGTGGTCGTCGTGGTGGACGGGGATGTTGAAGTAGTCGTGCGATATCAGCAGCGACTTGAGGTAGTAGCTCAGGGACACCCTGTAGTGACCGTTAGCTGAAGAAATTACGTATAATATAGTACTTTTATTGGCAGATAGATGGCACTCCTTCATTTCGTATCACTCCGATTTAAATACCTCGCGTTCGTCCCCCATCAAATTCAAAGATTTTATTTAATTCAAATATTGTGCACATTTCATTTGTCCCTATTCATTTACTAAAATCCAAATTTTATTTTTTCGGCCTTCACAGCACCGTATTGAAAAAATGAAGATCAGCACAGCCAGTTGTATAAAAGGAAATGGGCCGTCGGTAGTCCATTCCTCGGTTTCAACGCCAAGCCGACCTCTAAACCCCCGAAAGGAAGACACTTGAGCCGGCCCCCACGGTCTTGGTGGGCAGGTCCGTAAATATTTCAAGATCAAGTTGGTTTTGGGCAAATCCACGCCTCCTGCAAAGCTTATGCGTGGGTTTGATGATATTATACACAGAGACTGGACCGAATTGATCGATGAAGATAGCAGTGTAATTCCCAGAAAAAGCTCACGGCAAAAACCGGGTTTAGAAATTGGTCTTATTTATACTCTTGGCTGCCCCTTTATGGTACCGGATTTTCGTAATGCTCTTGGAATAACACCAGAGATTGATAGATAAAAAAAAGTCGTTAATGGATCTTTGCATTTACAAAAAATTAATTGTAAAACTCGTTTCAATCGATTGTTAATAGTCTAAAATCTATTTATCAACGACTGCCACTCTACTCTTTTCATTTAAGAAAAATATCACATTTCGAAATGTGCCTCTGACGTCACGTTCATCGGAAACATCCCCCACCATAATCCACATTCCGAAAGGAAATATAGCTACTGGTTGATTATAGGCTATCGAGAAATAATTGAAACTGTCACATCGAAAATTTTTACGTGAAAGACATTTTTCATATTATTTGTAACTTTCAAATTTTCTGAACGACCCTGCCTTTTGATGAAAAAGTATTGTTGGCAACACCGCAAATTATAATAACAGTTCTTATGGAACAAAAGTTGTTATTAGCACAGAACACATTCAGTTTATTTGAATTTTCACTGGGGTTCAGACAAACGGGTACAAAGCACTTTTTAGACATTTCCCGGTTAAAAGGAATACAGAAATTACTTAACAAAAACAACAAAACTTTGAATTTGAAAATCGCATTTACCTCCAGCATACAAATTTGATCTACTAGCATCTATCTTGTATCACATAAGGTAAGCAAATGAGTTGAACAGAGAAAAACAATTGTATCAAATGACAACTATCATAGAACACAATCCAGATGTAATGATAATTTGTGATTTCATGGTGGACAACTTATACGACGTTGCCAAGTTTACTTTTGATGAACGTGACGTCACGAAACCCCTTCATTACAAATCAAAGAAAAACTGGCGGTCAGAAAAAATAAATAAAAAATCCCAAGTGATATTAGCCTATATATGTTCTAATTACAGTGTTTTCTCATAGTCTGTGGAAAGGTCTAATTATTAATTAATTATTATGGCGAAGAAATAGGAAGAATTGCCATTTTTCGAAAAATAAAGGTTTTTTAAGAAAAGCAATTGATTTTAACCATTGGGAATATATGGTGAAATATGTAGAGCCTTAGTTGTCGCTTCTTAGGGATCGATAATATATAGGGTGTTCCATTTGAAATGAGAGAGATTTTGCACATTTTTTTTACAATGTACGGCATGCTGTTTTTCGCACCCTGTATATCACAGGTCGATTATAGATATATCGTTTGAGAGAGTCACCAATGTTCAACATTTTACCAAAAATGAATTTCAATGGGACTTTGTAAAACTTTAAAATTTCTAATATTATGAGGGACGATTAAAAAAAATTATTTCCGACACCGATACATGCTCTAACAGGTCACTACATCTTTTATGAAAGTAACGGAGATATAACGGCTCATAAAATGACTCTAATCTTTGGGGGCAAACACAAAAAATCACCAGCAAATATTCAAATATATATAAATGAACACAGGACCACAGAAAGCTCCAAAAGAAGACTTTCCGAAACGGTTTTTGAGAAAAGTGACACGACACTCACCAAAATTTATGTCTCCCATAAGTCTCAGCCAAGCGACATTCGTGGGATACTCTTTGAGACCATGAGTCACTATCTCCGACAAAAGTTCACATACCGACACTGAACTGTACGAGTTTGCGCTGAAAAAAAATTAATTTCCCTTTTACAATGACCATCGAACATTAAACACTCCCTCCAGTATTTGCAAGATCCCCCTCGTTGGGCACACCGCTGAGTCGACACCATCATTTTGTAAAAAAAATAATACCGGCAATACTCACTTGCTCACAACGGCTGGCCACAAATTGGCGTAATCGACCTGGAGTTCCAAGCCACACTCGTCTTTGAGGATATTGAACAGTTTAGTCAAAAGAGAAATCACCACCGACAAACACCAGGAATCCTTCAATTTGAAAAACACCGACATCAAGTTGCTCTTCAAATTCGATATGTCGTTGTAGCCGGAAGAATTCCGTTTCGACTGTGGATTCGAAAGAAATACGGGAAGCACTGGAAGCATAAACTGGGTAAAGAAAAAGCAACGTGAAGCCAAAAGTTCTCACTTACCTATGTCCCAGAGGTTTTTCGACAGCTTTTTAGTGCCCTTTTGCTTGACAATCTCTTGACAAGCCAGTGCGATGGCCGATGTTATCTCAAAAGTGGTCCACCTCTTCTCTAGATTAACGAGGAAATCCCACCGAGCGAGATTTAGCAGGCATATGGCACACTGTTCGACAATTTCTGTTCTGGGAATCACGGACTCGCTGGTCTGCAGACAGACTTCGCAAGCGTCAGCCAGAGCATTCCTATCTGAAATTTTTTTTCATTATGTAAGAAGTGCCTCAAGGATCAGTGCTTGACCCTGTAACCAAATAAAAATTAATTACTGTCACTTTCACAGTCTTACCTACTGTATTTTTCGGCCACTGGCTGAGGAGTTGAGCGATTTGAACCAACAGAATTTCCCAACTGACCAGTTTGAATAGTTTTGCTACATTCATATTGACGGTATGCAACTCCTTCTCCAAGATAATCAAGAACTCCAAGGACAAATTGAAATTTTTATTCAAAAGCTGCTCCTTTGACTTTGCCAAGATGACATACCCAAAATCTTGAAGAAACCCTAAAAGAGCAATTACAACTTTTATTATGCCTAAAAGGATCAATTCGTAAATAACAGAATTAGGAACAAATATGACTTCAAAATCGATGAAACAATCAATTGAGCATTAAAAAACAAATGCCACCACAAAAATAAGTACCAAACATCAAAATCCATCGTATAGAATTGCCCATTTTTTGTAAAATTCGTTAATTTGAAACAGTCATCAAAATTACTTCAGTTGATGACTACTCCTTAAAATCAATGACTTATTATAAAGATCATTATTATAAATAACTATCATTATTCAGAAAAAACAACGATGACTCATAAAGAACAATCGTGACTCTTAAAGAACAATAATTACTTATTAAAAAAATCATGACTCATAAATAACAATCAATACTCGTAAAAAACAATCATGACTCACGTATAACAATCATGACCCATTAATAAGAATTATGACTCATAAAAGCAATAATGATTCATAAAAAACATAATCAATCAATCAACTTTATTTCCCAAGAAACATTACAAGTTTATAGGAGGGATAAAAAAAATAGTAATAATAACAATCATGACTCATAAAAAACAATCATGACTCATAAAAAACAATCATGAGTCATAAAGAACAATCATGACTCAAAAAGAACAATCATTACTTATTGAAAAAATCATGACTCATAAATAACAATCAATACTCGTAAAAAACAATCATGACTCACGTATAACAATCATGACCCATTAATAAGAATTATGACTCATAAAAGCAATAATGACTCATAAAAAACATAATCAATCAATCAACTTTATTTCCCAAGAAACATTACAAGTTTATAGGAGGGATAAAAAAAATAGTAATAATAACAATCATGACTCATAAAAAACAATCATGACTTATAAAAAACAATCATGAGTCATAAAGAACAATCATGACTCAAAAAGAACAATCATTACTCATTAATAACAATCATAACATATGAATGACAATCATGACTCATGAATAAATATTATGACTCATAAATAACAATCATGACTCATATAAAAATGACTCATAAAAACAATCATGACTCATAAAGAACAATCACGACTCATTAATATAAATTAATTAAAATCGGTAATAAATGTTAGCAAAAATGATTAATAAAAAATAACTTGTAAATAACGAAAAAAATTTACAAGATATGGTTGGATGAATTCGTACGGATTAATAAAATGCAAAAAAAAATAGCCAGAAAATAATGTATGAAAAAGGACACATTAAAAGCCACCACTGTCAATGTAATGACCTGTTAAAAATATAACTCATTACCAACAAATATGCATTTGACTTGAATCATAAATATTAGCATCTGTCTGAATGACTCATGAAGAACTATCATGACTTGTAAAAAACAATCAAGACTCATAAATAACAATCATGACTCATAAAGATCTATCATGATTCATAAATAACAATCATGACTTATAGAGAACAATCATGACTCATGACTGTTATCGTCATGCATTACCAAAAAATTACTTTGTAGATTAAGAAAATGTGTTTGAAATGACTCATAGATGGTTGGATGATATGGTAAGAAGAAATAATGCATGAAAATGAGTCAGAAAATAGTTCGAAATTACTAATGTAGGAAAGGACCCATTCAGTGCAATAATTAACAAAATGACTCGTTAAAAACCACCAATGTTTATGTAATGACTCGTTAAAAATATGCTTCCAAGTCAATTGATTTGAATTTTGAATAGAAATAAATTGGAAAATTCGGTATTACCTCTAGGCAGAGACTTCAACACACTTTGTAAGGGAATCGGCAGTTCCCACTGGGGATTGATATTCCAAACACTGGGTCCCAAGTTGATTGCAGCTAGCTTCACCAAAAGTGACCTGATTTCATTATGATCATTGGTGGATATCAGCTGTTTTTGCAGCTGTTTTAACTCCTGCTGGTGTTTTCCTAAACAGAAATTCTCTTTAATGAAAATCTTCAGAAGTTTGAGTAGTAGTTTTTTGTGGATCAACGCTGGTGAACTTACTCCTTTTGCCAAAATCTGACACTGATTCTGTTTTGATTAAACATTCCGGGATGTCTAGTTGATTTTCAGCACCTTTTATGTACTCTATATCGAGTTTGTCCAACATTTTTGACAGCTCTTCGTTGGACTGAATTTTTTCCAGCAAGTCTGGAATGCTCTCATTCAAAAACAGCTCCATCAAGTATTGTTTGATGAGTTGTCTGTCTGATTGAGGAAAAAATCTCCAAGAAGACTGAACTCCCTGAAAAAGATTGTTTCCTATATTTATGATATAAATAATAGAATGATAAACTCTGTGTACTTTCCATGAGACTGACCTTACATTGATCCCACAATTTTTTCATACCAATTGGAAATTATATATTTTTTATTATCAGAATAACACATTTCAATAAAGTCTTCGTTTTGTGTCTAGAAAATAGCTTTGACTTTATTTCTCAAACGCTTTAACAAATGTTAGCAGCATTAACTCAAATATGAGAAAAACAAGTCCTAATGAAATAAAACAGAATGAAATGAAAAATGCTTTATATTCTATCTTGATTTCATGCGATTAAAAAAATAACTTTCACTCACCCAAATGAACAAATCAGCGTTTTTTAAAGATGTCAAGGAGTACTGATAAAAAGGTTTCCCGTCCAGAATACACCTAATAATATTGAGAATTTTTATCTTCTGCAGCAAGTCCCTGGCTACTGTGAAGGCGCCACTGGACAAAGCACCCTGTATGTTGAGTTCCAAATTCAGCCGGTGCATCAGCGGTATCTCTCTACGAACATTGTCTTGCTGAAGGATAGATGTAATTCCCTGTGAAGATTAAAAGTAAATTCAGCAAAGGACTATTCATCAAAATATAATTAATGCTTCAATTAATGCAGGTCTGGACTCTGTATATTGTAACAAATTGGAGCCAAATTGTAATAATAATAATGTTTTATTAATTTATTTTTTCTTCAGATAGGATGGGAAATGACCAAAATCAATCAAATTTCTTATGCACTACCGCCATCTATCGATGAATAGCCAAATGTCTATTTTCATGAATCACAAATCACCGAACCTTTCTAACAGGTCCTCACTGATGCACAACTGAGATGCTGTATTTAGTTTTTTTTCAATAAAATTTTGAATATTTTTTTGTCAATTTCAAAATACATATAAAGAATTGAATGAAAGGTGGAATTTAGGGAAAACTTGTAATTACTACAATATATTTTTGATATAATAATTACCAGAAAAATGATATTATTATCCGGGCTTAACCTAGAAACTGTTGTAAAAATCTTTCCTTTAAAAGTTCAGTCATCAGTAGAGGATCTGTTAAAAAGGTTCCATGATTTGTGATTCATGAAAATAGACATTTGACTATTCATCGATAGATGGCGATAGTGCATAAGAAATTTGATTCATTGATTTTTCTGCATTTTGAAAATGAGATCGGGTGATTCCCCATATAATATAATAATATTAATTATAATAATGTATTAATATAATCATATAATCAACCATACAACAGTTCTTACAGTTTGAATGAGAAGTAAACAGATAAATGAAATACCCTTACCATATATTGATTCACTATGGAGGAATTTAGTTGTTCCAAAAGACTCCCTTTCTGAATATCCGCCGATCCATGGCAAGCTTTGATGTAAACTTCAAGCATATCTTTATCGACGTCATAAAATCCGTTGACTTCCGGTATATCACTGAAGAGCTCCAGGCACATGGAAAAATGTTTTTTTGCCAAATCGTACTGTTCTCGATAGAAGAAGAACACTCCAAGATCGTAGTTGATCTGGGCTCTGAACTCACTTTTAGACAACTCCCGACTTTGGGACCAGTCAAATTCTATGCAATCGTTGGATTCAGTGGGGAGTTTGAAACAGTCGAATGTCAATAGGCTGGGAACGGTGTCCCATTCTAGGGAATCAGTGAGGAAGTTTACTGTTTTGTTGATGTTTTCTGGGCAGCAAATGATCGATTCGTCAGCAGGTGATATGTCGTTGATGCTGTAAATATAATTTCTGATAGGGACTTTCCAAAGAATAAATATATTTATTAAATAATTTATTGCCACTGAATACTACTTACCCATATCTTATTTGCCAATTTGACGTTATCCTGTGCATGGAAGTGTTCAATAGCCATCGATGAAACAACAAAAGTGCAAAAAGGTAGGGTGGTGAGGCTGTTTTGACGTCTTCGTCCTCAACATTGGGTATTTCTACAGTCTTTTTATCGTTGGTGAAGTACATGAGGTCTTGAAGTAGATTAATCTGAGTCTTGAATGGCAAATTTCGTACCTGAACTGCAAAAAATTATCTTATTAGATACATTCATATACGAAGTATCAAGTTTAAACAGACGATTTTTAAGCACAGAGTAGTATTTGATTACCTACCTAGATTCCATTTCAGGTAAGCTCCCACTTTCAGAGATAGTATTTTTAAAGCAACAGTCCGTGCAGGTGATTTGGATTTTCCAATATTGGTTTCAACGTGAATTATTTCTCCATTTTCAGTCTCGGGGTTGATTCTCAATGTTTCGGAAATAACATCGTAAAATTTGGTAATCAATTCCGAAGGTGGAGGATCTGAAACGATAACCCTTTTCAAAAGTCGCAAAATTTGTTGTCGGTTAGTTACCTGCTGTGGGCTTTCGCAAATGTCTCAAGAGCAAGTCTTGATCTAACAAGAATTCAAACCATAATATCGTTTCTGATGATATTGGGATAGTGCCCGGTCTAAGTAAATCCACTTCCATTGTTAATTGTAACAACAGGGAAATTGATCCTTTTCAAGAGAAATTATACTACTCCCTTAGTTTTATTTTCAGTTTCTGGTTTTAGATTTCTGTTGTGAGTTGTGACCAATTTTCCTTGAAATTTCAGGTTATGTTTATGTTGATAACTTCGTGTATGTGATGATTAGCCGTTTTCCATTTGAGAGTTTCAAGCAGGGCTTCTTATTCTAGCTTAATCATTGGGTAGAAAATGACATCTGATAAAATCCACCAATAGCAAGTATGGAATCAGATGCCCCGGTGCTTGAAACTCTTTAATGGAAAGCGGCTATTGTGACAAAGAGTAGAGGTTCTATACAGAACTAGAACCTCTACTCTTTGATTGTGATCCGCTTTCATTGCCACAGGGCTGCGGAGTAGCTCCGAGTAACATAAGACTTCATTTTTTATTCACCACCAACTGTGTTCCGTCTAGGACCGATTCAGATATATGCAAGCACATGAAGGGTTGTTGAAGCACGTGCGATTTACACGCATATGCACTTTTCATCTTTGTTCTTGAAAAGTGCATGGCCATTAACATAATGTTACGTTTTTATGACAAAGTCATATTTATTTGGTTCTGTGATAATGTTGACAATGCTGGAATAATATTATTTGAGCTTTTCAAATAATCCCGAGGTGTTTTTCACAGTATTTTTCATCATTCAAACTAGAACATGTCCTTGAACTTGAACACCTTGTGTTTTTCACGCACGCCGACAGGCACACTGGGCATGCATTTCTCATGTAAGGTTAAAAATGCAGAATGGGCACGCATGTATCTGAAATCTGTAGTGTTTTATCCTCAAAGCGTCATGGCGTCCGATGAAAGTCAGTCATCAAAAAGATCAAAGAAGAGTTGAAATGCTGGTTTTTACGTATACTGTATACTGATACTGAGATCACAGAATAATCTATGCTGAGATTATGTGCTTGTGCTATGTGCACAAGCAGCTAGACATTGTCCAGTACCAGTACTAGTAGACAACACTGCTAACGTTACGAACGTCTAACGAAAACGTTAGGTTCAAAGTACGACATGAATATACGGACTCTTGAACTCCATTCTCCCAGATTTGTTTTTGCCCAGTTGAAACTACTTCACCCAAAAACTGCTGTCTTTCGTTAGATAAACTAAACAGAAATGAGTGGCACCGTTACAAAACGCTTGATTGGAAAGGTAGCTGTTGTTACAGCATCTACAGAAGGAATTGGATTCGCCATAGCCCAAAGACTAGCTCAGGAGGGGGCGAAAGTCATAATAAGCAGTCGTAAACAAGCGAATGTTGAAGCGGCTACAAAAAAACTGGTGTCTCAAGGTCTAGAGGTGAAAGGTCTTACTTGCCACGTATCAAAACCTGAGGATAGGAAGAAACTTTTTGAAGAAGCAAAAAGACTTGGAGGTCTTGATATATTAGTATCGAACGCTGCAGCGAATCCC
The DNA here is from genome assembly GCA_958502065.1 of Chrysolina americana. NCBI lineage: Eukaryota > Metazoa > Arthropoda > Insecta > Coleoptera > Chrysomelidae > Chrysolina > Chrysolina americana. The sequence goes on along the minus strand of OY293411.1, from coordinate 2,550,312 downwards.
GCAGTCGGAGGTGTTCTGGACTGTTCTGAATCATCCCGGGATAAGATATTTGACGTCAATGTGAAATCGTCTTTCCTTTTAGCCAAAGAGGCATACCCGTTACTCAAGGAGAGCAAGGCAGGAAGGTTGATTTTTGTGTCTTCGATTGCTGGTATAAACCCTTCTGAACATTTGGGAGCCTACGCTGTGAGCAAATCAGCTTTGTTAGGACTAACCAAAGCAGCATCTCTTCAACTAGCTCATGACAATATCACTGTAAATTCTGTATGCCCAGGACTTATCAGAACCAAATTCTCAGATGCCATTATCTCGAATGAAGTGTTCGAGGAGGCTGCACTAGCAAATATTCCCTTGAATAGGTAAAATACTTATTCATATTCTTCCTTCAAGTATACTTTATTAATCAACATTGGTTGTAATATAAAATTTTATTTTATTTCAAGGGTTGGAGAAGCAAATGAAATTGGCGGAGCTGTTGCTTTTCTTGCTTCAGATGATGGATCCTATGTAACTGGGGAGAACTTGGTCATTGCTGGAGGAATGGCTTCAAGATTATGAGAATCTTATCTTACCTTGGCAAGGGTATCTTACATTCTTGTATAATATCACATCATACTGGTTTATTTTGCAAACTGAAACTTTAGTATTAAAAATTAAAAGCCTTTAACTTGTTTTCCATTGTATTTTTTGAGCAGAATACCTCGTACAAAAAGTAGAACCTAGTATAAGCCGCTTTCCAATTGCCACAGGGAGTACGGGAGTAGCTCGGGGTAGCTCCTGAAGTGATTTGACATCACGATAAATCATGTTCCAATTATAAAGTCAGGTGCGGTTTACTTCAGGGGTAACAAGCTCCAATGGGTGCTACTACCCCTCGCAATAGAGATTTCTAATGGATCTGGACACCCTAATAAAAAGAGACGAAAGTTCTTAATTTTTCCGTCCTTGTTGCCAGGGAATGTACTCTGTGATTGGTTACTATAAGGTCAGGGAGTATAAATGTAATTTTCAACTGTAGCTGTCATGTCATTCAAACTCCCCGCCATTATGGTAACTAATCACAGAGCGCGCCCCTGGCAACAAGGATGGAAAAATTAAGAACTTTCGTCTCTTTTTATTTGGGTGTCCAAATTCATTAGAAATCTCTATTGGAAAATAGGTAATAGCCGCTTTCCAATTGCCACAGAGAGTAGCTCCGGGTAGCTCCTGAAGTGATTTGACAGATCACGACAAATTATGTTCTAATTAAAACCCATTTATAAAGTCAAATTAAAATGCACCGATATACCGTAAATGTGTGATTAGGTACAAAGGTTAGCTCAACCAAAGAATATCTACATAGTAATGTAGTATAATGTGGCCCAACGCTGGACTCGTGATGATTAGAAATGTTTTATAGAATCGAAATGTGACGTCATATTCGAAATATCGGTACTATGCTTCCAATTTCTAACGTTCGAATATGACGTCACATTCTCGACACATTTCGATGCTATGAAACATGTCTAATCATCGGAGTCCCAGTGCTGAGGTCACAGCGGCAGTACTTGCGGTTTATTTGACCTATTTTCGTTAAAAAAATTAGCTGAGCCGAGTAGCAGCCGTGGACCTTGTGACCACTGAACTAAACTTCACCTGACTTTACAAATGCGTCAATTGAAAAGCGGCTATGAATGACAGATAAACGACTGGATAGAACCCGAATGGAACGAATAAAACGTAGCTAGTACTACCTTGTATTTTTTGTTATCATGCAGTTAAAGTCTTGTTCAGAGATAAGAGATAAGACATTTCCGTTCCCGCGTATCTCTTGAAGTGAAATCTGAAACTGACATTCATTTGTGAAATAAATTTAAATACGAATCCCATTCGTTTTAGGTGAGTTATTATTTAACAATCTTATTTCGGGTATTATAAATGAAAGTCCTTTTTTGATAAGAAAAGTTTATTTTTCCTTACAAAATCAAATATGCCTAGGCGAATAAAGGAAAATGTATTGTGTCTGACAGAGCTGTTCATTTTAGAGCCAAGGAAGATATCCCTGGACACAGTGATGGGTGTAGTTGTATAGCTTTCATTCTTCAAATCATTAGATTTTTGGTTTTGAAGGTTAATTTTCTGTTGATGATTCTCACATTTTTTTGTGTTCATTTTGACAAAGTTTTTATTGAATTATGTCAAGTTTTAAAATTTTCTAACTACATTCCATTTCACACATCATCATTATATTCTTCATCCTGGCTGTCAAGGATCGTGTTGAAGATATCTCTTTTCAGTTGGACAATTTTTCGAGGATTCTTGATGTTTCTCATTTCTGCAGCCATTGACCTGAAATATTGAAATACTATTTTAAACAAGTCCACAAATTTACATGTTTGCTCTTATGGTAATATTATAATTTGGCTATCGAGCTTCATTTGATCAAGAGAATATAGGAAAATTCCTTCCCTGGTATTAGGTTAGGTAAAATTCCATTAACTAGGTAGTTTGGTCTTCTGGACAAAAAATCTGAATTAAATTGTTGAGTGGTAACTGGCATTTTCTAACACACATTCCTACTGCAAAAAAAACATTTTAAAAACGACACTTTTTAGAAAAGACTCATTCTTTTTTTATGACCACATAAACAACAAATCTAGGCAAAATGGTTATTGACTTATATTCATGTTGAATTTAAATGGCTCCAAACGTTGGCCGTGCAAATATGCAGTGGTCAATTTTAATGTTTTTAAAAGAAGGCTGAATTTTTGTATGAACAATGCCGTATTCAGTAAAAAAACTAGTATAACATGCATAATTACATTTGGATTAACTTGACGGAATTTTACCGAGAAAAGAATAATGAAAATGTATTTTTTAATATAATCCTGGCTTTCTATGAAGAAGTCCTCAAGGCTGGCAAAAAGATTACCATTTATGTTCAAGCCCTTGTGGAATACTGAATTGATCTCTATGGTATTCTGCAACCTAATGGAATATTCTTGTTCCAGTAAGTATCATGAATGTATATAGTGAAGATATGTTCATCTTAATTACAACGCTTTCTATTATCTGAAATTTGATATGGTAAAAACCAGTGAATCAGAAAATTTTCAATGTTTCGAACATTTCAGTATATGACCGAAATATTATAGCTAGGAAGTCAGGCATACAAAAATTACACCTACATGGCAAAAGTATGAATGTCATCTTTTTCAAAGCGGGTTTCGTTATTACGGCGTTGTAGAGATCTGCTTGTAGTTGACCAAAATTCAGCCACGTCTCTATGCACACCCACTTTCCTCTTTTTGGGAATTACGACAGGCTCAGTAATTGATTCTTCACTAAGCTCAACAATAACTGCATTATCTTGAGCTTCCAGCTGTTCATCCTAAGGAAAAAAAATTGAATTTACACAATAAGTATTGGTCTATAAAAGTGCATCACAACTTGACTAACCATGTTCATGAAACTTTGTGTGGTACACTCCGATTCTTTCAGAAAAACTAGTTCATCATAGCACCACAGTTTCGGTTGATACACATCATCCCCGGTTTCACCCCTCTCACTGGCTTTGACCTTACTCCATTCTTTGAAGAATTGAGTCCTCAACGTATGTATTTTCGCTTTAATATCATTCAAATTCAGGCACTGGTTTGAGCAAAACTCAAATCTCATCAATTCACTTCTAATGTTTTCAAGAGCAGCTTGGCGATGTCTTTTATTTTTATAGTTCGGGTCTGCAACTTCGTATAAAACTGGATTATTCTGATATAACTCTATTAGTTCGATAGTTATTTCTTTGCTCCAAACGAATTTTTTCCTCATTTCACTATTGCAACTTGAACTTGCTTCCCCCATTCCGCTTTCAACGTTTTTGCATGAACGGACACAATCTTAAGAAACTCTAATGAAAAATTACCAACTATCATATCATGGACAAGAGTTATGCTGATTATCTACTTGTGTTTTATTTATACTGAACGATCAGAAACATTTGTCATTCTGAAATACTGATAAATAACAAAATAACAAAAAACAACAATCAAAACATAACCACTTGACAAGCGTCAAGCCGGACTCACAGAACACATAGAACACACAAGGTGTAAGTGTTCTGTGGTCGGTGAACACACAAAGTGTAAGTGTTCTATGGATGATGAACACACAATGCCGGAACCGCAGAATAATACCAAAGAACAGAATTATTCCGTAATCTACCGTGGTTGGGACTGTTCAATATTTAATACTGCAATTTCCGCATGCGCTTTGTATCCGCTCGTAGGTGTATCGACATACCTGCAAAATTGTGGATTCAAACTACTGATTCACGCTGATCAAACGCGAGACATTCGTCAGTTTGAGAAAACAAATTATACCGCGTTCTGCTTTCCAAAATTTCCGCGATACAGCCGCCGTCGGTTTTCTTATCAAGCTAAATTTCCATGAACAGAAGTTTCAAGGATTGACTAAAACAGTAGGTCCATTCATCTGTTACGAGATGTAAACCGCTTTCCAATTGCCACATGGAGTAGCTCCGGGTAGCTCCTGAATTACTTTGACAGATCATGCAAAATCATGTTACAATCAAACACCTTTTATAAAGTCAGATGTAGTTCACTTCAGGTTCAGTTCAGGGGTAACAAGCTCAATTGAGTGCTACTCCCCCTGGCAATTGGGAAGCGGTTTTATTATAATATACACCACGTTTTAAATCGATGCAAACGAATGTGTGATTGATATTTTGAATGGCAACACTGGACATTCTGCAAAGTAGCTCCGAGAGTAGTTTCTGAAGTAATTGAACCCATTTATATAATCACGTGAAGTTCAGTTCAGAGGGGATTCCGGGGACCATAGAAGACAGTTTTGTCTCTGTCTGTCCCATGATTATATCTGTACTGTCATTTCACTTATTTGATGAAAAGTAGAATTCAATGGTACACGGAATCCCACCACAGTGGCAATAAGCCGTACTGCACGTTACTGGGACTCCGATGATTAGAAATGTTTCATAGTATCGAAATGTGTCGAGAATGTGACGTCATATTCGAACGTTAGAAATGGGAAGCATAGTACCGATCATGAAAGAGGGGCGACACCACTTGACGGAAGACCATAAAACTAATAATGAAATATGGTGGATTACGAATCCAATCTTCCGCAATAAAACCTATACAATAGGTAAAGTCGTCGGCAAGTATTCAACAAAAAACAACTACTGCCCCCTACTACCATTGAATTATATTTGTTTAATACTTGTCAAAGTTTTTTACAAGAACCACTTTGCAATGCATTTCAAATATCAAAGCTGAAATTATTTTTCGATTTAATTGGGGGAACACCTCCGTACCGGTTTCATGGTCATTGCCAATCATCAGCGAAGGCTAGTTCGACCCAATTGAATCGAAAAATCCTTTCATCCTAATTGGAAATCCCTGAGACAAACACTGAGGTATGCGAATTCAGCGCCATCTCTGGGTTCCAGTTTAAAATGCACTCCGACTACGTGTCGACTTCAACATGAAGCCAGAAACATCATGAAAGAGGGGCGACACCACTTGACGGAAGACCATAAAACCGATAATGAAATATGGTGGATTACGTAATCCAATCTTCCGCAATAAAACCTATACAATAGGTAAAGTCGTCGGCAAGTATTCAACAAAAAACAACTGTTGTTGAATACTTGCCGACGACTTTACCTATTGTATAGGTTTTATTGCGGAAGATTGGATTACGTAATCCACCATATTTCATTCATAGTACCGATATTTCGAATATGACGTCACATTTCGATTCTATAAAACATTTCTAATCATCGGAGTCCGGGGGCTGGGTGCTACTCCGCGTGATGCTACTATGATTGAAAACATTCTTTATTTTCCAGAATAAGATGGCGCTACTTGTTAGTCTGGAGATATGCGGGGTGCGGAACTTCAGCCCCGACGATAAGCAAACGATCCACTTCAACTCTCCCGTTACAATGTTCCTCGGTAGAAATGGCTGCGGAAAAACCACCATCATCGAATGCATCAGATTCGCCCTCACCGGGAAGCTGCCCAGCGGATCGACCAAGGGGCAGGGTTTTTTGAATGACCCGCAAATGTCCAACAGGACGTCTACTACAGGTTTCAATTAAATTATTAAAATATTTTCTTATTTAACTGGCAATGTTATAGCGTGTGTAAGTTAGTAAGATCAAAAATATTGCGAGCGAATTAGAACCATAATTTCTCTTGTACTACAGATGAAATTTGGAGAAAATTCCGACGATGTCGGACGTCGAAAATGTCGGTGGGCTCGGATCTTATACTTGTAGAAAAAAAGTTGGGAAAACGCACCAAAATGAAGATTGTCGATTTTTTGTTTAAAATGATTGATTATAGTGCTTGTAATTGTGAAATATGAATTGATTGGCGTTTGAAAAAGGCTCCGATCGAGTAATACAATCTAGATAAGTAGTGATCGAATATTATTTTGAAGGTAACATCTTTTTATAATATTATTATTATCCCTCAATTCATGACATAGTTGCCATGTTGCAATTTTTAAAGGATACAATAAGCACGTCAGCTAGATTTTGATTTCTGTCGGGTATATTCATGGAAGCTAGAAATCAAAATATATCATTTTATAGGTAAGCTACCAGTGATGTAACTATCGAGAAAGGGAAACCGAATTGGAAAAGAGTAAAATGAATGAATTATTATGAAAAAACATGTCAATTAGAGCATCGGGTTTTCTCAAATTCATGTGGAGATTCTTCGATTATAATTTCAGGTTTCCATTCTATATTGGGTTTTCATTATTTGTGTTGTATTGAACCTCGCTATTTCTGTGAATAACTCATAACGCACGACACTGCCGGTGAGAAAAAAGGCTATTGTTATCTTCGTCTATAATAGGCCTCTCTCTCTCAGATGTCCCTTACAAGCAAAGTTCAAGGCGTGAACGACGAGTTACTCATGTAGGTTGTGTTATTTGATAGGAGGAAAAATGTGTCGGCCAAAAAAATAAATTTGTGCGACTTTTGACTGAAAACTTCGAAGGGCTGAAAAACCTTTCCAAATAAATGGTTAATACGTGTTGGAATCCCATAAGATATTATTTGGATTTGATGATTTTGCTCATTTCCGCCAAGGATAAGGTTAATCGTTATTATTTTTAATAAATGGCCTGTTAGATGAAACCTCCTTGTCGAAAATACCAATTCCAATGTTTGGGAAGGTTCAACAAATTCCACCCACTTTTTGACGTCACGCTTAGAAAGTATTGCCATGGGGTGTAGCTCCGAGTAGTTCCTAAAGTAAATTGACAGAGTGTGAACCTCAGAGTAATAAAAGACATAGAGATGCCCTGCCTATATCTACACTAATAGCTGTTTTGAAGTGAACATGAACTATCCTTTTCTTTACAATATATAGGCGAGGGGGGTGACGGGTGGTGAGACGTTAATGCCAGTTGTTTACATTTGGAGTAAGTAGAACCATAAGACAGTGGCGCCTGGTTTAGTTAATGATCGAAGGGTCATTATTAGGTTATAAATAAATGTAGCTGTAAATATTTCTTGTTACAGGTATTCTTATTTATTAGAAATCATTATAGAAATGGTGAAGTTTTTCTACCACCTACTAGATTTTTATTCATGTACGACTGTTGATTTTACTGGGTAAATAATGGGTGAAGTAATGAACGTTGGTTAATAAACTCATGCTTTGTAGGCATTGACGACATTTCAAATATTCTAGTGAAACGTATTGCACCTCATATCGTAAAACCACTACTTACTTTCATTTTAAATTTATCGTTTTAACAGGGTATTTTTCCGTCAATCTTATAAACTTTCAAAAGTTATACCTACTACTGTATAAAAAAGGCGATAAAAATATATTGAAAAAATATCGTAGGATTTTAATTTTAGAAAAACTAGATAACACAGGATGTTTTATGCATCTGCTTTAATATTTGTTCATTTGTTAGTAGTTCTTCGTGAGCCTTGTTCGTATTTTTATATTTTAATCTATTCACATTGACATTTCTTACCAGTATGTTAGCATTCTGTTTCTGAATAAATAAAATCAGATGTGGAATTATCTGAGACTGATTCACTTTTCACTATCTTTTGAGTTTTTTGATTTATTTTGTCAAATTTGATAAACAAAGAGGTAGGGTTTGTTTATAATGACTTTTTATCCCATAATTCAAGCTCAGGTTCCTCATGATCACGAACTCGTCCTGAAGTTGATTGATCATCCATGTTGATAATATTCAACTCACAAGTTGGAATTGCATTCTTGGAGATAACTGTTCTACTTCTAAGTTTGACGACATGGTGAGGTAAGAAATGGGAGGAACAAATAAAAGGAAACTTCCTTTTCAAGTTGCTCCTATTTATCATGAGTGCATTACACCATGATTCCGCAACAACCTCATCGGAAGGAAACCTTTTAAAAATAATCAATTATTGGTACATGCAACAATAATATGTAGTTATAAAATAGATCTGAATGGCTGTAACAGTTCAATTTGAAAATTAATAACTTGTCAGGATGTAAAAGTACCAACAGCTGATGTTCATATTCAATTTCTAAAATGCCCAAACTAGTAAATGGTTGTAACTTTCAGCATAGATTTACATACATCACCATTATTCATATAATTGAGGAAATCTGGGAGCCTGGATCTTCTCCACAGATTCAACCAACAACCATAATAAAAAATCCTGGTGACGACTATGGTTGAATTGAAACAGAATGTCATGGTTCTAAGTTCAAACTTACCTATGGAATGTTTTTTCACATCCTGGAGACTGCTTGAGTCCACAAACCTCACAAATTTTCACCATTGTTTGAGAAAACTAATTATACTTATCGTTAAAGTCTTATTTCTAGAAAACAGAGGAAGGATTCTGAATTTCACTGAAATCAACACAAACTACACAACAATAAACAAACACCAAACAAGATGTCGACTAACGATAAACGGAGAATGATAAATTTGATAGGAATGAATTGAGCGGGCATACACGAAACTACCCGATTGAATACGGACTTAACATGGTATTAGGACCTTCACTTGTAAACAAACAAAGTTATGTTGACTTCAAGAAAAGGATGGAAAAGGCCACTCTATGTCTTTTATTACTCTGAGGTGTGAACCAACTTAAACCACATTTATGATGTCAGGTGCTGTTCACTTCAGCTTCAGTTCAGGGGTCTATTGGGTGCTACTCCCCGTGGCAATTAGAAAGCGGCTATGAACACCTTTGCTGAACTTGCCTTCTGACTGTGTTCGTAATCTCTACTTTCCCATAATTACCCGTACATTAGGATGTTTTCCTCTACTTGAAATAAAATATTTGATAGTTTGAATACTATTTTTTTATTCTCGCACAGGTTCCATACAAATGAAGTTCTTCGATGCCGATCGCAACATGATAACGGTCAGCCGAGTGATATCGGTAACGACGAAGCCTGACGGAGGATTGGAGTACAACACGGTCAACTTTTCGGTGCGCAGAGAAGACAAAGACGACTCGAGCAACCCACAGGACATCTCTGGCAGAAGCATCGACAGCTACTGCTCCACGTCGCTCAACGTCTCCAAGTCAATCCTGAACAACGTTCTCTTCTGCCACCAAGAAAACTCCGCGTGGCCGCTGGACGAGCCAAAGAAGCTCAAAGATAGGTTCGACGAGATCTTCGACGCCAGCAAGTACAACAAAGCCGTCAACAACATGCGGGACATCATCAAAAACAAAAAGAACGGCTTGAAAGTGATCGCGAAGGAATTGCAGAACACGGAACGGATAAAAGACGAGGCGGTTACAGAAATGAAAAAGTTCAACGTGATGAACGCTAGTCTGAAAGAGATCATTGAGAAGATCCGGCAGACAAAGGACGAACTTGAACCATTGAGGGAGAGGATGGAGGAGATTTCTGTCCTGGAAATTTCTTTTGGGACATGGAAAGAAGATCTGATCAGGAACGATGCTAAGAGGGAAGGTAAGTTTGGAAAGGAAAATATTCGCGCAACAATTGAGTGGATATCGAGAGTAAGTTCAGCATTCGATTCCAGACCCAGAGGTAGAATTACCCCCCACTTGAATGAGATACGAGGGTTGCCTTTTGAATTTCATATTTGGACAACCGCAAACTGGCAACTGACAGTTCTATCGTAAAGTTTCTTCTTTTTTTGTATTTGGCCTTTTCTTAAGAGGAAGTTGGCCAGCTCATCATTATCGTAGTTTGACATTTTTTAGGTTATGCGTACTCAGAACGTTTTGAGATACGAGCGCTATTTGTGTTGTTTACAATAACTTAAAAGATTCATCTCGGCCACAAAATGGAATTAAATCGTGAACATTTTCGTACGAATATTTTTTACAACTTTCGACGTAGATTAACTCGGCAACAGTGCATCGATGAACTTAATTCAATTTTTGGCAATGAAGCTCCATCAAGAACCAGTGTTTATCGACGGTATGGTGAATTCAATCGAGGTCGTTGTTCGCTCCAAGACGAATTTCGTGAAGGTCGTCCAAAATCAGTTGTTGTTTTAGAAACCATTGATGCTGTGCGTGAACTGATATTGAAAGATCGTCATGTGACCAATCATGAGATTGAGGCGACCTTAGGCAATAGTGGGACCAGCATACATTCAATATTGCATGAACATTCGACTGTCAAAAAAATTTGTTCGCGTTGGATCGCACACAATTTGGCAATCGTTCAAAAGAAATTCTCGTGTCGATTGGTCGAAAGAAATTCTCAAAAATACGATCGCGGTGCTTCGAAACACGTCTATGACATCGTGGATTTACGCGTTTGAGCCCGAAAGTAAACAGCAGTCGACTGTATGAGTGTTTCAAGATGAGCTAAAGCTAACAAAAGTTGTTCGCGCACGAAGCACTTATTCCAACCAAATGGTCGCCTGTTTTTTCGGTAAAACTAAGGTAGAATAATTTACCCCAAACACTAGCGCTCCTTGTGGTTGTTTTCAGAATATTGAGTAGTTTCAACAGTTTTATACGAATATTACACTAGGGTCATTGAATCATAGAATGCATTGGTCTGTAAAAAGACCATGCAAAGCCTTCTAGGATTCAGTGACCTGAATTTACACAGCTTTTAAGAGCCCTCAATCGGTGAAAGTTTGATCTGTGTAAAGTCACTACACATACATCCGTCAGAGTCTCAAGGATTATATGTTTTCAAATGGGATGAAAAAAGTAGCATGTTCAATTATGAATTAGAACACAAAATTTCAACTTTGTCACTTACCTTCTCGGATGCTCATAAAAAGATTTCAGAACCTAGGGTTCATGCCTGTTCCCTATCCTACCCGCTGGATGCTTTTACCTCACTACTAACTGCTATTTGTGCTTCGGCTAAATACATTCAAGATACATTCCATTAGACACTCCACCGCCTGAAGTTGGATGAATTTGGGTTTTGCAGATGCTGTTTACCTCCATCCCATTACACAAAAATCAAGGTCAGTGCACATTCAATTTGTTTTCTATTTCTTCTGACTGCTTTGCTGTTAATTACGTACATAACACTATAAGCCGCTTTCCAATTGCACCTACTAGAGCTTGCTATCCCTGAACTGAACCTCAAGTGAACTGCACCTGACTTTATAAATGGGGTTTGATTGGAACATGGCATGATCTGTCAAAGTACTTCAGAAACTACCCGGAGCTACTCCTGTGGCAATTGGAAAGCGGCTATAGCCATTTGAAATATGCTCGGAGGTCGATTAGTATTTTAAATGTAAGAACATGTCATTATGCGTGTCATAAATCTGGGGTATGACGTCATCGACTACTTTTTGAATTATCCTATTTTTTATGACTATCCTTAAAGAGTATATTAAGTTACACATGCGTACCAATTAATAGAATATCAAATTCTCATTTCTTGTCGTTTGAATGATATTTATTATAATAAAATATAATAATATCGTCATACTGACTACTGACGAGTGGGGCGGATGACAGATACGTGCACCGTTGCCACATTTTGTCACGTTTCTACAGTAGCGTATCGATTGTGGTTGACGTACAAAAAAGTTAGATCAATCGTCGCGGATAGCTCTCAAATTTTACAGGTGCGTTCGCACATGATAGACCAGTTAATAATATGAAATTTATATCATACACTTGCATTACATTATTCTCTAATCAAAAAATTCTTTTATGGTGAGCACTTTTTGAGAAGTGAATGTTTTTTCAGCCGATTTTAAAAGATTGTTATTATTCATTATGTATATGCTCTGCCAGAGAATTATAACACTTGCATCCAATATACCAAACAGTATGTCGATGTGGTAGAATGAGTTTTTTTAACCTGGTATCATACTCATGCTTTGTTCTGATAATATTATAAGTAGCCATACATTTGAAAATGAAATAACATGCTTCCATGTGATATATATTTAAATTTCTTCGTATACAAATGAATTTCCATGTCATTGATGATCATTTTATTTTGAATCTTAAGGGCTTATCAAACAACAATCGACCATAAAGGAGGATATCACCTACATTTTCGAAGGATCTGATGACGAACTGCAAAACAAGATGAGCGCCTTTCAGTCGGAGCGAGCTACTGAAGAAAATACTATAAAGGAGCTGGAAGAGAAGAAACCGGAGCTTACTAAAAAAGTGAAAGAGTCAGACAACAACGTCCAAGAGAAGCAGTTTCTTATCACCCGGCTCCAACATGAGCAAAACCAATACAGAGTTAATTTGGAAGAGGCCAAGCAATTGACTGAACGTTTAAGGTTGAGTTTGGAGCTAGAGGAATTTTCCAATGTCAACGAAAAGTTGAGTGAATTGGGACGACTGCGGGAAGCCTTGAAATATTTGGAACAACAATTCAAAACCCTAGTGAAGGATAAGGAGAAACAAGAACTGGAACTCCAACAGCAAATCGATGAGATTCGCGAGAAAAGCGCAGGCACCAGGCAGATGATATCGTCCAAGAACACCTCGATCTTGGAATGCCAGAACAAGCTCAAGCAGATCAGGAACAAGCTGGAAGAACTGGACACGTCCGATTCTCAGCTGCGAATAGTGGAAGACAAAATCGAGAAGCTACAAGCGACACTTACGAAACTCAAGAGCTCCTTCAACGAGGCTGAGAAGTTACAAGAGATCGAGGAGCTCAATGAGTTGGTGGAGAGGAAGGAGCAATTCTTGGATAAGCTGGATAGAGAGTACAGAATCTTGCAGCAGAATTACGTTACCGAGCAGAAACTCGACAGCGAAAAGTCGCTGATAATTGAAAAACAGGGCGAGGTCGCCAGAATCAAGAACAAGCACTCGCACAATCTGCAAAAGTTGTTCGGAGAAGACGTTCCGGAGGGAAACTTCAAGAAGTTAGTTCAGGACATCCAATTCCGGGAAGAGGGCAAGTTAGATGAATTGACGAAGAAATTAAACGAACTGAAAGAAGACCTTGTGCGTTCACAAACCACGATGAACCATCAGAAAGAGGATCTGAAGAAGGACCAGAAGAAGCTAGCGATCAATAAGGAAAAGGTGTCGCAATTGTGCGGCGGCAAACCTTTCAACGAAGTTCTCAAAGAAACCCACGTAAAAAAAGAAAAGCTGCAAAAGGAAAAGGGCCAGTTGAGCTCCGCCAACATAATGTACCAAGCGTTCATTGCGAAATTCGAGAAAGAGTCTCCCTGCTGCCCGATATGCCAGACCGACTTCGCCAGCAAACGGTCTGCGGTGAGTGATATAATCACTAAGCTCAGGAGCGACATCGAAAGTATACCGGCTCAGCTTGATCAGAAGGAGAGCGATCTCAAAGAGACCGAGGACTTGTACAACAAACTGCAACAGCTGAAGCCGATCAACGAAGAAATAGAACGGCTGACGGACGTCAAGATTCCGAAGATGCAGGAGGAAATCAGCGACCTGAATGAACAGCTCGAGGAAAGGTCGATGGAGCTGGCAGCTGAAAAGGTCAATCTAGACTCGCCCCAGGAACTGATGGAAGCGAGTAAAAATATTATACCAGACGCTACTCTCTTGGATGAGTATTTATCTGATATTGACAGAGCTAGTGCTGTGATTGCTGGGCTGGAACAGGATATCGTCAAGGTAAACTTCAAATTTCTTGTTGGGAACCTCAGAGTAGTAAAAGACAGAGAGGCCTTTTCCATCCTTGTTTTGAAGGCAACATAGTTTTGTTTGTTTACAAGCACGGGCTCTCAACCATAGTCGTCACTAGGATTTTTTGTATGGCTTTCTTTTCGAATCTGACTATAAAGCACAAAATTCCCTATCTGGTAGAAAAACGGGCACCTCTACTATAATGATTGAGAATAAATTAGATTTTCTGTAAGAACTATTTGAACATAATGCTTCATTTTCAAATTGATTTATAAAAACTTATTTTCTGGTCCAACTCACTCCCAATGTAAACAAACTCTCCATTACGTTTTGCCACCGGCCTCCCCCCTCGCCTATAAATTGTATAGAAAAGGATAATCCGATACCGGATTCCAAAACATGTAAGTATTATGTTGGTATAGGCATGGCATCTCTATGTCTTTTATTACTCTGAATTGGGAACCATCGATCAAGTAACACAACCTAGATGGGTTTAAGTCTAGCTCATACCCTCGCGAACTTCGCAATTTTTCTGGGAATAAAATGGTCCCAGTCGTACCGGACCAATCGTCGATGCAGAACCATGTCGGCAGCCATTTTATTCGCAGAAAAACTGCGGAGTTCGCGAGAGTATGAACTAGACTTAACTCGCTAAACTTCTAAACTTAGTATGTAATTGACATCTGAGAGAGAGAGAGGCCTATTATATTATATTCTCTTGAATCTTTCTTACTGTTGACAGGTAGCTTCCAATCCTTCCCTTCGGGAGACTAAAGCCAAACCTGATAACGTGAAGGTCGAGCTGAGCAACGTTAAGAACCTATACAAGAGTGTTCAAGCAGAAACTCAGAAACAGATCGACATTCGAAAGCTGGTTCAAGAGAAACTCTGTATCGTACAAGAAAAAACTGAAAACGAAGATAAACTTGCCGATCTGAGAACAGATGTGGACCAGCTCAAAGTTATGTCTGAAGATGAGCAAAGACAATTGAAAAACGCCGAAGAAGAACGAAAGATTAAAGCCGAGGAGCGGAGAAAAATACACGAAAACAAAAATCCTCTGGGGATTCTCCAGTCGTTGTTGGACAGAATAGACCGTTACGAGACCAACGAGAATGATAGCAAGCTAGATACAGCCGTGGAAGAGTTGGCAAAGCTCAAGATTGAAAAGGAGAAGCTGGAAGAGGCCAAGAACAGGATCGCGGAGTCCGTAACGAGTAAGCGAGAAGCCCTTGCCAAGAAGGAGAGTGAGTTCAGGGCGTTGGATGATAACGTCAAGTTACGCGTGATGGAGAAATCGGAGTCGAAACTAGCCTCTTCAATAGAGGAGTTGAAGAAGAAGATCGACGGCTACAACTCTCTAGACGACGAAAAAAAGAGGAAGCGCGATGATATTGACAAGAAATCGCAGGAAATCAGTTATATGGAAGGGCAGCAGGTGGTAATCGAGAAGCAAGTTAGCGATCTGATGAAGAAGCTTGCGAAGCCGGAGTACAAAAACGCGAACAACAACTACAAAAAGCAGTTCTACGAACAGACGGTGATGGAGTCGGGGATCGAGGATTTGAACCAATTCGTGGTAGTGTTGGAGAAGTCGGTGTTGAAGTTCCACGAAGAGCGCATGGTCCACATCAACCGCACCATCAGGGAGCTGTGGAGGAGCATATACCGGGGCAACGACATCGATTACATCGAGATCAAGGGCATGACTGTCGGAGATGGCAATAAGAGAAAATACGACTACAAGGTGGTTCAAGTGAAGAACAACGTAGAGCTGGAAATGCGCGGTAGATGCAGCGCGGGACAGAAGGTTCTGGCGTGTCTCGTAATCCGGATGGCTCTGGCGGAGACTTTCAGCTCGCACTGCGGCATTCTGGCTCTGGACGAACCGACGACGAACTTGGACAGGGAGAACATACTCAGTTTGAGCGACGCGCTGTCGAGGATCGTGACCGATAGGGAGCGGGAGAGCAATTTCCAGCTGCTGATTATCACGCACGATGAGGAATTCTTGAGGAGTCTCACTCAGGTGCAAAGTTTGGATAGTTACTGGCGGGTTAAGAGGAACCAAGACGGGTTTTCTTACGTGGAGAAGCAATTTTTGTGATATGATTAATTTTGGTTTTAAACAATTCCGTTACGACCATATACGGCATATAAATAGGTACCTACTTGGGTAGTTTGTATCTAATAAAACTGATATTGATGGGGATTCAACAACCTGTAATTGTATAGAAAATAAGTCACATATTTGTTTATATTTTTACTTTTATCTCTTTTCCCTTTATACTATATAATGTGTAAACTATGTCCATGAGGTGTTTTCCTCTAACAATAAAGAATATTTTGATTCATTCGATTGATTATATACATCTTGTATGTCAAATATTCTTCCGGTCGTATACATAGTCTTTTATTATCACACACTGTTGTACATGTGCGTGTACAGGTAATAGTGAATACGTTTTAAGCCACATTTGCAAACCAAAATAAAGGACATAAATATACAGTTTCGTGTTCAGATGTAACAGTGTCCAAAAAATGTATTGGAAATGTATTCAATTTAGAAGAATTGAAAATTTGGATCATAGTCTCGCTCGGATGTCACACTGCACACATTACCAATAATATTGTAAGGCTGATTTAGATACATATACGTAACTGGTTCAATCCGTTCCTTACAAATTAAAAAGATAGGGAACTTGGGTGATGTGAATCCCAGCTGGGATTCCGTGTAATATAGAATTCAATATACCATGGAATAAGTGAAACGAAATTATGGTGGAATTGATAGGAAAGACAGAGATATAACTATCGATCTTCTATGTAACACGGAATAACACCCAGAGAGTGCGTTCAGAAAAGACGTCGGGCATAGGATGTTAACACCATTAAACGCGAAAGAGAACGTTTGTACGAAAGCATCCTGGTGACACGCACTCTTCTTTTTTCTAAACTCATTATGACTTTTCTCATTGTATTGACCTTTTTCCTATTATATTGACATTTTTCTCCTTATAATGACTTTTTTCTCAATATAATGTCTTTTTTCCATTATATTGACTTTTTTCTCATTATAATGACTGTATTATCTGCCCGTGCTTCCCAACTTGCTCAGTTACAAAATACAAAACTTTCGGCAATGGAGTAAAATATTTTTTTCTATAAAGTCCCATTTTCTTCAATCTTCTCTTCACCGTTGCTAAACTATGCACTGTTTGTGAAATAGAGTCAAAAAAGCTGTAACTTCTTTGTAACTTTTAGACCCAATAAAAAGTAAACCTCAGGGTTCGATACTTGGACCATTACTATTTTTGATATACGCAAATGACTTGATGGAATATTTCCACAATTTGTCCTCAATTCATGTGGTGGCGTATGCGGATGACGCAAATTTCCTTGTTGAGGATCAGAATATATCAGCAGTCAAAGGGAAAACCGAGACTTTATATGAACAAATTCAAATATGGGCAAATAAAATTCAGCTGACACTTAATATATCTAAAACGTCCTTGATAAAATTCACAATTGGTAATATTTCAGAAAACTTTGGTATCTGTGAAAATGAGGAAATGCAAGTTAAATCTAGTGAAACTGCTAAGATGTTAGGTCTCACGCTGGATTACAAACTCACATGGACCCCTCACATTGAAACACTTTGTAATAAATTAAGAAGAAACTGTTATGCTTTGAGATTTATGGCCAATTTCTGCAGTAAGAGGATACTACTTAATTTGTATTATGAGAACCATAAATTGTCATTTGCGGTACGGAATTCTGAATTGGGGGACTGGGACAGCTGCTGAAAGAGTCTTTATTCTGCAAAAGAGTGCAGTAAGAATTATTTCCGGTATTGGATGGAGAGAATCTTGTAGAGATGCATTCAAAAACCTTGAAATACTTACTATCACTGGTCTTTATATTTATGAATTATGTTTACGTATACAGAAACAAATCAAAATTTCTTGCTCAGCAACATCAGTACTCCACGCGATTCAGAAATCAATTAGTGCCAAATACACATAGAACTACTCATCTGTATCAGAAAAGCTTTCTTTATCTTGGACCTAAACTTTTCAACAAGTTAGATGATATGACAAAAAATTCACCAAATTTAGACATTTTCAAAGCAAGATTAAAGAAAGCCTTATTGGAAAAAAATTGCTACACACTAGATGAATTTTAACTGATAAAATTTTAATTATTTTATTTTATTTTATTTTTTATTAACTGTACAAACTTTCTGACGTTTTCCTTGTCATTGTACTTATATAAAAATAAGTTTCTTCTTCTTTTTTTATTTTGTACTTTTAAATGAGGAATGAATAAATATTATTATTATTATTATTATTATAACATGCAATATAATAGTTAACCACTTCCATTATTCGTAAGAAATTATTCAAATTTATAGTAATTAATAATGATTTAAATTAAACAAATTAACAAAAATGATCTAGTTACCTACCCAACAACGAAAGTAGCATCACCAAGAAAATATAAAGTTATTATAAGCAAAAGGTCATTATAATGAGGAAAATCCAATATAATAAGGAAAAAGCCAATATAATGAGAAAAGTCATTATAATGAGAAAAAAGTCATTATAATGAGTTTTCGAAAAAGAAAAGAGTGCGTGATACCAGAATGCTTTCGTGCGTTTGTCGGGTGTGTGTTTCAGAACAGCGCGGGCATCTTTCCATCAGTCGAGTAAGGCCGGAGTCCCATGCATCCGTTTATCCGACGGTACGATGATACGAGAGTGTTTCTATTGGTCGAAATTCAAATTTTATCTGTCCATATTTTAATTTTGACCAATAGAAACACTTTCGTATCATCGTACTGTCGGATAAACGGATGCATGGGACTCAGGCCTTATACTTTTATACTTCATTACAGTGGAATATTTGCTTTAGAAAACTGATATAAATAGAATACATTTTAATTCTCATTTTTCATCATGATTTTCGACTATACCTATGTATCTATCGTGAACTAACTGATACTGAACAGAAATATACTCAAATTATTGAATAAAATCATTCCAATCGAATGCCTGCCAACCCAGCGCCATACTGGTATTTTATTATTTGACAGATCGTTGGATTGTTTTGTTCTGAATGTCATGGTCATGGACCAGTAAATGTGTCTTGTGATTGCGGAATACGGAATTGTTTTCCGAACTTCAAAAAAAGGAGGTAAAATAAAGGTTATGTTTTGAGTTTGGTGGTGTTGAGTTTTGTATTTTGAAAATGATTTGATAAATATTCGCATATAGTGTAGAGTGGATAATTCACTGAGTTGAAACAGATAACTGACGACATTAGGTAAGTCTAACCCTTTTACATTGATTGTCAAAACGGCATAAGGATCACTGATCGAAAAAGCTTCTCCCAAAATATTCGAATTATAAACTGTTTCCCAACAAAATAATATCCAGTACATAGACATAAATGACAAATTTTCAATAAAACACAACTTTATTTTTAATTCTTAATACTAACTATAAAAATCCATAAAGACAACAGTAGCCCAGGATAGGAATGAATGTGAACTGCAGTAGCGAATTCAATATCGTTTTCTTGTTGCACGTGAATTCCCAAGCTCTTAATTCTCTTTACGATGGCTGAAATACTCGTGAAAGGGACATTCGAAACATAACCATGAACCTAAAACAAAACCAGTTGAGGAAATACTTTTCAACTTCAATGTCGTTCTCTCACAGTGTACGGAGAAATTTCTTTGGACAGATCCGTAGTAGCCTCAAAATGATTCTTACTGTACATCGAGTTCAGCTCGAAAGATTTCAGCGTATTTGCGAGTACGCTCGACATTCCTGTATTCCAAACAGTTCTGTCGAGTTGTCGCAGTTTGGAAATCTGTCTTTTCAGCTGCCTTTCCAAATGCATTTCCAGCTTCTCAGTGTCGGGATTCTCTCTGTATGTCACCTTGTTCGGAATGAAATTTGTTGGAGCAGTTATATCGTCGTTGAATAAAGGTGACCAGTCCGATCTTCGGCTCAAATCGAATCGGATTAAGCTCATCGTGGTGGATTTTTGAGTGTTCCCCCACATCTGAAACATTATTGAGATGAAACTCTCTATGTCACCAACAATGTTCGGTATCGAGTACTCACGTTATTACCATTGATGATGCAGAATATTTTCTGCAGTGGACAGTAGTCATCGCTTAGATTGTATTTTTCGTTGTAAACGACATCGAGGATGTAATAGCTAGGTACTCCAGTGCTTGTGCTGTGTTCTCTTGCCAAAACATAAGCGGTATTGCCGTGGGGTATGCCGAATCCCAGGAGAAGCCATACTTCCATTTTTAGAGCCAACAGAAAACATGTTAGAGCTATAGCGTGGTCCGTTATGGATCCCAGCATCAGGTTGATGAGTTGCTGGGAAATGTAATGAACGTCACTTTCGATTTTATCAGCGCCATAATTGAAATGCATCCTAACAGATATCTTCATTGTACAGAAACGGTTAATTTCATTGATACTCAATATTGAAATCCAGATGGTAACAATCCTATACTCAAAAGAGATTGCTTACTCACTTTTTTGTGAATAATGACCTTTTCCCATCTCTATCATATAGCCCTAATTGAACTAGTGTAAATTAGTACTCTCAATTCATGAAAGGTTGATATTTTTAGAATAGTGACAAACTCGAAGTATTTCATTTCATTTTCTCAAAAAAATTACTATTATATCCTATATAGACAAAAGTGGTCAAAAGTTCGTTTTTTCAAACGAAACCCAATATTCATACTTGATGAAGATGAAGAAAAATGGTTGAAGATGACATATCATGTCCTTGAACCTAAAATTTTCTCAATAAAACCGCCTTTTTTGGGTTTTTTTCAAAATGTAATTTCATCTAGCCGTGGTAACATCAGCTTTTGAGAGTTTGATGATTTTTATGAATAATTTATAAATAGTTATTGACGTTGTTAAAAAATTTTCCCAAAATGAATGCAAACATTGAATATTCAAACGAAGGTCTTACGAAATTATTTATTATACCCGGACAATGTAATCATGTCATTGCCAGAACTTGCAGAAAATTTGACCAAATGTATCTTTAATTATCACCAATGAACGATAGGAAGTTTGTGAGATTACAAAATAATTTCCTTAACTATGACTCAAAGTTAAAAATGCATTACCAAAACCTGTAACTTTACATGAGAACGGATAAACATTGACAAAAGAAATGGGTTTCCAAGAAAAATTTGAGCTGAATGTTCTCTGTATTTTAAAGAACAATAAAATTAGCTATCATCGAAGATTTGCCTTCAGAGGAATACATGAATTCGTGGTTTCAACTGGACGGCCAGCTCATTCCACTCAGTAAGTTTCCAAGGAACTGTGCAAACTGTTTGACAATCGTTGGTTTGAGCGTTAGAGGCCGTGTGATTGGCCACCGAGATTACCCGATCGCACGCCGCTTGACTTTTTTATGGGTTGTATAGTACTCCAGTGCCTACCAAAGAAGAACCGCGACGGCGAATAGGGTGGTGTTAAAATTGAAAAAGCAACCACGAGTTGCCTATAAAGCACATTTTAAAATGTTCGGAATAAAATGAACATGTCTAGCATATATTGTAAAAATGTGATATTTTGTTTACCATTTTTTTAATTTTTATTCTTCCCAATTCTGTTAGTTTCTGTAGTTTCACGTGTTATATAATAATGCGAGAAAAAAAGCTGATTTTTGGTACAGTTGTTGAAATTATTTTTTAACCTTACAAACTTTCTGTCCGTTCATCAGTGTTGATTCAGGATACATTTCGTTGAATTCCCTGGAATTTCTGGCAATGATTTGATCGCATTGTTCGTGTATAATAAATATTCATCATAACTTTGAAACAACATCAATAACTATTTATATATTACTAATAAAAGTCACTAAACTGTCATGAGCTTGATATATCCACGGGTACCTTAAATTAAATGATTTAAAAGAGAATATTTCCCAAAAAAGGGGTTTTATTAAGAAAAGTGGACGATTTAGGTATGGGGCATGCATTTTTCTTCATATTTCTATTTATCAAGTAAAATACGGGGATGGTTTCATTTGAAGAAACGAACTTTTTACTGCTTTTATGCATAATGGAAATAATGGTAAATTTAGCACGTCCTGTATGATACGAAGTCGATTTCACAGTGTGAAATGAATACTTCGAGTTTGTCCAAACTATCATCACAATATCAACCTTTCATGAATTGACAATATTGCACAGGCTATCGGTGATCGTTTTTTGCTGTCAGGTTGGTAATGAATTTGGTTTTTATTATTTGAAACACTGTATTTTGATGCACTGACATGTGACATGTGCCATGTGTCAGCAATGACAAATGTCAAATTATTATAACCAATCCCTTGATTCTGACACTTGTCAGTGCATCAAAATACAGTGTTTCAAATATTAAAAACCAAAATTCATTACCAACCTGACAGCAAAAACACGATCATCGATAGCCTGTGGAATATTGTCATTTGAGAGTAAACATTTATTCGAGTTCAATTAGGCCTGTTTGGACCAAATTCAACGAAAACATTACTTGAGACTATTTGAGCTCCTAGAGTAGCTTTGAGCTCCTGAGGATGCCATCTTCGTTGGCGAAACGCGCGTCGAGTGAAATTGACGTTGTTTTGGTGTTTTGGATAGTATTTATGCGGAAATCATAGTTTGCTTACATCGGTAGATAGCCACACGCAGTTGTAAAAATGGTTGCAGTCCGTGAACGGGATCAAGGAAACGTATCTAAGGCACTGCTCGGCCGAAACGTCGAACTCTTCAGCGTTGATCTGCGGCGGTTCCGATGCTTTGATGAAACGCGTCACACAAGCGGTTTTTCCGTTCGTATCCAAGGCCAAGGCGCGAATTTTCCTGTCGGGATGGCTGCTGTTGAAGGTCGCCGTCCATTTCAACACGTGCTCCTGGATGTAGGGGACGTCACCGCAAGGGAGTTCCTCCTAAAAATAATAATAATACAACTGTGGATGACCTCAAAGACCTCGAAGAGTACCGTCATGCTATCGGAATAGAGTTTGAGATCAACAAATGTTGATTGGAATTAAAAAACAATTGTGCAATCTGATTATCATTTGACTTTTCAGCGAACTTTGGATTCAACCGCTGTGAACAGTCCTACAAAGTAGTGAAATGGCTATGAGGCTCGAGATTGCTGGCTAACGATAGTTGTTAAATAACTAGATTACGTTAAAGCTTTATAATTTTCTTTAAATCAATATAAACCATCTCCTTTTAAACTTGACTAGAAAAACAAATAAGTGTCATGTTGGAGAACATATTTATTGTATTCAACTCACCATATTGGGATTCAGTTTAGGTACATTTGGTCGTGCCGAAATTTCCATCTGTATATAAGTATGGTGACTAGGCTGGTTGGTGTTCATTTTTGGCGACTTTGTCATCTGTTTCTCTTCTCCTGTTTCATATCCGAGCAGACAGTAAGGAAGTTTCACTCTGAAAAATCCATTCATCTGCAAAAGCCATGCTCGTTAGATATTATTCGAATGTGAGCACAGAAAATTGTTCCATATTGACTATTCCCACAAAATCACGACCTATGTTTTTCCATAACCATCAATATTATAGTCCTTACAATATTTTTGAGTACCACATGTGTAGAGAAAATGGAAACTGAAGTCAAGTCGGCGAGATGACATGCATCTCGTATCGATCCCCCCACGTTGGGCGCCAATTCGATAGAAGCAAGGTTGACTTTTCATACAGAGTTGATATCTGTTTGCAAAAACATGAAGAACATCATCCTCAATATCACTATTTGATACCGGTGAATCCTAATAAATGGTCACATTATTATATTAAAGTGGCAAATGAAGGTCCATTTGAATATTGCAGTTGTGATCCTTTTTATTCCATGTACGCACTGATACATCTTGTGCACTTGACGGCAAATAACTATTCTGGACGTATAAAAACATGCTGATAAAATGCCAACTTACACTATCCGAGCAACAAATTGCAGATATCGAAATATCCAGTCCGCCCAACCAATTTGTACACTTCTTGTTCAGTTTTTTTATTTCCATTTCGCTCTCGTCGAACAAGTCGACAACGATGCTGCCGTCCAATGAATTGGGATTGAGGTAGTCCGTATTTGCTGCTCTGAAAATAAAGGAAATTGAAGTGAAAATTCATTGTGGCATTCACTTTACTTTTTGCACGTGCTCTTATACTATGAAATGTATTTTGTATTATTTTGGAATAGCTGCAAAGAAAGAAATTAAACGTATTGCAATGATGAAGTTGTTATTTGGACAGGAATGAATGAATTCTGACCCACCACAAACCGCGCCAACTCGATTCCTATTTTTGAGACCACTTTAAAATATTTTTAATCCAACCGCACTCATTTGACGACCCGGCAATGACCCTCAATGATGAAAAGTTGTTATTTGGACAAGAATGAATGTATTCTGACCCACTACAAACTGCGCTAACTCGAATCCCATTTTTGAGATCATTTTAAAATATTTATTATCCGACCGCACTTCTCTGACGACCCGGCAATGACCCTCGATGATGAGAATTTGTTATTTGGACAAGTATGAATGTATTCTGACCCACCACAAACCGCGCCAACTCGAATCCCATTTTTGAGACCACTTTAAAATATTAAAAATCCGACCGCACTTCTCTGACGACCCGACAATGACCCTCAATGATGAGAAGTTGTTATTTGGACAAGAATGAATGTATTCTGAACCGCCACAAACCGCGCCAAATCGAATTCTATTTTTGAGATCACTTTAAATTATTTAAAATCCGACCGCACTCCTCTGACGACCCGGCAATGACCTCGATGATGAGAAGTTGTTATTTGGACAAGAATGAATGTATTCTGACCCACCATAAACCGCGCCAACACGAATCCCATTTTTGAGATCATTTTAAAATATTTAAAATCCGACCGCACTTCTCTGACGACCCGGCAACGACGCTCGATGATGAGAAGTTGTTATTTGGACAAGAATGAATGTATTCTGACCCACCATAAACCGCGCCAACACGAATCCCATTTTTGAGATCATTTTAAAATATTTAAAATCCGACCGCACTTCTCTGACGACCCGGCAACGACGCTCGATGATGAGAAGTTGTTATTTGGACAGAAATGAATGTATTGTGACCCACCACAAACCGCGCCAACTCGAATCCTATTTTTGAGATCACTTTAAAATATTTAAAATCCGACCGCATTCGTCTGACGACCCGAAAATGACCTTCGATGGTGAGAAGTTGTTATTTGGACAGAAATGAATGTATTGTGACCCACCACAAACCGCGCCAACTCGAATCCTATTTTTGAGATCACTTTAAATTTTTTAAAATCCGACCGCATTCGTCTGACGACCCGAAAATGACCTTCGATGATGAGAAGTTGTTATTTGGACAGAAATGAATGTATTGTGACCCACCACAAACCGCGCCAACTCGAATCCTATTTTTGAGATCACTTTAAAATTTTTAAAATCCGACCGCATTCGTCTGACGACCCGAAAATGACCTTCGATGATGAGAAGTTGTTATTTGGACAGAAATGAATGTATTGTGACCCACCACAAACCGCGCCAACTCGAATCCTATTTTTGAGATCACTTTAAAATATTTAAAATCCGACCGCATTCGTCTGACGACCCGAAAATAACCTTCGATGATGAGAAGTTGTTATTTGGACAGAAATGAATGTATTGTGACCCACCACAAACCGCGCCAACTCGAATCCTATTTTTGAGATCACTTTAAAATATTTAAAATCCGACCGCATTCGTCTGACGACCCGACAATGACCTTCGATGATGATAAGTTGTTATTTGGTCAAGAATAAATGTATTTTGACCAACCACAAACCGCGCCAACTCGAATCCCATTTTTGGGACCACTTTAAAATATTCAAAATCCGACCGCACTCCTCTGACGACCCGACAATGACCTTCGATGATGAGAAGTTGTTATTTGGACACGAATGAATGTATTCTGACCCACCACAAACCGCGCCAACTCGAATCCTATTTTTGTGATCACTTTAAAATATTTAAAATCCGACCGCACTTCTCTGACGACCCGACAATGACCTTCGATGATGAGAAGTTGTTATTTGGACACGAATGAATGTTTTCTGACCCACCACAGACCGCGCCAACTCGAATCCTATTTTTGAGATCATTTTAGAATATTTAAAATCCGTCCGCACTTCTCTGACGACCCGACAATGACCTTCGATGATGAGAAGTTGTTATTTGGACAAGAATGAATGTTTTCTGACCCACCACAGACCGCGCCAACTCGAATCCTATTTTTGAGATCATTTTAAAATATTTAAAATCCGACCGCACTCCTCTGACGACCCGGCAATGACCCTCGATGATGAGAAGTTGTTATTTGGACAAGAATGAATGTATTCTGACCCACCATAAACCGCGCCAACTCGAATCCTATTTTTGTGATCACTTTAAAATATTTAAAATCCGACCGCACTCCTCTGACGACCCGGCAATGACCCTCGATGATGAGAAGTTGTTATTTGGACAAGAATGAATGTATTCTGACCCACCACAAACCGCGCCAACTCCAATCCTATTTTTGAGGTCACTTCAAAATATTTAAAATCCGACCGCACTCCTCTGACGACCCGGCAATGACCCTCGATGATGAGAAGTTGTTATTTGGACAAGAATGAATGTATTCTGACCCACCATAAACCGCGCCAACTCGAATCCTATTTTTGTGATCACTTTAAAATATTTAAAATCCGACCGCACTCCTCTGACGACCCGGCAATGACCCTCGATGATGAGAAGTTGTTATTTGGACAAGAATGAATGTATTCTGACCCACCATAAACCGCGCCAACACGAATCCCATTTTTGAGATCATTTTAAAAATTTTAAAATCCGAATGCACTTCTCTGACGATCCGGCAATGACCCTCGATGATGAGAAGTTGTTATTTGGACACGAATGAATGTATTCTGACAAACCACAAACCGCGCCAACTCGAATCCCATTTTTGAGATCATTTTAGAATATTTAAAATCCGTCCGCACTTCTCTGACGACCCGACAATGACCTTCGATGATGAGAAGTTGTTATTTGGACAAGAATGAATGTTTTCTGACCCACCACAGACCGCGCCAACTCGAATCCTATTTTTGGGACCACTTTAAAATATTCAAAATCCGACCGCACTCCTCTGACGACCCGACAATGACCTTCGATGATGAGAAGTTGTTAATTGGTCAAGAATAAATGTATTTTGACCCACCACAAACCGCGCCAACTCGAATCCTATTTTTGTGATCACTTTAAAATATTTAAAATCCGACCGCACTCCTCTGACGACCCGGCAATGACCCTCGATGATGAGAAGTTGTTATTTGGACAAGAATGAATGTATTCTGACCCACCATAAACCGCGCCAACTCGAATCCTATTTTTGTGATCACTTTAAAATATTTAAAATCCGACCGCACTCCTCTGACGACCCGGCAATGACCCTCGATGATGAGAAGTTGTTATTTGGACAAGAATGAATGTATTCTGACCCACCACAAACCGCGCCAACTCCATTCCTATTTTTGAGGTCACTTCAAAATATTTAAAATCCGACCGCACTCCACTGACGACCCGGCAATGACCCTCGATGATGAGAAGTTGTTATTTGGACAAGAATGAATGTATTCTGACTCATCACAAACCGCGCCAACTCGAATCCCATTTTTGAGATCACTTTAAAATATTTAAAATCCGACCGCACTCCTCTGACGACCCGGCAATGACCCTCGATGATGAGAAAACAGTCTGACTGAAATTTTGAAAAATGTTTGATAGAGAATATAGCATGTAGTGTACCACAAGGTTCAATTCTCGGACCTGTATTGTTTCTCATATGCATTATTTTAATATCATATCTTGGTCTGCATGGGGAGCTCAAATTATTGGCATATGAATTCATTTATTCATTTTGGGAATTATGACAATGAAATTATCGAAAATATTCAAGCTCATTCAAAAACAAATTTTTATTATTTAAACAATTATAAGTTGACTATGAATATTGATGAATCTTCCTTTATGTTTTCGTCAAAACGAAAATCAAGACATATTGGATTTATACATCGATAAAAAAAAAACTTGAAAAAGCCATGCAATCTTTATCGGGAAGTACTGTGTTCAAAATTCGAAATTACTTCGCATTCAACGGCCGAAGTTAATCTTATAAAAGGGTTGTAAATAAGTAGAACGAGCACATGTCTTTTTAATCAGTCTGTCAAAATAGAGTTATTTTTGTTTCTGAGGAATTTTAGCTAGGGCATAAAAAAAATAGATTTTCAAAACTATCGACCGGTTTCCACACTGTTTATGAATTATACTAAGATGAGAATCAAAAACGAAAAATTAATTACAACCAGTTCTAGACTTTTCCACTTACTCGAGAGGAACAGTCAAGATTTCGTTCCACGTAGGGTTCACGCCTTTGCCGACACTGGTCCGGGCCGTCAAATTTTTGTACGTGATCCTCACGAAAGGCTGTACGTCATTTTCGGCCGACTCGTCTTCGCTAAACGTACTTTTCGACCTGCTCGGTATGTTTTTGCCGCCGAGTATCTTGAATGAAATGAGGGCGTTGCTTTTCGTTCTTGAGACGTTCCCTTTCGTTTCATCTTCAGACTTTTTGTCTCTCACGGGGAGCGGTTTGCTGATTTTTGGTTTCCATCTGAACCAGTTTAGGAAATTCCGGAGTAGGGTTCGTACCATCAAACTAGAAATTCGTAAATGTACCTATCATTACGAGGATATATTGAAAAATTCTTAGCCTACTATAGAACCAAACAAAATTTCTAATGTCAAAATATTTTATTACTCAACATATTCTCCTCTTAATTGGATACCTTTATTACAGCGAACCTGCAACGTCTCTAGACCTTTCAAAAACAATGTTTCTTCTTGCTCTGCAAACCAGACCTCCACAGCTTTTATTAACTCCTCGTTGGAAAAGAATTTACGACCTTTTAAACTTTTTTTCAGTTGAGGAAAGAGATGATAGTCGAGCCGAGCCGAATCTGGTGAATAAGGGGGGTGTTCTAGTAATTCAAACCCTAAATCGCGATTTTTTTGCATGGCAACATGAGATTTGTGTGCAGGGGCGTTGTCCTGCAAAAACAAAACACCTTTGGATAGCTTTCCGCGTCTTTTCTCTTTAATTTTTTCCCGTAGACTGGTCAGTAATGTCGAATAGTAATCTTCAGTTATTGTTCTACCCTTATCCAAAAAATCAATCATGATTACTCCATGGCAATCCCAAGAAACTGAAGCAAGAACTTTTCCAGCAGATTTTTGGACACGAAACTTCCATTCCATCGATTGTTGCTTTGTTTCTGGATCGTAGAAATGTACCAAAGTGTCATCCATAGTAACAATTCGGTTTAAGAAGTCTACATCGTTTTCAAATCGAGCACAGATCCAACGGGATGCTACTACCCTTGCACGCTTTTGGTCAACATTCAAACATTTGGGGATCCATTTTGCAGCAATTTCTCTCATGTCCATATTGACGTGAACTATATGATGAACGCGTTCGTATGAAATATTCAGTGCTTCAGATATCCGTTTTAGACCAATTCGTCGGTCTGTTAAAATCATGTCATGAAGTGCATCGATATTTTCGGGGACTGACACAGAAACTGGCCTTCCCGATCGGTCATCGTCTTCAATGGAAAATTTACCTCTTTTGAAGCTTGCAGTCCAATTTTTCACGGTCGCATACGAAGGACATTGATCACCAAGAGTATTAAGCATATCTTCGTAAATCTGCTTACCTCTTAACCCTTTTAAATACAGGTACTTGATGATGGCTCGATACTCCAATTTTTCGATTTTCACAAATTCGGTGGACATATTTTTCTTTTAATTTATTGCGTAACTCTGGTTTACTTTTTTGACGTCAAACTTCACACTGTAACTTCTAATAAGTTATTGTTCGTTGCTATGGTAACGCAATATTTTGTTTATGCAGGGAACTAGTCTAGGCTAACTAGATATCAATACATCCTCGTATAAGGATATGAGACAAACAGCTGTAGTTTTACCAATAATTTGATGGATATAATAATGATAATAATCACCAATACCAAATAGCATTGTTATTGGTAGGATACGACCAGATTTCCGAATTGTTCTAGTTGGTTTCATCTGGACGCGAGCGAAACTATGAAGAATATACGATAGTGTTCGAGAAGAACTCTACATCGATATAATAGCTCAACATCAGGAGAGATTAGTTGCAGATATAGTAAGTTACAGAGTTTCAAAATAGACAGAGTAGGCGCGACAGTGATATCAATTATTCTTGGTGTGAAATATAAATTAAATATGTGTGTAAACAAATCAGCGGACTGAAGTCAAGTGCAATTTTATTAGTGGTGTCAGAAATAGGATTCTTCAAAACAATTTTACGCATTACGGGACCATAAACTGATTGAAGAAGGAGAGAAAGAACCCTGAAACCCTTTTATTCGAAGTTTCTGTAATTGATTTGAGCTCTTCAATGCTGCTTACGCTGCTCTGGAATCTAAAAATCATACCGTATTGCCGTAATATGGCAGAAATCCTATCCGGACGAATGCAGAAGGTCGTCATCCTTAGTTCACTTCGTCTACTCGGAGCACATGATTCTCGGATCTAGTTTTCACACACCCCACCGACTTAGGGAGTGAGTATCCGGGTAAATGACACCAGTGTACCCACCGGATGTATCAGAGCTCCGGAGACAGGGACGGACTGGTAAATTTCTAATAATAATAATAATTATACTCACATATTTAAATAGTTCCAGAAATGGAAACCAAATTGTACTTACTGAAAGTGAACCAGGTATTTCTCGTCGACAACGCTCTCATAATCGAGATTGTTCTCGGTATTCTTGCAGAGCTGGAACAACTTCAGGTACACGCGTCTCAGATATTTTCTTCCCGAACTCCTCTGAGCCTCGAAGTTATCCTCAAATTCGTCTTCGAAAGATTCTGCTTGTCCCTCGATGGCTTTTCTCCTTTTGTAGTCTGACAGTACACTGAACGGTATTTCTTTTATTCTGTTCGGAACGAGCATTCCGTCGAATTCCATTTCCTTCTGATCTCGCAGCCATAACATTTTCAGCCGGACGTTTTGCTCTATTTCGGTTATATTGCAGAAATTCAAGGATTTCTGGAAGGGATTCAACCTTCAGAAGAAAAAAAATTGTATGGTTATACTATAAACTTCGCGATTGATGGTTAATGCTACTGATGAAACGCGACGTTCCACAAGGATCCGTTATGAGGCCACTATGAGGAACCGTTAAGTCGCACTCTTTCGCGTAAAATAAATACACAAGTCTCAACTACGGAAAACCCAATAAAAAAATTTCTATTTTAATAGTACCTACACCCTGTACCAATTTGAATTCAACGACGCATTTCTTGACAACAAAAAAGGCTTATTTTGAATGTTTTCGTAATAATACCAGCACAAATATCGCTTAGTCTATTCATAAGTCCCGCGCTTGACTCAGATTACATGACGTATACCTCAGATGCACGTACCCTCACAAAAAAATCTAGAGGTGTCATATCAGGTGACCTAGCTGGCCATTCTAGGGCACCACGTTTGCTTATCTATCAATTCGTATAAATGCCGTCCAGCTATTCTTGAGCTTGTGTCTAATAGTGAGTGGTGCTACAATGGAGCTTTCTCTAAAGTTGCTGAACTTGTGAGTAGAAAGTTGGTACAATATGAATTCCATAACTGTTTTATACCGTATTGGACTTCAGTGAGACTTCAATTAAATCCACTTTCATATTGCTACAAAATTCCTAGACTTAGTTGTTTTCCGCAGGATGTTTAACAACGCCCTATTTTTCTGGACTTGTGAATCCCGTGTGTTCCTCAATCCATGTTTTCATGATTGTTCTAGTTTGACCGACATACAGTTGTTTTTTTTTTTCATATGGCACATACTTTTTGGCGGTATCCGGTTGTGATTATGCATGACAAAAATAAATTAACGCAGTTTCTCAAAATGACCAATAATCAGTCCAAAATCTTATCTTGCTATTACCTAAAACGTTTAGCGTCGTCAGTCGTCTCAAAATCCTCTGCTACAAAAGATGATTCTTCCAAGTTGTTTTCTATAAACTCTCTCAGCTTGTTTTTATTCACTCGGCAATTTTTATCAACAATTTCGTTTAGGATATCATATTTATCAGGCAAAACGATGTTTTCTTCCTTTTTCGTCGATTTTTCCCACTCTATGAAATACTCCAAATACCCAGAAGTTCTCAGTTCTGAATCTGAGGTATTCGACAAGCTCACACCAACTTTTTCCAATAGCGTTTTCAGTTCAACACCACTGCCTGAAATCACAATAACTGTGAGAATCTCCCCTGAGAGGCGAGAAGTTTGAAGTCGTAGAAAAATTAGTACACTAATTGTGGTCATTTGAGTGTGAAATAGAATTATTGCCGAAAGCATAATAATCATATTAGGTGCACTTAGAATGGTTGCAAGTCAGGGTCGGTCAAAAAATAGAAAAAAATTTCAAGAGTAAAGTATCCTTATTTCAGAAAATTCACTAATTAAATTGAGAGATAAATGCTTTTCCAAAAATAAAAAATCCGCATGACACTGTTCTCGTTGAAAATTAGATATTCAACAATAAACTTGTTAAACAATCCATAAGAAAGGCCAAAGAAGAATTCTATAAAATCCAATTTTAAAATCCTAGATCCACGTGGAAAACAATGAACTCTCCTTTACAATAAAACAGAGAAAGATAAAGATGAACAAAATAAATTACGATTTCGAATACATAGGATATCTGTGAAAACCTCAATGAATATTTTATCAATATTGGATTATGCCTATCAAATATCATTCCTGATATCTGGATGATACAATAATAATAATAATAATACTCCCTCATAAACACTCGTTGAGTGTACCCAAAGGCATAGCCTGTGCACTCCGGGGCGACTTACTGATGTTTCAGGTGATGTATTCACTTTTCAGCTGTAGGAAAACCCAGAAAACCTACAGCACCACCTCGAACTTATCAATGGATTGAATGTTGAAAAAGCGCTAGGCTTTGATAACATTACCGTCAATTTTTTTAAATTAGTGAAATCAGAATGGGCTCCTTTATTGAGAAAATTAATCAAATATTTCCAAAAAGTTGCAAAATTGCAAAAGTTCTACCAATTTTCAAAAGTGGCAAGAAATTATCCATGAATAATAATTATCGACCCATTTCTCTTCTTCCCATTTTATAAAAAATTATACATAAAATGTTTATGCTTCATTAGAAAATTACCTCAGTGGAAGACAGCAATTTATGGATATGCTGAAGATCCAACAAATTATAGACCAATAGCCTTGTTAACCATATTTTCCAAAATTTTTGAAAAAATTCTCAAAAACGTATTGTTGATTTTATATATGAAAAATATAGCTTTGATATCAATCAATTTGGTTCCCAAGAAAATAGTGGCACACAAGCGGCAGTACTACAAGTATCACAAGCCATTCAAAAAGATCTTGATACAGGAAACAATGTGGTAGCTGTTTTCATTTTGACCTTAAGAAGGCATTTGATACAGTTGATCACAAAAAACTTTTGGTAAACTAGAGGTACTGTGAAACCAATAAATAAGGGCGTTCCACAAGGATCTGTCTTGGGGCCCATATTGTATCTATTATACATTCAAAATATATCTAAAATTGGGTTAGCAGGTAGTTATACCATATACGCAGACGACACAGTACTTTTGTATGAAAACAAAAACTATCAAATTCTAGAAGACATTATTAATGAAGACCTAAAAATTTTGAAAAATGCTTTTATTCAAACCTTTTATCGATAAATATATAAATACTAATAAAATTGAGTATATGATATTCCAGCAAAAAAACAAACAGAATATTTCCCTTAGCATCAATATCAAAAATGAAATATCGAAACAAACTGAACGAAAAAGAGTATCTTTTGTATTTGGATTGACGATGAACTGAAGTGGGAAAATATATAGAATATTTTTGATTTTAATTTTGTGACTCGACAATTACGTCCCATTTTTCTGCTTCAAAAACATGTTCATTTTTTATGCAAAAATGAGCACATTTTTTATTGAATTATTCATCATATTTTGCTTCAAAAAACATGCTCTTTTTTAATGCAAAAAAGCAGCACATTTTTGATTGATTCATTCTTCCAATTTTGGTGCAAAAACGTGCTCTTTTTTTGATACAAAAAAGTGGCACTTGAAGCATTTTCAGTGAATTTTGAGTCACTCAGCATTCACTCAGCTTTCACTCAGCTTTCACTCAGCTTTTTCCACCATGTCAATTTTTGGTCATTTTTTTTATAAAAAAAATTACCATTTTCCCATAAGAATACATGTATTTAAACTTAAACTTTATGAAATTACAATTACGTTTTGTTTAGACGAATTGTATGAAATATTATACCCTGAACATTTCATCAAAATTATAAATTAAATTCTATCTTTGTTGACTGATCAATGATGATTTTTTATGTTATTATGACTTTTTACAATTATTGTATATGTTAATTGTTTATCAGTGATGTATGATTTTTTATTGCAATTGTTAATTTTTTTTATCATATGTACAACTTCCTCATACCAGAACTCGTTCTGTCTGGAAGCTATTCATTCAATAAATAAATAAATAATCCGAAAACATCATCGAGAAGACAAATTTCTTGTGGGATACCCCAAGGGTCTATCCTTGGGCCTGTTCTGTTCCTCATTTATATAAATTATTAATTCGCTCAGATCAATGTTCGATAGTGTACACTCACCCACACCGGTGTGCTTGTAATGCACGATTTCTTTCTTATCGAATTCCTTCCTGTGGCACTTTCTACTCGCTTTGGAGCTTGGAACATCGATGGACAACTCGCAAACTTTTTTTTTCAACAACGACTTGGGTTGCTCGAAAACTTCCACCGTCAACAGTTTCGGAATATCGGTCAGCTGCAGAGAAAAGGTTTCCTCGATGTCCAAATAGAAACCTTCGTTCAAACCGATGAACTTCGTTTTGCACACTTCGATGTCCTTGCACAGTATCCTCAGATAGAATTTGGTGGACGAGGCGACGTTTCGTCTGGTGGTTTCTTTGGAGTCGTCGACTTTTTCGGTAATAGGATGGTCTTGTGTGAGTGAAAATTTCAGGATCGGTTCTCCGGGAGGTTTGAAGGTTTTACCCAGGGTTTCGATCAGCTCTTGTCTTAGGATGTCTTCCTCTGAATATAGAAAAAAAAAAGATTTATTGCAGTTTTCAATTCTTCTGGGATGTGAACTCGTGAAACCCGTGATCATCATGTCGCAGCACTCAATTGACACCACTGAGCTATTTGGTATTAATGTACAAAACGATAATTTCCATCTCAAAGCCATTCCGCTAGCCGCATTTATTTTGTTTATCAAAATATGTCTGCTGCAATGATAACTTTGAAGCCGTTTTTGTACAGAACAGAAAATACTGGAGGGTCATATGGATGTGGTTGGAAAAAATGTGTTTGATTCGATAAAACATAATTATTATGAGCAATCAAGTTTCCTTGAAACTTTGTTGAAATACTATTTGTCAAATATTCTCAAGTATATCATGACAATATCATAAATTGTTGAAACTTTTAACTACTGTTCGAATATTTTTCGAAATGCCATTTCCTATCAAGAAAAATGTAATATTTGGTTTGCCAGAAAAATAGCGTATAAGTACTCCAACACTACAGCAATTCGTTCCCCGATCGTGAATTACCTAATCGGCGTTTTTTTGCTGTGCTTCATCGTCGATTCAGGAACAATGAAAAAGCTTCTGAGAAGAGGAGAACTAAAAAACGTTTTGTAATATCTGAAGATACAGAAATTGACAGTTTATCCTAGTTTGAGGTATCCAAATAATTCCGTCAGAGATTTATCTAGAGAAATAGCTGTTCCACTGTCTGGTATTCAACGAATTCTGAAGAAACATAAGATTTCTCCTTATAAGTTAAGACCAGTGCAAACACTAGAACCAGGTGATCCTGAGAGACGATTGGGGTTTTGTCGGTGGTTTATGAATAAATGCAGACAAGATCCAAACTTCTATAGAAATATTATATGGAGCGATGAGGCTAATTTTTCAAATCGTGGGATGCATAATAGAAAGAATTTTCATTATTATAGTAGACATAATCCATTTCTAGTCCATTCCCACAACCCGCAACGACGATTTAGTATTAATGTTTGGTGTGGTCTATTCAGAGGCCGAATTATCGGTCTATTTTTCTACCATGGTTCTTTGAACGGACCCCGTTACATTAATTTATTAACAAGAGTGTTGGAAGTGTTTTTCGATGATCTTGATCTGGAGGGTCAGCAGGATGGAGCACCAGCACATAATGTCAGTGGCGTAAAAATAATGCTGCGAGGCTGTTTTGGAAATAGATGGATTGCAACAAATGGTCCTGTGAAGTGGCCCCCTCGTACACCGGACATGACACCTATAGATTTTTATTTTTGGGAATTTCTGAAAAATGAGGTGTACAAAATGAAACATAATAATGTAGATGAACTGAAATATTATATCGAAACTATAATTAATAGAATTGATGGCCGAACTGTGTTGAATGCCACACGTAGTGTCAATAGAAGGGCCCAAATATGTGTTCAACAAGAAGGCGGTGTTTTTGAACATTTACTCGATATTTTATAGCGCTTTATCAAATCCGTTTGTTGAAAATGTTTCCCATTGATAAAACTGTCTTATTTTCACCTTTACGAAAGAAAGTCAAATGAGAGCAGTTGTTCAGAATGTTATTACGAATCGAAATGCATGACCATTGAAAGAAATATCATTTTATGAAATATTCTGAAAACGCGACTGTCGATTTTTTGTTGTTGTCGGCATCGAGAAGGCCATTAAAAACGCTACTAGTTTGCCCATTTAACGGAATTCGTAGCATCAATAATAACGGAGTTGGCAATGGTGCCGACTTAATTTGGAACACCCTGTATATAACCTACCCTCAGAAAGGCAAAGAACAAGTGGTACTCTGACTGAAAACGTCAAAATATATGAAAAAAAAAGAAGATAGTCAGTCATATACCAAAGAAAACATTTGAAGTATCTTCATTTTTTCAAATGTAAGCCCCCTGTATTTCAATTAATGAATAGAATGATGAAGAAAAATGCATGTCCCTGAGCCAGAATCATCGTTTTCTTAATAAAGCCACTTTTTTAGTAAAAACTATTTCTTAAATAATTCAATTTCCGATAGCCGTGGAAATATCCAGCTTATGACAGCTTAGTGACGTATATTAGTAATTTGCAAATAGTAATCGACGGTGTTTCAAAATGTCTTCCAAAATGAATGCAAATATCGATTATTTAAACGAAGTTCTGATGAAATTATTTTTACACATGAACAATGCATGTGATCAAATCATTGCCAGAAATTCCAGAAAATTCAACCAAATGTATCCTGAATTAACACCAAAAGCGACAGGAAGTTTGTAAAATTACAAAAAAATTTCAACAATTTCACCAAGAATCAGCTTTATTTCTCGCATTTCTAAGTAAAAACTTGTGGTTGCTTTTTCAATTTTATGGGGATCTAGATCTTCAAAACACCACACTATTAGCCGACGCAGTTCTTCTTTGGTATACAGGAGTAGTGTACACCCCATTATAAAAAACGTCAAGTGGCGTGAGATCGGGTAATTTCGGTGGCCAATCCCACGGCCCTAAACGCCCAAACCAACGATCGTCAAACATTTTGCACAGTTCCCTGGAAACCTCGTGGATGTAATGAACAGGCGCTTCGTCCAGTTAAAACCACGAATGGCTAGATTCCTCTAAAGTCAGATTTTCGAGGAAACAGTCGCCCTTAGTATGTCTCTTTGCATTCAGTGTGTCAATATAAGTGAAGAAGCGAATTTATTTGTTTTCTCAAATACAGAAAACAAACATTTAGGCAAAATTTTTCTTGAAAACCCATTCCTTTAGCCAGATGAGCATTATGATCAGCCCAAAAATGTTTATTCCTTCTATTAAAAATCCCATCCTTCGTGAGTTTTGTTTCGTCGCTCCAAATAATTTTTGGCCACAAATTCCCGATCATTCTGTTTATGTTTTAATTAAAAGGGATTCGCAAAGATACACTCTGCTTTGAAAGCTTGGACTTTGGTAATTTTATAATGATACATTTCGTGATTTTCCAAAATTCGTTGTACCGAAGCATGTGATACACCAAAATCTGTTTCTGCATCATGAATTGAAGCTTTTAGATATGCAAAAATATATATCGAAACGCTGGAAATGGTATACTCATATGAAGCAACTGGTTTTGGTAGTATAAGTAGTACCATAAATAATAAACAGTGTGTCCCGCTTTTCATGAATACACCCTAATATCTCAGTTATTAATAATGCGATTTTCTTGAAATTTTGGTGGTGATTATATGTTAGGTAAATGAAGTATTTTGGCATAGTGAACATTTTCATCGACCATAGGCGTGCGGTGTGGGGGGTAAAAAAAAGGCTGTTTTTTTTGGGAAAAGGATATTAGAGCTCATTTTAGATAACTTTTTTAATCAGAATTAGAATCAGCATCCCCAAAAACCCCCCAATCCATATTTTCGAAATCTCAAGAGCTGATTTGAGGAGAAAAAAAAATAAATTCACTTTTTTCGTCAATGCACCCGAATATCTGTTATTAGCAATTTTCTTGAGATTTTGGTGGTGATTTTATGTTAGAAAAATGAAGCATTTGGCATAGTGATCATATTCATTCCCCATTGGCGTGCGAAGTTGGGGAGAGAAAAAAGGCATTTTTTGAGAAATGAATATTAATGCATATTTAAGACAACTTTTCTTATCAGATTCGGAATCAGCATCACCAAAAACCCTTTAATTCATATTTTCATCATCTTAAGAGCTGATTTGAACAAAAAAAAAGTGCAAGTCTTTTTTTTAATAAGTTCTTTATTTGTAACAGTGGTAACAAAATTACGAATTACTTTATTTTAGATTCTTGTGTTTTCAACATAACTACCTTCTGAAACAATACACTTTTCAACAATTCTTCTCAAACGTACATTCACTTTTCTTAAAGTTTGGGGAGTTATTTCCTGACACGCTTGCCTAATTGCAAAGCAAAGTTCCTCTCTATTACGCGGCCGAGTAGCATACACTTTATTCTTCAAATGCCCCCACAGAAAAAAGTCACAAGGGGTAATATCTGGCGATCTAGGGGGCCACGGTTCCAAAGGAGAATTTCTACCTATCCACTTCATAGGGAAAATTGCATTTAAAAAGTTCCGAACCATCCCAGAATTGTGTGCGGTGGCCCCATCTAATGGAAAGATTAAGTTTTGTCTTTGTGCTACTGGCAATTCCATGAGAAAATCATAGAGACCATTTTGTAAAAAAATTTGAAAATTTTGTCCGGTCAGGTTATCCAGGAAATAAGGGCCAACAATCCGTTCGTTGAATATGCCACACCACACGTTAACTTTTTCACTGTATTGGTTTTTACAATGAATTACCCAATTCGGATTTTCAGCTGCCCAAAACCTACAATTTTGACTAGACACCACACCGTTTGTTGTAAACGTTGCCTCGTCAGTAAACATCATGTTCTTCAGAAAAAGTTTGTCGTTAAGATAGTTACCCTGCAACCATAAGCAAAATTCAAACCGTCGGCGTCGTTCAAAATCACCATTTAACAGAGTATGTAGAAATTTTGGTTTAAATGCCCTAATCCTGTTGCGTTTCAAACATCTCCATACTTTGTTTTTCGTTAAATTCATTGTCCTCGCAACTGCCCTTACAGTACCATTTGGGTTGTTTCGAAATTCTGCTAAGATACGTTCGTCGTCTGGATAGTGTCTTTGATTTAAATTGTACCTCCCTGGTCTTATTTTGAAAACCGCTCCAGTCCTTGCGAACAATCTGTTGATTTTGGCAACGGTATCGTGAGAAATTGGTTCTCGATCATGATGCCTTCCATTGAATATTCCAGCAACTTGACGCGTAGATCTTTCATTATTACCAAATAAGCGGATAATCTCTACTTTTTCTCCAATTGTAAGAACTACTCTTCGGTTGTGTGCCATCTTATTAACAGTTAAGTAACACTGCTTGACTTATTGGCATTTCGTACTGATTACCGATGTCAAACAAAAACTTTTGTTTCAAAGCACTCTTTCATTAATTTGCATGAAAACTCAAATCGGCAAGCCAACGGTAACAAAGTGTGCGTATCTTCGGAAATACCTGAATTGTAGTATAAGGGCAGTTGCAAACGATACAGAATATAAGGAAACGAAGGTGTTTGAAATTTAATATAGGATTAGGGCATTTGAAATAAAAAGTTTGAAATAAACAATATATTGACAAAAAGGGAATTTAATTTTGTTTTCTAATCAAATCAGCTCTCGAGATTTCGAAAATATGAATTGAGGGGTTTTTGCGGTCGCTGATTCCAAATCTGATTAAAAAAAATTGTCTAAAATGAGCCCCTTATATCCTTGGAGAGAAGTATTTGGTAATAATGAAAGATCTACGCGTCAGGTTGCTGGAATATTCAATGGAAGGCATCATGATCGAGAACCAATTTCTCACGCCAAAATCAACAGATTGTTCGCAAAGACTAGAGCGGTTTTCAAGACAAGACCAGGGAGGTACAATTTAAATCAAAGACACTATCTGGACGACGAACATTTCGAATTTCGAAACAACCCAATTGGTACTGTAAGGGCAGTTGCGAGGACAATGAATTCAACGAAAAACAAAGTATAGAGATGTTTGAAACGCAACAGGATTAGGGCATTTAAACCAAAATTTCCACATACCGTGTTAAATGGTTATTTTGAAAGACGGTTTGAATTTTGCTCACATGGACTTATTGACAAAAGAGTAGAATAAATTTTTATTCAAATCAGCTCTTGAGATGTTGAAAATATGAATCAAAGGGTTTTTGGGGATGCTGATTCCGAGACGAAAAAAGTGATTTTTTTTTTTTTTCACCTCAAATCAGCTCTTGAGATTTCGAAAATATGGATTGGGGGGTTTTTGGGGATGCTGATTCTAATTCTGATAAAAAAAGTTATCTAAAATGAGCCCTAATATCCTTTTCCCAAAAAACAGCTTTTTTTACCCCCCACACCGCACGCCTATGGTCGATGAAAATGTTCACTATGCCAAAATACTTCATTTACCTAACATATAATCACCACCAAAATTTCAAGAAAATCGCATTATTAATAACTGAGATATTAGGGTGTATTCATGAAAAGCGGGACACACTGTATGTAAAAGTGATAGAGTATGAAATGAAAGAAAAGACGAACACCTAAGCAATAAATCCGCAATTCTGTACAAAGTAAGATTCAATGAAGGAGCTTTGTATACGATAGTATATTATATACTAAACATTACACGAAATACATAAGCTAAATATTTCTTGTTTTACCTTGAACGCTCTTATCATCATCCCCGTTTGACCCGTCATTTTCTTCTTCGCTTCCATTCGAAATTTCCGCAATTTGTCGCTCTCTCAGCATCTCCACTAACGTATCCTCCAGCATCCTACTGCTCGTTTCGTTTTCCGCATCTTCCTTCTTGATCGCCAACTTAACGTTCGTGCTAGAATAATTCTGACCCTCTCTGATCGCCTTGATAGCTTTCCACGTTTCCAAAAGGCATTTCAAAGTGTCTCGTTGTTTCCTGCTCTGTTCGAAGTATTTCTCCCGCGTTTTCCGGATGTCCTTGTCTAGTTTTTGATCAGAATCGCCGTGATTTTGTCGTTTCCTTCGGGCCCTCAGATGGGATAGCTGGATGCTTTGTTTACAGATGCTTTTTTCGCGATTTTGGTGCTGTTCTAGCAGCGACTTTAGTTTTTCCGCCAAAACGTGTTCTACGCTGAACAGCGGATGGTGTGTGAATTTTATTTGCGACAAATACAAGTTGAGGATGCTGTGTTCTATGATCACGATCTCATTGCAGTCTTCTGTCGTTGTGGGGGGTTTGTAGGTGGTAAAGCGGCGGTCGGGTGTCTTTATGTTCGGTTTTGAAGAAGCTGTTGTCGCTGGGTTTTGCAAGATCACCAAGTTTCCGGAATCGTCGAACCATCTCCTGAAATAGTTGAGCTTCATGCAACAAGAGTTTGACATTTCATCCAGCTTATGTTAACTAATATCCACAAGCTATCAAAAATAGTTATTTATTATTATTTATCTAGGGAATTATGAGGGCCTTAATTGCCGATGGCAAAGTTTGCGTCCCAAAAAAAGTTCTCCGCTTTGCCTTCATTAGGACTTAATGTCTTTGCGTCCTGAAGGTACTGGACTTTTTTTTTGAGCTTCCAACAAAATGAATATACATCTCAGCCAATTGGAAAAATCATGTTTAGCAAAATCCTCATTAAAACTTCGGTGTATTTAGGATTGCTAAACCCATTTTCCTATGCGGAACATTCGTCGCACTTCTGCTACTGCTTTAGCTAATGCAGAAGCAACTATGACTAACTTAAAAAGACAAAGATTTGTGTTTTACACTTTTTTTATTGAAAACGGTACTTCTTATGAAAAAACTCGTCTTCTTTCATGACCACATGACAAATCTAGGTAAAATGGTTAGGGAACCGTATTCATGTCAAGTTGGTAACTCTGGCTGGAAAATCGTGCATGAATAATATCTTGATCATATTGAAGTTGAATGACTGAAAGGTTGGCCGTACAATATAAAAACCTTTGAACATTTTGCGTAGATTTGGCGTTTTGATATTCTTAAAAAAGTTTGAATTTTTCAATAAACAATGCCGTTTCAGATGAAAAAAATAGTGTGAAACGAGTGATTGTATCTACATTGTGCTAGTCTAAGGAAGGATTAATTTCGAGTGTTTTTTTCGCAGTAGAAATGTGTCCTGAAAAATTCCAGTAATAATTCGATAATAGCCCCATTCCTCCGAATATAAAAAATTCATTTGGATTTTTTGTTCAGGAGACCAAACTACGTGAGTTCCAGATTTTTTTTGACAGCTTGTGGTTAACTGTAAACAAAATTTTACCCACTTGAAAATAACAATTTTTAAAGACTGATTCACAGTACAGGATGGTTGAGAAGTCATGACGAAACAAAGTTGCATTTTCGGAACACCCTGTATATTATCCCATACTTCAATTCTGCTCGGAATTCCAAATGAAATTCCTTAATTCAACTGTTTTTAGATACTCAAGTATCGAATTTTGAAAATAATTTTTTAATATTTATTGAAAAAAAAAGCTCGAAATGAAGGATATTTATTTATTATGAAAATTACAAAAATTTGAATTATATGGATAAGATTAAATTTCAATATATTTTTTACAGAAAATAAAAATGCATGATTGTTCAGAGTTGTTAAAAATGCATAAAACGAAAAAAATAATTTTTTGTGAATGTTCTGTATATTTAAAATTCTATGAAAACGACAGTTATGCTAAAAAAAATTAAGGAAAACACAACAAATATTATCTTTGAAATTCTATTAAATAAATTGTTCAAATTATTTACCATTCACCTCCTGACAGTAGGCAATAAATTCGCTGAACAAAATTATAGTTAACCTAAAAATTATGTTGGGAAAAATGGTGGCAATTTTTTGTTTCATCCTTCCTTGCAAATCTTTGATATTTCATATCGGGTGACCTAGCTGGCCAATCCATTAATAAGGAATAGTTTCATCCACTATGCCCGTATCACACATCCAAAATGTGGAGGAGCCC
Source organism: Chrysolina americana (assembly GCA_958502065.1). NCBI lineage: Eukaryota > Metazoa > Arthropoda > Insecta > Coleoptera > Chrysomelidae > Chrysolina > Chrysolina americana. The sequence continues at coordinate 2,506,329 of OY293411.1, read as the reverse complement.
CCGGACTTAAATCCGGTGATCGAGCAGGCCAATGTTTCGTACCTCCCATACCTGTCCAACGATTTGTCTATACTGTGTCTAAGCGATTACGTACATTTATGCCAAAATGGGCTGGTGCACCTTCATGATTTTAAGTTTAAAGTAACTCAGTGGCGTACCATTTTTTTCTTTAAATTGAGATCATTACCGGCGTATGCGCGCCAATAATGAATATAAAATTCTTGACTGCACGTCAAAAAAGGCGCAATAACTACAAATAAATAGTCAGTGTTCAAGACATAATTTATATAGCAAACGGTCATTACTGAGTTGGAAGTTTGTCGCACGTATTCACTAACACCCTGTATGCACTACTACTGTAAATAACGAATATTGTAATTCTTACACATCTTGTCCTGAGTATAATCTTTTTTCCAAGAGATTACTATCGTTCTTTCTAATTTTCCGGAGGTCTCCTTGTACAAAGTCTTCTTTTGGAGTTGGTTGTGCGCTTCCCATTTTCTTGTCAATTTCCAATGCTGACCTATAGAATGAATAACGCTTACAATCGTCCAATTATTGAAATAACTGAACATCTACAACTCACCTGTCTGGAACAAAAAGACACTCAATTTCCGACGACGCAATATTGAAGTCCATTTTCTCGGGCGTTGCGTAGAAGTAATTTTTTTCACTCTCGTCATGATCTTGCCCATTGGTATTTTCATTCAACTGAAATCGAAATAGCCTTGAAATCGCGGCACATGATTTATTTACAGCAATGTTATATTTTGAAGAGGAGCACGTCAAAATATCTGGTTTTTATTCTACAGGTCGAATTGAAGAAGAAATTGTAGTGTTTTTCGATAAGTTTCATGCTGTCCAGTCAAAAAATTTATAAATTGTCAGATGTCGAATTTATTGACACAACTTACTTATTTTTAAATGTACACCCTGTATATCATTAAATATTTAAAAATATTTTTTATTTCTGATTACGAAAATATGCCACACTTGCCCTTTCATATCTGTTTCTTCTGTCAAAACAAAGTATTTTTAAATATTTAATGATATACAGGGTGTACCGTTTGAAAAGAGTAAACTGTGTCAATAATTTTGACAATTGATAATTTAAAAAAGTTTTGACTGGACAGCATTAAACTTAACGAAAAACACTACAGTTCGTTTTTTAGTCGATCTTTTTTCTCAAAAAATAAATATTTTGCAGCCTTCAAAAAGTTGGACGATTTAAAATGAAAGCATTATACAATAACCATATATAGGGAATATCAAAGAAATCAGAGAATTCAGAATTTAGTTTATTCTAAAATTATAAAAATACCGTGGAATTCTGTTGTTGAATATACTCTTACCTGTAGTATTTCTAATTATCTTTTCAACGATGTGACACATGTACCCCCCCGCGCCATCTATCGAGCAATCACAATATGTTTTATTCCAAAATGTAGTATCGGTGAAACCCTGCAAACGGTTAAACGGTTTTTTTTTTAAATCTAAACGTCAAACCGTTCAAAAGTTAACAGGGGGGACTATTAAAAGCCGCACTGTATATTTTTCTTAAAGAAGTTGTAGACAAAAACCATTACCTGTAAACGTTCTTCTGCAAAACTGAAGAATTCACGCTTTCCATCAGCATTTCGATTCAGTTTAAACCTGTTCCTGACGTTTTCAACTTCCGCGTCTAAGTTTTCGCTGTCTCTCCTCACTCTCCCGACCGGTGCTCCCCCTCTGCTGGTTCTCTGACCTGCGCTTGACGAAGGAGTACCGGATTTCTCTTTGAGTTTCCGTATGTGCTCCGAAATTTTCTCTCGGTAAGTTCTTCTTGATTCAGCTTGGCTTGGACCGGCCCTGGATCGAACATGGCTGTTATTTAAGGATGGTCAATCATTTTTTTTATTATTCATTTATTCACACATTAGTATTTATATTACAAAGAATATACAAAATTATTACAAAGGAAAAATATAATATTCCCAAAAAGGAATAACATGAATCAGTCGAACAGTTACGTAAAACTGGGATGAAAAAATTATTGTTCTATAATAATCTTAGCTAAAAGAGAAAAAATATAAAAATAAAGTAATGAAAAAAACGAGATACACAAAGAACAGTCGTTATGGTGATTCTGAAGTATAGAGGAGAGGCTTTGAATATAACATATTATACTGATTATTTTTTTCGTACGATTTTCAACCAATTAGAGTGTCCAATTTAGTTAAGTTACCTCGTATAATTTCGATAATACCTGATTATACATAGAGTAGCTCCATCAATCGAAAATTTTAAAATAATTTCATTTTCATAGTAACCACATCGACATCAATATACAACAAACAGAACTGTCAAATTGTGATGTTTATCAAAAACTGTTAAAAAATGAGTCGATTCGGAGATTTATCATCAAATGCAATAGACGAAAGTATACAAAATACTGAGCCTCATAATACAGTGAAAACAAAAAAGTACGTATGGAATCAATTTCTTACGTTTTGCAGTGAAAGAAACTATGTGCTAAATGAATCAATTTCCACTGAAATGATAGCGTCCATTTTGAAAGATTGGGCTTTCAATATGCGAAAATGTAATGGAGAAAATTATAAAGAAAATGTGGTTAAAACGATGTGGAACATTACGGCAAAACAAGTACAAGAAAAATATATGAAGGAGTTTAATAGAGTAATTGATCCATTCTCTATTCCCATATATTTAGCCGCACGAAACGCAAGAAATTCAAAAAGAAGGGAACTTCAAATGTTACCGGACAAGAGAAAGGTTAGTGCATCAGCATTTAAAGATAACGAGTACATAGCAATGATAGAAGCGTGGGATGAAAATACACCGGAAGGATTACAAATAAAAATTTTCTTAATTGCTTCTGTAGAACTTGCGTGGAGAGGAAATGAAGGAGCGTCATGCTTGACTCATTATTTTCAAAAAGAAACTGGAAATGATGATACTCCAACTGGTAGAATACAATATAATCCTATTTTTACCAAAACCACACAGGGAGGAGCAAATCCATGTGCTAATAATAAATGGCTTGTACCTAACCATAATGAAGTGAGTCGTTGTCTAGTGAGACTTCTAGATAAGCTAATCATGAAAAGAAGCGAAAACATCAATATTAAAACAGACAGGTTATTTCTGACAGTAAATCCCAACTGGAGAAAAGAAAAAACCCTTGGCTGGTACAAAAATATGCCAATGGGAGAGCATGAAATTAGTAAATGGGCCAAAAAGTCTGCAGAATTGGCAAATTTGAATATGACAAACAAAAAATTTTCAAATCATTCTCACCGAGCCACTGCTGTTTCACAATTGGCAAAAGCAGGTGTATCGGAACAAGAACTTATTAAAATAACAGGACATGGTAATAGCAATTCTATCAAACCCTACCTACAGATAGATGAACAACATCACCAAAACATAATAAATAAGATGAGATCCAATTTTAAAAACGCTGCAGGTTCAAGTAATAACACCTCCAGTATTTCCAGCACTTCAATGAGCAGTGGCCACGTTTCCTGCGCCGAAAATAACTCAGTTAAAAAAAAACGTAGTATATAATAATTGTAACTTTCATTGCACCAATTTGTATTTAAATTAATAAATTGTTTATATATTTACTTAATTTACTCAAAAAATAATCGTATCAAATACAATACGTACTTCAAAATAAATACGGTTATACATCTCAAACTTCCTGCATGATTACAAATCGTGTCAGTTTGACAGAATAATCCTCCCGCTTCGCGTTCGGATTATTTAAACTGTCAAACTGACACTCTTTATAATTATGCAACAAGTTATCGATGTATAACCTGATTATTTTGAAGTACTTATAGTATTACTACTGATAACACCAGCTGTCTTTCAATTCTGATTGGAGGATCAGCTTCGGTATTTTCAATGACGTAACCATGGCGACACAAAGTTTGGCAGTTCTATCAATATTAATTTTTTTTAGACTCAAAACATCCAATTGACGATATTCCACAGGCTATCGGTGATCGGTTTCCTGCTGTCAGGTTGGTAATGAATTTTGGTCCTGCATTTTGATACACTGACATGTGCCATGTGTCAGCAATGACAAATGTCAGATTATTATAACCAATCCCCAGCCAATCCCTTGAATCTGAAATACAGTATTTCAAATATTTTTTATCGACTTAAATTCTCATCCATCATCCTGAATCGATTGGTGTTCGCAGAATTACTCTATCCAAACCGTTCTCGAGTTGAAAACTTCATCATGAGTTGAGAGCTGTAATATCTTGCCAAACATTTTTGTATATTTATTTTTTTCGTTATCTTCGTAAAATTCAACCTTTTTCGTATATGCTGACGGAATTTGAACTCCATTATTTGGTAGGCTTTTTACGGAACCTCTACAGTTTCGAGAACTATTTTCGACATTTTTATTTTTAATTTTTCGAGAAACCAAAAACTTTCCTCAAACGCATTTCAACGAGCTGATTCCGAATATTACATCAAAAATCAAATTCGACGAGGAATTATTGACAATTATTTCAATTTCTCATTTCGTTATTCCTTTGTCGAATATTGGAGAAAATCAACACTCGGTAGCTATCTTTAATGTATAGGCTATCCAAACATCTCGTCTCCAAAAAAAGTGGAAAATAACTCATGTCAAAGAAAAATAGGCGCCTGCTGGGATCGAACCCGAGCCATGTTAAATCCCTTAGCGTTCAAACTATTTACCTTGCAGGTTCTGGTTTCACCCGGAACACATCGTCAGATATCTCGGAAACTGTCTGTCTATCGGAACCGGCAACTTTGATGTTTCCCTTGGACTGATTTCGAGGTGTCACCGAAAATATGTTGATTATGTTCTCTTCTTCGCTAACAGCTGTGCTTAATGAAGTCGCAGAGTTCGAGAGGGCCACCTTGTTGCCTTTCTTCGATTTTTCCCGGATTGGAGACTTGAGTTCCACGAGTTCGATCAGTTCTTCCTGAAAGCATTAGAGTTTGGCTTGATTTTTCCGATATTAATTCAGTCCTGGTCTAAAACTAAGTCTGTTTTGGATAAATTTTGATCAAACATGCGATTTTTATCTGTTTTTTATCGATATTGTGTACCTTTGAGCTGTTCATTCTTATTCAGAGTCGTCAACAGTAAGAAGAGTTGATTGTGTTTGTATTGACGGTCGCTATGGTGTTGTTTTGATATTTTCCGTTTTACAGGATGGATGATGATTTTTTCTACTTCCTTACTGGAAATAATATATTATTCAACAAGAGATAAAAATTGTTGTTTTTTTTTTCGTAAGTTGAGAGTTTGTCCACGTGCGAGTATGATGTTGTTTATAAAATACTGGAATTTCGCTATCAGAGTCCATATTAATTATAGTTATTGAGAGAAGTTCAAAATAATTTAATCGTGAAAATGTTCATACACTGGCAAACGAAGTAACGTTCATCTCTTGTTGAAAAATATACAATTTTATTACTAGGGCGGACATATTAACGTTATGTGTACGTGTACAAAGCAACATCGTCGCGAGAAAGCAATTCTTATTAATATAGGAATGTGATTAATGAAATGTCTTCCGGTCTGACCAGTGCCACCTACCTAGCGCAGTACACGATGTAGTGTAATTGTTCGCAAATACGGTATCGCCTCGGACTTTATTCCGGAAAGTGTCAACATCACAACACGATGTCAGTTAACCAGTAAGGTAAATTGAACATAATACTATTCAAGGTTTCAAGAAACGTGTACGAATATATTATTTAACAATTAGTTAGACCCGTCAGACTCCATCTGTAGACAGACTTAAAAACCATCCCTGATCATATACAGTAAATATCCCGTAACATCTGGTATAAATCTCGAATGATATTTATAAACTAACCCGAATATTGTAATCTTGATACGAAAGCGAAAGTGAAGTTATTGGTCTACAAATGTAATGGCATTTTAAAATAGATGTGAATGTTGCTTATTATCATCGTGTATTCAACTATTATATATTATGTCTTATATGAAAATAGTTTTGTTTATCTGTTCAATTCATGGTCTCACACTAATGGATTGCTGCTTGATCTCTCAGACCCAGAAGAATCAGTCTAAGCTGCTGTCCTAATCTGCGAGCGTTTTAGAACGTCCCGAGATCCCTTCCGCCATCTTCAGGTCTGACAGTATGATGAGGCTCGAAAAGGGAGGGCTCTCGTCACATGTGATCCCGTGACGTTGTATCATCTTATGAAACAGGCATTTTTTATTTTTCAGAACAAGATGGCGTTACTTCACAGTCTAGAGATATGCGGGGTGAGGAGTTTCAGCCCAGACGATAAGCAAACGATCCACTTCAACACTCCCGTTACCTTGTTCCTCGGTCAAAACGGCTGCGGAAAAACCACCATCATCGAATGCATCAGATTCGCACTCACTAGCGAGCTGCCCAGCGGTTCTAGCAACGGCCAAGGTTTCCTGAATGACCCGCAGATGTCCAACAAGACTTCTACTAAAGGTTTGAATTTTATTAAATGATTCGATTTCTTCAGAAGGAAGTTTCGACTGGTGTATTACGTCACAGGCTCATTCGGGGGCATATCTGTTGACAGTCGACGTTGAGAAATGTTTGTGGAGTTGCTCTTGTTGAATAATTATCAGTTTGTCATCTCGTGTTTATCGCACTGGTGGCGCCATCTCTGAAAAGGTACCTCCAATAAAATGTTTCCCTCTTTGGAAATTCCCTGAGCTGATGACTCTCGTGCTAAAAACTCTCTGCGACGAACTTTTTAATACAGTGGCATATCTAATAATAAAAATAATAATATGAGCAAAGAGGGTCAAAAAGGGGGTTGCTGGCTGCAAGGAGAACCTGCTGATCGACAGATGCATCACGCAGGACTCCGTGCAGTATAAGCGTAACCTCTCAATGGGCTGGATCGATTATCGCAAAGCATTTGATACAACATCGCATGAGCTCATCATGCCTTGCGGTACCCGATCAATTAGTGTAGCAGCTGATGTTGCTCTGGAGGACTCGCTTCATCATAACATCTGGTCAAGTCAGAGTACAAACCAAACAGAGCAGGTCACGTTCGGAAGGGGCGTGTTTCAGGGAGACTCCCTCTTCTCTTCTGCATCTCACTAATGCCATTGTCAGTTGCACTACGTGAAACCCGCGGATACACCTGCGGCACCCCCAGCAATCGGAGGCGTAAGGTCACCCCGGGTGGTCGGTGCGCACTTCAAGCTAACACCAGACGTGTACTACACTGCCTCCCCACCAGAGGGTAATCTTTACCTCGAAAATTATTTATATATTACTTAGAATGTCTACGTCTATTCGAAATGAAATAATTGATATTTGGTATTCTCTTATCGTTATTCTCACACAGGTTCCATAAAAATAAAGTTCCTCGACGCCGATGGCAACATGATTACGGTCAGCCGACTGATTTCGGTAACGACGAAGCCTGGCGGAGGATTGACGTTCAAGAAGGTCAACTTTTCGGTGCGCAGAAGAGACAAAGACGACCCGAACAACCCACAGGACATCTCCGGCAGATGCATCGACATCGACAGCTACTGCTCCACGTCGCTCAACGTCTCCAAGTCAATCCTGAACAACGTCCTCTTCTGCCACCAAGAAAACTCCGCGTGGCCGCTGGACGAGCCGAAGAAGCTCAAAGAGAAGTTCGACGAGATCTTCGACGCCACCAAGTACAACAAGGCCGTCGACAACATGCGCAAGGTCATCAAGGACAAGCAGGTCGACTTGAAGGTGATCGCGGAGAGATTGACGAGCATGCAACGGATAAAAGACGAAGCGGCCGCGAAAATGAACAAGTTCAACGAGAAGAAGGATAAGCTGAACGAGATCAGGGAGAAGATCGCGCAGAAGAAGAACGAGCTCAAGCCGTTGGAGGAGAGGATGCAGGAGATTCTGGATCTGTTGGAGTCTTTGGGGACACTGCAGACGGAGCTGACCAGGAAAGAAGCTGAGAGGAAAGGTAAGGAAAATTTCGAGCAATAATGGTGTGGATGTCGTCGGCGAGTTCAATATTTAATTCCACAGAAACAAAATTCCAAAAAAATCCAAAACATTTATTTTCAATTGAATTCCAGCAAAATGTATAGCACAAATGGGGTTCACTCCTGACCTGCTGAGCAGTCATGGGGCGGGTAAAACGAGATCACACTTGCCCTAGGACAGACACCACGATGTTATGACGGCGGTTAAATTATGTGGTTGCTAAGTCTCGAAGTTGTTAGACTTCCCCGCCTCCTCCAAGTGTTAATCTTTTGCTCAGCTGTACTCCCATGTACCGCACGGACTCGGAGTATCCCAGAGCTCTGAATCCTCCGTTGACCTCTACGATTACCGGTTCATGTTTCTTGTTCGCCAGATACGGCACGATCTTCAACTGCGCGTCGGCCGCATTTTAAGAGTGGACTGGGCGTAGATTGCCATGTCGTCCGCATATATGGCCGTGAAAGTATGTGTACAGCGAGTACAACATTGGCGACAGGCTCGATCCTTGCAGTACACCAGTTCTGGCCGTCTTCATCGTTGAGCTAGTGCCATTTACTCAAATCTAGAAAGTCTTGTAGGCCAGTGCTGCTATTTTCAAATGGTTCGGTTTTAATTCGTACGCGAATATGAGAGACAAATATACATATGTTGTGTGTATTGGTATGGAACAGTTGATCAGATTCGCATGCGAAACGATTTGACAATAGCACCCCTGGTGTGAGTCCATGATTCTTATTATATGATGTGGTATGCCTGCTTATAGCATCTTCTTGACTAGACCTATCCAGACGGTATCGAATGCCTTCTGGATATCTAGCAGGACCATATAGCTCTGCCAAGATTTTGATTGAAGCCTTCCCTCATCTCGTGGACAATCCTAGCCACAAAAGTCATTGAAAGACCTCTCCTGAAGCCGAACTCTTTCTCCGGGATGACCGAGAGCTTTTCGTCCATTTCCTGGAATCTCTTTAGCAGGATTCTATCCACCACCTTGGCCATCGCACTGAGCAGTGAGATTGGACGGTAGCTTTCGATTCTCTCTTCAGTTTTTACTGGCTTTAGGCAATTCGGGTAGTGCTGCCGCTTCATTATACTGTTTATGATGTATATTAGTGACACTAGAGATTTTATTGGGAGGTTCCTGAGCAGTTTGCGTCGATCTTATCCATGCCGGATTCCTTGTTCCTGGAGAGCCTTTTTATCGTGTCACGAACCTTCTCGAAGTTTGTCATTAACTTAGAGAATATTCTCTTGTTCACGCTTACGGAAGTGTTTCTAAATTCTTTGGCTCCCCGCGAAACTTCTTCGTATTCCTAGGTGGCGTCGACATCTACCAGGAAAGCACTTTGAAAGTGCTCCCTAAACATTTCCGCATTTTTTAAATCCGTCACATCTTGTCATTGTCCATTTCCAACGGCCCGGATGTTCTTCGGAGGCGTCTGGATTCCTGCCACAGAGAGCTGTCTCTGGTGTTCGGGTTTTTAGGCCATTTTCTCGACGTTTTGTGAACACGAGTGGTTGGCATTCTCAGAAGAGTGGTTGACAGCTCAGTTCACTGTCGACTGCTCAACATTCGTTGTCTCATAAAGTATTCGTGCCCCATCCTAACTGCTTTACTTTAACAGGCCTGAAAGAATATTCTGATCTGATTTCAAGTTATTCCTCTACAACTATGTGCTCATTTTATTGCTCTACATTTTATTTAAGGACTTGTCGAACAACAGTCGACCATAAAGAAACACATCACCGACATTTTCGAAGGATCCGATGACGAACTGAAAAACAAGATGAGCTCCTTTCAATCGGAGCAAGCTACTGAAGAAAACGCTATAAAGGAGCTGGAAAAGAAGAAAACAGAAATAACCAGAAAAGTGGCAGAGTTAGGCGGCAACGTCCAAAAGAAGCAGATTCATATCGGCCAGCTGAAAGAAGAGCAAAATCAATACAGAAAAAAGTTGGTAGAGACCAAGGAAACGACTGAACGTTTGAGGCTGAGTTTGGAGCTGGAGGAATTTTCCGATGTCAACGATAGGTCGAGTGTGTTGAGAGAACTGCAGGACGCCTTGAGACATTTGGAACAGAAATACAATGCCCTAGTGAAGGATAAGGAGGCGCAGGAACTGGAACTCCAACAGAGAATCGATGAGATTCGCGAGAAAAGCGCAGGCACCAGGCAGATGATATCGTCCAAGAACACCTCGATCTTGGAATGCCAGAACAAGCTGAAGCAGATCAGGAACAAGCTGGAAGAACTGGACACATCCGATTCTCAGCTGCGAATAGTGGAAGACAAAATCGAGAAGCTACAAGCGACACTTACGAAACTCAAGAGCTCCTTCAACGAGGCTGAGAAGTTACAAGAGATCGAGGAGCTCAATGAGTTGGTGGAGAGGAAGGAGCAATTCTTGGATAAGCTGGATAGAGAGTACAGAATCTTGCAGCAGAATTACGTTACCGAGCAGAAACTGGACAGCGAAAAGTCGCTGATAATTGAAAAACAGGGCGAGGTCGCCAGAATCAAGAACAAGCACTCGCACAATCTGCAAAAGTTGTTCGGAGACGATGTGCCAGAGCGGAACTTTAAGAAGTTGGTTCAGGACATCCAATACCGAGAAGAGGACAAGTTCAAGGCGTTGACGTTGAAGATAAACAAACTGGAAAAGGAACTTACGCACGTGGAAACAACGATGAACCATCAAAAGAAGAAACTGGAGAACGACAAGAAGGAGCTCGAGTTGAATAAGAAGAAGGTGTCGCAATTGTGCAGCGGCAAACCTTTCAACGAAGTTCTCAAAGAAACCCACGTAAAAAAAGAAAAGCTGCAAAAGGAAAAGGGCCAGTTGAGCTCCGCCAACATAATGTACCAAGCGTTCATTGCGAAATTCGAGAAAGAGTCTCCCTGCTGCCCGATATGCCAGACCGACTTCGCCAGCAAACGGCCTGCGGTGAGAGACATAATCACTAACCTGAGCAGTAAGATCGAACGCATACCGGCTCAGCTCGCTCAGAAGGAGAGCGATCTCAAAAAGACCGAAGACTTGTACAACAAACTGCAACAGCTGAAGCCGATCAACGAAGAAATAGAACGGCTGACGGACGTCAAGATTCCGAAGATGCAGGAGGAAATCAGCGACCTGAATGAACAGCTCGAGGAAAGGTCGATGGAGCTGGCAGCTGAAAAGGTCAATCTAGACTCGCCCCAGGAACTGATCGAAGCGAGTAAGCAGATTATAACGGACGCTACTCTCTTGGATCAGTATTCGTCCGATATTGTCAGGGCTAATGCCGTGATTGCAGAACTGGAACAGAATATAGTCAAGGTAAACCTAAAATTTTCTATAATTTGAGAAATGGGGGTTTCGCAACGTCATGTTCATCAAAATGAAACTTGGCAACGTCGTATAAGTTGTACACCATGGAATCTCAAATTGTCATTACATCTGGATTGTGTTTTATTGTTTTTATTGGATTATGGTGGGGGATGTTTCCCATGAACGTGACGTCAGAGGCACACTTTGAAATGTGATATTTTTCTCAAATAAAAAAAGTGAGTGGCAGCGGCACTCGTTGATAAATAGTTTTTGACTATTAAAAATCGATTGAAACGAGTTTTGCAATTAGATTTTTGTAAATGTAGAGGTCCATTTGATTTTTCTGGGTTCCTGTGGTGTCATGCAAATAAGATTTTTTTCCTTAACCATACCATACACTTTTATCACCTTATTCTTAGATGTGTGATCTTGAAATGGGGGTAAACAAATCGGAATATAATTATATAATTGATTTCACTTTTTTCGGGGTAATACTGAAGAGTGCTGTTTTGTTTTTCTCTCGCGGATGGCGCTGCGACTGACTTATTGTTAAGTTGCGGCTTCATTCGTAGGGCAATACTATAAGGCTTTTAAATGTTATCGTTTGTTTTATGAAACAAGACGACTCTGTTGTTGTCTGGACTATCGTAGCACTGATGCAGGTGGTCATTTTTCATCCAAATCGGAAGATAATAATAATAATAAACAAATCTTTATTGCTTCATTACAATCAGCACTTGCAATGTGTCCTCCTCGAGGAACATTGCACATCTTCTTACGTTTCTGCAGTGGCGTATCGATTGTGGTTGACGAACAAAAAAATTGGTTCAATCATCGCGGATAGCTATCAAATTTTACAGGTGCGTTCGCACATGATAGACCAGCACCCCCATTAAATTTCGTGCTGCTGCATTGTTTGAGTGTAGTGTATGTTGTTTTTTTCAATATATTTTTCTTCAACAGTGTATACTTTCTTGGCGCTATATTATTATAACCACATTCTACGATACTTCGCAATTTTGGAAGAAACTGTGGTACAATCTGCATAATATTTTCAATCCGATTAGCTTTAAATCTTGTGTAATTTTTACAGGTAGCTTCCAATCGATCACGTCAGGAGACTGAAGCCGAAATCGACATCGTGAAGGCCGAGCTGAGCAACACCAAGAACCGATACGAGTCGTCCAAGAAAATGCTCGATCAACACAGGGACAGGTGTCAGAACTTGAACAAGAATGTACAAGCGGAAACTCAGAAACAGATCGATATTCAGAAGCTGGTACAAGAGAAACCTCTTCTCGAAATCCAAAACACGGAATACAACGAGAAACTTGCCGTTCTGAGAGCAGAAGTGGACGAGCTCAAAGGTCTGTCCGAAGTTCAGCAAAGAGAGTTGAAAAATGCCGTGGAAGAACGACGGGGTGTAGTCCAAACGAACCAAAAGATCAAAGCCGAGGAGTGGAGCAAAATAGACGAAAACAAAAATACTCTGCGGTATATCCAGAAGTTGCTGGACAGTATAGACCGTTATGAGACCAACGAGAACGATAGCAAGCTGGATAAAGCCGTGGAAGAGTTGGCAGAGCTCAAGGTTAACGAGGAGAAGCTGGAAGAGGCCAAGAACAAGGTCGTGGAGGCCATATCGAGCAAGAAAGAGGCCCTCGCCAAGAAGGAGAGTCAGTTTAGGGCGTTGAAGGACAACGTAACGTTACGCGAGAAGCAGAAATTGGAGTCGAAACTGGCCGCTTTGATAGAGGACTTGAGGAAGAACATCGGCGGCTACAACTATCGGCAAGTGGACGACGAGAAAAAGAGGAAGACTGAGGATATCGACAAGAAAAGGCGAGAGATCAGCTCTATGACAGGGCAGCGGGACGAGATCGAGAAGCAAGTTGGCGAGCTGGATAAGGAGCTCGCCAAGCCGGAGAATAGGAACGCGTACAACAACTACAAGAAGCAGTACTACGAACAGGCGGTGATCAAGTCGGGGGTGGAGGACTTGAACAAATTCGTGGTAGTGTTGGAGAAGTCGGTGTTGAAGTTCCACGAAGAGCGCATGGTCCACATCAACCGCACCATCAGGGAGCTGTGGAGGAGCATATACCGGGGCAACGACATCGATTACATCGAGATCAAGACCGACGAGAACATGAGCGGCGGAGGAGGCAAGCGGAGAACGTACAACTACAAGGTGGTTCAAGTGAAGAACAACGTAGAGCTGGAAATGCGCGGTAGATGCAGCGCGGGACAGAAGGTCCTGGCGTGTCTCGTGATCCGCATGGCTCTGGCGGAGACTTTCAGCTCGCACTGCGGCATTCTGGCTCTGGACGAACCGACGACGAACTTGGACAGGGAGAACATACTCAGTTTGAGCGACGCGCTGTCGAGGATCGTGACCGATAGGGAGCGGGAGAGCAATTTCCAGCTGCTGATTATCACGCACGACGAGGATTTCTTGAGGAGCCTCACTCGCGTGCAGAGTTTGGATAGTTACTGGCGGGTTAAGAGGAACCAAGGCGGGTTTTCTAACGTGGAGAAGAACTTTTTGTGATATGGTTAAGCCAAGCTAGCTTAGGTTTTAAAGAATTCCGTTGAAATAAGTTTTGTTCCGTTGATTTAAGTTTTGTTATGACATTTCGCACATTATTTATTTTTATACGTCGTTTTATATTACTCATTCTAGAGTTTGGTTCTAATTACGTGTTGAAAAAGTCCGTTGAAATTTCTTCAAAATGTTGTGCCCTTCATTGAAATGTCATGAATGATCATTACCATTTCATTGTCGCCGAGTTGAAAAAGTAATGGTTCTAAGTTAAATCACGCTCATTTTTTATTCATGAATTTTCAGATAAATATATTTCTGTTACAAATGGTTAAGCTTAAACATGTGCTGTATATCAATATAGTGTTTATGAATAAATATATTCTGAGTAGATTTTTTTTTCAATTAATGCTTTTTATTTCGGTAGATGTGAGTCGTCTCTTTCTGCAGCTTGACCTACTCTCGGTCAGAAAAATCCGAAGCAATTTCTTCAAATTCTTTATTCGAAGTGATTTTTTATGAGGAAATATGTCGCTCACAAAGAAACGAATATCAGAAATGGCAGAAAGCTGAACGATCTACGTAAGAAAGTGTACAATGACCAATGCATACGACTATTCATATCTAGCTCTGCTACAATAAAAATACTAGAATATAATCGAATTTAGGCGGATGACCAAAATGTTTCGGTATTTACCAATTTAAATTGGTATTTACCAAAACGTTAAGGCGTTTTTGGTTATTAGATTGGTTTTCATCTAATGACGTCACGAATCAGCTGTTTAATGTCATAGTTGTCACCAAAATGGCAGGCATGGACGATATCGCTCCCGCCAGAGAGCGCTAGTGTGAGTGGGGGTCATGAGTGACAGTAATAACAAGTAATAATATACAATAACACTTTAATTAGTTGCTGTTACGGAGAAATACGGCCCTATAAGTGTAAAAAGCATCATTTATGAATTGAAAAAAGGAAAAGCAAAAACTTCCAGCCGTAAAGAACAGTTGATACGAAAATGAGTGGATGGAATCGGTGCATAAACGTCAGTTTGTAGGTTAACTTGTATATATTTGGTGAAATTTATTTACTGGCTATAAATCTTATTCTTTCGATAACTGGATTATGACAGGAATAAACTTTTCATGTCCGTTATGCACTTATCAACTACTCCAATCTGACCTCCACTAACAACTGCGCCATCTACGTTAAGCTTGCCAGAGTACATGCCATTATACCCAACTCCAAAAATCGAATTTAGGCGTTTAACCACAATTCTTTTGGTATTTACCGCAAATATACCTTGGTCTTTCATGATAAATGACAGACGTGACGTCACCGTTTGCTTTCGCCTAAACCTTTTGGTTTAAACTCTGGTTTCCTGGTTATTAAAATTCAAAAAGTGTAAACAAAAACATTTGTTTTATTTCTGCCTTCTTCATGTTATTCCTTTGTTTTAATCTTAATTATTCTGGTTTTTCGTATTTTTGTATACAATAACTGTTAAAAGTATTATATTATAAATGGAGAACTTTAATAGTGTGGAAAAAACTTGAGTTTTGTATGCTTATTAGCGTCCGAGTTTTGCTTTTAACCAGAGGTATATCCCTCCTAATAAAATTCCGTCAACAGCAAATCTTGTACATCCACTTGGTAATCTGTCCCTTCATAATTCAAACTCAGTAAATATGTTGTCGCCATATCATGAAAAATGAAATATTTACTTAAAAGACCAATTAAAAACACGGTCAGAATGAGGTTAATTTTCTTTTCGATAATAACCATAACCGAAAATGAAAAACAACTTTGGAGTTGGGTAATTACCACAAAATTTAGGTGACAACTATGACATTAAACAGCTGATTCGTGACGTCATTAGATGAAAACCAATCTAATAACCAAAAACGCCTAAACATTTCGGTAAATATCAATTTAAATTGGTAAATACCAAAACATTTTGGTCATCCGCCTACATTCGATTAAAGTTGTTTTTCATTTTCGGTTATGGTTATTATCAAAAAGAAAACTAACCTCATTCTGACCGTGATTTTAATTGGTCTTTGAAGTAAATATTTCATATTTCACGATATGGCGACAACATATTTACTGAATTTGAATTATGAAGGGACAGATTACCAGGTGGAAGTACAAGATTTGGCAACAGCAAATTTGAATGGTGAATATTCACAGGTAAAAAAGGCACTTGTTTAGATTTCTTAGTGTATTTACTGCTAGCTGATTACGGGATTTTATTAGGAGGGATATACCTCTGGTTGAAAGCAAAAATCCTCCCTGACGAGAATTGATGCCTTATAAAATAATGCGAAAGCAATACTACATTGTCATCGAAAAAAAATTCGCGACGCCAATAAGCACACAAATCTCAGTTTTGTTTCCACACTATTAAAGTTCTCCATTTATAATATAATACTTTTAACATATATTGCATACAAAAATACGAAAAACCAGAATAATTAAGATTAAAACAAAGGAATAACACGAAGAAGGCAGAAATATAACAAATGTTTTTGTTTACACTTTTTGAATTTTAATAACCAGGAACCAGAGTTTAAACCAAACGGTTTAGGTGAAAGCAAACGTTGACGTCATATCTGTCATTTATCATGAACGACCAAGGTATATCTGCGGTAAATAACAAAGAATTGTGGTTATCCGCCTACATTCGATTTATGCTCGGTAGCGAGGTGGTCACATACCGGTCTTTGAAACTTCGCCTGCAATATAAAAACATGCCCAATGTTCTAAGCTGTGGTGTGGTGTAATTATACATTTTGAATCGGTTGCAGTTGAGGGGGTTCCGTGTACCATAGAATTCTATAGACGATACAAAAAGTGAGATGTCATTATCGTTGAATTAATGGGAGAAAAAGAGATACGGTCGACTATAGAATTATATGGTACACGGAATTCCACCCCAGTAGTGCAGTTTGCAGTTTCACGAAGGAATATCCAATTGGTTAATGAATACCTAAATCGAGTATAAATTATGGAATTCAAGGAACATGATAGCCTCTTTCCAATTACCAGGGGTAATAGCCCCAAAAAGAGCTTGTTACCCCTGAAGTGAACCGCACCTGACTTTATAAATGGGGTTTAGTTGGAACATGATTAATCGTGATCTGTCAAATCACTTCAGGAGCTACCTGGAGCTAATCCCTGTGGCAATTGAAAAGCGGATGATATTTCATAGTCAGTCAAATTACTTCAAGAGCTACGCGGAGTTATCGGGAGCTACTCTCTGTGGCAATTGGAAAGCGGCTCATGTAACCAACATAAAAAAACTAAAAATCTAATGCAGGTGCTTGGTATTAATGGTATTGGTTGTTGGTTTATTATTTATTTTATGATTTAATGTTTGTTCATATAACATTAAATAATGTACTGTTTATTTGTTTTATTATTTGCTACTAATTGGTGAGTCGAAATCATTATATTTATCATATTTTTTTCGATTATTTGAATTTGTAACATTCCCCGTATTTGAAATTTTACATAGATTACCAATGTGAGAAATTGAAATAGTCCTATCCTATCATATCTGTACTTCTGTAGGCTTTTTGTGGGCTACTGTATACTGAAATCAAAACAAACCCATTTTTCTGATTCATGAAAGATAATCCAGAATCTCTAAAACACTCTTCACGATGTAGTCTCAAGCTGTCCAATTAAAATGTTGAGAAGAAAGATTTTTGAAACAGAAGACCATATCAAGCGATCGAAACTAGAGGAAACTCGGGAAGGACTGCTAGATTTATCTTTGCGGAACTGTAGCCCTAGTGATGTTTCCAAATATTTTCCCAACATTCCCAAGATACCTATTTTAACTCTTCCCGAAAAAATTCTGCAACTACAGCTCGAGTTGAATAATAATCTGAAAACATTGAATCTCAAGACACCTCCAGTAGAATACATCTACAATCCTCTAGAGTATGCCTTTGACCCGAACAAAAATTATGTTACTAAATATTGCACTTCCACAAAAAAAATACTTTTTGTGGGCATGAATCCTGGCCCCTTTGGGATGTGTCAGACAGGAGTGCCTTTTGGAGATCCCAGATGGGTTCGTGAATGGCTTCAAATCGACGGCGTTGTTGCTAAGCCCGAAATAGAATGCCCTGAGCGAAAAGTACTGGGGTTTTCTTCTACAAGAAGCGAACAGAGCGGCCAGCGATTCTGGATTTTCTTTGCTGCTTTGTGTGGTGTACCTGAAAACTTTTTCAAACATTCCTTTGTGTGTAACTTTTGTCCTCTGGCTTTCATGAAAGTCAACGGTTGTAACGTCACACCGGCTGAGATCAAGGATATAAAGGTAGATAAAATTATAAATTCTAGAAAACCTTCATCCAAACTTACAGCAAACCACTGTTTCAAATCTTATGAAATTGATAGAAAAAGCTGTATTCCTGCATTTAGAATTATTTCGACATTCTAGCGGTTTTCAGTTGATTATTCTAATTATATTTTTATACTGAACTGAAATGAGAAACTTACCCTTTTGTATGAAACCTTTTTGGGTCTCGTGGATACGTGTTATGAGTCATTTTACCTGATGTGAATGTTGTATTGAATCCTTATTGGCAAATAAATTTATTATCATTATTAATAAGAATAATAATGAATGTACTCTATAGGAACACCCAATAGACCATTGTCCGAGGTCCTTTATCCTACATTATTAATCATAATCTTTTTCATTTCATTAAAAATTATTGGCGATTTCGACATATTTTAGCTTATTTAAATTTTAATTGACGGATTAGCCAATTTCTCTGACAAAATTCTTATGGAATTTTTCGTAGAAAACAGTGCTTTCTGAACAATATTTCCTGTCATAATTTACAGATTAACAATTCTTAATATTGAAGATTAATTTTGTGATGTGTCTGTATTACAAATCAGCTACACTTTATTAATTTTCTTACGAATTTACACAGTGTGACCATCTAAGTATGCAGCAAATGGAAAAAAAATTATTAATTGCCAAACCAAAATACAATTATTGCCGAAAACATAATAATCATATTAGATGCACTTAGAATGGTTGCAAGTCAAACAGCATTCATGGTAGGTCAAAAAATATAAAAACAGTTCAAGAGATAAGTTCTCTTATTTCAGAAACTTCAGCAAAGTGTTATTGTGAAAAGTTGTTCACTATTAAAATACATGCCTGAATACCAAACATGGCCTCCTAAGACTCCATACTCTCCCACAAATTGGAAAATTTCAGGCAAATGTCTGTCAGACAACAACTGCTCTCCGACACACATTTCTACCAAAGCGAAAAAGGGCCACAAATAATTATTAAAAAATGTAATTCCTACTTCGCGACTCGGAATTAGTGTAACTCCGACTTCACAACTCGGAATTTGTATAACTCCAACTTCACAACTCGGAATTGGCATAATTCTGACTTTGAATTAGGTAGTATAATTCCGACTTTACAAATTCCTAGTTGTGACGTCGGAGTTAGGCAAATTCCTAGTTTTGAAGTCGGAATTATAGTGATTCTGAGTTGTGAAGTCGGATTCAGACTAATTCCGAGTTGTGAAGTTTGAATTAGACTGATTCCGAGTTGTGAAGATGGAATTAGACTATATAATTCCGAGCTGTAAAGTCGGAATTATATCTATTCTGAATTGTGAAGTCGGTATCATATTAGTTCCGAGTTGTGAAGTCGTTTTTATATTGATTTCGACTTGTGGAGTCGGATTTATACCAATTCCGACTTGTGAAGTCGGAATCAGAATAATCCTGATTTGTAAAGTCGGAATTATAATAATTTTGAATAGTAAAGTCGGTATTATATTAATTCCGAGTTGTGAAGTCGGATTTATAGCAAGTCCGAGTTGTGAAGTCTGAATTAGACTAATTCCGAGTTTTGAAGTCTGCCTTAGACTAAATCCGAGTTGTAAAGACGGAATTAGACTATATAATTCCGAGCTGAAATCGGTATCATACTAATTCCGACTTGTGGAGTCGGATTTATACCAATTCCGAGTTGTGAAGTCGGAACTATACTAATCCTGAGTTGTAAAGTCGGAATTATACTAATTTTGAATAGTAAAGTCGGTATTATATTAATTCCGAGTTGTGAAGTCGGTTTTACAGCAAGTCCGAGTTGTGAAGTCTGAATTAGACTAATTCCGAGTTTTGAAGTCTGACTTAGACTAAATTCGATTTGTAAAGACGGAATTAGACTATATAATTCCGAGCTGTAAAGTCGGAATTATATCAATTCTGAATTTTGAAATCGGTATCATACTAATTCCGACTTGTGGAGTCGGATTTATACCAATTCCGAGTTGTGAAGTCGGAACTATACTAATTCTGAGTTGTGAAGTCGGAATTATACTAATTTTGAATAGTGAAGTCGGTATTATATTAATTCCTAGTTTTGAAGTCGGATTTATACCAAGACCGAGTTGTCAATTCTGAATTAGACTAATTCCGAGTTGTGAAGTCTGAATTAGACTAATTCCGAGTTGTGAAGTCTGAATTAGACTAATTCCGAGTTGTGAAGACGGAATTAGACTATATAATTCCGAGCTGTAAAGTCGGAATTATATCTATTCTGAATTGTGAAGTCGGTATCATATTAGTTCCGAGATTGTGAAGTCGTTTTTATATTAATTTCGACTTGTGGAGTCGGATTTATACCAATTCCGACTTGTGAAGTCGGAATTAGAATAATCCTGAGTTGTAAAGTCGGAATTATACTAATTTTGAATAGTGAAGTCGGTATCATATTAAGTCCGAGTTGTGAAGTCTGAATTAGACTAATTCCGAGTTTTGAAGTCTGACTTAGACTAAATTCGAGTTGTAAAGACGGAATTAGACTATATAATTCCAAGCTGTAAAGTCGGAATTATATCAATTCTGAATTTTTAAATCGGTATCATACTAATTCCGACTTGTGGAGTCGGATTTATACCAATTCCGAGTTGTGAAGTCGGAACTACACTAATTCTGAGTTGTGAAGTCGGAATTATACTAATTTTGAATAGTGAAGTCGGTATTATATTAATTCCTAGTTTTGAAGTCGGATTTATACCAAGTCCGAGTTGTGAAGTCTGAATTAGACTAATTCCGAGTTGTGAAGTCTGAATTAGACTAATTCCGAGCTGTAAAGTCGGAATTATAACAATTCTGAATTGTGAAATCGGTATCATATTAATTCCGAGTTGTGAAGTCGTTTTTATACTAATTCCCACTTGTGGAGTCGGAGTTATACCAATTCCGGGTTGTAAAGTCGGAATTAAACTATTTCCTAGTTGTTAAGTCGGAATTAGGCTCATTATATAGTTAAATTCTCTGTGGGCCTTCTACGCTTTCGTACATTTCGTACTTTGTTCGAATTTATATCAATTTCCATGTCAAATCAAACTATATTTTTATTGTTACTTCTAACCTGATACCTTTTCTTTCAAGATTCGCAAAGTTCTCGAAATAGCCTGCGACGACTGGTACCTGAAACTGATAAACGTGCTCCAGCCCGAATGCGTCGTAGCCATCGGCACCTACATAGAAAAAAAGACGAAGGACCTCTTCAAAACCCACGGCGTGGACCACATAAACGTAGCGTACATGCCCCACCCGAGCCCCAGAGCAATAAACAACCAAAACTGGCACGAAAAAGCCGAGACCTTCCTTCTGAACCACAACCTCATGCCTCATTTCCGCAACTAACATGGCGGCTGCCGACAACCCAGCCCCCTTGTCCGACATCGAGCGCCACTTCATGGAAAAAGCGTTTGTTTTCGCGAAAGAAGCCTTGGCGGCTCAGGAGGTTCCGGTGGGCTGCATCTTCGTGCACGGAGATGAAATAATAGCGCTAGGGCGGAATACAGTCAATGAAACTCGCAACGCAACGCGACATGCCGAGATCAACTGCGTCGATCAAGTGACCGCATATTGCCAATCGAAGGGATTGGACTTGAATACTGTTTTTCCAGAACTTTGTGTCTACGTGACCGTCGAACCTTGTATAATGTGTGCTGCAGCCCTCTATGACTTGAGAGTCAAGAAAGTCGTGTACGGATGTAGGAACGATAGATTCGGGGGGCAGACCGTGTTTGATGTGGGGGCTGTGCTGAAGCCTGCGACCGAACTGAAGGGGGGGTACAGGGCAGACGAGGCCATGAGCTTGCTGAAGGAGTTTTATAAGGGCGTGAACCCAAATGCACCCGCGTTGAAGGTTAAATTAAAGAAAGATAATTGAGTTGATGGGTTTGTAGCATTTTTTTACGTCGGAAACGTTTCTTAGGCATTTGACTCGATTTTGGTTTTTTACAATTCGGTCAGCGTATCTTACCAAGAAGTTCGAAGGTCCATTAAATTGTTTTTTGCCATGTCACACCTGTGGTGCGATCATGAACACTTGATCCACGTTGAGTTTGACATTTATCAAATTTGAGTTAATATAAAAACCAATACTAATAGAAACTAAACTGGAATCGGAAAAAGAAGTATTGTAGTAAAATTGCACTAAACTAATTTTGTTAATTTATTTACACACGTCTTAAACAATAATTTATATAAAACATAGACTTCACTTATTATTTCAATTTATTTTTACTGTGGCTATCTTGTCAATCTTTGGGCGAGACGGGATATCGACGGAAGAGCGCCTGGTAGCTTTAATTTCCATCCCGCCGGCCCAAAGTTGCCAAAATTTATAGTTGTTTTAGGGACTTTGGATTGTTTTATTATTTGACGAATTCTTGTTTCCGAATAAGTCCTGAAAAGGATTCTCGGAATAATTTGCATCCCAATGTTAATACGAATTCTTTTGGTTTTAGGTGGTGTTTCCCACCGAAATTCCACTGAACACAGCAAAGCCAGGCCATAGATTTTACAATTTGACACCAGAAACACTAATTTCAGAATAATAAAAATCAACCGAGAACTCATGTTTTCCGGACCCCCGTGGGCCATCGGAAAGAGTCTGGTGAGGACTCTGGCGAAGAAACCATCATGCACCCCCTAAGGTTGAGGCCCGGAAGGAAGACCTCCCCAGCTTTTTATATTCGCTCGGACGGTCTCCCCCCCTTCCACCACCCCCGCTCCCAGAGCGGATCCTCATCCTGTTGAATGGCGATCAGCAGAATGAAATCTGATCTTGTGATATGGAGTGCTCAGCCTTTTCGTGCCTGAAGCTCCCTTATATCGTGACATGAGTTTAATATTAACAATGACTTTACTGTGCATGACGCCCCCCTAAAATTGGCTGAGGGCCTGAGTCACCTGGCTGAGGGCCGGGTGATATTGCTACTTGCTGAATTTGTGTTCCGGTCCTGTGCTCCTCTTGGTTCTCTGAAACATAAAGATATGCATTAGTCTTGTCCTTGTGCCGCTTGAAGTTGACGTTGGCGTCTCCGTAGGATCTGCTTCCGTCGAACTTCATCTGGGTTGTCGTTGTCTGCCTGGTTTACAGGCCGTCTGTATTTGTCCCTGTCTCTGTCGTCTTGTTCGCGTCTGTTGTCGTGTAGGTCGGTCAGAAGTGGGTTCGTGTGGTTTTCGGCTCTTTCGAGCGTAGTCCCTGCGCGTTGTCTTAGTAATTTGTCTATGTAGTCTGGGTGTATGTCTAGGTCCCTGAATATAAACCTGTTGGGCATATATCGTGGGGCGTCTACTGCCATCCTCAGGCAAGCGTTGAAGAAAGTCTGAATTCTGTGTCTATAGGAGTGCGCGCACTGGCCCCATGCGGTCGATGCGTACAGTACTATAGGCAGAAGAATTGTCTTGATGAGACGCAGTTTCAACTCGAGTGCCATGTTGCTCTTGCGTCCGATGATTGGCCATAGTTTGTGCCTTGCGGCTTTTGCTATTGCTAGTCTGTGGGTGACGTGTCTCTGAAACGTGAGTTTCTTGTCTAGAGTTACTCCTAGGTAGACCGCTTCATCTACCCACGGAATTCTATCATCGTTCATAGTCACATGGCCCTCGGGTGTCCTACGTCTCCTCGTGAACAGGATGGCCTTGCTTTTGTCTGGGTTGATTCCAATCTTCCAACGGTTGAACCACTGTTCTAGTGTGTTTATCTGCTGCTGCAGCTTTGCTGTGACTCCTCTCTCGTGCGATGACTCCGCGAAGATTGCCGTGTCGTCTGCATAGAGTGCGAGCTTGGTCATGGGGTTGTCTGCCAATGGCATATCTGCTGTTAAGATAGAAAACAGGTGTGGCGATAGTACCGCTCCCTGCGGGACTCCTGCTTCTAACTTCCTTCGGGATGAGAGTACGTTCCCAACCCTACATCTGTACTTTCGTCCTCGTATGAAGGATTGTATCAGCTTGACCATTGGTGTGGTGTATCCTGCGTCCACCAGCTTGGTGATCAGTCCGTCATGCCAAACTCTGTCGAAGGCCTTGGATACGTCTAGGAAGACTGCTCCCGTAAGGTGTCCTTTTGACGTGCGGTTCCAGCTTTGGATCGTTGCATCCACTATGCGGGTCACCTGGAGTTCTGTAGAATGCCCATGCCTGAAACCGAACTGTTCGTCTGGAAGGACGTTCAGTTCTTCAGTCATTGCCTCTAGTCGTGTCTGGATCACTCTCTCTGCTACCTTGCTCATCGCTGGTGTTAGGCTGATGGGGCGGTGGTTCTGCGGAAAACCGTGGTTCTTGTTGGGTTTTGGAATCATGATGACCGTCGCTTCTTTCCAGCTAGTGGGGAAGTGTCTGAGTCTTAGTACTGCATTTATGATGTTAGTCAGTGCTGTAATTCCCTTCCTTGGCAGGGCTTTCAGTGCCCTGATTGGGATGCCGTCTGGACCCGGTGCTTTCCTGGTCTTTGCCTGTCTGATGATGTTCTTGATTTCTTCTGGAGACGTAGGCTCCAGAAGAATGTCTCTGTCGTTTGTCCGTCTTAGTCGTCTGATTGTCTGTTCAGCGTGGGCTTCTGTGTCTTCGACTTCGTCGGTGTAATCGACCTCGTTTTCACGGCATTGGCGTTCAAAGGAGTCAGCAAAAGCCTCTGCCTTATCCGCGTCCGTAAAAACCAGGCCCATCTCACCGTGGAGTGGGGGGCATGGTTTCCTCTTCCCTTGTCTGAGGGTTTTCTGCATTCTCCACAGAGAGTTGTCTTCGGCGTTGAGTTCGTCCAGGCGGTCAGCCCACTGTCGCTCTCTGAGTAGCTTCAGTTCCTCTCTCAGCTGTCGGGCTGCGAGATTGAACTGTCGCTTGTCTTCGGGCGTCAGTGTTCTTTGGTACCGCTTTTTCAGCCGTCTTCTTTGCCTGACCATCGAAGAAACGAGCCAAAACGCTCGTTATATGTTGGCGAGTTGACCGAACATTGCGTCTGACCAATCAGAACGCGCGCCTTTAGTGGGCGGAGCTTAATACGAATTCGTTCTAGACTTGCTCTCGAAGTCAGATTTTCGAGAGAATTCTTCTCTGAACTTTCTCGAAATTTCATTTCCAATCAAATAAAAATATTAGTGTTTCTGGGGGACCATAACAATCTATCTGCGAACTCTCGAACTGTATTTGTAACTCTCTATAACTGTTTATGACTACCCTGCCATCTGCTATACAGCGGCTTATATATCCGCATTTATAGTTCTCGATAAATCGAGTTTATCCGGCGACTTCTTAGATGTCCCTAGAACCTTCGGTTAGAAAGTTCGCGTTTCTTCCACGTGCTTCATGTGTTTGTGAGCTTAGGAATGTTTCCTTGGGGTGCATACTTACTGAGGTGAATGAGTAATGAGATGATCAGGGCCAGTCTCGAGGCTCCTTAAAATTCAAGTTCAAATTGAAACAATATTTTTTAAAATGAATCGTTATTCATTATTCTGTTACAGTTTGTTTGTTTCTTCATCTATTCACGAATTTATTCTGATATTTCCTTAATATAAGAAGCTTATGTTTCTTGGATATAATAAAGTTATTATTATCAATACAATGCTCCTTGAGTCGATATCAGTGGTCCATAGGGTAGATTCAATTCCATTCTATCCTACAGACTAGTGATATCGATTTTAATCACATTGTCTTTAGAATAAAATTAAATTTGGTAAATGTCGATCTCGCTACAGATCGAGTGTTCGTAATCTCACCCCGTTTGAAGTTTGTAAAAAAGAAACTGAAGCCTTATAGAATATCAAATATCTTCCAAAAGCTGCACAAATATATACTGCAGTAGTTGAGACCTAGATATTTCTGTCATCAGGCTCGAATGGAATGGAAAATATATCGTTTCGAACTGAGAGACATTGTGTAATTTTACAATAAAAAAAGGTCCCACACATATACAGGCCATTACAGGAGGATTTTGGTAATTCAAAGGTTTCTGGCACTTCTAAAACTAAATACCTAGCAACTTTTTTATTTTGAATTTTCTTCAAGACCATCTATATTTCATTCCCAAACTTTTGGTGAAGTGACTCTTAGGTTCTTTTGTTGGAATATGTGGAAATCCGTTATTTATTTTTGTATTTTTCTAGAGTATTTTAACAAGTTATGTGAGTTTTAAATGTTATTAAAAAATGTAAATACCATCGATTTTTCAATAATTTGATACTTTCACTTGCTTTTTTCTGATTTATTATTTTTTACTAAATGAGAATTTATTAAAAATTATCGACCCTTTCGCTTATTTTCTATAAAAAGGGTGTCGAATAGAAAATGATTCCATTGCCCCATACGACTGCCGAATCACTCCACCCCAACGTCTGGCAAAGTTTTTCTACAAGAATATATATCCTGTCTCAACACATCCTGTCTCAACTACCAAATGATAATCGGAAATAGGTGTGTCTATCTCTATCAAGATGCATAGAATCCCTGGTGTGATCACTTATACCTGTGATACCGACATACAAAAGTGTTGATGTACGGCAAAATTATAAATTAATGTTGTCATGCGGTTGTCATTGGCGATTGACAGTTGGACAAGCGACAAGTGTCATGTCAACATTCAAAAACAATCAAATGACAAATCAAGGCAGCGTGGAATGTTGGAAACTCGGCTATTTTCGACTTCTGCGCCATCCATCGACGAATGAAGCCAACGGTATCAATGCAGTTACAGTATCAACAACTTTGGTAGAAACAAAATCGAATCTGTGATCGCACCAGGGTTTCTATGCATCTTGATCTCTATACTGGTTTCACGATTCACCCGATCATCAGTGCAGACCCGGACACAACATGCAAACGATTTTCCACTTGGTTTTGTTAATTGGCCCTACGACAACGATAGTACGCGCTAAGGAAGTGAGCGTCAGAGCCATCTATAGGATATCAAGTGAAAATCGTTTGCATATTGTGAAAGATTATTTCTCTTTGAAATTTTGTTTTCGTAATTTTTCTGTTTATTTTCATAAAATTCAACATTTTTATGTGCACGCTGAAACGCATGTGCAATTTTGAGTCAACATGATGATTTTCAATTTTTTATTATTTTTTTGGATTATTTTTTGGTTTCGTTGATCGACTTGAAATTCACAGTGTTTGCCATCCATCATTCTAAATCGATTGGCGTTCGCAGAATTGCTCTATCTTCAACCGTTCTCGAGTTGAAAAATTCATCCGGAGTTGAGAGGAATCATTTCTGACGTTTTACTCCTTTTATATGCCAAACCTTGTATCTGAGCATAAAGAAATCACATATTTTCAAAATCAGCATGAAATATTGCGTGATATGGCGCGAATTTGAGTGGATCTGAAGATTTTGTATTTTTCATTAATTTTAGCCTTTATTTTACCCCCTTTGGAGTTTTTTCTATTTTTCGAGTATTTATTCCTTCAGGTTGATTGACTCTTTAATTTGCAGAGTATATTCATTCCAACATTCTGAATCGATTGGCGTTCGCAGAATTGTGTTATATTTTCAACCATTCTCGAGTTGAAAAGTTCATCTGAGAGTTGAAAGATCTTTCTCTTCACAATTTTGTTTTCGTAATGTTTCAATAAATCGTGAAATTCAACCTTTTTTAAATGCTAGCATATTATAAGCGCATATACAGATATGATTTTCTGTTTTTCATGATTTTTTCCAATAATTTTTTTCCTTTGTCGCTCGTCTTGAAATTCACATGGTAGCACAAAAAGTTTATTTTGTTATTCTACTGATTCAGGGAAATACCTTCACTAGAAACCGCCCGTTAGCAAAGTTTATCAACAATTCGCAAGTACAAAATACTCTTTAAATAGGGTTGAATCAAATTTGCTTTATGTTGACATAAAATGTATATTTTGAACAATCCTAGTCTACTGTTTCAATGAAATACTCTAATTTATAGAAACTCCAGGTCTGCAACGTTTCTCGAAAAATCGCAAGTACAAACCACCCTTAAGAGGGGGTTGATTCAAATTTTCTCTATGGTGGCACAAATAGTATATTTTGGGTAATCCTAGTCTACTCTTTCAATGAAATCTCCATTATATAGAAACCTCCCCTCAGCAGAGTTTTTCGAAGTAAAAAACTACCCTTAAGAGGAGGTTATTATTTATTTTTTTACGGTTGCAAGAAACAATGTATTTTTAGAGAAAAAAAGAATATACCTACCTATACATTTACACTGTTTGGTATTTTGTGTCATACTTTTAGTTTTCGTGACATCTTTTGTGTATCTTTGTTTAATGGCAAATAAATATCTATCAGTTAGTTACATCTGTAATTTATTTGAAAATAATCAAAAAGTCTTTTTCAAACGCCCTTGAAACATTCCTGTGTGTTGAAAAATATTTATTATGAACCTGTTTTGTTATCATATTAAGCAGAGATTTATAGATATGTGATATTGGTTCAAATTTAATCGACGTTTTCTTGAATTATAAGATATTTCGAATACGTATTAAAAACACTCCTAGATCCAATATATTATATCATTTTCAGATAGCCCGCATAAATATTTCACCAGTGTAATTGTAGAAAACATACAAAATTCTATTTTTAGAACTACAGAGTGGTGGCTGCTATCTTTGGAAAATTCTTTCACAGTAAGGTAGGAATCGGGAATTAATTTCAATATATTATTCTTATCATATAAGATTTAAAAAAAAAGGATTACTTTGGAGGTCGGAATTAACGTGTTAGTCGTGTAGAGAAAATCTACACAAATAGGAAGTTATATCTGGAACGATTGTCAATCTAAAAAATGTTGGAATAATTTTTGATGAAAGTTAGTTCGTTTTGATTTAACGTCATCGAGACGTTTTGTTTTTTTAGTTTCAAGAGCAGTCGAACAATTGAAATTCACTACTCAGTATGTACAGTCTTGATACGAACGTTTCAGCGAGGATCTCGCCTTCTTCAGGAAAAATATACGACTATACATATTGTTAATGAATATGAGATACAAAAAACAGGCAAGCTTTTACCCACACATCAGAAACACCTCAAAAATTCTTCTGTGCTGTGAGAACTCAACTCAAATGTAATTTGAGGAATATTGTTAGGTAACCTACCTGAAAAGAAAGATGTTAAATTCTGCCTGTTTTTTTGTCATTTGTATCTCATGTTCTTTTACGATGCACTATGTATGTTTCCTGCGACTATGTTCATGAATTCCTCATATTTTTTTCATATTACATGACTTCCTTGTTTTTATATATGAAACATCAGTAGCATTGTACAAAAGTGTTTTTTAAAAAAAGAAATATCAAATACACAGTGTTTTTGATAGCTGATTTTGAATAATTCTGAATAAAAACAAAATTTCAGCTAAATTACACTATTACAAAAAATTATCCATACTTACTTTATGAACTAGCTGTATCTGAGATTTCTTGCTTCAATAGTACTTGAATGTTCCTTTATTTTCATTTTGCATCACAAATTACATTAACCCTTAACTTAGAAACCCCCTATCAATGACAAAAATGTCATTTTGACCAACCTCTTCTAGAGGAAGTGTATAAATAGAACTTCTACAAGTGTGGCAAATTGCCACTTATAGAATTCCCCATTGAAACTGTAAATAAGCAACTTCAATATTTTATTCAATCTATCTTACAATAAATTATCATTCTAGAAATATCTACAAAGTAGTCATATAAAAAACATTCAATTCCACAAAAAAAACTAAAACAATCGTAAGCAACACACCTAGAAAAGTTTTATAAACTTAATCTTTTATAACTAATTATAGTTGTACTGGTGGTTTTAAAATTATGAGACCAAATCAATAACAAAATAAACGAGTTCCTAACATTGATTAAACAAATACATTGCAAATAATAAACCTAAAGATTCAAACTACTGAAATATATCAGAAGCAAAGCAGTTTTTCTTCGAGAATTTGTTGCATGAAAATATCAAAATATTACACCAAGAAACGTACTTATCATCCTCACAAGTGTTAGGTA
Source organism: Chrysolina americana (assembly GCA_958502065.1). Taxonomy (NCBI): domain Eukaryota; kingdom Metazoa; phylum Arthropoda; class Insecta; order Coleoptera; family Chrysomelidae; genus Chrysolina; species Chrysolina americana. The sequence continues at coordinate 2,476,137 of OY293411.1, read as the reverse complement.
CTCTCTATAACAGGGAATGGAAAAATCAACACTGAATTTCAAGTAAAAAATATACAGTACAGTTATTATGACAGTTCCTCAGGGATGGGATGACCGTTGGTTTTCTTATAATCCACAGTAGAAATGGGGCTCCGCGACCTACTGGACTCGCCACTGGTGCTGCCACCACTCGAGGAGGTGCTGCAGGAATCGCTAGAGTCAGTTTCAGAGTCTTCGGAATCTGAGTTATTCACTTTGCTGCGTAACATGTCATTTTCTCTCCTCAACCGTTCATTTTCAATGGTGAGTCTCTCGACTTCCTGCTTAAGCTCCGGCCCGCTGTCTTCCGGATCGTCTTCCTCAAACTTCTGAAGCCGCTTCGACAACTGTTCGAGTTTGTTTTCCAGGATGAGATACTCTTCGATCAGCTCTCCTTTCGACAACGCCTGAAATCTCTCCGCTTGGAGGCTTTGGTACTGATCGTCAAAGTCTTTTATCAAGAACTGCTCCTCGTCGTCGGGGGAGGAATAGAAGTCCCCGTCAGAATCCACACTGAAGCTAGAGTCCCTTGTCCGCACTGCCGATGGGGACATCAAGTTTTTATCTAGATCTTCGATGAGGCCGTGGTCCTCCAGCAAGAACTGGTTGCTGTTATGCGGCGCCTCCGGCTTGATCAGCTTATTCGACTTTCTGGTGTTTTTCAAATACGGATGCCTGCGTTTGGATTTCCCGCGTCTCGTTTTCCGCTTTTTAACAGGAAGCTCGCCTTCGGCAAATCTCGGGCCGACGTCGACTCTGCCGGGTGCGCGCGCAGCGTTTTGTCGGGCGACGTCATCTTGGAGAAGCTTTTGGCCAAAATTTAACTCTTCGTCTTTCTCCACGAGTTTTGGATATAAGTTGCTCATTTTCACAAATGTTGCACAATTTTACTCAAAGTTTCACTGATGCATGAACTATGGGGTCTTATCTGGAAACACTCTGCTCAGCAGCTCGATATGAAATGCACACGACTTGAACGAAATCGCCATTTTAAACACAATTTTATTGTTTTCCACTGGAGCGCTGCGATCGCACCCCCTCGACGCGCAGAAAGAGAGGGTAACTATGTTGAAGCCCAACCCATATTTTTGACAAAGGGTTATGCTAAATACAGCGTAATGTACTTATGAACCCATTATCAAATCAATTTTTTATTATTAATTTTGTTTAAGCCGTGATTGATCAGCAGATAAGTGGCTTATCTGGGAAAAATCCGTTATGGCTTTGTTAATTGATTCCTAAATAATGAAGAACACATATAGGTACCTACCTATATGTATCTTTTCTTTGTTTCCGAAATAGGTAACTGTTCCATATCTGTAGGCATTTCGTAATCGAAATAATCGTAATTCTTTACTGTTTTGGTTGTTTTTCATTTCTGAAAGCCAATGTTGTTGGATTAGGTTCATATTATGAAATTCCTGTACGAGATTTGAATTTAAATTAGGCTGATAAACTTCTTGAATATGATTCTTATGTAAGACGTTGACAAGGCCTATCTCAGATACGTGCTAAAAGAGAACGTAAATAAACACCGATACTTGTTTTTGTTGATAAACAAAATACCTATTTTTAGAAATACTACTCTGCATTTGGTGCTCATTCTTCAGAAAGTGTTGAAAGGAGAAATACCTAGGTGCCTGATAGATCATTCTTTTAAGTATTTTTTAGGCGCATAAACCAATAAAAATAGAACATAAGATAGAAAAAATAACTTTTGTCTATGTTCAAGAAAAATTTCCACAGAATAAATAGATCATCAATCGAGGACGATAAAAATAGGATGTTTTTCCTTTCTGAATTGAAAAAAAGACACCAACATAGTATCTATTTACCAAAATCTACCTATATCCTGGAGATTTTAATTTCATTATTTTGCACCCATCTATCGCCAAGAAACCGAATTACCTACCAAAATAACACTTTATCTAACTTATTACATAACATACGTGTGTAACCTCTGTGAAAAACAATCAATAAATACCTACAAGGTAGGCAATTAGGCATATTAGCCAATCTTTTTCAGTCTATTGGTAGGTACCCAGAGGTGATGAGGCTAGAATTAGGTACGAATATCAGTGGTCGTTGGACAGTGTTGGGTAACAAAACGTGAACCAAAATTGCATTTTCATTAAGGTTCATTTTGGAATAACATCACCTATGTATTCCTGCTCTAATTGTTACAATTATTATTATGAAAACATTAAACTATTTACGGAAGAAAATAAATAAACTCTCAGTAGGAAGGTGGATATTGATAGTAATCTACAACGACAAAAGTGTAGGTATCTATCTACCTTTCATAACTGGTTTACAAAACTATTGAATCTAGAACAAAAACACCAAAAACGGAGACAATGACCAACCAGATGTTCGTTTATTAGGTATCGACATTCCGAAAATAAAGTTAGAAACTATTATTATTCAGAATTTATTCTTGTGTACTGGATAGTCTGAAGTTTGGTAAATACGTAATGTACCCCCAAAAATTTCTTAGTAGACCAAGACTACCAAGAGGGAACTCTGAACAGAATACAGAACAGAATATCATAAACATTTAAACATAGCACACAACTCGTCACAAAATAGGAATAGGAAATAGTTGCTAAGCTGACACAAAACGATAAGAAAATTCAGTGGCGTATCAGCAGCATCTGCATGGTCAGATGTAAGAAGGCGAAATATATTATTATTTGTAGACATCAGTGGGAAGGGGTGAAGAAAGAGTCATAAGTCAAGCCTCCGCAAGGATTTTTCTAAATGAATCTTCATCATAGTATACCGTGCTCATTGGGAGCATGGGATAGCAAGTTGCCCTCGTCATTCGCATTGATTGCAAAAGTTTTCAGAAAACTTCTGAGGGTGGCTCGTAGAGATTCAGCTGGATGACGGTTATTGAAACAAAAATGTAAGAGTCATATATGGGATTTTTTTCGGTAATTACAAAAAAGGTCATGAACAGTTTGCGCTCTGAAAATAAATCAAAATGACGTTTCCGATTTTTCCTATAGATCAGCTACACCTGTCAAATTTGACATTTTGATTTGATTTCAAAATATTAGCTTATTTGAAAAAGTGCGGTTTAATTTCTATCTACCAAATTTGAGCCAGTAAACAACGTAATTCTCCCCGGAGCGCAACGGAAAATAATAATAATAACCGCATAGGCTATGCCTTTGGGTACACTCTATGAGTGAGTATTATTACTATTATTATAATTCAAAATCAACGCAAAACCTCTTGTTCACCCAAGAACTGCTCCACTGCAGTTCTTGCCTCTCATAAGCTGATATTTAGGTTCTTTCGTCTGCTACGAGGTGTAGTGTAATTTACACCATATTTTGAATCGATCACAGGGATGGTATTCCGTGTACCATAGAATTCTATAGTTGATCAAATAAGTGAGATGTCATCATCGTTAAATTCATGGGAGAGAAAGAGACATAACTATAGATTTCTATGGTACACATTCCACTCTAAAAATAAAGCACAATTTGCTACACTTCGATGCAAACTATAGGTCTGTTCGTTGTTTCTGCATGAAATTTATATTGTACACTACATCTTTTCACATTACACCAGTCCGCGTCGATGAGTGTAGCAGAGAGTAGTGTAGTAAATTTAACATGAGTTCGCTGCTGATATTGGGCCAATGCTAGGATTTTAGGTTAGGTTACGACTATTATTATTTGTCTTGAATAAAACTTCAAAATGGACAGTAATGCGATAAAGTCATAGAAAATTTCACGCATTCGGACGACGAATTATCAATTACGAGTTTGTCTGACGACGATCAATCTCATCCCGATTATTTATGGTAGCATTTTGGAAGTATCTGGTAGCGCTAATTCAAAAGTCTTTTTCGAATTATCAGCAGATGATCTTGATGGTAAACTAAAAATCAGATTCACCATAATAGTTCAAATTGAAATATCAAAATTATTTCAGTACTGATGCTAACTTCTCATTAGGATTACTCCAGAAAACATCCTACACACCTAACCTCACACTATCCAATCTGCACTACACTTTTCACACCTCCTAATTATTAAGTGTAACACCTAGATTTGGTGGTAACTTATTTGAAATTATTGCGCTACATTTTAGCAACGAACATAGTGTAAGGGTAAACCAGCAATCACCGAACGGGATCAGTGTTACATGATCTACACTAGTGTACGAAATTGTAGTTATTGGAGACACAGCGAACAAACTTGTTATAAGTTCTGTGGACTCGAGTGTATCTGACTGCAGTTACACGAAGGAACGAATACTCCGAGTGTAATTTACACCGAGTGTAGGAGGGTGTCACACTTTGATGCAAACGAATGAACCTCTGTGTTGTTTTGATTTGAAATTTTTGACGTTTTGTAAAAACCTAACCTCAACTTCTGAGAATTAACGCCCCTTAAATTTTTGTAAATAAACCCCAAAACTTTCCAAAATGATGCAACAATACATAAAGGAGTTAGAACAGGTACATTAACATCCCATACCAACATGTATTGCGACTTCCCTCAGTGACTTGAGTAGAACCTACTTCTGTTATGGTTTTTCTTGGAGATATGCCTCGTTGACTGATCATTCACACATTTATAGGAACCGTTCGACGCCGAGGAATTTGTAGAACGCTTAGCATGGCGAACAATCGCTGAAACAAAAAATGATGGGGATGAAGACGAGTTCAATCCAACTTTGTTGCATGAATCGTTTGTACAAGCCATAAAGTAAGTAAAACACAAGCAACCCTATTTCAGTGACCTCATTTTCACTTGTAACGCAGAGACCTCACTCTTCTACAAGATCGACAGCATAAAAAGTGTGAAAAACTCGAAGCTGCTGTTAGAGAAGACGAAGCAATGCTCTTTCAGGAAATATACAATTTACTGGAGGAAAATAAAGTGAGCTACCTGAGTTGACTATTTGTACCTACTACTAAACTCTAGCATCGTTTCAGCAAGCTATAGATACCTTCCAAGAACTAGATGGAAAGATAAATCATGTTGCCACTAAAGTATTGCATCTGGGTGATCAACTGGACAGCGTTAACGGTCCAAGACTGAGAGTTGTTGATGCACAACGTTTGATGACACATTTGACAGAGTTTCTATCCACTGGGCCTCCATCTTCATCAATATTCACAGATCCCTATTTAGTAAGTGACATTCCTACCTGGGAAAAGACCTTCAAGTAGGAACAGATATGCATGAAAAGACTCTTTAGAAAACAATGGAAAGAAGTAGTGGACAAAGAAATAAAAGATTATAAATTGTGGAAGGCTTTTGCAGCAATCTTTACCTATATGAAGATTTTTCAGGTTTTTAGTGCAATGTTCATCATGAGATATTCTCCCAAGAGAGTTGTTGACATCAAAAACCTTTAGTGAATATGTGTTTCTTTTTTAAATCAATTTTATTACAGCTATAATTTGTCTTTTCAGTTTGTACCTTGAGAAAACCTGAAATAGAGTGATGATATTTCATAGTTTCAGTCATCCAATTTTCAAATGAGTTATTTTTGTTTGCAGATAGATGACGCAGCAGATATGATACAAAAATTATACATGATATCCCAAGATTTGCCCTCAAAGTAAGTAGACAGTGGATAACATCGTTTCAACACAGATTCAGGTGTAATACTCAAGGCTATGTTTGAATCATCTCAAAAAAATAACTGCTATAAGTATTTTACAATCAATGTTTTTACTAATAGAAAGAAACTTCTGTCAAAAAAAATGTTTTGTTGTAGATTTGACAGTGTTAAACGCAAAATTGAAAGGAAATATTGCGATATTGAGAAAACCTTGATTGAAGAGTTTGTGAACGCGATGGCCAACGAAGATCTCAACCGAATGAAAGAGATTGCCAATGTTTTGTCACAGTTCAAAGGATACTCCCAATGTATTGACGCCTACATCGACCAAAGTCAAGTGGTTAGTGAATTATTCATAAATTAGATTTATTGAGTATTGTGAGTGAATATAGAACTGTGTTTTTTTTTTCAGGGTTGTCTATCGACCAAAGATGTGTTTGGCCACCTCTTGACTTTGTGCAAGTACAACAGTGACATAATCCACAGAGTTTTCAACAATCCCGAACAGGTTATGGCCAAGTTTGTTCTGAACATCTATCAGTTGAAAATTGTGGAGTATATCGATCAACGATTGAGTTCGAAACTGGGAAGTTACGGCTACCTGCAAACTTTATTTGAACTCTATTCAAAGTAAGTATTCACTGAATGAAATGTTGGAGTATGATGAAACGCTGTCGCGCGATATAGAGCTTCATCGCGAGTTACTAAAATATGTTCTTCCAGAAGGTTTCTGCATAAACATCTAGTAGACCTGGTATATTCAGGCATTTTCTCATCAATTTTATTAAAATTATTTGTAAAAATTCAGTACTCTGCATTCAATTTAATTTTCAATATTTATTCTCTTCAAGTAGAATTCATTCAGTTACTTATTCAGTTAGTTTTTGGTAATACTGTATAGTATAATAATAGGAACATGAATCAATTCAATAAAGTTTTGTACAAAGGCGTAGAAGGTAGAAGGGCCACTAATATTCATATTTTGATTTTTTAAAATTCCGAGATACTAAGTCAAGTAACTCAGAATTAGCTAATTCCGAGATGTTAAGTCAGAATTCCGATAGTATCTCAGAATTAGAACAAGTTCTGTCACTCCTAATTCTGATTTAGCATCTCGCAATCAGCTAATTCCGAAATACCAAGTCAGAATTTCGACTTAGTAACTCAGAATTAGCTAATTCCGATATGTTAAGTCAGAATTCCGATAGTATCTCAGAATTAGAACAAGTTCTGTCACTCCTAATTCTGATTTAGCATCTCGCAATTAGCTAATTCCAAAATACCAAGTCAGAATTCCGACTTAGTAACTCAGAATTAGCTAATTCCGAGATGCTAAGTCAGAATTCCGATAGTATCTCAGAATTAGAACAAGTTCTGTCACTCCTAATTCTGATTTAGCATCTCGCAATCAGCTAATTCCGAAATACCAAGTCAGAATTCCGATTTAGTAACTCAGAATTAGCTAATTCCGAGATGTTAAGTCAGAATTTCGATAGTATCTCAGAATTAGAACAAATTCTGTCACTTCTAATTCTGATTTAGCATCTCGCAATCAGCTAATTCCGAAATACCAAGTCAGAATTCAGACTTAGTTACTCAGAGTTAGCTAGTACTCAGAGTTAGCTATTTCCGAGATGTTGAGTCAGAATTCCGATAGTATCTCAGAATTAGAACACGTTCTGTCACTCCTAATACTGATTTAGCATCACGCAATCAGCTAATTCCAAAATACCAAGTCAGAATTCCGACTTAGTTACTCAGAGTTAGCTAGTACTCAGAGTTAGCTATTTCCGAGATGTTGAGTCAGAATTCCGATAGTATCTCAGAATTAGAACACGTTCTGTCACTCCTAAAACTGATTTAGCATCTCGTAATCAGCTAATTCGGGGATACCAAGTCGGAAATCTGACTTAGCATCTCGAAGTTAGTTAATTCTGACTGAGTATCTCAGAATTAGCTAAATGTGAGAAACCAAGTCAGAATTCCGACTCAATATAACTCAGAATTAGCTAATTCCGATATGTTAAGTCAGAATTCCGATAGTATCTCAGAATTAGAACAAGTTCTGTCACTCCTAATTCTGATTTAGCATCTCGCAATCAGCTAATTCCGAAATACCAAGTCAGAATTCCGACTTAGTAACTCAGAATTAGCTAATTCCGAGATGTTAAGTCAGAATTCCAATAGTATATCAGAATTAGAACAAGTTCTGTCACTCCTAATTCTGATTTAGCATCTCGCAATCAGCTAATTCCGAAATACCAAGTCAGAATTCCGACTTAGTAACTCAGAATTAGCTAATTCCGAGATGTTAAGTCAGAATTCCGATAGTATCTCAGAATTAGAACAAGTTCTGTCACTCCTGATTCTGATTTAGCATCTCGCAATCAGCTAATTCCGAAATACCAAGTCAGAATTCCGACTTAGTTACTCAGAATTAGCTAATTCCGAGATGTTAAGTCAGAATTCCGATAGTATCTCAGAATTAGAACAAGTTCTGTCACTCCTGATTCTGATTTAGCATCTCGCAATCAGCTAATTCCGAAATACCAAGTCAGAATTCCGACTTAGTAACTCAGAATTAGCTAATTCCTAGATGTTAAGTCAGAATTCCAATAGTATATCAGAATTAGAACAAGTTCTGTCACTCCTAATTCTGATTTAGCATCTCGTAATCAGCTAATTCGGGGATACCAAGTCGGAAATCTGACTTAGCATCTCGAAGTTAGTTAATTCTGACTGAGTATCTCAGAATTAGCTAAATGTGAGAAACCAAGTCAGAATTCCGACTCAATATAACTCAGAATTAGCTAATTCCGATATGTTAAGTCAGAATTCCGATAGTATCTCAGAATTAGAACAAGTTCTGTCACTCCTAATTCTGATTTAGCATCTCGCAATCAGCTAATTCCGAAATACCAAGTCAGAATTCCGACTTAGTAACTCAGAATTAGCTAATTCCGAGATGTTAAGTCAGAATTCCGATAGTATCTCAGAATTAGAACAAGTTCTGTCACTCCTGATTCTGATTTAGCATCTCGCAATCAGCTAATTCCGAAATACCAAGTCAGAATTCCGACTTAGTTACTCAGAATTAGCTAATTCCGAGATGTTAAGTCAGAATTCCGATAGTATCTCAGAATTAGAACAAGTTCTGTCACTCCTAATTCTGATTTAGCATCTCGCAATCAGCTAATTCCGAAATACCAAGTCAGAATTCCGACTTAGTAACTCAGAATTAGCTAATTCCGAGATGTTAAGTCAGAATTCCAATAGTATATCAGAATTAGAACAAGTTCTGTCACTCCTAATTCTGATTTAGCATCTCGTAATCAGCTAATTCGGGGATACCAAGTCGGAAATCTGACTTAGCATCTCGAAGTTAGTTAATTCTGACTGAGTATCTCAGAATTAGCTAAATGTGAGAAACCAAGTCAGAATTCCGACTCAATATAACTCAGAATTAGCTAATTCCGATATGTTAAGTCAGAATTCCGATAGTATCTCAGAATTAGAACAAGTTCTGTCACTCCTAATTCTGATTTAGCATCTCGCAATCAGCTAATTCCGAAATACCAAGTCAGAATTCCGACTTAGTAACTCAGAATTAGCTAATTCCGAGATGTTAAGTCAGAATTCCAATAGTATATCAGAATTAGAACAAGTTCTGTCACTCCTAATTCTGATTTAGCATCTCGCAATCAGCTAATTCCGAAATACCAAGTCAGAATTCCGACTTAGTAACTCAGAATTAGCTAATTCCGAGATGTTAAGTCAGAATTCCAATAGTATATCAGAATTAGAACAAGTTCTGTCACTCCTAATTCTGATTTAGCATCTCGCAATCAGCTAATTCCGAAATACCAAGTCAGAATTCCGACTTAGTAACTCAGAATTAGCTAATTCCGAGATGTTAAGTCAGAATTCCAATAGTATATCAGAATTAGAACAAGTTCTGTCACTCCTAATTCTGATTTAGCATCTCGCAATCAGCTAATTCCGAAATACCAAGTCAGAATTCCGACTTAGTAACTCAGAATTAGCTAATTCCGAGATGTTAAGTCAGAATTCCAATAGTATATCAGAATTAGAACAAGTTCTGTCACTCCTAATTCTGATTTAGCATCTCGTAATCAGCTAATTCGGGGATACCAAGTCGGAAATCTGACTTAGCATCTCGAAGTTAGTTAATTCTGACTGAGTATCTCAGAATTAGCTAAATGTGAGAAACCAAGTCAGAATTCCGACTCAATATAACTCAGAATTAGCTAATTCCGATATGTTAAGTCAGAATTCCGATAGTATCTCAGAATTAGAACAAGTTCTGTCACTCCTGATTCTGATTTAGCATCTCGCAATCAGCTAATTCCGAAATACCAAGTCAGAATTCCGACTTAGTTACTCAGAATTAGCTAATTCCGAGATGTTAAGTCAGAATTCCGATAGTATCTCAGAATTAGAACAAGTTCTGTCACTCCTGATTCTGATTTAGCATCTCGCAATCAGCTAATTCCGAAATACCAAGTCAGAATTCCGACTTAGTAACTCAGAATTAGCTAATTCCGAGATGTTAAGTCAGAATTCCAATAGTATATCAGAATTAGAACAAGTTCTGTCACTCCTAATTCTGATTTAGCATCTCGTAATCAGCTAATTCCGAAATACCAAGTCAGAATTCCGACTTAGTAACTCAGAATTAGCTAATTCCGAGATGTTAAGTCAGAATTCCGATAGTATCTCAGAATTAGAACAAGTTCTGTCACTCCTGATTCTGATTTAGCATCTCGCAATCAGCTAATTCCGAAATACCAAGTCAGAATTCCGACTTAGTTACTCAGAATTAGCTAATTCCGAGATGTTAAGTCAGAATTCCGATAGTATCTCAGAATTAGAACAAGTTCTGTCACTCCTGATTCTGATTTAGCATCTCGCAATCAGCTAATTCCGAAATACCAAGTCAGAATTCCGACTTAGTAACTCAGAATTAGCTAATTCCGAGATGTTAAGTCAGAATTCCGATAGTATCTCAGAATTAGAACAAGTTCTGTCACTCCTGATTCTGATTTAGCATCTCGCAATCAGCTAATTCCGAAATACCAAGTCAGAATTCCGACTTAGTAACTCAGAATTAGCTAATTCCGAGATGTTAAGTCAGAATTCCGATAGTATCTCAGAATTAGAACAAGTTCTGTCACTCCTGATTCTGATTTAGCATCTCGCAATCAGCTAATTCCGAAATACCAAGTCAGAATTCCGACTTAGTAACTCAGAATTAGCTAATTCCGAGATGTTAAGTCAGAATTCCGATAGTATCTCAGAATTAGAACAAGTTCTGTCACTCCTGATTCTGATTTAGCATCTCGCAATCAGCTAATTCCGAAATACCAAGTCAGAATTCCGACTTAGTAACTCAGAATTAGCTAATTCCGAGATGTTAAGTCAGAATTCCGATAGTATCTCAGAATTAGAACAAATTCTGTCACTCCTAATTCTGATTTAGCATCTCGCAATCAGCTAATTCCGAAATACCAAGTCAGAATTCCGACTTAGTTACTCAGAGTTAGCTAGTACTCAGAGTTAGCTATTTCCGAGATGTTGAGTCAGAATTCCGATAGTATCTCAGAATTAGAACACGTTCTGTCACTCCTAATACTGATTTAGCATCTCGTAATCAGCTAATTCGGGGATACCAAGTCGGAAATCTGACTTAGCATCTCGAAGTTAGTTAATTCTGACTGAGTATCTCAGAATTAGCTAAATGTGAGAAACCAAGTCAGAATTCCGACTCAATATAACTCAGAATTAGCTAATTTCGAGATGTTAAGTCAGAATTCCGATAGTATCTCAGAATTAGAATACGTTTTGTCACTCCTAATACTGATTTAGCATCTCGCAATCAGCTAATTCCAAAATACCAAGTCAGAATTCCGACTTAGTTACTTAGAGTTAGCTAATACTCAGAGATAGCTATTTCAGAGATGTTGAGTCAGAATTCCGATAGTATTTCAGAATTAGAACACGTTCTGTCACTCCTAATACTGATTTAGCATCTCGTAATCAGCTAATTCGGGGATACCAAGTCGGAAATCTGACTTATCATCTCGGAGTTAGTTAATTCTGACTGAGTATCTCAGAATTAGCTAAATCTGAGAAACCAAGTCAGAATTCCGACTCAGTATAACTCAGAATTAGCTAATTCCGATATGTTAAGTCAGAATTCCAACTTGGTATCTCAGAATTAGCTGATTTCTAGATGCTAAACCAGAATTAGGAGTGACAGGATGTGTTCTAATTCTGAGATATTATCGGAATTAGCTAATTCCAAAATGTGAAGTCAGAATTCCGAATACGTTCTGTCACTCCTTATTCCGATTTAGCATCTCGGAATCAGCTAAATCTGAGATACCAAGTCAGAATTCCGACTTGGTATCCCCGAATTAGCTGATTACGAGATGCTAAATTAGAATTAGGAGTGACAGAATGTGTTCTAATTCTGAGATACTTTCAGAATTCTGCCTTAACATCTCGGAGATAGCTAACTCTGAGTAACTAAGTCGGAATTCTGAATTGGTACCTCAGATTTAGCTAATTCTGAGATACTTAGAATTAACTAATTCCGAGATGCTAAGTCAGAATTACGACTTGGTATCCCCGAATTAGCTGATTACGAGATGCTAAATTAGAATTAGGAGTGACAGAATGTGTTCTAATTCTGAGATACTTTCAGAATTCTGCCTTAACATCTCGGAGATAGCTAACTCTGAGTAACTAAGTCGGAATTCTGAATTGGTACCTCAGATTTAGCTAATTCTGAGATACTTAGAATTAACTAATTCCGAGATGCTAAGTCAGAATTACGACTTGGTATCCCCGAATTAGCTGATTACGAGATGCTAAATCAGAATTAGGAGTGACAGAATGTGTTCTAATTCTGAGATACTTTCGGAATTCTGACTTAACATCTCGGAGATAGCTAACTCTTAGTAACTATGTCGGAATTCTGAATTGGTATCTCGGAATTAGCTAATTTCGAGATACTAAGTCGGAGTTCTGACTTCTGATTTGAATGTAATGTTATTTGATTATTTAAGTAAACGAACAATTTTCACTTAACTTAATATTTTATAGAACTAATCAGCTATCAAGCAACTTGAGCATTTTCAACATGGGAAACGACAAGAACTATTTGGCAAAGCTGACCACCAACATTTTCAATAAGTACATAAATGACTATATCGGGTAAGTAAAAATGCGATTTTGAATTCACGTGCATATTTAATAAGTTGTCCTCTTCGCAGAATCGAATTGAAATGCCTCAAAGAGAGGTGTTCTGCCAATTTACAAAAGTATTACGAATCCAAAAACCACCAGAAGAAACCAATACAATCTGGAGGGTAAGTTTGAAGCTCATATAGAACAATAATAGTGGATGAAAAATAAAACATAACGTTTGCATGAGTATAATACAAGGAAATTTTAAAAAAAATTCAAATCACACGTATCTGAATAAAATGCACGTGAAAGTAAATTTTATTTATTGTTTTTATATAGGTATATTTCCACTCATTTATTCCTTACTTTTATTGGATAACTTGAATATACCTAATATGGTCGAAGACATTCTGAAAAAAATGTTCACCTTCAACTCAAAATCTCATTGATTCATACTGCTCGAACATTTTTATCCCTTTTGATATTCAGTGTATATGTCTTCTAGTTTTCAAGACCTTCGAAGAGACTTGCAAGCTGTCATAGGTACTAGGGCCAATATAAACATAGCGCAGATCGAAAACTATGGCGGTGAGACTTTTTTGTCAGAAGAAGTTGCCATCATGATACTGCAGGATACCAAACAGGCCTTTCAACGTTGCCAGTTGGTGAGTCATCTAATATTTTTTGTGGCATTAGAAACAGTCAGTCAGCTCGTCGAGATACATTTGAGGGGATCTGGCGATTTTTTGTAAAATTGAAAATAAAATATTCAACAATCTGGTAAGAAAATGTTGATTTGGTGGATAGGTGCATATTTTCGACTAAAAATCTTCTAAAATGGAAAATAAAATTGTTCGAAGATTCGATCGTGTGAAGGAATTTTTGACGTCCTTTTTTTTGCCAAATGTAATGGGTATATACCAAATCAAAAATTTTTGTAATGGCGATGGCCTCCTAATAGTCCCGAGCTAACACTGTGTGATTTTGTCTCATAGGGTCCCGTCAAAAATATTGTCTATTCTACGACGTGCTATTCTTTGGACGATCTAAAGATAGGAATTAGGCATTCGACATATCTAATTTGATGCTTCAAATACCTCAAATAGTCTTCAAATAAAGCCAACTTTGAGCAATCATGTTGCTGCCATTCTTTTAAACTTTGTTTTTCAAAATTCTTCAGTGTTTCGTTTATTTGAATCACAGTTGAACTCAATTCCAATCCGTACCAAGAAACGAGAGTATCATCGTATTAATGTATGAAGTGAAAACCATGAACATTATTTTAATAGTTAGTATTAATCATGAACCATAGTGGCCCCGGCGCACTACCTCGTACCTGTCCTTTTTTTATTTTTTATTTTATCTAGGATGATGTGTAGTTTATAATTCATAATTGAATCTTCTTTTAGTTTTTTGGTTTTCCTGACACCTTTGCGGGATTAACTTCACGAAATCAGGTGTTCCATCGAGTTAATGAAGCTTGATCCTTGAGTACTAAATCTCCGTGACGTAAAAACGTATTCTTGACTTTTACACTTTTTCAGTTATCCAAACCGAACGAACGAGAATCGAACGCCACCCAGATTTTAGACAGACTTATAAACAGCCTGTTGATCGAACACGTGGATTACGCAGTCGAGCTGGGTCTGCAAGCTGTACCAGTGGTTGAGGGCCCTAGAAGTCCGCCAGTACTTCATTTTTTCAACGTGGTACATCAAAGTAACAACATAACGCATTTGATCGAGAAGCAATTCACAGATCTGGTCGTGCCTTTGGTAGAGTGAGTTTTTTCATCTTTTCCTAGCTTGTATGAAACATGATCACTTGATTAAAATGAACAACTTTCCACTTATTAGCCAAATATAACACCAACCGCAAGTTCGAGGGATTTTTGTGTGAACTCTTTCAAAAACGTCTATAAAATTGATTATCATTTAAACTTTCTCAACTACTACCAGTGTCAAACGCGAACCCTTAATACATACATACATTTTTCATCAAGGTCGAACAACGACATACTTATCTAAAAATTATTGCCACTCAGAGTATTTATGCACCAAACAGACCTGTGAAGGTCGCTAGAAGGTCACCGATGAATGTGGTGGGGGAGGCCCAGAACTGGCTTGAATATCCTACTGAAAAGTGTTTAATCAATAATTTCCACAGTTTTTACACGAATCAGTGCCAAGAACTTTTCCCAGGAACAAAGAATAATAGTTAACTTATCCACAGTAACTTCCAAAAGAGTGCATGACTTCTCTTAGTGTTCCCAAGGGATCTGACTTGGGGCCGTTAATCTTTTGTCTTTTTGTAATCGATATTCTGTGTCATATAACAGCCAGTCAAGTAAGACTGTTTGTTGGCAATACAACTCGTGAAAAATTGCATCAATTGGCAAGAACGGTGCGAAGCCCTAGTCACAGTTGAGGATAGTTGAAATCATGAAAAGGTTGTGCTTATAGGTTTGACAGCTTTTGATTGTGTATGGATATATAAACTCGAAGCCTGGGGTATAGAGAACAGAGAGCGTAGAGATGAAAATTTCTACAAAAGTGTTGAACATGTAGTCTGTGAAGTTTGTCAGAACAGAGACAAATGAAATAATAATTTCGGAGATATATATATATACTCGAAGGAGTAGGCAGATTGAGACCTTAGAGAGAACCAGTGACGAGGCATGGGGAGTAGGCAGATTGAGACTCCGACGTCAAGTCACAAAAACCTAACGTAATTATACCTGAGGAGTAGGCAGATTGAGACCTCAGCGTAGAATTACGTTTTAACCTTTCATTAATTTTCTTTCTATTTCAGTTCTTGAAAATGGTTCCAAAATCGGAGCCGAAACGTCGAATTTCAACAAATTCTAGACGCGGTTCAACCCGAACTTTTAGTTTTCATATATATATATATATCGAAATATTAATTCTGAGACGGATATTAAATTATAAGAATACGAGTTATCTGGTGTTTTTTTTTCTGAGACACCATACTAATACTTGATTTTTTTGTCGAATATAATTTACTCTCATCTAGTCTTGTTACATAACTATGTTTTTTTTTTCAGGAATACTCCAAAATACAACGACTGCATACAGAAGAAAAAGTTTGTATTGGAAGACATCGAAAAGAAAGTGAATACTGGGCTGGACAGGTTAGTAAACAAAAAGTCATCCAAGAATTGAGATTTTACTTATTTTCATCAGTATGTCAGATGAATACACGCATGTTATGTTTACCCGCATCTTATACCTGCGAATACTCTCCACAGTTGAGCCGGTGTATGAACGGATATATTAGCAAAGAGGGTCAAAGAAGGGGTCGCTCGGACCCAGTAATCACTCACCCCACGGACGTGGGGAGTGTTTACTGGGGTTGATACACACCAGTGCGTCCTCCGGTTGTATATATTGAAGTGAACATGTATCTCATAATATACAGTGTGTTTCACTTTTCATGGAAACACCCCCGTATCTTCCGTAATTTTCGACGTAGAACCATGGAGTTTTTAGGATCAATAGAAACACTAGAAATGAACTCACTGCACAAAAAATTTCATCCTACGTGATATATATAGAATGCACGCCAACAGCGATGAAATCACCCATTTTTCCGAAAAGTTATATAAGGAGGAAAAATTGTCCCGAAATTCCTTCGGATTCGTATTTAGGATCCCCAAATCTCAAAAATAGGATTCAAGTTGGCGCGGTTTGTGGTGGGTCAGAATACATTTATTTCTGTCCAAATAACACTTTCTTATCATCGAATCTCATTGCCGGGTCAGTAGAGGAGTGCGGTCGGATTTTAAATATTTTAAAGTGATCTCAAAAATAGGATTCGAGTTGGCGCGGTTTGTGGTGGGTCAGAATACATTCATTTCTGTCCAAATAACAACTTCTTATCATCAAATCTCATTGCCGGGTCAGTAGAGGAGTGCGGTCGGATTTTAAATATTTTAAAGTGATCTCAAAAATAGGATTCGAGTTGGCGCGGTTTGTGGTGGGTCGGAATACATTCATTTCTGTCCAAATAACAACTTCTTATCATCAAATCTCATTGCCGGGTCAGTAGAGGAGTGCGGTCGGATTTTAAATATTTTAAAGTGATCTCAAAAATAGGATTCGAGTTGGCGCGGTTTGTGGTGGGTCGGAATACATTCATTTTTGTCCAAATAACAACTTCTCATCATCGAAGGTCATTGTCGGGTCAGTAGAGGAGTGCGGTCGGATTTTAAATATTTTAAAGTGATCTCAAAAATAGGATTCGAGTTGGCGCGGTTTGTGGTGGGTCAGAATACATTCATTTCTGTCCAAATAACAACTTCTTATCATCAAATCTCATTGCCGGGTCAGTAGAGGAGTGCGGTCGGATTTTAAATATTTTAAAGTGATCTCAAAAATAGGATTCGAGTTGGCGCGGTTTGTGGTGGGTCAGAATACATTTATTTCTGTCCAAATAACACTTTCTTATCATCGAATCTCATTGCCGGGTCAGTAGAGGAGTGCGGTCGGATTTTAAATATTTTAAAGTGATCTCAAAAATAGGATTCGAGTTGGCGCGGTTTGTGGTGGGTCAGAATACATTCATTTCTGTCCAAATAACAACTTCTTATCATCAAATCTCATTGCCGGGTCAGTAGAGGAGTGCGGTCGGATTTTAAATATTTTAAAGTGATCTCAAAAATAGGATTCGAGTTGGCGCGGTTTGTGGTGGGTCGGAATACATTCATTTCTGTCCAAATAACAACTTCTTATCATCAAATCTCATTGCCGGGTCAGTAGAGGAGTGCGGTCGGATTTTAAATATTTTAAAGTGATCTCAAAAATAGGATTCGAGTTGGCGCGGTTTGTGGTGGGTCGGAATACATTCATTTTTGTCCAAATAACAACTTCTCATCATCGAAGGTCATTGTCGGGTCAGTAGAGGAGTGCGGTCGGATTTTAAATATTTTAAAGTGATCTCAAAAATAGGATTCGAGTTGGCGCGGTTTGTGGTGGGTCAGAATACATTCATTTCTGTCCAAATAACAACTTCTTATCATCAAATCTCATTGCCGGGTCAGTAGAGGAGTGCGGTCGGATTTTAAATATTTTAAAGTGATCTCAAAAATAGGATTCGAGTTGGCGCGGTTTGTGGTGGGTCAGAATACATTTATTTCTGTCCAAATAACACTTTCTTATCATCGAATCTCATTGCCGGGTCAGTAGAGGAGTGCGGTCGGATTTTAAATATTTTAAAGTGATCTCAAAAATAGGATTCGAGTTGGCGCGGTTTGTGGTGGGTCAGAATACATTCATTTCTGTCCAAATAACAACTTCTTATCATCAAATCTCATTGCCGGGTCAGTAGAGGAGTGCGGTCGGATTTTAAATATTTTAAAGTGATCTCAAAAATAGGATTCGAGTTGGCGCGGTTTGTGGTGGGTCGGAATACATTCATTTCTGTCCAAATAACAACTTCTTATCATCAAATCTCATTGCCGGGTCAGTAGAGGAGTGCGGTCGGATTTTAAATATTTTAAAGTGATCTCAAAAATAGGATTCGAGTTGGCGCGGTTTGTGGTGGGTCGGAATACATTCATTTTTGTCCAAATAACAACTTCTCATCATCGAAGGTCATTGTCGGGTCAGTAGAGGAGTGCGGTCGGATTTTAAATATTTTAAAGTGATCTCAAAAATAGGATTCGAGTTGGCGCGGTTTGTGGTGGGTCAGAATACATTCATTTCTGTCCAAATAACAACTTCTTATCATCAAATCTCATTGCCGGGTCAGTAGAGGAGTGCGGTCGGATTTTAAATATTTTAAAGTGATCTCAAAAATAGGATTCGAGTTGGCGCGGTTTGTGGTGGGTCGGAATACATTCATTTTTGTCCAAATAACAACTTCTCATCATCGAAGGTCATTGTCGGGTCGTCAGACGAATGCAGTCGGATTTTAAATATTTGAAAGTGATCTCAAGAATAGGATTCGAGTTGGCGCGGTTTGTGGTGGGTCAGAATACATTCATTTTTGTCCAAATAACAACTTCTCATCATCGAAGGTCATTGTCGGGTCGTCAGACGAATGCAGTCGGATTTTAAATATTTGAAAGTGATCTCAAGAATAGGATTCGAGTTGGCGCGGTTTGTGGTGGGTCAGAATACATTCATTTTTGTCCAAATAACAACTTCTCATCATCGAAGGTCATTGTCGGGTCGTCAGACGAATGCAGTCGGATTTTAAATATTTGAAAGTGATCTCAAGAATAGGATTCGAGTTGGCGCGGTTTGTGGTGGGTCAGAATACATTCATTTTTGTCCAAATAACAACTTCTCATCATCGAAGGTCATTGTCGGGTCGTCAGACGAATGCAGTCGGATTTTAAATATTTGAAAGTGATCTCAAGAATAGGATTCGAGTTGGCGCGGTTTGTGGTGGGTCAGAATACATTCATTTCTGTCCAAATAACAACTTCTTATCATCAAATCTCATTGCCGGGTCAGTAGAGGAGTGCGGTCGGATTTTAAATATTTTAAAGTGATCTCAAAAATAGGATTCGAGTTGGCGCGGTTTGTGATGAGTCAGAATACATTCATTCTTGTCCAAATAACAACTTCTCATCATCGAAGGTCATTGTCGGGTCGTCAGACGAATGCAGTCGGATTTTAAATATTTGAAAGTGATCTCAAGAATAGGATTCGAGTTGGCGCGGTTTGTGGTGGGTCAGAATACATTCATTTTTGTCCAAATAACAACTTCTCATCATCGAAGGTCATTGTCGGGTCGTCAGACGAATGCAGTCGGATTTTAAATATTTGAAAGTGATCTCAAGAATAGGATTCGAGTTGGCGCGGTTTGTGGTGGGTCAGAATACATTCATTTTTGTCCAAATAACAACTTCTCATCATCGAAGGTCATTGTCGGGTCGTCAGACGAATGCAGTCGGATTTTAAATATTTGAAAGTGATCTCAAGAATAGGATTCGAGTTGGCGCGGTTTGTGGTGGGTCGGAATACATTCATTTCTGTCCAAATAACACTTTCTTATCATCGAATCTCATTGCCGGGTCAGTAGAGGAGTGCGGTCGGATTTTAAATATTTGAAAGTGATCTCAAAAATAGGATTCGAGTTGGCGCGGTTTGTGGTGGGTCAGAATACATTCATTTCTGTCCAAATAACAACTTCTTATCATCAAATCTCATTGCCGGGTCAGTAGAGGAGTGCGGTCGGATTTTAAATATTTTAAAGTGATCTCAAAAATAGGATTCGAGTTGGCGCGGTTTGTGGTGGGTCGGAATACATTCATTTTTGTCCAAATAACAACTTCTCATCATCGAAGGTCATTGTCGGGTCGTCAGACGAATGCAGTCGGATTTTAAATATTTGAAAGTGATCTCAAGAATAGGATTCGAGTTGGCGCGGTTTGTGGTGGGTCAGAATACATTCATTTTTGTCCAAATAACAACTTCTCATCATCGAAGGTCATTGTCGGGTCGTCAGACGAATGCAGTCGGATTTTAAATATTTGAAAGTGATCTCAAGAATAGGATTCGAGTTGGCGCGGTTTGTGGTGGGTCAGAATACATTCATTTCTGTCCAAATAACAACTTCTTATCATCAAATCTCATTGCCGGGTCAGTAGAGGAGTGCGGTCGGATTTTAAATATTTTAAAGTGATCTCAAAAATAGGATTCGAGTTGGCGCGGTTTGTGGTGGGTCGGAATACATTCATTTTTGTCCAAATAACAACTTCTCATCATCGAAGGTCATTGTCGGGTCGTCAGACGAATGCAGTCGGATTTTAAATATTTGAAAGTGATCTCAAGAATAGGATTCGAGTTGACGCGGTTTGTGGTGGGTCAGAATACATTCATTTCTGTCCAAATAACAACTTCTTATCATCAAATCTCATTGCCGGGTCAGTAGAGGAGTGCGGTCGGATTTTAAATATTTTAAAGTGATCTCAAAAATAGGATTCGAGTTGGCGCGGTTTGTGGTGGGTCGGAATACATTCATTTTTGTCCAAATAACAACTTCTCATCATCGAAGGTCATTGTCGGGTCGTCAGACGAATGCAGTCGGATTTTAAATATTTGAAAGTGATCTCAAGAATAGGATTCGAGTTGGCGCGGTTTGTGGTGGGTCAGAATACATTCATTTTTGTCCAAATAACAACTTCTCATCATCGAAGGTCATTGTCGGGTCGTCAGAGGAGTGCGGTCGGATTTTAAATATTTGAAAGTGATCTCAAGAATAGGATTCGAGTTGGCGCGGTTTGTGGTGGGTCGGAATACATTCATTTTTGTCCAAATAACAACTTCTCATCATCGAAGGTCATTGTCGGGTCGTCAGACGAATGCAGTCGGATTTTAAATATTTGAAAGTGATCTCAAGAATAGGATTCGAGTTGGCGCGGTTTGTGGTGGGTCAGAATACATTCATTTCTGTCCAAATAACAACTTCTTATCATCGAATCTCATTGCCGGGTCATTAAAGGAGTGCGGTCGGATTTTAAATATTTTAAAGTGATCTCAAAAATAGGATTCGAGTTGGCGCGGTTTGTGGTGGGTCAGAATATATTCATTTCTGTCCAAATAACACTTTCTTACCATCGAATCTTATTGCCGGGTCATTAAAGGAGTGCGGTCGGATTTT
Organism: Chrysolina americana; assembly: GCA_958502065.1. Lineage (NCBI taxonomy): Eukaryota > Metazoa > Arthropoda > Insecta > Coleoptera > Chrysomelidae > Chrysolina > Chrysolina americana. The sequence continues at coordinate 2,454,684 of OY293411.1, read as the reverse complement.
AAATATTTTAAAGTGATCTCAAAAATAGGATTCGAGTTGGCGCGGTTTGTGGTGGGTCGGAATACATTCATTTTTGTCCAAATAACAACTTCTCATCATCGAAGGTCATTGTCGGGTCGTCAGACGAATGCAGTCGGATTTTAAATATTTGAAAGTGATCTCAAGAATAGGATTCGAGTTGGCGCGGTTTGTGGTGGGTCAGAATACATTCATTTTTGTCCAAATAACAACTTCTCATCATCGAAGGTCATTGTCGGGTCGTCAGACGAATGCAGTCGGATTTTAAATATTTGAAAGTGATCTCAAGAATAGGATTCGAGTTGGCGCGGTTTGTGGTGGGTCAGAATACATTCATTTCTGTCCAAATAACAACTTCTTATCATCGAATCTCATTGCCGGGTCATTAAAGGAGTGCGGTCGGATTTTAAATATTTTAAAGTGATCTCAAAAATAGGATCCGAGTTTGCGCGATTTGTGGTGGGTCAGAATACATTCATTTCTGTCCAAATAACAACTTCTCATCATCAAAGGTCATTGTCGGGTCGTCAGACGAATGCGGTCGAATTTTAAATATTTTAAAGTGATCTCAAAAATAGGATTCGAGTTGGCGCGGTTTGTGGTGGGTCAGAATACATTCATTTCTGTCCAAATAACAACTTCTTATCATCGAATCTCATTGCCGGGTCATTAAAGGAGTGCGGTCGGATTTTAAATATTTTAAAGTGATCTCAAAAATAGGATCCGAGTTTGCGCGATTTGTGGTGGGTCAGAATACATTCATTTCTGTCCAAATAACAACTTCTCATCATCAAAGGTCATTGTCGGGTCGTCAGACGAATGCGGTCGAATTTTAAATATTTTAAAGTGATCTCAAAAATAGGATTCGAGTTGGCGCGGTTTGTGGTGGGTCAGAATACATTCATTTCTGTCCAAATAACAACTTCTTATCATCGAATCTCATTGCCGGGTCATTAAAGGAGTGCGGTCGGATTTTAAATATTTTAAAGTGATCTCAAAAATAGGATTCGAGTTGGCGCGGTTTGTGGTGGGTCAGAATACATTCATTTCTGTCCAAATAACACTTTCGTACCATCGAATTTCATTGCCGGGTCATTAAAGAAGTGTGGTCGTATTTTAAATATTTTAAAGTGATCTCAAAAATAGGATTCGAGTTGGCGCGGTTTGTGGTGGGTCGGAATACATTTATTTCTGTCCAAATAACACTTTCTTATCATCGAATCTCATTGCCGGGTCAGTAGAGGAGTGCGGTCGGATTTTAAATATTTTAAAGTGATCTCAAAAATAGGATTCGAGTTGGCGCGGTTTGTGGTGGGTCAGAATACATTCATTTCTGTCCAAATAACACTTTCGTACCATCGAATTTCATTGCCGGGTCATTAAAGAAGTGTGGTCGTATTTTAAATATTTTAAAGTGATCTCAAAAATAGGATTCGAGTTGGCGCGGTTTGTGGTGGGTCAGAATACATTTATTTCTGTCCAAATAACACTTTCTTATCATCGAATCTCATTGCCGGGTCAGTAGAGGAGTGCGGTCGGATTTTAAATATTTTAAAGTGATCTCAAAAATAGGATTCGAGTTGGCGCGGTTTGTGGTGGGTCAGAATACATTCATTTCTGTCCAAATAACACTTTCGTACCATCGAATTTCATTGCCGGGTCATTAAAGAAGTGTGGTCGTATTTTAAATATTTTAAAGTGATCTCAAAAATAGGATTCGAGTTGGCGCGGTTTGTGGTGGGTCGGAATACATTAATTTTTGTCCAAATAACAACTCATCATCGAAGGTCATTGTCGGGTCGTCAGACGAATGCGGTCGAATTTTAAATATTTTAAAGTGATCTCAAAAATAGGATTCGAGTTGGCGCGGTTTGTGGTGGGTCAGAATATATTCATTTCTGTCCAAATAACAACTTCTTATCATCGAATCTCATTGCCGGGTCATTAAAGGAGTGCGGTCGAATTTTAAATATTTTAAAGTGATCTCAAAAATAGGATTCGAGTTGGCGCGGTTTGTGGTGGGTCAGAATATATTCATTTCTGTCCAAATAACACTTTCTTATCATCGAATCTCGTTGCCGGGTCATTAAAGGAGTGCGGTCGGACTTTAAATATTTTAAAGTGATCTCAAAAATAGGATTCGAGTTGGCGCGGTTTGTGGTGGGTCAGAATATATTCATTTCTGTCCAAATAACAACTTCTTATCATCGAATCTCATTGCCGGGTCATTAAAGGAGTGCGGTCGGATTTTAAATATTTTAAAGTGATCTCAAAAATAGGATTCGAGTTGGCGCGGTTTATGGTGGGTCGGAATACATTAATTTTTGTCCAAATAACAACTCATCATCGAAGGTCATTGTCGGGTCGTCAGACGAATGCGGTCGAATTTTAAATATTTTAAAGTGATCTCAAAAATAGGATTCGAGTTGGCGCGGTTTGTGGTGGGTCAGAATATATTCATTTCTGTCCAAATAACAACTTCTTATCATCGAATCTCATTGCCGGGTCATTAAAGGAGTGCGGTCGGATTTTAAATATTTTAAAGTGATCTCAAAAATAGGATTCTAGTTGGCGCGGTTTATGGTGGGTCGGAATACATTAATTTTTGTCCAAATAACAACTCATCATCGAAGGTCATTGTCGGGTCGTCAGACGAATGCGGTCGAATTTTAAATATTTTAAAGTGATCTCAAAAATAGGATTCGAGTTGGCGCGGTTTGTGGTGGGTCAGAATATATTCATTTCTGTCCAAATAACAACTTCTTATCATCGAATCTCATTGCCGGGTCATTAAAGGAGTGCGGTCGAATTTTAAATATTTTAAAGTGATCTCAAAAATAGGATTCGAGTTGGCGCGGTTTGTGGTGGGTCAGAATATATTCATTTCTGTCCAAATAACACTTTCTTATCATCGAATCTCGTTGCCGGGTCATTAAAGGAGTGCGGTCGGATTTTAAATATTTTAAAGTGATCTCAAAAATAGGATTCGAGTTGGCGCGGTTTGTGGTGGGTCAGAATACATTTATTTCTGTCCAAATAACACTTTCTTATCATCGAATCTCATTGCCGGGTCAGTAGAGGAGTGCGGTCGGATTTTAAATATTTTAAAGTGATCTCAAAAATAGGATTCGAGTTGGCGCGGTTTGTGGTGGGTCAGAATACATTCATTTCTGTCCAAATAACACTTTCGTACCATCGAATTTCATTGCCGGGTCATTAAAGAAGTGTGGTCGTATTTTAAATATTTTAAAGTGATCTCAAAAATAGGATTCGAGTTGGCGCGGTTTGTGGTGGGTCGGAATACATTAATTTTTGTCCAAATAACAACTCATCATCGAAGGTCATTGTCGGGTCGTCAGACGAATGCGGTCGAATTTTAAATATTTTAAAGTGATCTCAAAAATAGGATTCGAGTTGGCGCGGTTTGTGGTGGGTCAGAATATATTCATTTCTGTCCAAATAACAACTTCTTATCATCGAATCTCATTGCCGGGTCATTAAAGGAGTGCGGTCGAATTTTAAATATTTTAAAGTGATCTCAAAAATAGGATTCGAGTTGGCGCGGTTTGTGGTGGGTCAGAATATATTCATTTCTGTCCAAATAACACTTTCTTATCATCGAATCTCGTTGCCGGGTCATTAAAGGAGTGCGGTCGGATTTTAAATATTTTAAAGTGATCTCAAAAATAGGATTCGAGTTGGCGCGGTTTGTGGTGGGTCAGAATATATTCATTTCTGTCCAAATAACAACTTCTTATCATCGAATCTCATTGCCGGGTCATTAAAGGAGTGCGGTCGGATTTTAAATATTTTAAAGTGATCTCAAAAATAGGATTCGAGTTGGCGCGGTTTATGGTGGGTCGGAATACATTAATTTTTGTCCAAATAACAACTCATCATCGAAGGTCATTGTCGGGTCGTCAGACGAATGCGGTCGAATTTTAAATATTTTAAAGTGATCTCAAAAATAGGATTCGAGTTGGCGCGGTTTGTGGTGGGTCAGAATATATTCATTTCTGTCCAAATAACAACTTCTTATCATCGAATCTCATTGCCGGGTCATTAAAGGAGTGCGGTCGGATTTTAAATATTTTAAAGTGATCTCAAAAATAGGATTCTAGTTGGCGCGGTTTATGGTGGGTCGGAATACATTAATTTTTGTCCAAATAACAACTCATCATCGAAGGTCATTGTCGGGTCGTCAGACGAATGCGGTCGAATTTTAAATATTTTAAAGTGATCTCAAAAATAGGATTCGAGTTGGCGCGGTTTGTGGTGGGTCAGAATATATTCATTTCTGTCCAAATAACAACTTCTTATCATCGAATCTCATTGCCGGGTCATTAAAGGAGTGCGGTCGAATTTTAAATATTTTAAAGTGATCTCAAAAATAGGATTCGAGTTGGCGCGGTTTGTGGTGGGTCAGAATATATTCATTTCTGTCCAAATAACACTTTCTTATCATCGAATCTCGTTGCCGGGTCATTAAAGGAGTGCGGTCGGATTTTAAATATTTTAAAGTGATCTCAAAAATAGGATTCGAGTTGGCGCGGTTTGTGGTGGGTCAGAATACATTTATTTCTGTCCAAATAACACTTTCTTATCATCGAATCTCATTGCCGGGTCAGTAGAGGAGTGCGGTCGGATTTTAAATATTTTAAAGTGATCTCAAAAATAGGATTCGAGTTGGCGCGGTTTGTGGTGGGTCAGAATACATTCATTTCTGTCCAAATAACACTTTCGTACCATCGAATTTCATTGCCGGGTCATTAAAGAAGTGTGGTCGTATTTTAAATATTTTAAAGTGATCTCAAAAATAGGATTCGAGTTGGCGCGGTTTGTGGTGGGTCGGAATACATTAATTTTTGTCCAAATAACAACTCATCATCGAAGGTCATTGTCGGGTCGTCAGACGAATGCGGTCGAATTTTAAATATTTTAAAGTGATCTCAAAAATAGGATTCGAGTTGGCGCGGTTTGTGGTGGGTCAGAATATATTCATTTCTGTCCAAATAACAACTTCTTATCATCGAATCTCATTGCCGGGTCATTAAAGGAGTGCGGTCGGATTTTAAATATTTTAAAGTGATCTCAAAAATAGGATTCGAGTTGGCGCGGTTTATGGTGGGTCGGAATACATTAATTTTTGTCCAAATAACAACTCATCATCGAAGGTCATTGTCGGGTCGTCAGACGAATGCGGTCGAATTTTAAATATTTTAAAGTGATCTCAAAAATAGGATTCGAGTTGGCGCGGTTTGTGGTGGGTCAGAATATATTCATTTCTGTCCAAATAACAACTTCTTATCATCGAATCTCATTGCCGGGTCATTAAAGGAGTGCGGTCGGATTTTAAATATTTTAAAGTGATCTCAAAAATAGGATTCTAGTTGGCGCGGTTTATGGTGGGTCGGAATACATTAATTTTTGTCCAAATAACAACTCATCATCGAAGGTCATTGTCGGGTCGTCAGACGAATGCAGTCGGATTTTAAATATTTGAAAGTGATCTCAAGAATAGGATTCGAGTTGGCGCGGTTTGTGGTGGGTCAGAATACATTCATTTCTGTCCAAATAACAACTTCTTATCATCAAATCTCATTGCCGGGTCAGTAGAGGAGTGCGGTCGGATTTTAAATATTTTAAAGTGATCTCAAAAATAGGATTCGAGTTGGCGCGGTTTGTGGTGGGTCGGAATACATTCATTTTTGTCCAAATAACAACTTCTCATCATCGAAGGTCATTGTCGGGTCGTCAGACGAATGCAGTCGGATTTTAAATATTTGAAAGTGATCTCAAGAATAGGATTCGAGTTGACGCGGTTTGTGGTGGGTCAGAATACATTCATTTCTGTCCAAATAACAACTTCTTATCATCAAATCTCATTGCCGGGTCAGTAGAGGAGTGCGGTCGGATTTTAAATATTTTAAAGTGATCTCAAAAATAGGATTCGAGTTGGCGCGGTTTGTGGTGGGTCGGAATACATTCATTTTTGTCCAAATAACAACTTCTCATCATCGAAGGTCATTGTCGGGTCGTCAGACGAATGCAGTCGGATTTTAAATATTTGAAAGTGATCTCAAGAATAGGATTCGAGTTGGCGCGGTTTGTGGTGGGTCAGAATACATTCATTTTTGTCCAAATAACAACTTCTCATCATCGAAGGTCATTGTCGGGTCGTCAGACGAATGCAGTCGGATTTTAAATATTTGAAAGTGATCTCAAGAATAGGATTCGAGTTGGCGCGGTTTGTGGTGGGTCAGAATACATTCATTTCTGTCCAAATAACAACTTCTTATCATCGAATCTCATTGCCGGGTCATTAAAGGAGTGCGGTCGGATTTTAAATATTTTAAAGTGATCTCAAAAATAGGATTCGAGTTGGCGCGGTTTGTGGTGGGTCAGAATATATTCATTTCTGTCCAAATAACACTTTCTTACCATCGAATCTTATTGCCGGGTCATTAAAGGAGTGCGGTCGGATTTTAAATATTTTAAAGTGATCTCAAAAATAGGATTCGAGTTGGCGCGGTTTGTGGTGGGTCGGAATACATTCATTTTTGTCCAAATAACAACTTCTCATCATCGAAGGTCATTGTCGGGTCGTCAGACGAATGCAGTCGGATTTTAAATATTTGAAAGTGATCTCAAGAATAGGATTCGAGTTGGCGCGGTTTGTGGTGGGTCAGAATACATTCATTTTTGTCCAAATAACAACTTCTCATCATCGAAGGTCATTGTCGGGTCGTCAGACGAATGCAGTCGGATTTTAAATATTTGAAAGTGATCTCAAGAATAGGATTCGAGTTGGCGCGGTTTGTGGTGGGTCAGAATACATTCATTTCTGTCCAAATAACAACTTCTTATCATCGAATCTCATTGCCGGGTCATTAAAGGAGTGCGGTCGGATTTTAAATATTTTAAAGTGATCTCAAAAATAGGATCCGAGTTTGCGCGATTTGTGGTGGGTCAGAATACATTCATTTCTGTCCAAATAACAACTTCTCATCATCAAAGGTCATTGTCGGGTCGTCAGACGAATGCGGTCGAATTTTAAATATTTTAAAGTGATCTCAAAAATAGGATTCGAGTTGGCGCGGTTTGTGGTGGGTCAGAATACATTCATTTCTGTCCAAATAACAACTTCTTATCATCGAATCTCATTGCCGGGTCATTAAAGGAGTGCGGTCGGATTTTAAATATTTTAAAGTGATCTCAAAAATAGGATCCGAGTTTGCGCGATTTGTGGTGGGTCAGAATACATTCATTTCTGTCCAAATAACAACTTCTCATCATCAAAGGTCATTGTCGGGTCGTCAGACGAATGCGGTCGAATTTTAAATATTTTAAAGTGATCTCAAAAATAGGATTCGAGTTGGCGCGGTTTGTGGTGGGTCAGAATACATTCATTTCTGTCCAAATAACACTTTCGTACCATCGAATTTCATTGCCGGGTCATTAAAGAAGTGTGGTCGTATTTTAAATATTTTAAAGTGATCTCAAAAATAGGATTCGAGTTGGCGCGGTTTGTGGTGGGTCAGAATACATTCATTTCTGTCCAAATAACAACTTCTTATCATCGAATCTCATTGCCGGGTCATTAAAGGAGTGCGGTCGGATTTTAAATATTTTAAAGTGATCTCAAAAATAGGATTCGAGTTGGCGCGGTTTGTGGTGGGTCAGAATACATTCATTTCTGTCCAAATAACACTTTCGTACCATCGAATTTCATTGCCGGGTCATTAAAGAAGTGTGGTCGTATTTTAAATATTTTAAAGTGATCTCAAAAATAGGATTCGAGTTGGCGCGGTTTGTGGTGGGTCAGAATACATTTATTTCTGTCCAAATAACACTTTCTTATCATCGAATCTCATTGCCGGGTCAGTAGAGGAGTGCGGTCGGATTTTAAATATTTTAAAGTGATCTCAAAAATAGGATTCGAGTTGGCGCGGTTTGTGGTGGGTCAGAATACATTCATTTCTGTCCAAATAACACTTTCGTACCATCGAATTTCATTGCCGGGTCATTAAAGAAGTGTGGTCGTATTTTAAATATTTTAAAGTGATCTCAAAAATAGGATTCGAGTTGGCGCGGTTTGTGGTGGGTCGGAATACATTAATTTTTGTCCAAATAACAACTCATCATCGAAGGTCATTGTCGGGTCGTCAGACGAATGCGGTCGAATTTTAAATATTTTAAAGTGATCTCAAAAATAGGATTCGAGTTGGCGCGGTTTGTGGTGGGTCAGAATACATTCATTTCTGTCCAAATAACACTTTCGTACCATCGAATTTCATTGCCGGGTCATTAAAGAAGTGTGGTCGTATTTTAAATATTTTAAAGTGATCTCAAAAATAGGATTCGAGTTGGCGCGGTTTGTGGTGGGTCAGAATACATTCATTGCTGTCCAAATAACAACTTCTTATCATCGAATCTCATTGCCGGGTCATTAAAGGAGTGCGGTCGGATTTTAAATATTTTAAAGTGATCTCAAAAATAGGATTCGAGTTGGCGCGGTTTGTGGTGGGTCAGAATACATTCATTTCTGTCCAAATAACACTTTCGTACCATCGAATTTCATTGCCGGGTCATTAAAGAAGTGTGGTCGTATTTTAAATATTTTAAAGTGATCTCAAAAATAGGATTCGAGTTGGCGCGGTTTGTGGTGGGTCAGAATACATTTATTTCTGTCCAAATAACACTTTCTTATCATCGAATCTCATTGCCGGGTCAGTAGAGGAGTGCGGTCGGATTTTAAATATTTTAAAGTGATCTCAAAAATAGGATTCGAGTTGGCGCGGTTTGTGGTGGGTCAGAATACATTCATTTCTGTCCAAATAACACTTTCGTACCATCGAATTTCATTGCCGGGTCATTAAAGAAGTGTGGTCGTATTTTAAATATTTTAAAGTGATCTCAAAAATAGGATTCGAGTTGGCGCGGTTTGTGGTGGGTCAGAATACATTTATTTCTGTCCAAATAACACTTTCTTATCATCGAATCTCATTGCCGGGTCAGTAGAGGAGTGCGGTCGGATTTTAAATATTTTAAAGTGATCTCAAAAATAGGATTCGAGTTGGCGCGGTTTGTGGTGGGTCAGAATACATTCATTTCTGTCCAAATAACACTTTCGTACCATCGAATTTCATTGCCGGGTCATTAAAGAAGTGTGGTCGTATTTTAAATATTTTAAAGTGATCTCAAAAATAGGATTCGAGTTGGCGCGGTTTGTGGTGGGTCGGAATACATTAATTTTTGTCCAAATAACAACTCATCATCGAAGGTCATTGTCGGGTCGTCAGACGAATGCGGTCGAATTTTAAATATTTTAAAGTGATCTCAAAAATAGGATTCGAGTTGGCGCGGTTTGTGGTGGGTCAGAATATATTCATTTCTGTCCAAATAACAACTTCTTATCATCGAATCTCATTGCCGGGTCATTAAAGGAGTGCGGTCGAATTTTAAATATTTTAAAGTGATCTCAAAAATAGGATTCGAGTTGGCGCGGTTTGTGGTGGGTCAGAATATATTCATTTCTGTCCAAATAACACTTTCTTATCATCGAATCTCGTTGCCGGGTCATTAAAGGAGTGCGGTCGGATTTTAAATATTTTAAAGTGATCTCAAAAATAGGATTCGAGTTGGCGCGGTTTGTGGTGGGTCAGAATATATTCATTTCTGTCCAAATAACAACTTCTTATCATCGAATCTCATTGCCGGGTCATTAAAGGAGTGCGGTCGGATTTTAAATATTTTAAAGTGATCTCAAAAATAGGATTCGAGTTGGCGCGGTTTATGGTGGGTCGGAATACATTAATTTTTGTCCAAATAACAACTCATCATCGAAGGTCATTGTCGGGTCGTCAGACGAATGCGGTCGAATTTTAAATATTTTAAAGTGATCTCAAAAATAGGATTCGAGTTGGCGCGGTTTGTGGTGGGTCAGAATATATTCATTTCTGTCCAAATAACAACTTCTTATCATCGAATCTCATTGCCGGGTCATTAAAGGAGTGCGGTCGGATTTTAAATATTTTAAAGTGATCTCAAAAATAGGATTCTAGTTGGCGCGGTTTATGGTGGGTCGGAATACATTAATTTTTGTCCAAATAACAACTCATCATCGAAGGTCATTGTCGGGTCGTCAGACGAATGCGGTCGAATTTTAAATATTTTAAAGTGATCTCAAAAATAGGATTCGAGTTGGCGCGGTTTGTGGTGGGTCAGAATATATTCATTTCTGTCCAAATAACAACTTCTTATCATCGAATCTCATTGCCGGGTCATTAAAGGAGTGCGGTCGAATTTTAAATATTTTAAAGTGATCTCAAAAATAGGATTCGAGTTGGCGCGGTTTGTGGTGGGTCAGAATATATTCATTTCTGTCCAAATAACACTTTCTTATCATCGAATCTCGTTGCCGGGTCATTAAAGGAGTGCGGTCGGATTTTAAATATTTTAAAGTGATCTCAAAAATAGGATTCGAGTTGGCGCGGTTTGTGGTGGGTCAGAATACATTTATTTCTGTCCAAATAACACTTTCTTATCATCGAATCTCATTGCCGGGTCAGTAGAGGAGTGCGGTCGGATTTTAAATATTTTAAAGTGATCTCAAAAATAGGATTCGAGTTGGCGCGGTTTGTGGTGGGTCAGAATACATTCATTTCTGTCCAAATAACACTTTCGTACCATCGAATTTCATTGCCGGGTCATTAAAGAAGTGTGGTCGTATTTTAAATATTTTAAAGTGATCTCAAAAATAGGATTCGAGTTGGCGCGGTTTGTGGTGGGTCGGAATACATTAATTTTTGTCCAAATAACAACTCATCATCGAAGGTCATTGTCGGGTCGTCAGACGAATGCGGTCGAATTTTAAATATTTTAAAGTGATCTCAAAAATAGGATTCGAGTTGGCGCGGTTTGTGGTGGGTCAGAATATATTCATTTCTGTCCAAATAACAACTTCTTATCATCGAATCTCATTGCCGGGTCATTAAAGGAGTGCGGTCGGATTTTAAATATTTTAAAGTGATCTCAAAAATAGGATTCGAGTTGGCGCGGTTTATGGTGGGTCGGAATACATTAATTTTTGTCCAAATAACAACTCATCATCGAAGGTCATTGTCGGGTCGTCAGACGAATGCGGTCGAATTTTAAATATTTTAAAGTGATCTCAAAAATAGGATTCGAGTTGGCGCGGTTTGTGGTGGGTCAGAATATATTCATTTCTGTCCAAATAACAACTTCTTATCATCGAATCTCATTGCCGGGTCATTAAAGGAGTGCGGTCGGATTTTAAATATTTTAAAGTGATCTCAAAAATAGGATTCTAGTTGGCGCGGTTTATGGTGGGTCGGAATACATTAATTTTTGTCCAAATAACAACTCATCATCGAAGGTCATTGTCGGGTCGTCAGACGAATGCGGTCGAATTTTAAATATTTTAAAGTGATCTCAAAAATAGGATTCGAGTTGGCGCGGTTTGTGGTGGGTCAGAATATATTCATTTCTGTCCAAATAACAACTTCTTATCATCGAATCTCGTTGCCGGGTCATTAAAGGAGTGCGGTCGGATTTTAAATATTTTAAAGTGATCTCAAAAATAGGATTCTAGTTGGCGCGGTTTATGGTGGGTCGGAATACATTAATTTTTGTCCAAATAACAACTCATCATCGAAGGTCATTGTCGGGTCGTCAGACGAATGCGGTCGGATTTTAAATATTTTAAAGTGATCTCAAAAATAGGATTCGAGTTGGCGCGGTTTGTGGTGGGTCACAATACATTCATTTCTGTCCAAATAACAACCTCTCATCATCGAAGGTCATTGTCGGGTCGTCAGACGAATGCGGTCGGATTTTAAATATTTTAAAGTGATCTCAAAAATAGGATTCGAGTTGGCGCGGTTTGTGGTGGGTCAGAATATATTCATTTCTGTCCAAATAACAACTTCTTATCATCGAATCTCATTGCCGGGTCATTAAAGGAGTGCGGTCGGATTTTAAATATTTTAAAGTGATCTCAAAAATAGGATTCGAGTTGGCGCGGTTTGTGGTGGGTCAGAATATATTCATTTCTGTCCAAATAACAACTTCTTATCATCGAATCTCATTGCCGGGTCATTAAAGGAGTGCGGTCGAATTTTAAATATTTTAAAGTGATCTCAAAAATAGGATTCGAGTTGACGCGGTTTGTGGTGGGTCAGAATACATTCATTTCTGTCCAAATAACAACTTCTTATCATCGAATCTCATTGCCGGGTCATTAAAGGAGTGCGGTCGGATTTTAAATATTTTAAAGTGATCTCAAAAATAGGATTCGAGTTGGCGCGGTTTGTGGTGGGTCAGAATATATTCATTTCTGTCCAAATAACAACTTCTTATCATCGAATCTCATTGCCGGGTCATTAAAGGAGTGCGGTCGGATTTTAAATATTTTAAAGTGATCTCATAAATAGGATTCGAGTTGGCGCGGTTTATGGTGGGTCAGAATACATTCATACTCTACTAAATAACAACTCCTCTTCATCAAAAGTCCTTGCCGGGTCGTCAGAAATGAAATAACAGCACAAAACTTGCCCATCATACGTGAAATACACGGGGGCGTTTCCATGGGAAGTGAAACAAATTAGAATTTTTCAGTACTAAAAGTTTTTCAGGGGACAGGTGTATAAATAGTAAATAGGGGATACTGAACACGAATCCGAAAGAATTTCGGTCCAATTTTGCCCCCTAATATAACTTTCCGAAAAAATTGGTGATATCATCGCTACTGGCGTGCAGTGTATATCACGTAGGATAACTCCTTTCGTGCGCAGAGTTCATTTCAAGTGTATTTATCTATCCTGAAAACCTCATGATTTTTCGTCAAAAATTACAGAAGATACGAGGGTGTTTCTATGAGAAGTGAAACACACTGTATATATCACTCAAGCTTTTTGCTTAATACATAAAAATCTTTCGTTGATTTTCCTCACACTGTACTTACAACTGATTTTTTTAACTCTCTTAGCTTGTTCTTTTTTCTTTATTCTGAAACTTTCGCTGTTTGTTGGTTCCATTTCAGATGATTGCTTTTCATTTTTCATCCTTCCAAGTTGTCAAGTGTATAATCAATTTTCTTGAGTGAGAACTTCCATGGATATCAACATATTCCTCCTTATTCATTTTTTGTCCCTACAATTTTTATCTTGCTTGTATAAGCTTTAATTCGAACTCTTCATTTTTTCTTCCTCATTCTACCAGAAACTTTGTTCTGCTTCAAACACATCATCTTCAAAATCCTAATTTCGTATTTTTATTTGAATTATGTATCTTTCCTTATCGTGGCCATCTTTTCTCAGAGCTTGAATTTCTTCTTAAAGTTGGCTAATCATATAAACTTTCCTTCGTACTCTTTCATTTCAATTGCTTTCTTTAGACTTTCTTTTTTCTTTTGGAGTTTTTGGTATTTATCTTTTTCATTTTTTCAATATTTATAAAGCTATTTCACACAATTTGAAAGAAACCGATATGAATGATGTAATTCTAAGACTGTTTGATCAAACTATTTATCCCTGAGCCACGGGCCTAACACTTAAAAATTTCAGGTGTCTCAATGCTGTCTCCACTTGGGCAAAACTCTACCTCCAATCGGAACAGAAGAAAAGCGACTTTAAACCTGAGACTGACAATTTTGACACAGTAGCTTCTCCAGTTAGTAAGAAACCATTTTTTATGGAACAGTCTAATTGCTAATTTGTTGCAGGCTTGCAAAGCCGTTTTGAACTACGTCAATGGCATCATTAAAGAAATAAGGGCCAGCCTGGACGGGAATAATGTAACAGCCGTACTCCAGGAGTTAGGAATAAGACTCCACAGGGTTGTTTATGAACATATGCTGCAGTTCCAGTACAACACAGCAGGTAATTTTCATTGTTTATTTCATTGGGTGAATATAACAAACGTGGTGGTTCCAATCAGATCCCAGACATAAACAATTTTGATTGCTTTCTGTGGCTTAAGATGATCGGTGTTAACTACGTTATTGTTTTGTTTTTAGGGGCTATGGTGGCTATATGTGACCTCAATGAGTACCGTACGTCCGCTAAACCTCTAGGACCTCTGGTTTCAGAACTCTTTGACACGTTGCACTCTCTTTGCAATCTTTTATTGGTGAAACCGGAGAACCTGCAACAAGTCTGCTCAGAAGATTCCTTGGTAATAAATTTAGACAATATTTATGTATTGATATCTTACGAGGATGTAATTGAAAAATTCGTTGCCTTCTATAGAAGCAAGCAAAATTTTAAAATAAGTCTTTTATTATTCAGCATACTCTCCTCTTAATTTAATACATTTATTACAACGGACTTGCAACGCCACAAGATATAAAAAAAAATTACTTATCTTGATCTGCAAACCATGCCTCTGAAGCTTCTATAACCTTTTCATTGAAAGAAAATTTACATCCTTGTATTTATCAAGAAAACAAACAAATCAATGAAATATGTACCTACACTAACATTTTCCGATTTCAGGCAAAATTGGAAAGGTCCATTCTTCATAACTTTATACAACTGAGAAGCGATTTTAAAGTACAAAAACAGATGATTTTGAATTTTCAGTAGAATAATCTCCAAAGATTTCACACCTGATAACGTATGATTTCTAAGCTTTAATTTATATAATTGTACCATATTTCAATTGTTATACTATGAATCATTATTTACATTTTATATGAAAAATAAATTCTTTTTATGGTATTTTTTTATTTTGATTTCGTTGCGCCAGTCGATTAACACTTTGTCGACTGATTGTAATAATAATGTATGTTTTATATATTTTTGTAATGATGAATTGGTAGCAAGTTTATTTTAATTTTTGGCTAGACTCTGATCTATTCTGGCAAATTCCTTTTGTGTATTGTTATCTGCTGATTTTCCACCATCCCTTTGAAGACTTCTTTAAAAACAAATATATTTCAAAAAGTTAACAAGTAACATCAAATTTCTGGTAACAATGAAACTCAAAATTGAATATCCTAGAACTTTATTGTTCATTAATCTCTGAATTGAGTATTCTCTTGCAAAATACCTAAAATTATCAGTTTCTAATGCAAAATAACGAGAAATTTCAGTCTTTAGACTCAAATTTTTCATTTACTACTGCCATATATCCGATGAATGGTCAAATGTCAATTTTCATGATTCAAAAATCGCGTAATATTTCCTACTGATGAATTCTAACCAACCAATGCGCAAATTTTCTTTCTTGAAGGATAGTTATTCTTTAAAATTTGGCAAATTGTGATGGAATTTACAATAAATGGTGTCTTCTGAATGTTCTACGAAGTATTCTCGTCCAAGGATGGTGAAAAGAAGGTTTGTAATTACCTTTTTTGGATGGAGTTTGAGGTCGCGTTTTGTTCACTTTTTACTTCACTGAACTCAATAGTATTATTTTTACAACGGGTTTTTGAGTCCTGGCATATTATTATTATCTGGTAATTCATTTACTTATATCAATTATCCTTCTTTTTTGAATTCTTCTTCATTAATTTCAATTACACAACAAGTACAGGGATGCTCTTAGAATCTCCTGTACACAAAGCTCCTAGCAACGTGAGTCTTTTATTTTTGTTAAAAAGTTTTGAAAATATATTTTAATGGCAATCTACAAAATCGTTACAAAATTGCAATGTAGAATTTCAAGATTCAGCTACAGAGTTAATAATACGTAGAATTCATTACGAAAAATATTTCAGTGGTGCACATTTAATTTTTTACTGCATTGCAATTTTAATTGTATATAACTTGTAACTTTAAATTTCAATGAGACTTTTTCTGCAACTTGAAACTTTAAAATTCAATACATTTGTTTTAAATACGGCCAACAAATTCTCATTTAATTTTTTTTTGTAAATTCATCAATTGTTCATTCCTCAATTCATCAAGAGTTTAGCAACATTCTTACATTTATTGAAGCATCACTCTTTTTCCAAACGTAATTTTTCCCCAAAACTTTTAGTCTGCACAATACTGGTTAATAAAACAGAACATAAAATTAAAAATTTATTGAATATCATTAGATTAAATACTTTGATCTTACAGGTAAAAATAAAAAAATATTTCACAGATCGTCATAATTCTAACTAAAAAAAAATTACGGTTTCTCCTATTCACTATTTTGAGATGAACCAACATGATCAAACTCTAACTGGAAAGCCTGGTAGTGATCTTGAAATCTTGTTGATTATTTTGGTTGAGGTAAAAATGAAATTGAACAACGTGATCCTGTCCAATTTTAGTCGCTGCCCTGTTGTCAATAACAATTTCGACTAGTTTACGAATAAGGGAACAAGTAAAAAACCGATGCCAAGAAAAACCTAAGCACGAAGCACGCTGACATTCAGTTCCTAACGCATACGGTATCTATTGGTTTCGTGAACTTCGCCTAGCTCGCCTTTGAAATTCAGTTCGATTACGAAATCTAAATCTCTATTGTTACGATGGTTAGGTTTCATGGTGAACACACCATTAATTTCCTCATTCTTCTTCACGGTCATGTAGTCCTCGAAATAAAACACAGTCTGCTTCCAATGAGTGTAATTAGCGTCCGGCGCCGTGGTGAATCCTATCCGCTTGTGACACTTTGTGAACTCAACAGTGAAATAAGTCACTAAAGCTTGGATGTAGTCGTTACGTCTAACTGTCAGCATGAACGGAGAAGAAAACTCGAGGTCCTCTTTCTTCACGGTGTACAGATCGACTTCCTTGATCAGAGCAGGTCCAGTCACGACTTGTTTGGGGTCCACCACATCAACGAGAGGCTCACTTATGGCCACTTTGCGGATCGAGCTCATGTCAAAGCCGTACACATCATCCCACCAATTAATCTTCTCGTCCTTGTACTGGCGGTCCTCAATGGCAGTGACGAACAAAGAACAACGATCCGGGAACAGAAGTCCATCGGGCCTCAGCCACTTGTCCCTAGCGAAGAGTACGGTGTCTAACATGCTTTCGTAGAAGAGACAATACCCCATCCACTCCGAGATTATGATGTCCACGCCGTCAATGCCTTCAGGCAGGGTGATTTCCTCTACCTTGCCTTTGATAATGGTAATGATGTGGTCCAGCTTGTTAGCCTCGACGATTTGCCTGGCGTAGTCCACTATGTTCGAGCATTCCACCGCTAGCACTTTTTTGGCCCCCGCTTTGGCGGCGAACATGCTCAAAATGCCTGTTCCACAGCCGATGTCCATAACCACTTTACCCGCAAACAAATGTTTATTATGATACATGGAGTTTCTGTAGGTGAGAGTCCTCACTTCATCTTTCAACATTTCTTCATGTATACCGAAATGAGCGTACGAGTCGAAATAATAGTCTCTGGAAGTCATCTCGTCTGCTGGGATGTCTTCCATTTTTTCTTCTTTGCAGTCCTTGCTAACGTGGTTGTTGACTGCTACTTCCATGGTCTCCATTGTGTTTGGTTCGTTATTCTTCTGGAATGGAAAATGAGAATTTACAACCGGCATTTTTCAACACGTGCAAAATTGTCGAAAGAAACTTGAAAATGCTCTTATCAACCAAACGATAGCGACTGTTGGGGAAGTGTGAAATGCACCTCGTGTGTGGATGAACAATTAAAATGGACGTTACCTTTTATCACAATATCACAAAGAGCAAATAATGCCTTTTTTCTTCGCGCCCAACAACAAGCGCTTGTTCTCACAAACACAGACTCGGAAGAGACAAGAAACTGCGAAAGTCGGTGTTGCCAATATTGACAATGGGGTGAAAGAAACATAATCAGTGGAATGACATGACGTGAAGAATTGATTCCTATAATTTTTCTGTTATAAGACTCATCTGTAGCGATATTTACATAAAAAACAACAAATAATATAATACTGCACTTCGAAACAGTTAAAATTAAACGTTCCTATGTTTTATGTTTTTGAATAATCCAAAAAACATTTCTTTAGCGACGTTCTCTGCGTACTGTACTCTGATTGGTGGTTGAAATGAAACTCCATATTTGGCGGCCAATCAGAGAACAGTCCCGCCCGCCGTCAACTGAAACGTTATTAGCCGAAAATGAACAAAATCTTAAATTTCATCAGGCTGGCTAACAAATGTTAAGAAGTTTTAATGCATATACAGGTATATCAAGATATTTTGCTGTCAATAAAATTAAAAATCATACCATTATTGACCTTTGAAATAGGTGATATTTGGCTACCCCATAATGTGATTCAAGAAATAAATAGTTGGGAATTCTCTCAATACAATTTGACCGAATGAATTTCGTACCTCAACAGATGACACGATTGACTTGCCGTGTTGCGTTCAAATTGAAGCAGTTGTGTGTAATGAGAAATAAAATAGGATACAAAACAGAGTTGAAAAACAAAGCTTGAATTTTACCAATAATACTGTTTGGGGGGTGTGAGCAGAATAATAATACCGATGCCAATTTCGTGTTGACAGGAAATCTGAAATTATGAAATTTAATGCCTAAAACATAAAACTTTGTGTCTCAGCCCTAGCAGTGCTGCTGATAAAGGAAAAGCCCTTTCATGCGCATGCAGGGTTTGGTCGAGGAGTGTTAAAATTCAAAATAGTACTGATGAACGGAATGCGCTGACACAGAACTACTATAAGTTCTGTGAATATCAGGTAGTTTTCTCAAGACTTGGTACTTTTATTGACGTCACTGTTGGTAACACTGATTCTAAGATGATTATTGATTTTATAGCAGATAAATAATTCAATAATCGTAGTCCTCCCTCTCCTAACTCCTAGTACAAATTTCACCAAAATATTTGTCAATATGGATCTGAACTTTCAAGATAAGCTATGTTAACAGAAAAAATATTAATAGAATTTAGAGGAATATGGTTTGATCAAATTATCTGAATAAGTTGTTTTGTTATGGCGAATAAAAAAGCTGTTAAAAAAAGTGCATGAAAATTCTGAACAAACTGGTATAACCCAAACTAATACTAATGTGGTTGCTGCAAAAAGAATCATTGTTTTACTTGAACCATCTTCTTGAATCCTTATATATTATAAAATCATCAATTTTGGGGGAAATGCCAAAAAATAAATTACTCTGGAAATGTTCAAAATGTTCAAAACTAAGTCAGTTTCCTTCAGTATTTCCAGTAGATGTTGAGCAGAACAGACACATGAAATTGCATAATGATTATATGTCTTGCAAATGGAAGGTGCTGGTCCCTAGGAATCAATCGAGCTTCACAAAAAAGTTAATTTAGGCTTTATACTGTGATTTGTCAATTACGGCAAGATGTGAAAATGCTATACAGCTTTAAACCATACATCAACACCTCTAGTATTCGAAGCATATAGCGCAATCTTCTAAAAAATGTTTACCGCCTATATATTGAGCATTTGAGTTCAATTTTCCAAATTCTAGGAAATCCTATTCTAATATCATAATTTCAAAACAGGAAGAGTAAAATGGTCTAATAACGTTTACACTTTGATTTGCACTTGCAACAAAGTGAATAATTATCGCAAATTTAAAAATGCCGCCTAAAGATCTGACATAGTACCAACAAAACATTGGACCAATCGATTTTTTCTTTTAGAGCATTTTTTTTTCTAAAATGAAGGAATGTTATTTTGATAAGGATTTCTCAAGATATCTAGTGATTATACGGATTAGAGTTGCATTAATATTTTACAGAAATGCTAAGCCGTTCGAGGTTTGAACCATTTCGTAAGTTGGCAATTCTGGAATGAACTAAAATCCCCTAATCGCTAAACCGGCTAAACGAACATTTCATTCGTTCTATTTTTTATACAAATGAAAGGTCTACACATTAAGCTAGCACAACTCACCTCTGAATTTCCATTTTGTGCAATAATTTCAACAGTAACTGCTTCTTTTACTTCACTAGACGCCATATTTTAAAATGTCATTGAAATCTTCCTGGGAAAACTCTGTTCATA
The DNA here is from genome assembly GCA_958502065.1 of Chrysolina americana. Classification (NCBI taxonomy): domain Eukaryota; kingdom Metazoa; phylum Arthropoda; class Insecta; order Coleoptera; family Chrysomelidae; genus Chrysolina; species Chrysolina americana. Next base: position 2,434,708 of record OY293411.1, on the reverse strand, counting down.
CTAGATAAAATTAAGTACTAGATTGTACTATGAAAATGTACTGTGTTTTTGGATCGGGACATTCGGAACGTTGTTGGTGGAAATGGGAAAGATATCGCAACATCATGCAGTATTTATATAGAATAACTGTAATGGGACATCGATTCCTGTAGAAAATCTACTATTATTATAAATTTATCCGCCACGTGTTGTTTCATAATGAATATTGATCTCCTTTTAACACAAAACTGTCATTGCTATTCACAAAAAAGGAATTAAAATAATAGCTATGAACACAAAACGCTGCTCTGAGTTCGCAGCATAACTTGTTTTATATCATTGCGATTTCAGCGTTATCTTGCAGATAATATCGAAATGAGACGTAATCCAACAGCATAGGGTATGAAATCTCGTGTTAAAATCAACAAATCGAGATGAAATCGAATCATTGATTCCAGCAAATTTTTTTGACACCTTTCAGAATTCAGATCGAGTGTTCGTTTGCACGCCACTGGATTTACGGCTAGGCGAGTCAAGGATATTACTATACGGCGAGTAGCATCCAATAGAGCATGTTACCCTGAACTGAACCTGAAGTGAACACTGACTTTATAAAACATGATTTTTCATGGTCTGTAAAATCACTTCAGGTGCTACCCGGAACTATTTGTGTGGCAGTTGGAAAGCGGCCTTCATCTTTCATGTAAATCATAAAAGATGGCGCTTTTTGAAACGTCATTAAATCAATGTCATCAATGTCAAATCAAATAGGCCAAACAGCTGATGGTTGGCTAAGATGGCGAATATTTTCCACTGTAATTTGCGAAAACTGTTATTTTGAGAGTAATCCGTCCTTCAAGAGTTAGAACGAACAAGGTGAAAAATTGCCATTGTTACCAGTGATATCTCAAGATATTTATAGTGAAAATAAAAAACCAACTGATTGTCGGATCAAAAACATCGCATTTTCAATGTTATTGTACCAATACACCAACTACTTATTAACTAGTATTTATTCCAACAAATAAGACGCAAATGATTTCTGGGCAGACACATACAAAGTCATGTGATTGTTTCATGTTTGGAGCAAACCTTTAATTGACGTTAATTTGTTAAATTGACTTTGCCCCACTTTATTGGTTTTCACTACAATTTGCGTCAGTGTTGCTTTCTGACCATGCTTACTTTTTAGGTACCAAATCAAAATGCCTGGCACTAGCTTAGTAGTTCCTGTAGTGCTGTGGGGTAAATATGCCCCAACGCACTGTATATCTTGCATATACCTCTCCAAAGATCTGAAGACTTTAGCTACAGGCTGCTATGATGGACAGATTTGTTTGTGGTAAGTGAAGGGATCTTTAGTAATAGCCATTAGCCTTTTTACCTATTCCCACATTATACTTATTTATCCAAAATGAAAGATTATATAGATTAGACCATTGCAGAGATTAGCAGTGAGCAATATAATAACATACTTTATGAGGACCAATAATACAAAAATAGAGTACCACTGAAAATGTAAAATTTATGCAAGTGAATCATACTATGATAACAGTTTCATCACTCTTCAATAAAAACGATACATGGTGGAACACAAAGAGTACCTTTTGAGGCTTGCTTTTGGAAAAATTTCCTTTAATGTGTATTCTAAAACTATTGAATAATTACAAAATTGATCATATACCAGGCAATTTATTTTCAATAGATTGTCAGACTCAAGACCCCTGTTTTTAGGCAAGTTGATCCTGATACCCTCCATATGATCCCAAGATGTCTCTTGGTTGGCCACACAGCCCCCATATTATGTATATCACGAGCCTCGATGATACAGGATAATAATTACATTGTTTCAAGTTCTGAAGCAGGTGAAATGTGTACCTGGGATTTGACGGATGGTAAATGCAGAGAAGCCATCAAGATGCCACAGGTGCACACCACTATGCAGGTGAGTGCCCCTCTTTTGATGTCAATTTGTTGTTCAAATAAGTTCTGGCATAGACTTGTTTCCAGAAAAACTTGGTACTTCTGTATCTACAAATAATGTTTTTCAATGAAAACTTCTTGAATGCATTTTATAACTTCACCAGCAAAAGAATTCCTTGTAGGAACTCTATTTTCTACAATAAATTATTTGAGAATGATGACAAGCGTTCTCTTACCTATGTTGTATCATAAACTTGGAGCCCAACATTAATTTTTTAATTATTTTTATTAAGAACATATACATGATATTGCAAATGTCACAGTGTATAGATTTTGGAGGGGGGTCAACATTGGGTTGTGTTGATAAAATTTTGTATTGCAATATTTTAGGAAATGCTTCTATTGAGTGTTTTCTTGGTGAGCAAGGATTATATCAACCATGAAAAATGAAATTTTGAAGTGAGATGGGTTAATACACCTTTGTATTTAATATGTTTGGACATCCAACTTGAACTGCATTAAATTAAGTTAAACTCTAATAAATACAAATCCCTTTTTATAGACTGTCATAAATAAGTGTTCGGATTTTGGTGGGTGATTTACGGTACCGTTTTAACATGTTCACTGCTCTTGACGGTTCTTACCGTCACGTCCCCACCTTCAGTATTGCGCATGACGGCTATTACCGTCATCAGCAGTCGAACATGCCAAACTCTAGTGTATGTTCAGCATCCATCTTCTGTGTTTGTTATTTTGCGAGAATGATTGAATAGTATCTTAGTGAGCGGGTTAAAAAGTCCTAATCTGTATAAGCTAATACTCTATCCGCTCTAGACCAGGTGTAAGATCAAGTATATGAGCAAATAGGAGCACTCTTGTCTGCAGAAGTATCTTTCGACGTTGACCTGGGCGCCATCTGTGTTATCACTTTTGCAGCTCAACTTTGTGGTGACTTCCTTCATGAAAGCGACATTTTTTTGGCATAGCATCCTAGGGTATGTCACAGATTTGACCACCCATGTCTTGTCACAGAATGAAGTAAATAGGGTTACTCATTCTGTGATTATGTGTCGAATTTATCCCTCCCTAATTATTCTTTACATAGTTTTTGTCACACACTCTACACTGAGATTTGAAAGGAAGTTGGGATGTATCTTCTAATTTTTCCTTGTCGAGTATCTTTTTTTGGTCTTTCGTGCCTTATTTGCATTTGTGTCTTTTTTGTCTTTTTTGTCTTGTTTGTCTTTGTCTTTTTTTTGTAATTTTTCACCTTCCTAATTATTCTTTGCATAGTTTTTTTCACACACTCTCTACTAGGATTTGGAAGGAAGTTGGGATGTATCTTTTTGCCTTTTTTAACTTGGCCATATTTTGCAATGTATTTTTATTTTTTTCATTTTTGCACTCTTTCGTGCAATTTTTTGCCCTCTTTGTTGCCTTCTTTCGTCTTTCTTGTGCAATTTTTTTCCTATTTGCATTTCTTCGTTTTGCGTTTTTTTCCTTTTATTTTTTGCACTTTTGCTTCTTTGTCACTTGTCTTTTTTGCACTTTTTTTCCTCTCTTTTTCCTTTTAGGCTCCTCTTTTGCATTTTTACCTCCTATTTTGCATTTTTGACTCCTAGTATGCCTTTTTGGCTCCTCTTTTACCTTTTTGGCTCCTCTTTTACCTTTTTGGCTCCTCTTTTACCCTTTTGGCTCCTCTTTTACCTTTTTGGCTCCTCTATTACTTTCTTTTGGCTCCTCTTTTGCATTGTTTTTTGTTTGTTTTGCTTTTTTGCCTCTTTTAGACTCTTTTTGGCCCTTTTTGCATTGTTTTGCCCTTTTTGCATAGTTTTTTTGCTTTTTTTGTATTTTTCATTTTTTGCACTCTTCTGTTCCTTATTTATCCTTTTTTTGCCAGTTTTTGTATTCTTACCTTTTCGGTCCTTCTTGGCACTGTTTTTTTGCAATTTTTGATCCTTTTGCATTTTTTTTCAAATTTGCATTATTTTGCCTTTTTTGTGCACTTATTTTCTCCTCTTTTCCCTATTTGTTTCGCATTGTTGTTTTGCTTTTTTGGCGTTTTTGCATTGTGTTTTGCCTTTTTTGGGTAATTTTTTCCACTTTGTCATTGTTTTTTGCTTTTTTTGCCACTTTTGGTTTTTCATGCCACTTTTTTTACATTTCCAGACCTTTTTTGTCTTTTTTCAAAAATTTTCAAATTTTTTTGGCTTTATTTGCAGTTTTCTGCCATTTTTGTCTTTTTTGGACATTTTTTTGACATTATCTTTTGTGGCAATTTTTTCCTTTTTTTGCTTTTTCTGCCGTTTTTTTGGTCTTTTCTGCATTTTATTTGTTTTTTTCTGCCTTTCTTATTTGTTTATGTTAAAAGATGAGTGAATCCTCTTATATCTGTTATCGACATGTCTCCGGTTGAATTTTAGTGTCTTTCTCCATCATAAAAACACTACTTGACTAAGAATCGTCCACTGAGTATGTTTTTCTTCCAGGCCTATCATATGTGCAACTGCGAGGACCTTCGATTGTTCTGCAGTGGCTACTACCCCGAAATAATGGTGATGGATCCATTCAGTCTGGAAGTTTTGTTTATGCTATCTTCCAAACAGAATCCCGACTGGATCAGCGCTCTACACGTACGCGTACCTTAACCTTCCTTGATTTTGTTTCTTATGAAGACTCCGATTGCAGGTTTTGAGACCGGCCAAGCGCAAAGACGATGTTGTTCTGGCCCTGACGACTACCGGTACGGTAAAAGTATGGACTCTGACTGGAACAGAACATAGACATCAAGAACCCATTTATGAAAATGAGAGCAAACAGATTCGAATGATGAATGCCGTTTGTTTGCAGTGCTGTTGCTATAACCAGAGAACGGTGCTGGTCGTCTGTACCAAATATTGGCAAATTTATGACGCAGGTAATGTATTGATCGCTTCAAACTCATTAAATAAATTGGATAGAATTTTTTTTCGCTTTAGACCGACTGCAATTGATCCTATTTATTTTAGAAATCCTCTTTGTCTGTACATTCAAACTTGACGTTAACGCGTCCTTTTTTGTCCCTTTTGCCTTTTTTTACTTTTTCCCCCTTTTTGTCCCTTTTGACTTTTTTCGTTCTTTTTGCCTTTTTGCCCTTGTTTTCGTTTTTTTTGTGTTATGTAAAAAGAGAGGTAACAGGAATTTTTTTTATTTGTTTTCACGTACTTATCCTCTCATATCAGTTATCAATATTTCCTTTTTTACCTTTTTTGTCTTTTTTTGCCTATGTCCTTTTTTTGCCTTTTATGTCCTTTTTTTGCCTTTTATATATTTTTTTTGCCTTTTATGTCCTTTTTTTGCCTTTTATGTCCTTTTTTTGCCTTTTATGTCCTTTTTTTTGCCTTTTATGTATTTTTTTTGCCTTTCATGGCCTTTTTTGTTTTGGCCATTTCGGTTCTTTTCATTTATTTGCCCCTTTTATCGCCTTTTTTCCGTCATTTTCCGCTTCTTTGCGCCTATTTTGATTTTTCCTATTTTCACCGTTTTTTCCCTTGGGCCTTGTTTTTGTTTTTTTGTGTGGTATCAGGGAAACTATTTGTTTTCACTTATCCTTTCATATCAGTTATCGACAATTCCTATTTTGCCTTTTTTCGTCTTTTTTGCCCTTTATGGCATTTTTTTGGCCATTTTGTCCCTTTTTACGTTGACACCTGATTTCTTTCGCCTTCTTTCGCTTCTTTTGGTATTTTTTCACCTTTCTTGTCCTTTTTGCCCTTTTTCGCCTATTTTCCGCAATTTTTCCGCTTTTTTTGCGCGTTTTTTAAACGTTTCTGGACTTTCTTTGGTCTTTATCATGCGTTTTTTGTGTTTATGTGTGGTAAAAAGGTAACTTATTGTTTTCACATATCCTCTCTGATAAGAGTATTCGACGTGTCTCCGGTCTTTTTGCCTTTCCTGCATTTTTTAATTTTTTGCATTTTTTGCTATTTTCCCGCTGATTTTCGCCTTTTTTGGCCATCCTTGGCCCTTTTTTGGTATTTTTTTGTCCCTTTTCGGCCTTTTTTTGGGTCATTTTTGGCCTTTTGGGTCCTTTTTTGGCCTATTTTTGGTCCTTTCTTGTTTTTTTTTCCTTCTCCATTGACGTTTTTGCCATTTTTACGCCTTGTTCCCGCCTCTATTAGCCTTTCATTGGTCTTTTTCATGCCTTTTTTGTCTTTTTCATGTTTTGTTTCTCTTTTTTATGACTCTTGTTTGTCCTTTCATGCCTTTTTTGTCTCTTTTATGCATTTTTTGACTCTTGTATGCCTTTTTTTTGTCTCTGTTATGCCTTTTTTTAATATCTTTTATGCCTTTTTTGTATCTTTTATGCCTTTTTTTGTCTCTTTTATGCATTTTTTGTCTCTTTTATGCCTTTTTTGTCTCTTTTATGCCCTTTTTGTCTCTTTTATGCCTTTTTTGTCTCTTTTATGCCTTTTTTGTCTCTTTTATGCCTTTTTTATGTGTTTATGTAAAAAGAAGAATGTGGTAAAAGGGAAACTTATTATTTGTTTTCACGTATCCTCTATTACGAGAGTATTCGAGATGTCTCCAATCTTTTTTGCTTTTTCTGCCTTTTTTGTAATTTTTCCGCTGGTTTTTGCCTTTTCATGCATTTTTTCTCCTTTTTATGCTTTTTTGTCCGTTTTATGTTTTTTTTTGCCCTTTTTACGCCCTCTCTGGTCCTCTTTATGCCCTTTTTATGGCTATTTTCTCCCTTTTATGCCCTTTTTTTGTCCTTTTTATGAATTTTTTGTCCTTTTTATGCCCTTTTTGTCCTTTTTTGTCCCTTTTATGTAATTTTTTTTGTCCCTTTTATGCCATTTTTTATCTCTTTCATGCATTTTTATGTTTTTATGTATAAAGAAGAGTGTGGTAAAATGGAAACTCATTTGTTTTCACGTATCGTCTCATACTAGTTATCTCCAGTCTTTTTATGCCTTTTTTGTAATTTTTTTTGGCCTTTTTTTAAATCTTGTCCGTTTTGCCTAATTGAAATATCCCACAAAGGGACGTATTTGGGATCGGTGTTCTATATAACTTTTTTTTTTTATTTAATTTGATCTATATTACGGTCCGGCTGGAAGGACCAATTTTTAAATAAGGATTTTTTTAGGCGATTTCAGCGTGTTGTGTTCGTACCTGGCACCGAGAGGGGAAAGGTGGATGTCGGGAGACTTTTTGGCCATCGACAGGATCATCATGTGGTCTGATGCCGGGAAAGGTTACCTTTACAAGCTGCCATCCAAGTAAGGTTCAGATAACTAATTCCTTTGGATTCGTATTTCGTGGTTTGTGGTACTGGTTGAAAGGGGGGATTCTTTTTTCGAAAGTTAACATTTCTTTGGGAACTGGTCTGAATTATTTTTAGTTTCCATAGGTTTGAGAGGTAGTAGTGACGGAAGGAAGCAAATCACTTTCAGTCCATAATATCTGAAAATTTATTTTATGGAACGTGATCAAAATGGGTTTAGAGGAAAAATATCGAAATCACATAGTCTATAGTCTTTTTGTTTGAAATGCAGAGACTGTCACCGTATTATGTATTATGGGATATCTTTTGAGGGTTCTTGTTGAGAAAATTCTAAATATAATAAAGTGTCTACTTGAAAAATGGACCCTTAAAAGAATTGTATATGCTCAGATTCAAGGTTTAGCAGAAGAAATGAATAAAACGTCGAAAATTCGAAAGATTTTTTGCCAGAAAAATGCTTCTATCCAGAAAATTAACATTTTCTGTGTCAAATGGCGTTTGAATTCAAGAAGCAAGTACATTTTCGGATTCGGAAGGAAATTTACTATCAGCGCAAGTAAAATACGCGTGGATTTTGAATTTTCAAGAGATTCACAGTTGATTGAAGTCCAGTAATGCAATATTCAAAATTGAAAGTACCGCGAAAACCCTATGAAATCTCAATTCGACTCTGTATCGACTTGAAATTTGGTGCATATTTTCCAAAAAAGTTGAATTTCATGAAAATTTATAGAAACATGACGAACACTAAATTTTAGAGGAAAATTACCCTTTTCAAGTCCAAATAAACTTTTCAACTCAAAAACGGTTAAAGATAGGGCAATTTTGCGAACGCAAATCGATTCAGAATGATAATATTAGTATACTATGTGAATTAAAAGTCGAAGGATAACAAACAAAAAATACTCGAAACAAGTCCTAAGGGGTGTACCCCTAAAAGTCATGAAAAATTCAAAACCATCAGATTTACTTAAAATTCGCACTATAAACGTAAAATTTCATGCTGATTTCGAAAAAAAATTAATTGTATATGCCCAGATACAACGTTTAGCAGAAAAAATTAATAAAACGTCGAAAATTCAAAAGATTTTTTGCCAAAAAAATGCTTTATTCAGAAAATTAACAGTTTCTGAGTCAAATGGTGTTCCAATTCAAGAAGCAAGTATATTTTCGGATTCAGAAGGAAATTTACTATCAGCGCAAGTAAAATTCGCGTGGATTTTGAGTTTTCAAGAGATTCACAGTTGATTGAAGTCCAGTAATGCAATATTCAAAATTGAAAGTACCGCGAAAACCCTATGAAATCTCAATTCGACTCTGTATCGACTTGAAATTTGGTGCATATTTTCCAAAAAAGTTGAATTTCATGAAAATTTATAGAAACATGACGAACACTAAATTTTAGAGAAAAATTATCCATCTCAAGTCTAAATAAACTTTTCAACTCGAAAACGGTTAAAGATAGGGCAATTTTGCGAATGCAAATCGATTCAGAATGATAATATTAGTATACTATGTGAATTAAAAGTCGAAGGATAACAAACAAAAAATACTCGAAACAAGTCCTAAGGGGTGTACCCCTAAAAGTCATGAAAAATTCAAAACCATCAGATTTACTTAAAATTCGCACTATAAACGTAAAACTTCATGCTGATTCCGAAGAAAAAAATTAATTGTATATGCCCAGATACAAGGTTTAGCAGAAAAAATGAATAAAACGTCGAAAATTCGGAAGGTTTTTTGCCAAAAAAATGCTTTATTCAGAAAATTAACAGTTTCTGAGTCAAATGGTGTTCCAATTCAAGAAGCAAGTATATTTTCGGATTCAGAAGGAAATTTACTATCAGCGCAAGTAAAATTCGCGTGGATTTTGAGTTTTCAAGAGATTCACAGTTGATTGAAGTCCAGTAATGCAATATTCAAAATTGAAAGTACCGCGAAAACCCTATGAAATCTTAATTTGACTCTGTATCGACTTGAAATTTGGTGCATATTTTCCAAAAAAGGTGAATTTCATGAAAATTTATAGAAACATGACGAACACTAAATTTTAGAGGAAAATTACCCTTTTCAAGTCCAAATAAACTTTTCAACTCAAAAACGGTTAAAGATAGGGCAATTTTGCGAACGCAAATCGATTCAGAATGATAATATTAGTATACTATGTGAATTAAAAGTCGAAGGATAACAAACAAAAAATACTCGAAACAAGTCCTAAGGGGTGTACCCCTAAAAGTCATGAAAAATTCAAAACCATCAGATTTACTTAAAATTCGCACTATAAACGTAAAATTTCATGCTGATTTCGAAAAAAAATTAATTGTATATGCCCAGATACAAGGTTTAGCAGAAAAAATGAATAAAACGTCGAAAATTCGGAAGGTTTTTTGCCAAAAAAATGCTTTATTCAGAAAATTAACAGTTTCTGAGTCAAATGGTGTTCCAATTCAAGAAGCAAGTATATTTTCGGATTCAGAAGGAAATTTACTATCAGCGCAAGTAAAATTCGCGTGGATTTTGAGTTTTCAAGAGATTCACAGTTGATTGAAGTCCAGTAATGCAATATTCAAAATTGAAAGTACCGCGAAAACCCTATGAAATCTTAATTTGACTCTGTATCGACTTGAAATTTGGTGCATATTTTCCAAAAAAGGTGAATTTCATGAAAATTTATAGAAACATGACGAACACTAAATTTTAGAGGAAAATTACCCTTTTCAAGTCCAAATAAACTTTTCAACTCAAAAACGGTTAAAGATAGGGCAATTTTGCGAACGCAAATCGATTCAGAATGATAATATTAGTATACTATGTGAATTAAAAGTCGAAGGATAACAAACAAAAAATACTCGAAACAAGTCCTAAGGGGTGTACCCCTAAAAGTCATGAAAAATTCAAAACCATCAGATTTACTTAAAATTCGCACTATAAACGTAAAATTTCATGCTGATTTCGAAAAAAAATTAATTGTATATGCCCAGATACAACGTTTAGCAGAAAAAATTAATAAAACGTCGAAAATTCAAAAGATTTTTTGCCAAAAAAATGCTTTATTCAGAAAATTAACAGTTTCTGAGTCAAATGGTGTTCCAATTCAAGAAGCAAGTATATTTTCGGATTCAGAAGGAAATTTACTATCAGCGCAAGTAAAATACGCGTGGATTTTGAATTTTCAAGAGATTCACAGTTGATTGAAGTCCAGTAATGCAATATTCAAAATTGAAAGTACCGCGAAAACCCTATGAAATCTCAATTCGACTCTGTATCGACTTGAAATTTGGTGCATATTTTCCAAAAAAGTTGAATTTCATGAAAATTTATAGAAACATGACGAACACTAAATTTTAGAGAAAAATTATCCATCTCAAGTCTAAATAAACTTTTCAACTCGAAAACGGTTAAAGATAGGGCAATTTTGCGAATGCAAATCGATTCAGAATGATAATATTAGTATACTATGTGAATTAAAAGTCGAAGGATAACAAACAAAAAATACTCGAAACAAGTCCTAAGGGGTGTACCCCTAAAAGTCATGAAAAATTCAAAACCATCAGATTTACTTAAAATTCGCACTATAAACGTAAAACTTCATGCTGATTCCGAAGAAAAAAATTAATTGTATATGCCCAGATACAAGGTTTAGCAGAAAAAATGAATAAAACGTCGAAAATTCGGAAGGTTTTTTGCCAAAAAAATGCTTTATTCAGAAAATTAACAGTTTCTGAGTCAAATGGTGTTCCAATTCAAGAAGCAAGTATATTTTCGGATTCAGAAGGAAATTTACTATCAGCGCAAGTAAAATTCGCGTGGATTTTGAGTTTTCAAGAGATTCACAGTTGATTGAAGTCCAGTAATGCAATATTCAAAATTGAAAGTACCGCGAAAACCCTATGAAATCTTAATTTGACTCTGTATCGACTTGAAATTTGGTGCATATTTTCCAAAAAAGGTGAATTTCATGAAAATTTATAGAAACATGACGAACACTAAATTTTAGAGGAAAATTACCCTTTTCAAGTCCAAATAAACTTTTCAACTCAAAAACGGTTAAAGATAGGGCAATTTTGCGAACGCAAATCGATTCAGAATGATAATATTAGTATACTATGTGAATTAAAAGTCGAAGGATAACAAACAAAAAATACTCGAAACAAGTCCTAAGGGGTGTACCCCTAAAAGTCATGAAAAATTCAAAACCATCAGATTTACTTAAAATTCGCACTATAAACGTAAAACTTCATGCTGATTCCGAAGAAAAAAATTAATTGTATATGCCCAGATACAAGGTTTAGCAGAAAAAATGAATAAAACGTCGAAAATTCGGAAGGTTTTTTGCCAAAAAAATGCTTTATTCAGAAAATTAACAGTTTCTGAGTCAAATGGTGTTCCAATTCAAGAAGCAAGTATATTTTCGGATTCAGAAGGAAATTTACTATCAGCGCAAGTAAAATTCGCGTGGATTTTGAGTTTTCAAGAGATTCACAGTTGATTGAAGTCCAGTAATGCAATATTCAAAATTGAAAGTACCGCGAAAACCCTATGAAATCTTAATTTGACTCTGTATCGACTTGAAATTTGGTGCATATTTTCCAAAAAAGGTGAATTTCATGAAAATTTATAGAAACATGACGAACACTAAATTTTAGAGGAAAATTACCCTTTTCAAGTCCAAATAAACTTTTCAACTCAAAAACGGTTAAAGATAGGGCAATTTTGCGAACGCAAATCGATTCAGAATGATAATATTAGTATACTATGTGAATTAAAAGTCGAAGGATAACAAACAAAAAATACTCGAAACAAGTCCTAAGGGGTGTACCCCTAAAAGTCATGAAAAATTCAAAACCATCAGATTTACTTAAAATTCGCACTATAAACGTAAAATTTCATGCTGATTTCGAAAAAAAATTAATTGTATATGCCCAGATACAACGTTTAGCAGAAAAAATTAATAAAACGTCGAAAATTCAAAAGATTTTTTGCCAAAAAAATGCTTTATTCAGAAAATTAACAGTTTCTGAGTCAAATGGTGTTCCAATTCAAGAAGCAAGTATATTTTCGGATTCAGAAGGAAATTTACTATCAGCGCAAGTAAAATTCGCGTGGATTTTGAGTTTTCAAGAGATTCACAGTTGATTGAAGTCCAGTAATGCAATATTCAAAATTGAAAGTACCGCGAAAACCCTATGAAATCTTAATTTGACTCTGTATCGACTTGAAATTTGGTGCATATTTTCCAAAAAAGGTGAATTTCATGAAAATTTATAGAAACATGACGAACACTAAATTTTAGAGGAAAATTACCCTTTTCAAGTCCAAATAAACTTTTCAACTCAAAAACGGTTAAAGATAGGGCAATTTTGCGAACGCAAATCGATTCAGAATGATAATATTAGTATACTATGTGAATTAAAAGTCGAAGGATAACAAACAAAAAATACTCGAAACAAGTCCTAAGGGGTGTACCCCTAAAAGTCATGAAAAATTCAAAACCATCAGATTTACTTAAAATTCGCACTATAAACGTAAAATTTCATGCTGATTTCGAAAAAAAATTAATTGTATATGCCCAGATACAACGTTTAGCAGAAAAAATTAATAAAACGTCGAAAATTCAAAAGATTTTTTGCCAAAAAAATGCTTTATTCAGAAAATTAACAGTTTCTGAGTCAAATGGTGTTCCAATTCAAGAAGCAAGTATATTTTCGGATTCAGAAGGAAATTTACTATCAGCGCAAGTAAAATTCGCGTGGATTTTGAGTTTTCAAGAGATTCACAGTTGATTGAAGTCCAGTAATGCAATATTCAAAATTGAAAGTACCGCGAAAACCCTATGAAATCTTAATTTGACTCTGTATCGACTTGAAATTTGGTGCATATTTTCCAAAAAAGGTGAATTTCATGAAAATTTATAGAAACATGACGAACACTAAATTTTAGAGGAAAATTACCCTTTTCAAGTCCAAATAAACTTTTCAACTCGAAAACGGTTAAAGATAGGGCAATTTTGCGAACGCAAATCGATTCAGAATGATAATATTAGTATACTATGTGAATTAAAAGTCGAAGGATAACAAACAAAAAATACTCGAAACAAGTCCTAAGGGGTGTACCCCTAAAAGTCATGAAAAATTCAAAACCATCAGGCTTACCTAAAATTTGCACTATGTACGTAAAATTTCATGCTGATTTCGAAAAAAAATTAATTGTATATGCCCAGATACAACGTTTAGCAGAAAAAATTAATAAAACGTCGAAAATTCAAAAGATTTTTTGCCAAAAAAATGCTTTATTCAGAAAATTAACAGTTTCTGAGTGAAATGGTGTTTGAATTCAAAAAACAAGTACATTTTCTGATTCGGAAGGTAATTTACTATCAGCGCAAGTAAAATTCGCGTGGATTTTGAATTTTCAAGAGATTCACAGTTGATTGAAGTCCAGTAATGCAATATTCAAAATTGAAAGTACCGCGAAAACCCTATGAAATCTTAATTTGACTCTGTATCGACTTGAAATTTGGTGCATATTTTCCAAAAAAGTTGAATTTCATGAAAATTTATAGAAACATGACGAACACTAAATTTTAAAGAAAAATTACCCATCTCAAGTCTAAATAAACTTTTCAACTCGAAAACGGTTAAAGATAGGGCAATTTTGCGAACGCAAATCGATTCAGAATGATAATATTCGTATACTATGTGAATTAAAAGTCGAAGGATAACAAATAAAAAATACTCGAAACAAGTCCTAAGGTGTGTACCCCTAAAAGTCATGAAAAATTCAAAACCATCAGATTTACTTAAAATTCGCACTATAAACGTAAAACTTCATGCTGATTCCGAAGAAAAAAATTAATTGTATATGCCCAGATACAAGGTTTAGCAGAAAAAATGAATAAAACGTCGAAAATTCGGCAGGTTTTTTGCCAAAAAAATGCTTTATTCAGAAAATTAACAGTTTCTGAGTCAAATGGTGTTCCAATTCAAGAAGCAAGTATATTTTCGGATTCAGAAGGAAATTTTCTATCAGCGCAAGTAAAATTCGCGTGGATTGTGAATTTTTAAGAGATTCACCGGCGCTCGAAGTTCAGAAAAATGGAATAAAACGTCGTAAATTCCCTCGCACGATCGAGTTTTCGAAAATTATTATTTTTCAAAAACTAGCAAGCTTCCCTCAAAAGTGTTTCAAATAGTTGATTCTGAATCATACTACAAAAATAAATTTCGATGCTGGATTGACAAATTTCGGAAGAAAGAAGGTTCTATCCACAAAATCAACGTTTTCTGAGTCAAATGGCGTTTGAATTCAAAAAACAAGTACATTTTCTGATTCAGAAGGAAATTTTCTATCAGCGCTAGTAAAATTTGTATGGATTTTGAATGTTTGAAAGATTCACAAACGATCTAACCCAAATAAAGCATTGCAAAACAGACGGGAAATTAAACGGTCATTAGAACTAAATTATTATCATCACGTAGGTGTTTCTTGACGCTAAAGGATGCCAAAATGTTTAATTTCAAAATACAAAATTTCCGGATTCTGTGGGAAATTATAGTCACTTTCAACAAGGGGTTTGACATAGTTTGAATCCTGTTTAGTGAAAGTCAAAACATGCTTTATTATCGAAAAAATTAAATTCTCATCGACAAAGCCTGTATTCAACCTGTAAGCTCTCAAATGCTCCCTGAATCTTTCATTGAAACTGCGACATGTCTGGCCTATATCTAGTTCGTTGCAATCCTCACACTCAAGTTTGTAGACCTCGGACTTCTTGAATTCATCCCGTACAAGTTTTGCGTTGTTGGTAAATGAATAATGTTGTCATTGTTTGTTTTGAATGCAACATTTATATCCCACTTCTGAAGAAAACGAGAATATATTCTTGCTGATTTATGGGTTAGTGATTTCATTAGTTGGCATCTAAAACAAAAAGACTGTAGTAAAATAACAAAAGGTTTAAGCCCTACGCTCACTATTTAATATGTTGTGCCCGTGTCTCACTGTTATTACATCCATCGTCAGTGTTAATGTTCGCAGTACGTATCAGAGAAATTGAGATTAGAAATATACGCTACGACATGACTACTCTTCTAACCGCATTATTTCATCAAACGCCTCAAAAAATCGGGCATGTCATAGGTTTTATCAAATATTTCGACCGCGAGACACGGGCTCCACGTTTTATTTTTTTTCAGCGTAAATTGCTATGATGTAAACCGACAGTCTGATAAACAATTCACGTTGGTCGTTTTTTATTTATTTTTTATAGTTTCGCAATTTGATTTACGATTAATGTGCACCTATCGTTAGCAAGAGATATTAATAATTTCTTTTTTATTTTCACCTGGACAACAAACAGCAAGCTACGTGGCAAGAGTATTATTAATAGGTTAGAATCTCACTCATTTACATATTTTTTTTTTTGCTTCATGCCAACAACCCGTTCTTCTTGCGCGACTGCAATTTTCGACGACATGTTTGGGGTACTCATGGATAACAGGGGTCGAATTTGCCTGACTGTCTGTAGAACAAAACAGAAGAATATCGTTAGTCATGTATTATTATTATTATTCCATTATGATGAGTGGGACCCGCAAGGCGGTGGCTAATCGGATGGTTGGAAAACCTATAACTCCGTCTTTTTTTCGTCCTCCAATGATACACCCTATACAACTATACAGAGTGATCCAGGGTTAAACCGCCAAACTTTTTTTCTTTATGGAAAACGGTACTTTTTATTGAAAAAACTCAGCCTTCTTTCATGACAACATAAACAAAAAACCTAGGCAAAATGGCGAATGAATTTTATTCATGTCAAGTTGGTATCTAGGAAAAAACGTGAGTGAATAATTTCCTATTCGCGTTGAAGTTGAATGGCTCGAAAAGTTGGCCGTGCAAATATGCAAAGATCAGAGTTACCAACCTGACATGAATAAATTCACTAAACGTTTTGCATAAACTTGTTGTTTTTGATGTTCTTGAAGGAAGGTTGAATTTTTGGATGAACAATGCCGTTTTTAATGAAAAACTGTGTAGAGTGTGTGAATCAGGGTGTGTGTATTGTGCTAGTGCAAAAAATGAATAATTTCGAGTGTTTGTTTTTGCGGTAGAACTGTGTCCTAAAAAATGCCAGTCATTAAAAAATAGGCCTTTAGGCCACGAAACTTCGTAATTCCAAAAAACATTTTTGTCTAAATTAATATTTAAATTAATTTCATCTATCCATTTTTCAAACAATTGAATATCTTTTTCAATAATACTATATTATCTACATAAATTAAATAGAAAATTGGAGCCAGTACTGAATCTTGGGGAACATCAATGGTGGATTGTTTTTCAATACTTTTATTCTCATCAATTACAACATATTAAATACGATTTACAAAATAATTTTTGAAAAGTTTATAAGAGTGATCTCTCACTCGAAAGTTATTTAAAATTTCTGGTAATATGGTATGATTTACTGTATTAAAAGCTTTATTTGTCTAAGAAAATGGAAACGCCGCATTTACCTACTTTTATCTAAAAGTTTCAAAAATACCATTCATGAAATCATTTACTGTTGACTGGGTATTTGAATTTGGCATGAAAGCGTATTAAAATTTATCAAAACCAGAATTATCATTATGATTATTTTGCTGTACTTGAAACAAAATTATTTTTTAATTCAATTGATATTAGGACAAAAATGGACCTTTCCATGGACTATGAGAAAACACTAATTAGAGAGTATATGAGCGAATATCAGTTGGGATTTTTTATTTATTTTTTTCTGACCGCTAGTTTTTCTATAATTTGAAAAAAAGGGGTTTCGTGACGTCACGTTCATCAAAATTAAATTTGGCAACGTCCTATATAGAATCTCAAATTATCAACAACATTTTTTTTTTTAACAAAAATAACAATGTGTGCCACTTTGAATTTTTTATATTCGTTAAAATTCATTCAATACAGTTGCGGAGGTGCATTTAATATCATTATTATCATTTAGGTTGATAATGAAAGTTTCGGATATTCAACCTCTGTTATCCGTGGGTACCCTGACTAGCCAAACATTTTGGACAAATCGAATTTTGTCTTGCAATGAAGAACCGGGATAGCTAAAATCACCCACTGCATAATCGTGGGTAATTTTAACGAACTTGCTTAATTTCTCGCCTTGCATTTGTTAAATAAATCCGATAGTAATCAGGGCCTTCTTCAAACGATTCGTTTCTGAGTAAACAACTTAAAAAATTTTGGCAGGTACCTATGCAAGGCCGACACTCACAGCACTCTTTCTTTCCTAGCCTTTTCGATTCGTTTCTCATGCATGATCTTCACTTTTTTCGTTTGAATAATTCAAATCCTAATAACTCGCATAACCTCAAAGTGTTCTGCTTAGCATTTGTTCTTTCGAGATCGCTGTACAAATTGCAAAATAACAGGTTTGGGTTCATTCACGTTGGTGGATGAGATCGATGTAGATGCTGGGAATGTTCGATGACGACCGCCAGGATCTACAGCCTTCTCGTTCTCCTGGCTATTCACTTGTTTTACTCTCGGAAGGAGTTGTTTATCGTTCACCGATTGAGATAATGACGTTTATCATTACAGCAGTATACCAGATAACATGGATTTCCACACGCCCAGTATAGAAAGCGACAGCCCCTTTTTGTACTGCTTATTGAATCAACCAGATAGCAAGGTAAATGTGCTATTTTTTAACAACTTCATATGTCGGTTGAAAGCAGTGCCGGACTGGCCAGGTGAGATAGTGAGAAAAATCTCACGGGGCCCACCCCCCAGTTGGGGCCTCTAGGAAAACAGACGTGGAAACAATAATTTAAAATTAATTAAGAAAAAAGGTCAAATGTCGAAATTGGTTATTGCCAGAAACATGACAAACGCAAATATTCACTTTCGATTCGGTAGGATTTCTTGAGGACCTCTCGCAACGTGGCAACAGTGATGCGCGAGTATGTATGGTCGGTGGTCGGTGGGCGGTTTTGGTTTTGGCGCGCGGCGCTCTGGATTACTGATTAGTCGTATGCGAGACACTGAGACAGCAGTGAGTAAAGCCTGCCTGTGTCCAATAATAATTTTATTTGGCGTAGTTGCAAACGCGGCCAGGTAAATACAACTCTATATATCGGGTCGCTCAAAGTTTATTATGTTTATTTCATTTTTTACTCTAAGAGCGGCTTTACATTATGCAATTTTCATGCAATTTTTGTGCAATGCAAGACTAAATTTTACGTTGCGCTTGCGCCCATGCAAGTTATGTGCAAGCCCAAAAAATTTCGACTGGTTGAAATTTTCACGCAATTCTAGTGAGTTTTCTGGTGAGAAATTCAACGCCAATAGCACACCAAAGTACCTGTAGATATTGTTTTTCGAATGTCTCCCAACCTTTAACTCCAACTTAAAAAAAAATTTAAAGTGATTTTTCGAATTTCAGTTAAGTACAAACCAACAAAATATCAAAATATTTTATTGAGGTTAGATTTTCTCGAAATATATTATGTTGGTATAAACTGCTGGCAACACAACAATAATTGCATAAATGTAAGACACAATTTCTACGTTGCCTTGCAATACCTGTCGTGCATTGCAAATGCATTGCATAAATGTAAAGCCGCTCTAAGACAAGTGTAGAGCTGATTTTGCACCTTAATCATTAATAGTACGAAAACCAATAATTTGTTGAAATTTCCGTATGCGACTCATGAAATAGAATGAACCTGGTAATTGGGGGCCCCAATTTTTCAAAATCTCACTTGGCAAAGATAGGCCAGTCCGGCACTGGTTGAAAGAGAAATGTTCACCAAACAAGCAGGGCGCAAAGATCCACTGATATATATCCTGATATACAGGGTGTTCCAAATTAAGTCGGCACCATTGCCAACTCCGTTATTATTGATGCTACGAATTCGGTTAAATGGGCGAACTAGTAGCATTTTTAATGGCCTTCTCGATGCCGAAAACAAAATAAAATTGACAGTCGCGTCTTCAGAATATTTCATAAAGTGATATTTCTTTCAATGGAACACCCTATATTTTTTCATGCAATTTCGATTCGTAATAACATTCTCAACAACAAAGCTCACATCATCTTTCTTCCTAAAGTGGAAAATGAGCGACTTATGTGGAAGTATTCATTTCTTTCACTAGTACAAAAAATTTCTTTGTTTTGGCGAATAAAACCTCATTATTGTCCAAACACCCAATTTTGGTATTTATACGAATGACAATATTTTGTTACTGATAGCAAAATAAGACAGTGAAAAGAAAAAAGTGCGCTGGGATGTGAACTCGTGAAACCCGTGATCATTATGTCGCACCACTCAATTGACACCACTGAGCTATTTGGTATTAATGTACAAAACGATAATTTCCATCTCGAAGCCATTCTGCTAGCCACATTTATTTTGTTAATCAAAATATGTCTGCTGTAATGATAACTTTGAATCCGTTTTTGTACAGAACAGAAAATACTGGAGGGTCATATGAATGTGGTTGGAAAAAATGTGTTTGATTCGATAAAACATTATTATTATAAGCAATCAAGTTGCCTTGAAACTTTGTTGAAATACTATTTGTCAAATATTCTCGAGTATATCATGACAATGACATAAACTATTGTAACTGTCAACTACTGTTCGAATATTTTACGAAATGCCGTTTTCCCATCAAGAAAAATATATGTTAGAATCCTACTTGGTTTGCCAGAAAAATTGCGTAAGAGCACTCCAACACTACAGCGATTCGTTCCTCTTAATCGTCGATTCAGGAACAATTAAAAAGTTTTTGAGAAGAGAACTAAAAAACGTTTTTTAATATCTGAGTATACAGAAATCCTACTTTGAGGTATATCCAAATAATTCCATCAGAGATTTATCTGAAGAAATAGCTGTCCCACTTTCTGGTATTCAACGAATTCTGAAGAAACATAAGATTTCTCCTTATAAGTTAAGACCAGTGCAAACACGAGAACCTCTGGTGATCCTGAGAGACGATTGGGGTTTTATCGGTGGTTTATGAATAAATGCAGACAAGATCCAAACTTCTGTAGAAATATTGTTTGTTAATTTTGTTTTAATTTTTTTTTGTTTTTGTCCATTTCTAGTCCATCCCCACAATCCGCAAAGACGATTTAGTATTAATGTTTGGTGTGGTCTATTTAGAGGCAGAATTATCGGTCCATTTTTCTACCATTGTTCTTTGAACGGACTCCGTTACATTAATTTATTAACAATAGTGTTGGAAGAGTTTTTCGATGATCTTGATCTGGAGGCTCGTCAGATGATCTATTTTCAGCAGGATGGAGCACCAGCACATAATGTCAGTGGCGTAAAAAGAATGCTGCGAGGCTGTTTTGGAAACAGATGGATTGCTACAAATGGTCCTGTTAACCCTTTCAAGGCAGATTTGACAAAATTGTACTTTTTTTAGGTTTTACTAAAAAAATCAACTTGCTGTAGCTTAAGGAATACGAAAAGTATGTATATAATTTTTTTCTTTGTTTTTGAAAAAATATGCGGGCCGGTTTCACCAGAGTACCACCAAGCAGGGAATACAAAGTAAACTAACTTCAAGAATAAAACATTTATTTGGCAATATTCGACAACTGTGAGGAAAAATTTCAACTATATTCAACAATATTTGTTAGAAATCATTGTTTTGAATGTAACTTCACAAAACAGTTATTTTTATGTCAGGCATAGCCCCACCACACAATTAGAACAGGATCACCTTGCTCTGTGTTGACTTGCTTTCGAGCTACACAACGCACATCTGCGGGAATTCCCATGAATGGGCATGTGTGCCGCCTGGTCCCACCTTTTTTTCAAGGGTACGATTTTCTTGAAATTGTCCAGAACATGTTCAGCACTAGGCCTGTCCCTTCTGAGTTTGTTAGCGCTTGCCCCTACTAACCCATTCACAATGGTAATTCGAAAGTTTTTCAAGTCCATACCCGCATGTCCAGTTCTTTCTGCAAAAATTATGAAAGAGTTGACTATAGCCACATCCAGGAAGTGCCATACGATCCTATGCCACCATTTTCAATTTTTTCTGTTGATTTGATATGTGGTTTTCAGTTGATCGGCTTTTTCAACAAAACCCATATTGCTGTTTTAGTCTTTCACGATAAAGGAGCACTGAATAGTCTCCTCTCCATTTTTCTTCCTTCTATCTACTGTACCAGCAAGGTCGGGTCTATGGAAATTGCTGGGATACGGTCTTCGTCACTAAAACCATCATCACCATTTTCCTGATCCTGAACTGAATTATTATCGATGTCCAGGCTCATTGCGGCAGCCTCCTCAACATTACCAACGGTTGCACTGATGACATTTTGAGCACCATCATGTTCGTTGTTTTCTCCGTCGTCATTTTCCTCATATACTTCCGACTCGGTCCCAAATGGAATTTCTTCGAAAATTAAATTCTCGAAATCATCGTTATCCATTCGTTCCTAGTCCACGTAACTCCATTTTATCCGTGAAACCACATAATATTAATTTTTAAAATTTCAGAATATTCCGGTGTTCGCTGCTTAGTGGTGTCGTTTGAAACCACTACAATAGTCTGAAAAATTACTCGTAAAAAACAAAGAAAATATGGATAACAGACAAATTTGATAAATATAATTCATTATCTACTAAGCAACCCTTCTTACAGCTCATTTATTTCCAAAAACCGGTTTTGAAAACTATCAAATCACTTACACCTTGTAGAAATCATGAAATTCATCGACAGCGGTGAAAAGGCAGAGCACTGTGACCTGCTAAGCGCCAGAATCGCCATGTCGTAATTTTTTTTCAGAAGATGGCACCACCGCACATCTACAGAATATGGGATATCGCGTTAAAACCACTACGCTGCATCCGCAATGAATTTTAGAAAGGTGGTATCATCGTGATACCACAAAGCTTGAAAGGGTTAAGTGGCCCCCTCGTTCACCAGACATGACACCTCTAGATTTTTATTTTTGGGGATTTCTGAAAAATGAGGTGTACAAAATGAAACATAATAATGTAGATGAACTGAAAAATCATATTGAAATTATAATTAATAGAATTGATGACCGAACTGTGTTGAATGCCACACGTAGTGTCAATAGAAGGGACCAAATATGTGTTCAACAAGAAGGCGGTGTTTTTGAACATTTACTCGGTATTTTATAGCGCTGTATCAAATCCGTTTGTTGTAAATGTTTCCTATTGATAAAACTGTCTTATTTTCAACTTTACGAAAAAAGTCAAATGAGATTTGTTGTTTAGAATGTTATTACGAATCGTAATGCATGAAAAAATATAGGGTGTTCCATTGAAAGAAATATCACTTTATGAAATATTCTGAAGACGCGACTGTCAATTTCATTTTGTTTTCGGCATCGAGAAGGCCATTAAAAATGCTACTAGTTTGCCCGTTAAACCGAATTCGTAGCATCAATAATAACGGAGTTGGCAATGATGCCGACTTAATTTGAAACACCCTGTATACATCGAAAAACTTCTTTTATTTGTGCACAGGTATATGAGTTTTTGATTATGCCTACACGAAATTATGCGATACCTACCAAATTTCATTCATAAACCCCAAAACCGAACCATCAATATCGTCTACCCCTCATGTTCATCCCCAATCGCAATTTTAGCCGTTGTCGTGTCCACCCGCGATGCGATTCATCACGACCAATTGGCACAACAAGCAGAGCAAATCGCGCTACCTGATCCGCGGCGATTCGGAGGGGTACGTGTTGGTGTGGAACATTCCGGAGATTTCGACCGCCCAACTCGAAGAGATCCAGAGACAGAAACTTCCCCAACCGGTCACGATGGTCGCCACGATGACCACCAGCCTAACGGAGGCGTGGGCCAGCATGAATCCGAGCCCCGTCGGAATTCTGGATCAGTTGGAGAAACAGGAGGGACAGTGTGAGTATTTTTGAAGTTCGAATTGGTGATTACTTCAAATATTATGAATATGTTCTATAATGTTGTGTGGTAACGTCGAACGACAATTCGATACTCCTTCTTCAAGCTATTCAAGAAGAAACTGTAACGCTCTCTCAATATTTAGCATGCTATTCTTTAGGCATTCATTAAATAATATCCACGATAAATAATACTTTCTCATAGTGTATGATACGTTTACATTCATTTTAAGTCAATGAATGGAACTGGATTAAACTTTACACAAAATAACCTACAGTGTTTGTCCATTTGAAACCGCACCGTCATGAATATTCCAGCCTCTATAGAAAATGTAACCTTCAGGCCGATTTTCAATCAGATTACATCAACTCTCTAGTGGGGATGGAATCTAAAATCTCCGATAGAAAGGGGGTTTGAGTGAAACTCCATTTTAAGGACCGCCCAACTACTTTTTCAACAATTTCCCATCAGGTGAAAACTGTAACGGACTGTAGAAGGATTGGTCGACGATAATCAACTGAATGGCTACCACGATCTCCCGATTTGACGTCTCTAGATTTCTTCCTATGGAGGTTATCTTCGATAGGTTGTTTATAGAACTTCTAAAGGATTTCAGATGCAAGATTTCTGGACGTTAAAGATGAGTTTGAGAGCAGAATGTTTTACTCTTCACAAAATAAAGAATCTTTCGAAAATTTTATGAAATCCAACACTTTTTATATATTTTGTGCTGGAAGGCTGATGTAATTTAATTGAAAATCATCCTATCAAAGATTTTCTTTGAAAATAGAGTTGGTTAAGTTTCAGATTTTCCACAACAACTGAAATATTCGGGGTGGCATATTAAAACTGTTAAATGCTGAATGTGTGTGAAGTTTGAAATGAATTCGTGAAAATCGTTGACAGCGACGATTTAATACGGTCAATTCAATTTTATTCACTTTGAAATTTTCAGAAAATACGTAAAAATGCATTCTTTTGGAATTTTTAAATCGGATAGAAAGCGGAAAATATTTTTTAAATCAGGAATATTCGAGATTCTTTTCGTTATTTAATTCTAATTCAAGAATAAAGCCACTAGGAAATGTTCACAGAATATTTTTAAATGCTTGGTCTTTCGAAAATACAAAGTGTCTCACGTTTCATTGAAACGCCCTGTAAGTTTCTTAATTTTTTCGAATCGATGAATACAACAAAAAATGTACAAAATGACCTCGATGGAATTATCAACGACTGACGCAACATGCAATTGTTTTTGTTTACGAAATAATTCATGATCATGGTACAACAGAATCCCACCCCTGTTATTTATCTCAAGACCTCTAAATTTTGTAAATTGTTTGAATCTTAAAGCTACATATTTTCTAAAGTTGAACGATTTTTAAAAACAGCAATGCATGGGGAATTGAAAGCCCTTTTTAAAGAGGTATCACTTGCCCCCATTCCCATTTGAAAAAAATTGGGGGTTGACACCCCTACTAACTTGGGTGATTGAAGATTTTACTATGCTTTTTGAGTCAAAAGTTGCCCCCCTGACAAACAAACTTGACGTGTTTTTGTCGAAAAGTTATTTCCCAGCCTGTGATGTCTTGCTGTACCTTTTTGGATGGGCCACCCTGTACATCAAGACACCCTTACACCAACTCAGTCGTTCCCGGTCGGTCTATAAGTTTTATTTTAAAATGTATCTAATAATTCAACCCTATGGTATAAACCTATACAGTTTTGTGAAATTGGAGACGTTGATTGTTAAAAAAAAATTGTTATTTCCGTCAACCAGATGCACACCTTTAAGAGTGCAACCCTCAAAAGTCTTCGAAAGACTTGTTCGAGCTAGGGAAGACGCAGCCCTTATCTTTTAACGTGTGATGCCATATGCTGGTAGTATTGGATTTAATAGAATATTTTATTGAAACTGTTTTTCTTTTATTTGAGTGTTCAGACATTCAGTTGAGAGTTTCTCAGTGGTATATCCCTGAGCTACAATCAATAACAAGTCATCTGCGTATAATACAAAGTAGTATGTACTCAGAAAAGACGAAATGTTGTTTACATACATGGAAAACATAAGTGGCCCTAGTACTGAACCCTGAGGAAGACTCCAATAAACTTCATACCCTCTTGAATGGGTCCGGCCTATCTCAACAATAATTTTATGGTGGCTTAAATATGACCGAAGCCATGCAAGTGCGTTTTAACGGAATTCCACAGCAGAAAGTTTTATTTCAAAAGAATTGAAATTTAGAATATTAAATGCTTGTGTGAGGTCGCAGAAAAGGGCTCCAACTGAAACGGTGATCGATGTGATCAGAACACTGACAGCTCCAATGTCGTCCGATCTACCCTGGCATTGATGAAAGGCTTTAAAAACGCTCTGCAAGTGGTCTGGCAACAGAGCCCTTGCACATTGCACAAATACCAATGCCCGTCGTGGTATTAGTTGGAGAAGTAGTTGCGTTATGTCAGATAAACGACATTTTAAAACTTACTACAGAACTTGGTAAATGCGCATGTTCAATCCTGCATTTTTTTTCAGCGATAAAGTTGACGGCAAGTATCTACCTTCCTCTTCAAAGTAGGCTGGTTGTTGGAAGAGAGGATGGTTCCATAATAATAGTACCTGCCACGCAGACCGTGATGTTGCAACTTCTACACGGAAATCACCAACAATATAACGGTAAGTCGCGCAAGTATGGTTCTTCTGTACAACAGCATTAATTACTATTATTATTATTATTATTATTAATCTAGGTTGGCCTCCACACCAAATTCTCTCCGGCCACGGCGGTCGAGTGAACTGCCTTTTGTACCCCCACCGAGAACACGCTAGGTACGACAAAAACCACTTGGTGTCAGGCGGTGTCGATTTCGCGGTGTGCCTCTGGGACTTGTACGCGGGCACGCTTCTCCACAGGTTTTGCGTGCATGCCGGCGAAATCACGCAATTGCTGGTTCCCCCTAATAATTGTAGCGTAAGTACTGTTATTTCACTTAGTAATTCAATTCCTAGGGGTACATTTGTGTGGTGTAAGGCTGTCAACTTTCTTCACAACAAAATTTTTCTGCAATATTTTTCTCATCAACGCCCGAACATTTCTTACGTAAAATGGAACAACGGACGCCTGGTACAGCGAAATATATTTACTTATGGAGACTTTTCTACCTCAAACTTTGCAGGCGAGGATACAGAAGTGCATTTGTTCGGTTGCTTCGGATCACTCCGTAACACTGTTAAGTCTGGCCGAAAGAAAGTGCGTCTGTCTGGCGTCTAGGCATTTGTTTCCCGTCACGACGATAAAGTGGAGGCCCAACGACGATTTCATCATCATCGGTTGTTCTGACGGTACGGTTTACGTGTGGCAGATGGAAACAGGCCACTTGGATAGGGTATTACAAGGTAGGTACTGTTCCCGAGGTTACGTAGTCGCTACTATTTACGTCATTTTGTTATCAGGTATTGCTGCAGAGGAGGTGTTGTACGCATGCGAGGAACACGAGGCCAGCAACGCATCTTCAGAAGTTGGCCTTGCTAATCCTGCTGTTCACTTTTTCAGGTACGTCTTTCGAATTTTCCCCACGTTGGGCGCCAAACATTTATTCAGCGAATGGTTCGGTCGCGGCTGAACAACCCAGATTTCATCTACAGTCAATATCAATTGCGAATTCGCGTGGTAGTTCGCTATGATCTATTGCATACATTGTACCAGATAAAGGCTTTTAGTGAATGAGAATATCGTTTTAGAGGTCTGAGGCATAGGAACTTGTCGGCGATACGACACGCGACGCAGAGAGGCCTCCACCAACTCCAGATGCTCGGGGCGCACACGAACAATGACGATCCTCATATGCAGAGAACTCACAATTCTCCGTTGTCGATACAAGGCCTAAGAACAAATCCCAAAGGTGAGAACTATGTTGACCTTGCAATACTTAGAAGTTGAGATCTTTCCCCAAAAGGTCTTTTTATATATAGCATTAAGAAAAATGAACACCAGTTACATAAATTTCCGGATTTCAAAAGCAAAAAAGTTTCAGGTTGGTCTTTTGGAGAGAAACATTTTTAGTACCTACGAATAAGGTTTCTGTGCAATTCCGTTAGTTTTTCATGAAACTTATCAAGTCTTGTGAACGCGCACAGTTGGATCATTAAACTGTAATAATCTGAAATGTGATTGATTGTTTTAGATCCCGAAAGTCACATACTATTTTTCGACATAGAGTGTCTAATCATAGAATTGTTGAGCGAAGAATACGATATGATGTCCCCGGGTAGCTTGGAATCGGCCGGATTGATATCGCAGGCCGAATATCTCAAAGTGGCAGCTCTTACCCAAAGTGCCAGCCCGGACGCCCATAAAAAAATTGCTGGTGAGCATATTCATTATGATGAAAACTGAACCAAATCCTTGTGTATATTTCCTGATATTTCGCAGACGGTTCAGTTATTGACTGTTTGAAAGGTTTATTTCTAAACGCACCATGGATAATTTCGTGAGCTATTCTAATCTGTGATAACTTTCTTTCTTGCAAGACTTCTTTGGAAAAATGAAAAACAAGGCAGAGAACATGGAAATGATTATTAAGGAAAAAGATAAACACGGTAAAAGCTTGCAACTAACGGTAGATTTTAGATGCGAAGTGTAGCTAGATATCTTTTGTTTGATTTTGGTTGTTTTGCGTTTCAAATTATCTCAAGAGTTTATTCAGAGCTATGCCACTCGAAGTAATCAGCACAGCTCTTGATTATCACCTAAAACAATATCCAACGATCCTAATCTGAAGGTCTTGTTTTCGGTGGTGAATATTTCGCACCAGTTGATTTTTTTTGGTTACCTTTGGTAGCAGCGATAGACGTTTCAATTTGTTCCTCGCTCTTTAGGTATTCTCGCGAAAATGAAAGAAGGCGCCGACATTGCTATTGCGAAAGCTGAAAGCGTTTTGAAGCAAGGAGGTGACCAAGCTAAAGGTATTTTCTCGCTCTAAATTCTCGTCACGTATTATCACATGAGTTTCAGATGGCGGCGAAACCAATTCTCGAAACATCAAACCGAATTCTTTGGGTCCGCTCGAAACAAGCCATGGAATGGAGATCGCCCAGCTTTTGCTGTCTCTGTTGCATTCCTGGGGTCTGGATAACGACCTCGACAGGGTCTGTCAGGTGAAATTGGGTTTACTAAGACCTATGGTAAGGATAACTTCCACTATTTATTTACCTTCATTGTTCCGAATGAAGCAACTCGGATCTCGACTGATATTTCGCTGATCTAGGTGCCAATATCGTACGGCGTACTCTCGAAGGCCAATCACATGTCGCTGTTTCTTCCCACGTGGCATAATACGATACCGGTCGATGATGAGCCCATGCCTGTCGATTTGTCGCTGACGAGCAGCCTTCCTCCGGAGCTGGTCAGGCAGGAACAAGTGACCAGGATATTCACTTCTCATACTCACTGGGAGTTGAGCACGACGCTGACGAGCAATCATTTGCTGGCCATCATCGCTCTAAGTCACACGCTGATGTCGATGAGTAACGCCACCTTTGTACCCGAACAGGAACGAAATCGGAAGTTACATAGGTTAGTGCGGTGTTATTTTTTATCTTACTGGTACTGGTCAATGTTTCAGACTTGGTCAATTAAGCCGTTAAAAATATATATTTTCGAGAGTAGTCACTAAAACATTTGATTTTCACAACAAACCAGAGTAATATATCAAATATGGCAACCGATCTTACATTCAATCGGGTGATCGATTTTACATTCCCGAATCTGGCGATCGACTGAACATTCACGAATCTAGCGACCAACTATACATTCCTGAACCTGTCAGCCGATTTAATAACATTGACGGTGGCTCACACATTGCTGAATCTACTGACCCATGTTACCTTCCTAAATCTATCTCTCCATTAAATATACATTCCAGAATCTGGCAGCTGATTTCGGAATCTAAAGACCGAGTGTACTTTTTTAAATCATTTGCCGATTAAATCTTGCCGAGTTTTGCAGCAAATTATACACGCTCAAACCTGGCATTCGATTATATATTCCCCATTCTCGAATCTGGCGTCTGATTATACATTCCCCATTCTCAAATCTGGCGTCCGATTATACATTCCCCATTATCAAATCTGGCGTCCTATTAAACATTCCTCATATCTGGTGTCCGATTATACATTCCCCATTCTCAAATGTGGCGTCCGACATTCCCAATTATCAAATCTGGTGTCCGGTTATACATTCCCCATTCTCAAATCTGGCGTCCGGTTATACATTCCCCATTCTCGAATCTGGCGTCTGATTATACATTCCCCATTCTCAATTCTGGCGTCCGACATTCCCAATTCTCAAATCTGGTGTCCGGTTATACATTCCCCATTCTCAAATCTGGCGTCCGGTTATACATTCCCCATTCTCGAATCTGACGTAGGATTATAAATTCCCCATACAAAATTCTGGCGTCCGATTATACATTCCCCATTCTCAAATGTGGCGTCCGACATTCCCAATTCTCAAATCTGGTGTCTGGTTATACATTCCCCGTTCTCAAATCTGGCGGCCGATTATAAATTCCCCATTCTCAAATCTGGCGTCCGGTTATACATTCCACATTCTCGAATCTGACTTCGGATTATAAATTCCCCATTCTCAATTCTGGCGTCCGATTATCCATTCCCCATTTTCAAATCTGGCGTCCAGCATTCTCCATTCTCAAATCTGGTGTCCGATTATACATTCCCTATTCTCATATCTGGCGTCCGATTGTACATTCCCCATTCTCAAATCTGTCGTCCGACGTTCCCCATTCTCAAATCTGGCTTCCAATATTTCCCATTCTCAAATCTGGCATCCGTTATTCCTCATTCTCAAATCTGGCATCCGTCATTCCTCATTCTCAAATCTGGCGTCCGATTATAAATTCCCCATTCTCAAATCTGGCGTCCGACATTCCCCATTCTCAAATCTGGCGTCCGATTATACATTCCCCATTCTTGAATCTGGCGTCGGATTATACATTCCCCATTTTCAAATTTGGTGTCCGATTATACATTCCCCATTCTCAAATCTGGCGTCCGATTATACATTCCCTATTCTTGAATCTGGCGTCGGATTATACATTCCCCATTTTCAAATCTGGCAACCGATTATACATTCCCTATTCTCAAATCTGATGTCCGATTATACATTCCCCATTATCAAATCTGTCGTCTGATTATGCATTCCCCATTCTCAAATCTGGCGTCCGATTATAAATTCCCCATTCTCAAATCTGGCGTTCGACATTCTCCATTCTCAAATCTGGCGTCCGATTATACATTCCCCATTCTTGAATCTGGCGTCGGATTATATATTCCCCATTTTCGAATCTGGCGTCCTTTTATTCATTCCCCATTCTCAAATCTGGCGTCCGATTATACATTCCCTATTCTTGAATCTGGCGTCGGATTATACATTCCCCATTTTCAAATCTGGCGTCAGATTATACATTCCCCATTCTCAAATCTGATGTCCGATTATACATTCCGCATTATCAAATCTATCGTCCGATTATACATTCCCCATTCTCAAATCTGGCAACCGATTATACATTCCCCATTCTCAAATCTGGTGTCCGATTATACATTCCCCATTCTTGAATCTGGCGTCGCATTATACATTCCCCATTTTCAAATCTGGCGTCCTTTTATTCATTCCCCATTCTCAAATCTGGCGTCCGATTATACATTTCCTATTCTTGAATATGGCGTCGGATTATACATTCCCCATTTTCAAATCTGGCGTCCGATTATACATTCCCCATTCTCAAATCTGATGTCCGATTATACATTCCGCATTATCAAATCTGTCGTCCGATTATACATTCCCCATTCTCAAATCTGGCAACCGATTATACATTCCCCATTCTCAAATCTGGCGTCCGATTATACATACCCAATTCTCGTTTTACGCTACAAGGTAATAATCAGTTTATTCAAATGTAGAATCTTTTGGATAATCGGTCTCTAAATTATCTTAAACATTCTTGATTGAGAAGCATACCACCTTCGAATGAAAAAGTGTGGAAAGAGTTGATTCATTCGGCCGTTCTTTTTGTAGGCAGTCAACGAGGGTGAATTGGAGTAAAACCGACGAAGAGCACGAAGAAATGTACACGCAACAGCAAGCACAAATCAAGCAAGGCTGGTCGTTGTTGGCGACTTTGCATTGCGTCCTGTTACCGGACAAAGTAAGTATGGCTACCCCATTCCTGGATTCCGTATCAAATGTATCTTTAGGTTGTAGAGCATGGTGCTAAAAACTTCAAAAGGCCTCAGGTCGAAATGATGGTCAAGAGGTGGCAGCACCATTGCGTTGAGGTTAGGGAGGCTGCACAGACGTTACTGTTGGCCGAACTATCAAGGTGAAGTTTTCTTACTTATATCTGTGTGTGCTTTCGCTTGGTAGGGAAATATATATAGTTACATGCTGCAGTGTTTTACGTGTGAAGATTCATGTTCTTGCGTATGATCTCATTGCCGTCTTTCATTTAGGATGGGCCCGAAAGGGAGGAAGCAACTGGTGGAAGCTTGGGCCCAATATCTACCGCAGTTCACCCACATAGAAACTATAAACACGCAGGTGAATTCGCCTGTGACTCAGAACAACGGCAACGGAAATCAACCCGTACACACGCCTGACGCGATGGTGAGCAAAGCTAGAGCGAATTACATACAAAACGATTACTGTGTGACATTTCTAGGACGAAGAATTCGAAGAGGAGGAAGAAGAACAAATCAGGAAGCCTTCTTGTTTATCCGAACTGAAGAAGAAACAATCGACCGCCGTGATAATTTTAGGGGTTATAGGAGCCGAATTCGGACAAGACATCACCAGTTGTGGCGATAATAACAAGAGGCGGTCGAGCGAGGAGAGGAGGAGGAGTTCAGTGGTCGAAGGTTTCGGTGAGTTGAAACATTGACTTTAATTTTCCGTCATGATTCAAGTTTTCTACTGGACCACTGCACGATGGTTTGTCGCCACTTGTAGTAGCTAGCTAGGTGGCGGCATCAAAGTGTTGACGAATGGTTTTGCATGTAGTTTATCTGAAAAGTCATTTCGTTAGAGACGTTCCATTGCCTATGAGAAGATACTCTATCGACTGTATTCCTTTACCGAATGGCACTTTCGTTTTCAGGACCAGGCAACAATAATTTAGCAAGACTGACTTCAATGGCATTATCCCATTTACTATTAGCGCCCCCTTCTCAAAAATTACCGGCGCACATTCCGTTGCGAAGAGCTGCTATCGATCTGATAGGCAGAGGCTTCACAGTGTGGGCCCCCTTTTTAGATATTAGTAAAGTATTAATAGGTAAGTAGCTCGAGGGTAACGTGCACCGTAGTAGGCGAATATACGTTGTTTTTTTTTCAGGTCTTTTAGAATTGTGTTCGGAAGCCGACAGATTGGTTCCGAATATGACGTACGGACTACCTCTCACCCCCCAGGCGGACTCTTGCAGGACCGCCCGGCATGCGTTGACGTTGATCGCAACTGCTAGGTGAGTCCTAAAATAGGCTTTCATGGCGTGTATTTTTCATGTGGCTAGTTCTTTCTCCGCTCCTTTGTCCTTTCGTGTACAACCGCGGCAGAATTATCAAAGGCGATGTGGTTAAGGCATGAATATTCGTCCGGGCGGTACGTTCTTCACTGTTTGTTCTTTTTGTTCTCAACTGGAAATAATTACTGACATTTTTAACTCCACATATGTTTGTGTCTTTCAATTTCATTCTTTTCATTTGTGTTTTCACGTGCTGTTGTCGAATATCTGCAAGAGTATGAAGCATAAGCTGTCGTAAATCTTTGTAAACGTACTTTTTTCTGATGTGGTCAGGTTTTTCGCTTTTTACAGGATTCACAAGCTACCACATATGTTATTTCTGTTCTCATATTGGGCAAAAAATTGGTTTTCTAATACTCCATGATGTCTTGTGTTGTATGATTTTGGTCCCATTCGATTCGAAATTGCATCTAAAAAAAAATGTTAAGGAAAATTTCGGTCGACAAAAATTGCAAAAGTTATTATCTCAAAACCAACAAGCTTTGTCTATAAGTTTTTCATAACTTCCGACAAAAAGGTATATTTTGACTTTGACTAACGTAAAAGATAGTGGAATGGTTTGGTTTTTTGCAAATATTTCAAAAACTATATGAGATAACCAAAAGTTTAAAAAAGATCCTGAAAAAGCGGAAAATTTTCTAAAAATGTCTTACCTCTCCGAACTGTACAAACAATTTGTTATAAACGAAATAATTTTTTCGCAATATTTCTTTAATTACTAAAAAATATGGAAACAACTTTACGTCTTTTTTTATGTGAAATAGTTTTTCTGTTTTCTGTGTAATTTATATAATTATTTTTAAACGGAATTCGAAGATCATTTAAAAACCGTAAACTGTTAAGAATAGACCTAAGATGGAGGCTCATTAAAATCTAATTAATTTTATCAATCAATGATGGCTAAATTACTCTAATATCAAGTAATCAGGTGTGAACTATGGAGTACATTGTTAAACATATGAAATTTAGTGCAAGCAAAAGAAGAGGGCAGATTATTATGAACGATATATATTTCAAGACGAAACAAAGCTCAATTTGTTTATTAATGAACTGATAATAAAAAGGGTTTTTATCGTATTTTGAATAGTTTATAAGATATTTGAACTGAAAAGTAAAAAACTTTATTTCGAGGGAATTATATAGAAAATAATAAGAAAATGTGTGAACTATGGAGAATAAAAAAGTCTAGAAGTGTTCTTGCAATAATCAAGAAGTTATTTCAATAACAGTGATGAAAAACAGAAAGAAAGCGACAAGTTCAAGAGTACAGTATGTTCAAAACTTATAATAAAAATAGAAGAAAAAAAATTCACGTAAAAAAAGACGTACAGTTGTTCCATAATATTTTTAGCATTTTAAAAAAATATTGCGCAGAATATCATTTGTTTATAATACTATTTTTGTATAAAAAAATTAAAAGTTATTGAAATTATTTTTTTCATTATGTGAAAGAACGTGATAAATAATTATTTAAATAAAAATTCTTTGATATTAATATTTAGCATAAAAAAAAATTGTTAATTAACAAGTGCGTTTTTTGTCTATAAATATTTTTTTCTCAAAAATCATTATTTTCGTTTTAAGGAGTAGATTCCCAAAAAATGGTTTGAAGTCTTATTAACAATGCATTTGTTTATAACAATTATTTAAAGAATGAACTTAAAAATAAAAAAAATTATAGTTAATTAGCTTTTGAGAAAACAAAATAATCAAAATAATTGAAAGAAAAACAGTCCATTATCTTTTACGTTATCAATTATAACTTTTGCAATTTTTGTCGCCGCAATTTTCCTTCTTGACATTTATTTTAGATGCCATTTCGAATAGAATAAAACCAAAATCATAATTTTTGGTGGGCCAGCATAACCTTTTGACAATGTGGACTTTGTGAACCAGTTCTAGAATATATCCCTGTAGGCTGAAGTCATGCCACCGAAATGAGCATCTCGATTTATCCTACATCGCCTTTGTTAATGTCTGCCGCAGTTATAGACGATAGATTAGGAAGAATTACCCGTGAGCAGGGACCGACGAGCTGGAATAGCTAATTACGATATGTCCAATTTGTTGGTGTTTTTGTAATGCAATGGCGGATTTTTTCAGACCCGCCGCATTTATAACAACGATGGCCAAAGAGGTGGCTAGATACAACGCGATGCAACAAAACGCACAAACTCTGAATATTAACATGAATAATAACGTATTACACAAAGCCAAACCCGAAATTCTGAGGGGGGTGGAATTGCTTATAGAAAAAATGCAAAACGAGATGGCGGAGCTGCTAGTGGAGGTGAGATGAAAACAGATGAAAGTATATGGAGAGATTTCAGATTTTTTTGTTGGTTTGTTTATTAGATCAAGCATTTTGAATTTTTTTTCAGTTGATGGATATTATCCTTCACTGTCTGGACCCTAGTCAATTGAAGAATAAAGGATTGCAGGAAGTGTTTCCGGCAGTTTGTAGGTTTAATCAGGTGTCTCATTGTCCCGCGACGAGGAGAATAGCCGGTGAGTATCCATCTTGTATGCATACAGAGTGACCCGTCTAGAAGCAAGGCGAATCTAGGAAAAAATACCCCCGGAAAAAAAAATGGAAAAAAAACCGGAAAAAATACCCCCGGAAATAAACCCCCCGGAAAATTACCCCTATATGCGATAACAATGGTCAGTACACAAAAAGTAATGAAATTTCAACTATGTGTCATGTTAAAGAAACTAGACCATATTTGATTCATTTTATAATACCAATGAAAGTTTTAACCTATCCTGTTCATCGTCGACGACCAAAAAAGGCGATTTTTTATATTTTTATGACTCGATTGTTCCTGAACGAACTAACCTGGTGACAGATTCGCCTTTTTGCAAGGCTGGAAAATCTGATGTTCCACCCTTCTGTATTGTAAAATGAATCAAATATGGTCTAGTTTCTTTAACATGACACAGTTGAAATTTCATTACTTTTTGTGTACTGGCCATTGTTATCGCATATAGGAGTGTTTTTTCCGTTTTTTTTCCTGTGGGTATTTTTTCCGTTTTTGTTGTCGGGGGTTTTCTTTCCCGGGGGTATTTTTTCCGGGGATTTTTTGCCGTTTTTTTTTTCGTTTACCAAGTAAGGCAGGATTTAACCATTTTTCTCCTTAACGATAGAGCATCAATAGCTCTGAAGTAATGCCAAGTCTTTGAAATTAAAATCAAATTATCATCGCCTACTTCGGTTTTATTGCATCGCCAAGAGTAAAAAAAATGTTTGAGCATCTCTTTATGATATCTGACTACGCCACTGGATTTACGATATTTCCAAATGGGTCGTTACAAAATTTCATAAAAATATATCGATATATAAAAGAAATATAGCATAATTAAAAGTGAAAAGACGTTATCAATATATTTCGAATAAAGGTCCTGTATATCGCAATCATTTTGTTTGAATTCGAAAAAAGATATAACTGCATTCCTTCAAATTTTCTATCGAGCATACTATCTTGATCACTCCGTATAGCAACTCACGAAGAAAGTACGGGTTAGGTATTTTTGGAAACCCTTTTCAATGCACCAAAAAAACTAGAATTGGCTTTTTTTGACCTATTCCATGATCAACCTCTACGCTCTAGATACTGATAAGTATAGAAAATTCTTGAATCCTCCGATGATCATGAGTTTGTTCAGAATAGTTCACATAGTGTGTTCTGCTATAATAAGAATTCTCACCTTCTGATCAAATCCTATCCGACTCCAATCGATTTGGTGGAAAACTGATCTATAACGAGGAGAATCTGTGATTCTAGGAGTTCCACAAGGATCAATCTTGGGCCGATGCTCTTCACAATACGCACGAATTACTTGCTGGCCAACATTAACGTATTTCGTGCTACGAGGATGTATTGATATCTAGTTAGCCTAGACCAGTTCCCTGCATAAACAAAATATTGCGTTACCATAGCAACGAACAATAACTCATTAGAAGTGTCAGTGTAAAGTTTGACGTCAAAAAAGTAAACCAGAGTTACGCAATAAATTGAAAGAAAAAATATGTCCACCGAAATTGTGAAAATCGAAAAATTGGAGTATCGAGCCATCATCAAGTACCCGTATTTAAAAAAGTTAAGAGGTAAGCAGATTTTCGAAGATATGCTTAGAAGCCTTGGTGATCAATGTCCTTCGTATGCGACCGTGAAAAATTGGACTGCAAGCTTCAAAATAGGTGAATTTTCCATTGAAGATGATGACCGATCGGGAAGGCCAGTTTCTGTGTCAGTCCCCGAAAATATCGATGCAGTTCATGACATGATTTTAAACCATCGAATTGGGCTAAAAAGGATATTTGAAGCACTGAATATTTCATACGAACACGTTCATCATATAAATCACGTCAATTTGGACATGAGAAAAATTGCTGCAAAATGGATCCCCAAATGTTTGAATGTTGACCAAAAGGGTGCAAGGGTAGTAGCATCGCGTTCGATCTGTGCTCGATTTGAAAACGATGTAGACTTCTTAAACCGAATTGTTACTATGGATGAGACTTGAGTACATGTCTACGATCCAGAAACAAAGCAACAATCGATGGAATTGCGACACTCCGATTCTCCAAGACCTAAGAAGTTACGTGTCCAAAAATCTGCTGGAAAAGTTCTTGCTTCAGTTTTTTGGGATTGCCATGGAATAATCATGATTGATTTTTTGGATAAGGGTAGAAAAATAACTGGAGATTACTATTCGACATTACTGACCACTCTACGGGAAAAAATAAAAGAGAAATGACGCAGAAAGCTATCCAAAGATATTTTCAACGATGAGGCAATAAAAGCTGTGGAGGTCTGGTTTGCAGAGCAAGAAGAAACATTTTTTTTTGAAAGGTCTAGAGACGTTGCAGGTTCGCTGTAATAAAGGTATCCAATTAAGAGGAGAATATGTTGAGTAATAAAATATTTTGACATTGAAATTTTGTTTGGTTCTATAATAGGATAAGAATTTTTCAATATATCCTCGTATGCAGAATTTTTCAGAGACAGATTAAACTGTCGAGGAAATACCTAGAGATAGTCACAGCTGATATTGACCGAGGCCAATTTATGGTTTTCAGCCACAAAATACTGAGAATATTCAACAATTATTGATGTCATAAAATGCGCTAAGGATAATCCAATCATTTTTCTGGTTCTGATGTTGTATAATAATATAAACTGGACAACTCATATTTCCTGCCTACGAAATGGAAAGAATATCCTCAACTACAAGGAATCATGTAGACATTCCTTCTTCTCTGTGTAATCTATATAACCTACATACATCTTACTATTGTTATAATAATTTTATTTCGATACTCCAAAGTTTCTTGTAAATCATTGTTTACAACGAATAAACTATGTTGAAACTCAGTTTGAAACGAGCCATGGAATCCAAAGTTAGATTATCCATACATTGACAGGCAGCCAACAATTCATTGTTCTGACCATCTAAGACTCAATCAAGTTTCTCGTGCGCTTAGAGGAACGCAAACATATTCTGTTCCACAGATTATTCGCCGTCTGTCAATGTGTAGATAATCATCTAACTTAGGATTCTATGGCTCGTTTCAAATTGAGTTTCAACTAGTAACTGTAGATGTCACAAGTTACTTTTCATTCATACTGTCTTTGCCTTAGGGTACTAATTCAGAGCGCATTTATTTTAATTTCGAGAGACCTCATAAAGCCGTGAAGAACTACGAAACAGCTGTCTACGGATTATGAGCTCTCGGACTCGGAATTGAATCGAAAACACTTTAAATTGTATTATATTTGATAAAGATATGCAGAAAACGTTAAGCCTAGCCTGCTGAGAAACACTCATAACCCTGAATTTTCTAAAAAATTAAGGACTTTTGAGTCGAATTATCGTTATGATGTTTTCTACGTTTTACAGTTGGATCTCACACTGGTTCCCTCACATTATACGAGCTCCGGCAAGGAAAGTGTGTCAACATTAAAGCCCATTCGTCTGCTGTCACGGCCTTGGCTTTCAGCCCCGACGGCAAATTCTTGGTCAGCTATGCTTGTGGAGATAACAAACTGAGCTTCTGGCAAACCAGCACGGGTAAGTGACAGTTGTAATCATTTTGGAAAGCTTGTAAAAAAAAACTAGTAGTCTAATGTCCTGAACACGTAACGAATCTGAATGTGGTTTTGCTGCGCCCGGTCCCATTTTTGAGGCAAATTTCGTTCATTACGAACAACCT
The DNA here is from genome assembly GCA_958502065.1 of Chrysolina americana. Classification (NCBI taxonomy): domain Eukaryota; kingdom Metazoa; phylum Arthropoda; class Insecta; order Coleoptera; family Chrysomelidae; genus Chrysolina; species Chrysolina americana. The sequence continues at coordinate 2,395,799 of OY293411.1, read as the reverse complement.
TCAGAAGTCCTTGGAAGACATGTACGAGCTGAGGATGACGAGGGCCTTATCTTTTAACGTGCAATCCCATACATAACCGACATTCTTAATATCTTGTATTTTTGCGTATCATATGAAGCCAAAATCCTGTATTTTAATCAATTTTTTTTGCATTAAAAAATTGTCGAATTGAACCTAAGAATATAGTGATTCATGGCGGTGTTGCCAAACGTTACCCCTAGGGATAAAATGTCAGGGCGCTTACCGCTCAACACAACAGAAGCACGACACCGTTCAATATGAACTTTCGATTCTTTTCTTTGTCCCAAAATCATGAATGCGTCGATGTGGCAACGTTGGCGGTCGATTCCCGATTTAAAATACATTGCCCTAAATCTCAGGTTGAATTCAGTTATGGTAATTTTGTTGTAGACATCCACTAATTAAACTGATGAAAAAAATAAAGGATATTGTTTTTTGGCTATGCCGATTTTTTTTTTGAAAAAATGTACAGCTATTAACATCTATGTCATTTGCTTTGAAAAAACAGTTGTTTGTAGACATTCAAAGTTTTACCCGAACAGATAAAAATCATTATTATCAAAAAGAGTAGATTTTATCTTTGTAAAGTTTAGTTTTGTTTGTGTGCAGTTTACGATATTGTGGGTATTCTGACATCAACAACATAAATAGACGTCATTTAACAATAGAGAAAGCAATTGAAGCCATTGAGTTGCTTTTTAGAGGTGCACGACCGATCGATTTGATGTCTCTCAAAGTGTAATTTCCCGACTTGGTGACTGATTTAATGAGACTGGATATGTCATGAACAGGCATAGGGAGGGTAGACCAATATTGACAAATGCTAGGGAGGGAATTAACTTGGTAAGAAGTGAGAAACATAGTAAAGAAAATGTGAAAAACATACTGGGAATTTTTCTACCACAAAACTGACCAAATTCTGGTTCAAAAGATCCCTAAATATCCATATTACACGATTTTTGAATCATTAATATACCGTGTTCTTCCGGATAGTGAAAAAAATTGTACAGTGTGTCATTTGAAAAAAAAAGTTTTGTATCACTTCCGGTTAAACCGGAAGTGGTGAATTTTCGGTAATGGAGTCAAAATATGCGTATTTGTGTAATATATTGACGTACCAAATTTGAAACCTGTATCTTTAAAACTATAGAAAAATTGAGGGGCGTACCTCACCTCGTGGTCAACCCGGTATACATGGTGTCTGACAACATAATTTAATTTGAATAGAGTAGACGTATTCCCCTTCAGCAGGGTTGCCAGTGAGTCACTATTGTCACTATTGGTCACTATTTTAAAATCGTGTCACTTTTCTCACTATTTTCGAAATTTGGTCACTATTGTCACTATTTCAGAGCTTAGAATTGGTCAGAATAAGGTGCTCGTTAGAATACCTTGCATCATTAAAAATCTAAAACCAAGAGCACTTGCAATTACCAATCCAGAATACCACCAAAAAATTTAAAAATGATAAATAAATACCTTGTACAAAATAATTACCAAACATCATTAGTCAAAAATAATACTAATCGAAAAACAAAACACTGAAAAAACGAGTAGAACAACAAAATCGACATATAACAAAATACCATATGTAAAAAATCTTTCAGAAAGACTTGCAGCGGTTATTAAAGATGAACATTCAAAAATAGCGTTTGAAAATAAAACACCATTGGAAGACATTTCTCTTCACACCAAAAAACAAAAACATCAAATATGGTTAACCAAATTAAGTGTGAGAATGGCCCTCAGGGCTATATAGGACATACTAAATGTTACACATCACAAAAAAAGATCACAGTTTCAACTTTATGACACCCATCGTTTTTGATACGCAACACTTTTTATCTAAAATACTACTATGTGAAATTATTCACATATTCAAACATAACAGTGCCAATACCAGAAGGAATTGAAGGTTCAAACACAATATTTTTTAGTTTGAAGTTAATCATATATTCATGTCTTTGATGTTTTTATTTCCCCTTATTTTTTAGTCCGTTTTATAAAGTTTTCAGAAAAAAAAAACATTTGTACTTGGCTCTCAGTATTCGTGTATGTGTTGATGTTTTAATTGTTCAAATAATCTTGAAATGTCCGTTTTTGAAATTATTTCAAGCATTTTAAGTAGAGGAAAACAAAATTTTCTTCAGTCCTCCCGAATATCCAAACTATTATTATCGTCGAATTTTAGTACATCGTGGCAAGTAAAACAAATTTTCAAAAATAAAATCCGTTGTTACAGATCCCTGATGATGATTTAAATATAGTTCGAAACGTTGGCCCAAAAAAAAGTTTTTCTTTCCAAAGCTTAACTTTGAATGATAGGTAGAAGTTTCAGTGAGTTTTTAAGTACAATTTTCATAATCTTGATAAATATTCTTATCCTCTTTTTGTAGTATTTATCTTGGCCTTCATTTACTTCCCATATCCTAAAAATTGAGCTCTGGAATAATGAAGAAAAATATGACCAGCTTTCATAGAAGTTCCTGAATTGGTTGGGAAAATGTCACTATTTAGACAAAAATTCAATAAATAGTCACTATTTCTGTGAAAATTATGTCACTATTCTACTATTTTTCAACCTCTGAAAGCGCTGGCAACCCTGCCCTTCAGAGATGAGGCTAGGATGTTTTAGAGTGTTTTGGACGATAATCTGGTGTTAGCTCTATAATGAAGAAATTGTCAATTTTTCCCTTTCCAACTAGTCATAGCTGACGATGGAAAAGTAAAATTTGTTGGTTATTTTCTGTAACATTGTCTAGGTTTGGTGGAAACTGATGATGTATTTTTTCTAATTTACAAAACAGTCTTATTCCAATATTATAGAATCGAGGCTTTAACAAGGAGTACGGTTTCCGGGCTTTGTAGCCATGGTCGATTCACCTCCGTGGAGGCGGTTTCTACGGACATTTCGCACAACAGCGGTGAGCATCTTCAGCGTGGATTTTGTCTTCTCGAAGAGCAACGGAATATTGATAAGGCGGATTCTCGTAACTAATAGTTACTTTGTTTGAATAATTTTCATTTGTTTCCGTTTTTTACTTGCATGAGCAGGTAAGACACCGTAATCATGCAGGTAGACAATGGCAACATCCCATCCGGCCAGGTAACCCAAACACCCCAAGCAAAACAAATGAAAATTATTCAAAACAGAGTAATCAACAAGGCTGTGACTATAATTTGCGAGAACCTTTCAACCGCCGTATCAGTATCACGTTGCTCTTCGAGAAGACAAAATGCACGCTGAAAATGCTCACCGCGGTTGAGAGCGAAATCGCCCCCACGGAGGTGAACCGGAAACCATACTTCTTGGTCCAATATTATACATTGTCCGGCATAGTTCAGAGCATTCGGATTTGTTTTATGATTGGTTTCTCAGAAAATTTAGCTTGTTGCTGAAAACTTCCCCCGTTGGGCGCCTATGATCTGTTATGTATATCCAATATTTTAGGTATGTTTGGTCTTGGTCAGTCGCAAACGAAAAATATAAAATCCTACAGTACCGCCCCCATAGCGGACGTCGCCCGCCTCAACCCCATGAGGCTGGCCAGGCTGATATGGATGAACAACCGAGTGGTGTCGCTGATGTTGGCCGACGGTTCCGAAACGCGATTCAACGTATAACGGCTCTGCTGACGGCATCGCGAGACTGTGGCCTTTCCAATATCTAACGTTGTTCTTTCAGTATCTTATGAATCTATGATAATCCTCAAACCGTATAATGTTTCAAATTGCACCGTTCTATAATGTTACTGGTCTCAGTTTGTCCGGTGGTGTCGTTGAGAGCTTAGGTCCGTGCCTTCGGATTGTTAATATTCGTTCAGTGTGTTGATTTCAACAGAGTAATTTATTTTGTTTTAGTAGAATAAACTCTATGCTTCACCGTACCACTTTTTCACACACTCGACCTACGTCTCGTAGATAGTATGGGAGCGATGATAAAACTTACGTTGATTTGTGAAAAAGTGTCGGTGAGGTGGAAACTGTGTTTCTCTAAAATATCGTAAAAGCCACTTGTTCAAAAGCCCCAAACTAAAGTAATGTTGAACAGTCGTTGTTTTCGACACTTTTTTTCTTTCTTCACTTGCATTTATCATTTCTGATTTACAAGCTGAATCATAGCCTAAATTCTCGACGAAAGTATTCAATATTAAAACGAGAACGACAATAATTTGAATGAAGACGATCGATAAAAGTGTATATTTTATCTTAATTCCAAAATTTAACGTTTCCCAGTACAGCTGCTGCCGCGCCATCTGGGGAATGTATTGAGAAATAGCCTTAAAGATTTCAAATACATGTGCCTATAGCGTACATACACTCAATTTTCATAAGTTCTATTATTTGTGTAGCATTAGTTTGTATTTCAAACGAAACTCTGGCTACAGTTTTGAAGAAAACATTAATCAAATCACCCTTGGAATTCGTGTTACCAACATTTTGTCGATTGATCCTTAGTTGATATTTAGTTGGCACTGAGTTTTTCTAGTCTGGCAGTCACACAAAGTTCGATTTAATTTATGGATAATTTGTTTCTGTATCACTTTACTCGTTCACCAGACATACGGGATGTTTGATAAGTACTGTCCTTGATTTGATGTGATATTTGTAGAGAAAAGTTTGTATAAATACGTCTAAACGTTTTCTATTATGAGATTCAAGGTTGATTATTCCAGAAAGTACTGGAAATAAATTTTCGTTTTGGACGAATGGTGCCACTGAATTCCACCAATTTGATGTATTGAATCATAGCCGTCTTAATTCTTCGAGCCGTGGTGAGAAAATTGGCAACACCGCACAGTAATCAATTTGACGTCCGACACATTTATTTGTTAATGTCAATTTCCCGGCTTATGTGGAAAAACAGGAAAAAACAAAAGAGAATGACTTTGTAGAGAAAAAAACGCCTATAAATGTGGTTGTTTCATTTTCTTCATCACAAACAGAAATCACAATTTATTCAATTTCTTAGAAACGGGAAAGCTGTCAAGATTCTCAATTTTTTTCTGATAAGTTTCAAAACCACAAAGATAATTAGAAATCTGACTGATGAAAATAATATCAGAAGGTATATAATATACTGAATGTGCCAAACTCAGGTAAATCACTTCAGATGAATCTATCTTAGGTTAACAAAACACAACATTACACCCATGAGTTACTTCCGAACTTTACCAGATCTCACTAAGTATTATAATTTGCGATGTCATTTTCATTATCAGAAAATAAAACATCTGATTGTAAATCTAATAGAAGATATGAAGTTTACTATCTACTACTACTAAATATTATGAACATATAAATATTTCTGACATCTGTCATCGGTGTTGGTTCTCAAATGTCAGGTTTCGAAAAATTTGCAGGAACTATATTAGTACTTATAGTTTTCATCAACTTTGGACGTTTAAGCAGATTTTTTTTATCGATCCATCTGGTAGAGTTAATATTCCATATCTGATGATATCAGTATCATGAAAATGGATCACGCATACAGCATTGTTGACATGACCTAGAAAACACCCTGTATGTCTATAAAAAGAGATTATCACAAATCTAAGAATGTTGGCAACGAAATCGAGAGGTATGATGTGGGGTCATTGCATGTCGTTTCACCTAAGGTAAGCTGGGGTAAGTGTGAATTTGGGGCAAGTGTGAGTTTGCTCGCTATCTTCGCTAAACCGGGCGACAGCCCAATGCCATCTATTGACGAAAAGCTTACACTCATAATGAATCCATACCTATCATATAAAATACCAAAGAGATCTCGTGAAATCCAAATATTTTCCCCAATTTTCTAACCTACAATTCTTCAACCCGAACGAGTATAACGAGTTTATTTCAAGCTTTGAGTGTATTGTTAAAATCTAAGGTAAGAATCCATTTTATATACTTTTCTTCTACCTAAACAATGAATCTGACGATTGTCGCTTTTTCATGAAGTTGTTTTTTTTTACATTTTTTCATTGCATGTCACACTTACCCCGTAATTAAATTTTATTGGGGATAGTGTGACCTATCTGTCGGGGTAAGTGGGAACCTGGTTCATTTAGCCAATCTAAACAGTAATATTTTCTCAGCTATAGTACGATATTATATACGAAAATCTCAGAGAGCCAAACAATATACCTGACCAGATGTGGAAGACATTGATACACTTTCTGAGGATGAAATAACAACTGTGCTTCCATCACCACTCGTCAGAAAATGGGGATCAATGAAATTCTCATTCGATTTCTACCTGTAAATTTTTCTTTTCAGCAAATGTTCACTTTCACGATTATTTTTTGTTTTTTTTCAATGGGGCATTTCAAATTCAATATTAAAAAGTTCCTAACTATGTTTTGAATAAAGATATCTCGAAACAAATAAATTGTGGTGAAAGTTCCTTTACTGTTTACTCACACCTGCCCCAAAGAGAGATTTACGTGCATTAATATCTTTAAATTTGGCCAGAATCACACTTTCCCCAAATTTCCGGGGAAGTGTGACCTATGGAGATGTATATCTGAATATATAAATAAAATTCATAGAATAGTTTTTCAACAGTTTTCTGTGGCGTATTACAAAGACTGACCTTCGAAGTAAATACCTGCAAAATTTCGTTGTTATATTAGTTCAGGTTCATCAGATGGACTAAATTCAATGCGAACTAATGAAAATCACGGTCACACTTACCCGAGCTTACCTTAAATGCTGTTTCAAGTGTAGCCACGGAAGAGTTTTAATTGTTACGTCTGGGCATTTATAATGATTTAGATATCTACCCTCACACAGAGCTAGTCACAGTCAGGCCGAAAAACTCCGTGTGTAAGAATCCTTTCAGTGTTTAAATTCAACCAAATCATAAGAGGTGTGTCTGGTTTCACCCCCGAGAACTATATTTTCATTTTATTTTACGTTTCTGCATAGATTTTCATGTTGCAACTGAATTTATTCGATACTTTTGCGAATGTTTCTTGTACTTGCATGTTGGAAAGTACGTTAATGAATCCATAACAAGACTAGGGCCTACTAGCTAATGGGTTTGCAGAGGAAACGAAACGTGCTTCATTCTATATTTTTTTTTTATTACAAATAACCGCATCAACCCTTTGGGTCATTAACGGTGGAGTTGATAAATAACAGTTATATTTGAAACTGTAATTTGTCTAATCTGTGGAGATATTTTGGGTTTCCAAGAACCAGTTTCCAATTTCCAATGTAAGGTAAGCTCGGGTAAGTGTGACCGTGATTTTCATTAGTTCGCATTGAATTTAGTCCATCTGATGAACTTGAACTAATATAACAATGAACTTTTGCATGTATTTACTTCGAAGGTCAGTCTTTGTAATACGCCACAGAAAACTGTTGAAAAACGTATTCTATGAATTTTATTTATATATTCAGATATATATCTCCATAGGTCACACTTCCCCGGAACTTTGGGGCAAGTGTGATTCTGGCCAAATTTAAAGATATTAAAGCACGTAAATCTCTCTTTGGGGCAGGTGTGAGTAAACAGTAAAGGAACTTTCACCACAATTTATTTGTTTCGAGATATCTCTATTCAAAACATAGTTAGGAACTTTTTAATATTGAATTTGAAATGCCCCATTGGAAAAAAACAAAAAATAATCGTGAAAGTGAACATTTGCCGAAAAGAAAAATTTACAGGTAGAAATCGAATGAGAATTTCATTGATCCCCATTTTCTGACGAGTGGTGATGGAAGCACAGTTGTTATTTCATCCTCAGAAAGTGTATCAATGTCTTTCACATCTGGCCAGGTATATTGCTTGGCTCTCTGAGATTTTCGTATATAATTTCGTATTATAGCTGAAAAAAATATTACTGTTTAGATTGGCCAAATGAACCAGGTTCCCACTTACCCCGACAGATGGTCACACTATCCCCAATAACATTTAATTTCGGGGTAAGTGTGACATGCAATGGAAAATTTAAAAAAAAACAACTTCATGAAAAAACGGCAATCTATACCCTCATTGTTTAGGCTGAAGAAAAGTGTATAAAATAGATTATTACCTTAGATTTTAACAATACACTCAAAGCTTGGAATAAACTCGTTATACTCGTTCGGGTTGATGAATTGTAGGTTAGAAAATTGGGGAAAATAATTGGATTTCACAAGATCTCTTTGGTATTTTATATGATGGTTATGGATTCATTATGAGTGTAGGCTTTTCGTCGATAGATGGCATTGGGCTGTCGCCCGGTTTAGCGAAGATAGCGAGCAAACTCACACTTGGCCCAAATTCACACTTACCCGAGCTTACTATACCAATATTTGCTGGTATTAGTTGATACTGATGGGATTGTTTCTGGGAAATTGAGAAACTGTATCTCACCTAGGAAACCGTATCAACTTGAAACGGAGTTTTTCGACCTTATTATGGTCCAGCCTGTATATATTCAGAATAACCCCATGAATCTTTGTTAGTCCTGTTGTATTTATATGAATTATAGAAAATTAAAACACAATCCGATTCAGTTTTGTACATTTTAATTTAGCTGGATATTATATTACTGTAGCGCGTAGAATATTTTATGATTTATCGGCAAAATGTTTATAAAAGATGTATATAAATGTTATTTATTTTTAAATTTATTAGATTTTAGAGTAAGCATATTTTATTCCTATATAGTGATTATAAATTATTGTAAAGTGTTGTCTATAAATTTCTGTTAAGTTGATAAAATGGATTGATTATACTTTTATTTTTCTGAACTACCGAAAAAAACATTACCGAGTTGTACCTTTTTGTTATTTTTTATTTGGTGGTCGTTTCGTGCATAACTTGTTCATATATATCCGAAGCTGAGATTTAACTGTGTATTCTATATTGGTATTGTAAAATGTCCTCAACAGCCTTATCTTTGAAAATCAAGCTCTATGCCGTTATTGTGATTCGTGAATGACTTTTCACGTACTGAATTTTCGAATGCGAAAATTTCTATGTTTACGTGAAATGTTTCGGTGTCTTTTTCTCTGACTAAAGTTTTTCCTCCCCTAGTATTAAAAAAACTCTGTAATACGCAAAGTATTGCAAAAATGGTGCCCTACCATTTCTTCTATATGCTGTGGTATCGCCGGTACCGGGTGTAGGTATTTTCAAATTCGATCGATTTAATAATTCCCAGCATGTCATTCAATGATGTACTAACCTATATTTGTATCAGCCTGTCTGACATCCTGAATTGAACTGAGTCGTCTTTATCCATATTTTATTGCATTGGTTCAGTAATGAAATTTATAACATCGGAATTCTGAATAATGAACTGAGTCTTGGGTCGTAAAAACAAATACGTCTCAGGAGTTTCCAATGTCACAAAAAAATCACATGCAGAACGTCTCATGTTCGTATGAACTTAACCTCAAATATATCTGTCTTACATTCTTTCTACTTCCATTTGTCTTATTAATTGCCATCGCTGAACATATATATAATATATATTGTTTATTTAATCAAGCAAAGCTAAATGTTTTATTACGAAAGGATGTGATAAAATATGGTGTTTAATGTTATGTAAATATATAAGAGTTTTTAGCAATATATAAATGTTTTATGTACATGTGTACATCAAGGTCAAGTTTAGTCAACAGTATATTATCTAAAAATTATCACTGCCATGCGTTTTATTTCAATGTACTGTGATATTTCCTGAACAGAAAATCCAAATGAAATTTTTGACGGTATCAAATAATTTCGGAGATATTGGCCTCTGTTTGAGTGATGATTGGCGTTTCTATTATACATTCTTACCGCGTAAGACACAGTAAAAACACTGAAAATTCTTCCTTTTTATCACTAATAGATTGTGAACACCCGAATTGACCCAGCCAACACAGATACATCTTCAAGATATTGCTGCAACGTCACTTCGTGACCTGCGACTCGCATCGTTACGTCGCACAGACGTCCCAGCGACTCACTTTTGTCACATTCATGATGCATGCTGGCGACCTCTATGCGATGTAGTTCTGAGACGTCTTTGCGATGTAGTTCTGAGATGCTGCAAAGATGCCTCCTAATAATGTATCAGGGATGTAACAGAGCGACATAGCAGCGATTTCTTCGCTGTTATATTCAAGAGACGTCAACGTCTAGGCGATATTCCAGACAGAAACAACAAATAGAAACAGAAAATATATTTTCAATATGAAAAAAATATGAATTAAAAAAAATCTTCAAAAAATTAAAACATTCTGGCACAACATTAACAAAGTACAAAATCAAAAATTTACAAAGTAAAAAATTAAAATAAATTAATTAAAAAAGTAAAAGTCAATTGCTTTGGTTCCTTTTCCTGTCGAGCCTTTGTTTGGCATGCCTGGACCAATTGGAACAGGCTGCTTCCACATGTTTTTCGTTCTCTCCGTGAAGGCTCATCACATCTAGAAATCAATGAAACAATACGAGACCACTTAAAGCTACAATGCCAGATAGTAAAGAAAGAAATAACGGAATCTCACTTTGTTGATACTCAACAACGATACTCACTTTTCACCTACAGTTTATCGACACTAAACTTCGCAAATGTGATCAATCCAGTTGGAAATATCAGAACATGAACAGTATAGAAAGCATTCAAAGCGACAAAGCTTCGATCAATGCATCGATACAAAGAACTAAATATGGTTATACTGTTATACAATACACGCCGGTCACGCAGTCGCCTCCCGCTTTCAGCTTGGCCAACATTGAATACGATCTGTGTTGCGTCTTGCGTTACTTCAAAATAAACATTTATCACAAATTGAGGATTGCCTTTCGACTGTGGTGGAGGACAGAAGGCGTCCTTCGGCAGTCAACTGAATGTGTGTGAAAGTCCTATTATCACCTAATCTGGAGATAACTCAATAAAAATATAGTAGCAAAGATATCCAAGTAGATCTTGGTGTCTGAATGATGTCGCAGTACGACGTCTATGACGAGTAACAACTTGACATCGAAGGGACATCTAAATCCAGTTATCACTAATTTAGATATCACAGGGATGTCGCAGTGTGATATCGCAGTAATGACAACAATATGACATCGCAGGGATATCTATATTCGGCTATTATTAATTTTGATATCTAAGGGATGTCGCGGTGTAATATCGCAGGAATGTCAACGATTGATATATCAAGGACATCTAAATCCCATTTTTGACGATATTGACATCCCTTAGATGTGGATGTTTGCTCAGTGTTGACTGGGGATCTATTTCACACTTTTTTTTTATGGAAAACGGCACTTTGTATGAAAAAACTCGCCCTTTTTCATGGCCACATAATCAACAAATTTGAGAAAAATGGTTAGTGAATTCTATTCATGTCAAATTGATAACTGGGAAAGAAAGTGAGTGAATAATTTCCCATTGATGTTGAAGTTAAATGGCTCGAAATGTTGGCCTTGCAAATATGGAAAGATCAAAGTTGACATGAATAAATCCACTAAATATTTTGAATAAATTTGTTGTTTTGATGTTCTTAAAAGAAAGTTGAATTTTTGGATAAACAAATTTTTAATAAAGAAAATATATAAAACGGGTGCGTTGTTTACAGAAATGTTGAGGTTCAACAAAATACAAATAATGAAAACCTAATATAGAAGGGAATGGAACAGCCGATGCTCTAACTGACGTGATTTTTCATAATTCATTCATTTTACTCTTTTCTAATTCGGTTTCCCTTCCTCGATAGTTACGACACTGGTAGTTCATCTATGAAATGATATATTTTGATTTCCAGCTTCAAATATGGTCTTTTCCACATTTCACAATGCTTCACCATTGCTTAATAATAAAAATTAACGATAGTTTAACTCAAATTAACTCAGAATTTGTCCTTTATTCACGAAAAAACATTCCTATGAGCCAAAAATGAAAACAAATGAAAATATTTTGTTGTTCTGCCAAATATCAAATGTAGCTTTCCCAAACTGATCAGACTATATCGACAGCAACGAAGAATCTCCGTTCGGTGATGGAAATACTATCGTTTTTATATGCTCCCAACAAGCTGTAATGAACGTTTCAATATCAGTGTTATTAAAACACAGTTTGATGGAAAATAACGTACAATCTAAAAAAAAATACGCTAGCATCACATTTTCATCAGTTTGCCGATACTCGTCATTTTGTATTGTTAGAAATAAAAATCAGATATAGCTTTTAGATTTTATCACCAATCACACTCCATACAAATAGTTATAAAAAATCTACGCTACTCGGCTTTGAATAAAAAAATCACGATATCACAGACCCGATAACAAAAGGTATTCCGTACAGGTTCTCTCAAAGTTCTTAACACACGACACTTCAACGGCTTCAATGGCTTCAATGGACCTCTTCATTTAGATTCGTTACCAAAGACCCGGTCTTTGATTGGTTCGATGTTTTTATTGCTCGGAGGTTCGATTTATGAATTTTTTGTCCGTCAGGAGTGGGAATTCAACTATAATATTAGCTTTACTCTGGTTCTGAAATTTATTAGTCCTGGGACGTCAGGATTATGCGCAGTTGAGAATAAGTGAGCGAATATGAACCTAAAGAGCACACTTCTCGTCAACTGCGCATGGTCCTGACATGGACTGCCACTTCTGATTGGAATCAAGTGGGCCAATTTAAAAAAGTTCGCGTTTGTATCAATTGTAAATAGTAGAAATACGAATATTTAGAATATTCAAGCTACAAACCAAGTAAAACTGCTAGTTCTGTTTCATTGAGTAGTTTCGTTTCCGGTTTCATCTCGATATGTAAAATAAAAGATGCACAAAACTGTCTGTGAAGAAAAAATTTCGTCGTTCTGTCATTTGTCAACTAAATGTGAAGGCCATCTACATGAACCGTATATAAATACAGAGCAGAACGAGGAGCGCTCGCCCGCTCGCGGCTGTTTTGGATCCACCGCCGCCTTGATCGTTCTTTCCGTGAGCCACCGCGTTCTCGATGTCTTTCAGCGCCTGCGCGATCGACGTGTTGATGCACTTCATCAACGGAAAATTGACGAAGTTTTCGTCGTCGCCTTCCGAGCAATCTCCGTTGAAGTCGTCAGTGTCGACGGACCACACCATGGCGCCGGCCAAGCCCTTTTCCATGGCAAACTGGATTTTCTCCGCTATGGACTGTTCGTTGTCGTAGGTTATGACTCGGCTGCCGGACACGGCGTATGGCGTCCGGGAGTCCATGTCCCAGTAGGTTTTCCAGTCTGCGGTGGTGTTTTTCAGTTCCATGCATATCTGAAAGATGGTTTGTTTCAGATGCGTCGAGATGGATCAGCATTAAAATAATTTCAAAATAGTAATAGTATTTATTCAGAAAATAAACAGTATTAAAAAGACGCAATTTGAAAATATATGCTATCCGGAATAAGTATTTTTAATATCCTTAAAAGAGTTTTCTCAATTGATATTGATGATAATAATAAGAAACCGTTTTTTATTCATGTAGAATGGCGGGCAGAGTGTCAGTAATTCGCTGTTTTTCAGCACAACCCTTTGATGTTTTTGGATTATTTCAATTATTTCTCTTTGAACTCTTCCATAGAAAAAAGTGATTTTATAATAACAACTCATTTGTCCAATAAAACAATTAATATAAGTACGTATCGGAGATTGAATATTAATGGGATTTCACCCATTAAACTACATAAACCATTAATTCATTTACCTCGTTAAAACCCATAAAACCATTCTCTCTGGTGTAGATTCCTTGAAAACCGGCGTTTTCTGTCAATTCGCCCAGACGAGGCTTTCTTGTAGACGAAGCCAATGGAGCTTTTTCCAAAATGAAAGTTCGGCCATACAAGGGTATTCCCAACACGAGTTTGTTCGCCGTAGCTCCAAGTTCAAGCATGTAGTTTATGGTGTATTCCTAAAATATCACAATTGATACAATTATAAAATCGACAGTTGAAATGGCAATAATTAAGTGTCATAAAATCAAGGGTTGCTTTGTTTAATATTGACGATATGAAGTGACATGATAACAAAATGTCGTAAAACAAGTGACGAAGTCAAGTAGGTTATATGGAAACCAAACAAAAGTTCAGAAAATCAAAAGCAGCACTCTGGATTCAATACAAACTCACCAAAACAATCCGATGTTTTCGGCGGGGTTAATTCAGTTACAATAAAATCAACCGAAGATAAAAACTGACGAATTATTACCAAGATACCCATACTTACCACACTGAGGACATCCGTGCTCTTCAGAGGGGCGTTGGCACCAGTTTTTCGGTCCCAAGCACCATGGTAATCGTAACACATCATGTGAATGAAGTCCAAATATACTGATAATCCTTCTACGTCGTAGGCGAGATCGATCGTATCCTTGCCAGCACCGAAAGCTGCGGTGAGGAGGAGTTTATCTTTTCTGAATGCCGCCTTCAACTCCTGAAAAAATAGTAGTTATGTAGAGAGCGTGTATAATATAGTTATCAAGTTTTACAAGGCACATGTTCGGAATCTGATAGAGTTCAAGTCAATTGCCGAATATTTCGAAACTAATGATAAAATTGACTGAGAACTGGTTGGGCCAAAAACTGCAATACGACTTTTTGAATGTCAAAACTTTCTTTGCATTAAGTGTACTGAAACTCACAGCTATATCTTGCCGAATTACCTAAAAATTATATTCCCTGCTCCTTAATCCTTTTATTTGTTCATTCAGTTGATTTTCTATAGTAGTGCCAGACACAGTATTATTATATCGGAAGTCTGTAACAGTGCCACTGACACTATCCTACGCTATAATAATAATGATTGTTTTTATTATTGTCATTCTATAATTATTTCTACATTTATGAAAGATGAGTAGTACTGAAATAGAACTGAAGGTAACATCTTTTCATAACTGTTGTCATGTCGCAATTTTTTAGGGATACAATAATAAGCACGTCAGCTAGATTTTGATTTTTTTTTCGGGTATATTCGTGGTAACCAAAACCCAAAAATATTGCCTCAGATGAAATATACAACAATAAGAAGACAATTGAAACGTTCATTGCAGATTGTTGGGAGCATGTAAAAACGATAGTATTTTCATTGCCGAACAGATTCTTCGTTGTCGATATAGTCTGGTCAGTACGGCAACGCTGCATTTGATATTTGACAGAACAACGACAAAACATCTCTGTTTATTTTCGTCTTTGGCTTATTGGAGTGTTTTTTCGTGAATAAAGGGCAGATTCTGAGTTAATTTGTGTTAAACTATCGTTAGTTTTCATTATTAGGCAATGGTGAAGCATTGTGAAATGTGTGAAAGACCTTTGAAGCTAGATATCAAAATATGTCATTTCTTAGGTAAGCTACCAGTGTCGTAACAGTCGAGAAAGGGAAACCGAATTAGAAAAGAGAAAAATGAATGAATTATGAAATGACATGTCAATTAGAGCATCGGCTGTTCTCAAAATCATGTGGAAATTCTTCCATCATAATTTCAGGTTTTCATTCCATATTGGGTATTCATTATCTCTATTTTATCGAACCTCAATATTTCTGTAAACAACGCACGACACTGCCGGTGAGGGAAAAGGCTAGTGTTATCTTTGTCTATAATAGGCTTCTCTCTCAGATGTCCCTTACAAAGTTTAAGGCGTCAGTTACTCATTTAGGTTGTGTTATTTGATCGACCATACCAGATACTCCACGAACCATAGTTTGCTTCAACTGTCACTTATCGAAATAAGAACTCTGTATTCTACATAAAATAGTACAAGCATTGATTGTTACTACAGAATGAAGAAAGATTTTTTTGTAGTAAAAAGGCTTCTGATAAAAACAAGTTGCATTCCAGAACTGTACTCTGTAAACAATTACTCACATAGGACAATATAAAAAGAGGATTCTATTTAATATTAAATAATCCGGACATCGGCTTAATCCTGAACGGAAGGGGTATTATCGTCAGCAACATAACAGACCCCTACGACCCTTGAATTGTCTGTTATGTTTTTGGCGAAGTTTCTACAAAATCAACTTTATGAAACTCTATAAACATTATAGCCAAATGTACACTGAGGAAAATTTTTATTAATCGTAGCTAGAAATCCAATAACCCTAGCAAGAAACTCTAATAGCATAGGGGACAAGCGAGCTATCACCTGTGGTTCTAAAGTCGACTTTGGTGATTATAACTCACTTGGGATAAATAGAAATTGTCGAATAACTAAGTTTCTCAAACTTTGCTACCGCAATGGAATGCATTTACCTGTAGCTAGTAGACAATGTTTTTGTGGTAGCTGGTAAACTTTGCTACCGCCAGCCTACTTATGACTAAAAGGTATTGCTATAGTTGTAGGAATCTGATTTTGCTATTGTAGGTATGCTATGGTAACACATATATCTATTTCTGTAACTGTATAGTTTTCAATGAAAAATTATTACAAAATGTCTGTTGGAATGTGTTCTAACAGTGACGAACAAGAAAGAAGTTTCGAAATGATACATGTAAGATAATGGGTCGTGCATAAATTTCAGCAGCTCTCACTATTGATTCATAATCCGCATACTTCATTAACACGAATATGTATGTCTCGAAAAAACTCAAGAAATAGCATTTGATTATATTCATTCACTTCACCCATTATCACATGATTCCTATATTGGTTGTTTACAAGGAGCACTATTCGGCAATATGTAGTTCTACGTTTTCTCATTTCTGAACGTTACAATCTCCAAATGTTCATTGCGTTCGTGGAGGGGGTAATTTCCGTCAGAATGTCAGCAAAACATCTAATAACCACTGCATGGAACAAAGTAGTCGTAAGTAGGTTAGGTCGAGTAATATTTTAGTGGCAGGTTGACAACTGTATTACCGTAAGTGGATGAACTTCTATGCGATGATCCACTTATCGTAAGCGAAAACCTTACGGCCATAGGCATGTAATTCACCAGTGATTATTCACCTGTGAAATAATGATTTTCTGATTGAAGAACTTACTGTCCTAGACTGACTGCCTAATAGCGACAGCATTATACCTAACTGTGACAGAAAAAGTACCTTCCGCAAAACCGTGTTTGCTGCCGTAGAATTTGAGTGTGCTACTTCTATTCTATAATTTGTTATAGTAATAGTATTTCTTATTACAGTATTGTATACACGTTTAGGCGGCATTTCCAAGCTTTTTAGTGCAAGATTAACTTTAACTTATTCGCTCTTCGATCTCTGAAGGAACAGGACTAGAAAATATCATAAATGTACCTTGACAAGCAGTAAAAAGTTTCCCTTATCTTCTTTGGATCCTCCTCTTTTTCCAGGAAATTCCCAATCCAGATCCAATCCATCGAAGTTATATTTCCTGATGAAATGTACATATAGATTAGATTCGTGAACTGACATCTCAACAAATGAATGATCAACAATGCAATAAATAATAATAACAAACACCAGGTAATTTTTACATACCTAATGAAATCCAACGAGTTGCTTACAAATCGACTTCTCCTCTGGGAATTCGCCACCATTTTCGAGTAATTTGTTGATCCTTCGTTCCATCCGCCTATAGCCAGAGACACTTTGAGGTGGGGGTATTCTTTTTTCAAGGCAGTGATTCTTTGGTAGCCGCCTTTTCCATAGTTATCTGTCAAGTCCTGCCAAGGGTCTGGAGAGAAATACAATTAATCATATAAATCACAATAATTTCTTAATTTTTTTATCTGACTACTACAAACCATAAACCATCATCAGTATTAGAGCGTTGATTATTTCTAAACTTTTCTACAAAGCAGGAAGTACGAGGCAAAAACTCCGATCAAGTAACAATTTTTAAGGATACAATAAGCACGTCATCTAGATTGTCGATATAGTCTGGTCAGTTCGGCAACGCTGCATTTGATATTTGACAGAAATATAACAAAACATTTGTGTCTGTTTTAGTCTTTGACTTATAGGAGGGTTTTTTCGTGAATAAAGGGCAAATTCTGAGTTAATTTGTGTTCAACTATCGTTAGTTTTTATTACTAAACAATGATGAAGCATTGTAAAATGTGTAAAAGATAACTTGAAGCTAGAAATCAAAATTATATCATTTCATAGGTGAGCAATCAGTGACGTAACTATCGAGAAAGGCAAACCGAATTGGAAAAGAGTAAAATGAATGAATTATGGAAAAACACGTCAATTAGAGCATCGGCTGTTTCTCAAAATCATGTGCAGATTCTTCCTTCATAATTTCAGGTTTACATTCTATATTGGGTTTTCATTATTTCTATTTTATTGGACCTCAAAATTTCTGTAAACAACGCACGACACTGCCGGTGAGGGAAAACGCTATTGATATCTTCGTCTATTATAGGCTTTCTCTCTCAGAAGATGTCCCTTACAAACAAAGTTCAAGGCACAGTTTATAGCTAAAAGAATCAGTTCGCTCACTCGCCGCCATCTCGTGTACAAGATAGAATAAGCGCAGGGGAAACAAATTCGGGTTGCGCAATAGATTTGCACACAAACTTACATAGTTGTCAAGTGTACTAAAAGTATTCAGTTTCCAGAAGTATATAAATTTCGCGTGTTTTATTTTCCATTTAAACGATTTCTGGGCTCCTATAGGAAACTGGAAACATGTTTGAGTACTTCTTTATTCATGAAATACCATTACTTGTCCAGTCAGTTTTCAGAAAATGAGAGCAACATAAATGCAGCTCAAGTGTTCAGTGCCACTGTTTCTGCAGAAACAAATGCTTATATATCTCTCAAAAAACTGCCATTAGCAGGCTTCAAGACAGTTGAATTTATAGAAAAAATTGATAATTTCTTTGATCTATTCAATTCATCAAAAGTCCACAAGGCATAATCATTCAATAGGACTTTCATGGAGACAGATACACAAATTCAGTTTCTTAAAGATATGTTGGCGTTCTATGAATCACTTTTTTGTCTAACGAAACAAAAATATAACCAAACGGATGAAATTTATTTTCGGGTGGGAATTGTCAATCTCGGCCTTTTTGCAAATGTGGGATGTTATAAAGGAAAACAAAATTCATACAAGAAAAATGAATCAGGCCTGTTTAGAAATTTGTTTTGGTAAAATCAGGCAGTGAAGTGGAAATTGCAAAAATTCTGCACCAATACAATTTTAAAGGACATTTAAAAAAATGTTTGCAATTAGCTATTTGGATAATTCCGAAGGAACAAACTGCCTTGATTTTGATTCAACAACCACGTCAATTCAATTCTCTCAAAGTAGAAGTTAACGACTACATTAACCTCAATTTAAAACAAAGAATAATTTCGTTTCGTTTAAAAAAAACACAAGTGAAAAACATATTCGAATAGAAATATGGCATGAACAAGCTGACTCAAACAATTTACAGTTTTCACAGGGCTTATCCAAATGCCAAAAATGAATGATTCATTTGGCAACTTAAAAATGCTTGATACTATTTTTTTATTTGTAATATATACATGCCCTTGAAAACTGCTCTTGTGAACTTTTTGAAAATTTGGCCACAAAAGAAGGTATTGGATAGAATATTAAAAATTGTCTTTTAAAAATTGATTTCTGTAAGACTTGTCAAGACTTCTCAAAATATTACTCATTGTCACTGTTAACGAGAGTTCGTATTTCTTGTACTATTAAATTTCTATATTAGAATAAAGTCCACAGGTAATTAAAAAAAAAAACAATCATAAACTGACTATTTTAAAACATAATTAGTTTATGTATATGAAAACTCATTTATCTACATTCAGTTATTTTTAATGATTACGAATATTGCATTTACCCCAATATTTACGAACTGCTTGTTCATCGTTCTGGATCCGTAAAAGTACCATTTGGTTTACCGCATTCAATAGCTCTATAGTTTTTATTCAAGATCAAGATCCTGACATTGAAAAAATGTAGATATCTTCTTCAGTGTTTCGAAGAAGTTGAAATAATTGTGAATGGAAAATTGAAATTCTTTCTCCTATAAAATTACAATTACTAGAGTGTGGTAATCACTAATATTGGAATAAATCGTGTCGTAAGAAATTTCTCATCTTGCTTAAATTCATTAACTTATATATGTTCTCAAAATGAGCTTCATCGTCAGCTAGACCACACTGATCGCAAAACTTTTCCGACATTAACGAAAAAATAAGTAATATTTCCATCACTAACTCCTACCCAATTTTGAAAGAAGTCAGTACAATAACCACAAAACTTTGTTGCCCTTTAAAGTTTTTGTCACAAAATTTGGTATCTTCCTCTAGATTTTCAGCAATTTTTTAATAGGGAGCCCATAATGCATACATTTTATCAACTGATGATGTTAAAAAACAATAATCTGCAAAAAAACTCAGACCTCAACACGGTCAAAATATCCACATTTTAGGTACCTATTTTTAGTTCCAGCAGTGTATCCATTTTTATGTTGAGCATTGTATGAATTGTAAGCGCCTGTGTGCGCTAGGGATAAGGTTGCAGGTTGCGCAGTGCACAAACGTGCACAAAAAATCAAAGTGCCGACGACAAGTGAGCGAACTGATTCTTTTAGCTATAAACTGTGTTCAAGGCGTGTGCGCCGCTCACTGAGCGGTGAGATTCTCATCTAGCTTGTTTTACTTAATCGAAGGGCAAAACTATTTGAACAAAACTGAAATTAATATAGCAAAAGACCCAAGATGCATAGAAACCCTGGTGTGATCACTTATACCTGTGATACCGACATACAAAAGTGTTTATGTACGGCCTACTTGATTCATGTTATTTTTATTGCATTGGTACCGTTTCATTTCTTTAATACAGATGGCAGCAAAATAACAGATTGATGTTGTCATTGACGATTGACGGTTGGACAAGCGACAAGTGTCATGTCAACATTCAAATGACAAATCAAGGCACCGTGGAATGTTGGAAACTTGGCTATTTTCGACTTCTGCGCCATCCATCGACGAATGAAACCAACGGTATCAATGCTATTACAGTATCAACAACTTTGGTAGGAACAAAATCGAATCTGTGATCGCACCAGGGTTTCTGTGCATCTTGAAAAGACCTAACAAATAATTAGCTGCAGTTATCTCGGAGTTTTGAAACAATTACAGAAATACAGAAACAAAAGCAGTATAGTGTTCCGGATCTTTCAAATGCATTCTTTAAAAGTCCTAGTTCAGGATTATTCTCGCCTGAGCAAAGGATTCTGATATTTCACGAACTGAATAGGCTACTCTGTATTAATAACCAAAATAATAAATATAAACTCACCTAAAGCTCTTATAGAATCCTCCGTCACGTTGATTCCAGCAAATGAATATATAATGTGCGTACATAGCGACGGATTCAAGTGTTCTATGGCAAAAGAACCTCTATCAGGTCGATAGACAGCCCAACTTCCCAGGTAGCAAACCACTACTTTTCCATGTGTTGGACCTGTAAAAAAAATTGTTTTTTAATACATTCCGTATATTCTCTCTTTTGTCTATCTCTTTCCGTTTATTTGTTATGAAAAAACGATTTTTTTCTGTGTTCTATTATGAATTTGAGAAAATCTAGGAAATAACATACGATGGTCTAAAAACGAAAAATAACAAAAAGAAACATTCCATGACGTGCGAAGTTTCAAGCGAGTTCCATTATCGAATTAGGTTCTACTGTATTCAAAAAATGTCTCTTGTGTTCTCGTACTCTGTTCCATAAACCAAATGTGAACTGTGAAGCTAATTTAAAAAAAGGCGCCTTCGCCATTAACTTAAGAAGGGCGTCTTCGTCATATATGGCAACAGATGGCGCGGCAAGCGTATCCTTTAGAAATGCTTGGTGCAAAAACTTCTGCATTCAAAAGAAATCACAAGTATGATTGAATTCCATAAAGGCATACAATTTTCCTACGCTTTCGAACTTGGTAACTCAATGAATTCGAATTGTTTTACGTTTTACCGAACAGGAGTATGAATTTACGATCCAAATATTAGGCTTATTGTGAGAGAGGAAGAGATATAATATACTTTATTGTCATATGAATACCCTTGTTAACAAAGTTTCGCTTAAACTATTAAAAAGTATGTCGTTCAAATAACATATTTGAAGTTGATAAGTTTGTCTGTAGAGTGAATTTTCCTGAGATGCCTATACTCGTTAAATCGTTTATATATGAGGAATAATGTTGGCCCTAGTATTGAACCTTGAGGTACGCCACTAGACATTTTCGCTATTTCTGGGCAATATGGTAGGTTTTCACCATCTTACTATTCAACAACCTGATAGATATGAGCATATATTATCGTATTATCTGGAAGATTTTCAGAAATGTTTACTGAAACATATCGTTGTAACCAGATGTCTTTTCTGCAATGGAAAGTATCACTTGTTTCAACTCATTGATATCAGTGTCATGAAGAAAGCATTTTCAGAAATAAAAGTGTTATTGATTTGTTCTACGAGATCATTGTGAACAGTACATTTTTTTGGTAATTTCTTTGCAATACAGCAGAAATATTCGATGAGAAGATTTGATGATAGTGAAACATGTTTTTGATGATGTTTACCTCTTAGGTCCGATTTCTGAAAATGCTGTGATACCTTACCGTTGAAAGAAAGTATGATTATTAACTTCCGAATATAATGCAGTGATCGCATATTACTTTCTGCAATTTGTATTTTTTGAGTCGGGAATGAACTAGGGAAGAATGCTTAGAACTTAATGACCAAACAGGACCTAATTACGCGCCTTTTTTAAAGTTATTTTACAGGTAAAATAGATAAATGTAATATTGATTTAAAAACCAGCATTAGCCGGCGATTAGTTTTGGTCAGCTGTACATAACTTTCCATAATTAATTAAGGATTGATGAGTAACATTGCAGAATTCAACTTAGTATACATCTGCATTGAGGAAGCCATTGCATATCAATAAACATTTTTAGAAACTGTAAGAAAAGACACATTTCCTATCTTCTTGTGTTTTTGCTGTTAAATATTTGTTTATATTTGAATATACCGGGTGGCTACGGAAGTATTGCCTACGGAATATCTCAGTTATTGTATGAAGTAGGTTTGTGAAATTTGGAGCGTCGATATAATGACATAAGAGCTAGAATTTGAGCATATTGACATGTCGAAGTTAACTTCCGGTCTGACCGGAAGTAACATCAACTTTCTTATTTTAAATGGAAACCCTATTTTTTTTTTCTTTTCGCTTTAATCAGCATTCAATTCCCTTTCTAATGACATATCACAAGGTGGTATCTAACCAGAAACTAGATCAGCAAAAAATTATTATTGAAATTCACCGAGTAGGCCGTGGAAGCAAAATGAAAGCCAAAAATTGAAAAGTTGGCTATGGAAACCATACGTCACTTGATAACAGTTGCTACTACTGTGATATTTTATTTTCATTCGTCGGCGTTATAAAAAGCCGCCAAAAAAATATTGGAAAAATTGGGAAAAAAACAGTACTATGTGGGTACATAACTTATATAGGAACATACAACTTTTTCTTGCCTGTACTATTCAGCATAACCATTCCTTTCTAATGATATAATAGAAAGTAATTTTTTGAAATGAAATACCAAAGAATCCAATTATTATTATTCAAATAACAAAAAAACAGATTTATCGAAAAAAAAAATCAAATTGATAGGATTAAAGATAAAATAAATTCAAACTAAATGTTCGAAATGCATTCCCTCAGCGTCAATACATTTATTGACTCTGGTGATATTTTCATGTAAAACGTTTCTCAACATTTGGGGCGTGATATCTTGGAAAGCTTTACGAATTTTTACTTCTAGCTCATGTAGAGTTGTAGGCTGTGTGGAATACACCCTATTTTTAAGATGCCCCCATAGAAAAAAGTCGCACGGAGTAAGATCAGGTGACCTTGGTGGCCACCTGACTGGACCATGGGTTGTTATAAGTCTCTCTTGAAAGCGATTTTGAAGATAATTTCTCACTATTCTTGAATTATGCGGAGGGGCACCATCTTGCTGGAAGTACATTCTCTCAGTTATTTCCGCTGGTAGGTTGTTAATGAATTCCGAAATTTCATTCGTTAAAAAATTAAAGTATCTCTCTCCGGTTAGTTGGCCTTGAAAAAGAATGGGGCCAACAATATGAGTTCCAACTATTCCTGCCCAAACATTCACACCAAATCTCTCCTGGAAGCCACCTTGTCGAAACCGGTGCTCGTTTTCTATCGCCCAGTACCTGAAACAAAAGACCGTTCACACTTTTAGCACTTTACACTTCGACTATCGACAATAATCCAAATAAAGTACAGTACCTACCTTGTATTATTCCTGTTAAATAATCCATTGTTGGTAAATCTTGACTCGTCCGTAAACAAGATATAATAGTTAAATAGGTGATTCTCAGCATTTTGTCGAAGAAACCAATTACAATATTCCAGGCGCCTTTCACCGTCATTTTCATACAAATGTTGATGCAACTGATACTTGAAGGATTTAAATCGATGTTTTTTCAAAATTTTCCTAACAGAGTCCTTACTTATAGCTAATTCGGCGCCAATCTGCCTTGAGGAAATTGTGCTATCATATTGTACTAAAGCTAATACATTAATTTCAGTTTCCTCATTAATAACAAATGCTTCTTGGTCTTCGTGAACATCAGGATCAGTTCTTAATTTTTCTTCAAGCCACTGGAAATACCTTCTTGACGGTTGCTGCCTCCCTGGATATCGCTCTTAATACAATCGTTCAGCGGCATAAGAATTTTTTAAACATTCACCATGAATGAGAAGCATGTCAATTTGTTCGGTTCGTGAATAACGGGGCATTTTTTGAATATTCCACTAACTGATTTCGATTTCCAAACCCTTTTAAAATGGCAGAATCAAAAACACTACTTCGAACGTCAAAATAATATGGATAGCAGCGTTCGTGAGAGCTCTCGTTTCTTTTTTGTTTCATTCCAAAATACATCTTAATCAGCCTACTTGTTAATATTTTGGTTCGAATGATTATTGCAATGGAATGATTATTCTGAATAGCACAAACATCGTCCATAGGTAGATATTAGAATATCTATGGACGATGGCACAGACCAAGTACGTTTATGTTCCTGTTTAACCTAGAACCTACAGGATATAATTTATCATTCCACATTATTTTTAATGTTATTTTTGCGTATGGCGATAATCTGTTTTGTTATTTGAAGAATAATAATTGGATTTTTTGGTATTTCATTTCAAAAAATTACTTTCTATTATATCATTAGAAAGGAATGGTTATGCTGAATAGTACAGGCAAGAAAAAGTTGTATGTTCCTATTTAAGTTATGGACCCACATAGTATTGTTTTTTTCCCAATTTTTCCAATATTTTTTTTGGCGGCTTTTTAAAACGCCGACGAATGAAAATAAAATATCACAGTAGTAGCAACTGTTATCCAGTGACGTATGGTTTCCATAGCCAACTTTTCAATTTTTGGCTTTCATTTTGCTTCCATGGCCTACTCGGTGAATTTCAATAATAATTTTTTTCTGATCTAGTTTCTGGTTAGATACCAACTTGTGATATGTCATTAGAAAGGGAATTGAATGCTGAATAAAGCGAAAAAAAAATAGGGTTTCCATTTAAAATAAGAAAGTTGATGTTGCTTCCGGTCAGACCGGAAGTTAACTTCGACATGTCAATATGCTCAAATTCTAGCTCTTATGTCATTATATCGACGCTCCAAATTTCACAAACCTACTTCATACAATAACTGAGATATTCCGTAGGCAATACTTCCGTAGCCACCCGGTATGTTCAATAAATTAAATTCAAAAAACAATTTCAAAGCCAACACAAAATGAATTCTATACACTTTCGGATTTTTTGTGAAAAATCTGTGTGAATTTAGTGGATCTACCAAATAATTTGTTCAGTTCAGGCTTTGAATGACCATGAAACTGATTGATATTTGTTCGTGTTTAATCGATTTATAATATATTGTGGACAGGAACGAGCCAGCGAGAAAGCAGAAATCATTATCATTAGTCAAGGAACCGTTTTATTTCGACGGGACCTGTGATAGGCGTTAAATATCTTGATTTCAGATATCATTTCCGATGGAGAGAACTATAAAATAAGTTTTTTCTTCGAGAAAACTTGTTGAGCGTAATGGAGACTGTAAATACGATACGTTCATAAAGTTACGCATAAATTAATTTTCAGCTAAGTGGTCTTTGTATCTTCTTTTCATAGATCTTATTCTTGCCTTCTGAAATATTTTGCAATGCACTCTTTACACAGGCATTCGAAAAAAAATACTTTGCTGGGCACAATTTAATACCCCTTTCGTTGATTTCAGACTTGTACTGCTAATTTTCACATAATAATTTGAAAATATTTCTATGGATGAAAACCTTCTTGCCGCCATATTCAAAATTCAAATCCACCCCCTTTTGGGGTAGTTTATACTTGTACGTTTTTGAAATCTTTGCTGACTGGAGGTTTCCATTAGAGATATTTTATTAGAACAGTAGCTTATGATTGCTCAAAACATAATTTCTGTGTCTCCATAGAAAAGAACTTCGAACAGCCCGTACATAAGGGTAGTTTATTCCAGTGATGTTTGCAAGAATAAAAAAAAACGTTTTTTACTTTTATTCGTAATTATGTTCGGTAATTGTTAATAATAATATTTTTGTATTTATCATGATTTTTAGGGATCTACCCCTTAGAAATTTTTATTTTCGTCGATCTACTTGAAATTCACAAAAAACTAATTGCATTATTCTAAAACGATTGGCGTTAACAGAATTGCTCTATCTTCAACCGTTCAAAGTTTTATTTTCGTAGTAATTTTTAGTTCGCGTCGATCGACTTGAAGATCACAGTATATACTGATTTCAACATTCTGAATTGACTGGCGTTCTCAGAATTCCTCTATCTTCAACCGTTCTCGAGTTGAAAAGTTCATCTAGAGTTGAAAGAGGTAATTTCTCTTCAAAGTTTTGTTTTCGTAATCTTTCCAATTCATTTTCGTAAAATTCAACCTGTTTTATGAGCTCATATATGGGCATATGCAATTAAATTAGTGGATCTGATGATTTTACATTTTTCATGATTTTTAGAGGTCTACCCCTTAGGACTTTTTTCGAGTAATTTTTGTTCGCGTCGATCGACTTGAAGATCACAGTATATACTGATTTCAACATTCTGAATTGATTGGCGTTCTCAGAATTCCTCTATCTTCAACGGTTCTCGAGTTGAAAACTTCATCTAGAGTTGAAAGAGGTAATTTCTCTCCAAAATTTTATTTTCGTAATTTTTTTATTCATTTTCGTAAACTTCATCCTTTTTATTCGCACACATATGCAATTGCAAATTAATCTGAGGATTTTGTATTTTCTATGATTTTTAGGGGTCTACCCCTTAGAACTTTTATCGAGTAATTTTTGTTTTCGTCGATTGATTCGAAATTTTCAGAGTATACTAATTACATCATTCCGAATCGATTGGCGTTCGCAGAATTGCTCTTTTTCAACCGTTCTGGAGTTGAAAAGTTCATCTAGAGTTGAAAGAGGTAATTTCTCTTCAAAGTTTTATTTTCGTAGTAATTTTTGTTCGCGTCGATCGACTTGAAGATCACAGTATATACTGATTTCAACATTCTGAATTGATTGGCGTTCTCACAATTCCTCTATCTTCAACGGTTCTCGAGTTGAAAACTTCATCTAGAGTTGAAAGAGGTAATTTCTCTCCAAAATTTTATTTTCGTAATTTTTTTATTCATTTTCGTAAACTTCAACCTTTTTATTCGCACACATATGCAATTGCAAATTAATCTGAGGATTTTGTATTTTCTATGATTTTTAGGGGTCTACCCCTTAGAACTTTTATCGAGTAATTTTTGTTTTCGTCGATTGATTCGAAATTTTCAGAGTATACTAATTACATCATTCCGAATCGATTGGCGTTCGCAGAATTGCTCTTTTTCAACCGTTCTGGAGTTGAAAAGTTCATCTAGAGTTGAAAGAGGTAATTTCTCTTCAAAGTTTTATTTTCGTAGTAATTTTTGTTCGCGTCGATCGACTTGAAGATCACAGTATATACTGATTTCAACATTCTGAATTGATTGGCGTTCTCACAATTCCTCTATCTTCAACGGTTCTCGAGTTGAAAACTTCATCTAGAGTTGAAAGAGGTAATTTCTCTCCAAAATTTTATTTTCGTAATTTTTTTATTCATTTTCGTAAACTTCAACCTATTTATTCG
This sequence comes from Chrysolina americana, assembly GCA_958502065.1. NCBI lineage: Eukaryota > Metazoa > Arthropoda > Insecta > Coleoptera > Chrysomelidae > Chrysolina > Chrysolina americana. The sequence goes on along the minus strand of OY293411.1, from coordinate 2,367,646 downwards.
CACACATATGCAATTGCAAATTAATCTGAGGATTTTGTATTTTCTATGATTTTTAGGGGTCTACCCCTTAGAACTTTTATCGAGTAATTTTTGTTTTCGTCGATTGATTCGAAATTTTCAGAGTATACTAATTACATCATTCCGAATCGATTGGCGTTCGCAGAATTGCTCTTTTTCAACCGTTCTGGAGTTGAAAAGTTCATCTAGAGTTGAAAGAGGTAATTTCTCTTCAAAGTTTTATTTTCGTAGTAATTTTTGTTCGCGTCGATCGACTTGAAGATCACAGTATATACTGATTTCAACATTCTGAATTGATTGGCGTTCTCACAATTCCTCTATCTTCAACGGTTCTCGAGTTGAAAACTTCATCTAGAGTTGAAAGAGGTAATTTCTCTCCAAAATTTTATTTTCGTAATTTTTTTATTCATTTTCGTAAACTTCAACCTATTTATTCGCACACATATGCAATTGCAAATTAATCTGAGGATTTTGTATTTTCTATGATTTTTAGGGGTCTACCCCTTAGAACTTTTATCGAGTAATTTTTGTTTTCGTCGATTAATTCGAAATTTTCAGAGTATACTAATTACATCATTCCGAATCGATTGGCGTTCGCAGAATTGCTCTTTTTCAACCGTTCTGGAGTTGAAAAGTTCATCTAGAGTTGAAAGAGGTAATTTCTCTTCAAAGTTTTATTTTCGTAGTAATTTTTGTTCGCGTCGATCGACTTGAAGATCACAGTATATACTGATTTCAACATTCTGAATTGATTGGCGTTCTCACAATTCCTCTATCTTCAACCGTTTTCGAGTTGAAAAGTTCATCTAGAGTTGAAAGAGGTAATTTCTCTTCAAAGTTTTGTTTTCGTAATCTTTCCAATTCATTTTCGTAAAATTCAACCTGTTTTATGAGCTCATATATGGGCATATGCAATTAAATTAGTGGATCTGATGATTTTACATTTTTCATGATTTTTAGAGGTCTACTCCTTAGGACTTTTTTCGAGTAATTTTTGTTCGCGTCGATCGACTTGAAGATCACAGTATATACTGATTTCAACATTCTGAATTGATTGGCGTTCTCAGAATTCCTCTATCTTCAACGGTTCTCGAGTTGAAAACTTCATCTAGAGTTGAAAGAGGTAATTTCTCTCCAAAATTTTATTTTCGTAATTTTTTTATTCATTTTCGTAAACTTCAACCTATTCAACCTATTCAACAAATTAATCTGAGGATTTTGTATTTTCTATGATTTTTAGGGGTCTACCCCTTAGAACTTTTATCGAGTAATTTTTGTTTTCGTCGATTGATTCGAAATTTTCAGAGTATACTTCATTCCGAATCGATTGGCGTTCGCAGAATTGCTCTATTTTCAACCGTTCTCGAGTTGAAAAGTTCATCTAGAGTTAAAATTGGTAATTTCTTTCCAAAATTTAGTTTTCGTAATCTTTTCCATTCATTTTCGTAAAATTCAACCTTTTTTATATGCAAAGACATGCGCACATGCAATTTCAAGAGAATCTGACAATTTTGTATTTTTCATTATTTTTAGGGGTCTATCCTTGTATCTCCCTTGAGTTGGACATTTCGAAAAGTCGAAATTTCATATAATCTTAGTCAAGCCAAATCTTCTGTTAACACACCAAAAAATTTATTCGTTTCCTTCATTCTTTTTTCATTTTCAACCAAGTGTTCCTCGTCATTTCTCTGACGAAGGCCAATTTGCCCGAAATACGTGTCTACCGTGGAAATTTTCCCTGTATTTTGCTAGTTGATTGTGCTTTTATTCATTAATTGCAAATTTTTCATTTCCCATGGGTATTGTGCTGGAAAAGCTAAAGTTCCACGAGATTCATCGTATGTATCCGATGATTAACTAATTACACAGAGTGTACGCATTGTGGTTACAAAACGATAACAAGATGGTCATGGTGTCAATTATTTAATAATTACTGTCACACTTTCATTGTCTTCAGGTGTTGCCTTATGCTCAATAGAGCATAGATAATGAACAAAAATTTCATGAACGGAGGATTCAACGGTTTTGTCTGATGGCAGACTTTTTTCTACGACGTCATTGATGTGCGTTGTAACGCTGTGTTTGTGGGGATCATTATCGTTTCCTGTAATGCTAGTATAAGGTGGTATAATATGTCTCTCGTCAGGAGAAAGAATTTATAGAATTTAATATGCGATAGTTGCCTAACGTATGTCAGGATGGAGTCGACTCCTGCTAGTTCTCGCATCGCATCCAGTCGAATGTATCTGTCACTTTTCGTGATGATGCGGAGTACCTCACTAGTTATTTAATGATTAACCTCCTGAATATTTTAAAGAAGATTAAAATGTATTGTGATATTTTGTTATGAATCAATCAATCATTCAAATTTTGTTCTTTTAATTTGGAAACGATATATAAGTTCGTGATCCGTGCGCAACCGAATTTTCTACCGAGATCGCACAAAATTCCAATAGGGCAATTCTATTTTTGACCAAGGCGTGGTGTAATGGCTAAAATCAACTAAACTTCAGAACGATAATAGTTAGAACGATAATAATAGTGGGATGTACAAGAGTTCTCTCAAGTGTTCTTTGTCAGATTTGAAAGACTTTCACTTCCGAAATTTATATGTTTTTGGGTATAAATATCTGATATATTTTCATTTTATTTCAGTTGAGGGTAATTTTATTTGAGTGTACTAGATTCTACTGTCGAAATTCTTTATATTTACTTTTTTACACAATTTTATTTTGCTTCACCTGTATGTATGTTTGTAACAGACGCTTACACGCAATTTTGACCCACTTATATACTTTGTACATCTATCAAGAAAGGGTGACAATACGATAATTTGATGAGTTTGTCTCATTATCCTGATCAGGATCGCCGGAATTAAATAATTTGCCTCTCAATATGCTGTGTATGAGAGCCTTCGCCAGAATTAAAAAAATCCGCGTCTTGGATGGATAATGCGCCTGCTGCCTGCCTTGGATAGGGTAGCTATTTCTTTTTTCAAGCTCTCTCAGGAGAAAAAAAAAATTAATGATAAATTGAAAACTAAAAAGTGAAAAATAAAAAATATTTAAAAAAATGAAAAGACACGCTTTTATAACAGAAAATAATAATAAATGAAGAATATTGGTATCACTGTGAAAAAAGCGTGGGGTGCTCCATATACAAAAATATGAAACAAAGCGCCTCACGATTTTTTCACAGTGATACTAATATTTTTCATTTATTATTATTTTCTGACTATAAAAACAATTATTTTTACTTTTCAGTGAAATGTGTTATAAAAGCGTGTTTTTTATTTTTTTTAAAGTTAAATTTTATTTTACTCATATTTACTATTTGTCAACAAGAAACCTATTCTTCAGAAACAGTAAAGAATATTTCTGTCATTACGTGCATTAATTTTGTCATTGGTGATTATTAAGTAATTTATTATTGATAGTAAAAACAAATTATAAATGAGAGAAATGGGATTTTGTCAACTTATTTCGATCTGAACGATTTTTATTTGGACTTGACAGTGGGGCAGAACTAAAAGAAGGGGCTATAAAATTGAAAAAATGTTCACGTAATACTGAATAAATAATATGAGATTTCCTTCAAATATCATGGCTTTCGTAGTTTTTTTCTCATCGAAAAAGTTTGAATGGTGCATTCTGAATTTGAAGAGACTCAGATGGTCTTTCAGTTGTTTATGAATTTCCCTTGCATACTAACGAGTTCATGAATGCAAATGGTTGAATATCGAAATCATATTGAATAATTTTCAATTTGGAACAGTCGGATCGTTTCAATTTATAGACAATCTCGTGTGCTAAAAGATCAAGGTCAAAACTGGAAATACACAGAATATGTATTAATTCGCACTGACAACACCTGATAACATCGATAAAAGGTGCTAATTTTTAGTGATAACCGTCGTAAAATCAGTATAACGGACTACTCGATATAAATTACGAAATTTCGATTTAAAATTAAAACTATCCTCCTTCCTACCTGTAGCTGCTTTGCAAAGAAGAATATTCGCAACCGCCAGAACCAACACAGAAATTCGAGTCGGCGACATTACAGATTACAGGTTTCACCGAATTCACCGTTTCTACTTGATGATTCACGACGACGAACTGAAGGATTATTAAGTAGGTGGGGTGGAAGAACGAACAACAAAGTCGTTTGGGGTCTGATATGTGGTGTGGACGTTTACCTTTCACTTTCAGCAGAACTGATTTTACCCACTCTTTCAAGAGCAGTCCGGCAAGTAAACTGTTCTTCCTCGGCCATCAGACATCTCGGATGTTTGCGATTAAATTTTGTCTGTACGGGTGATAAGGACAGCTATCATATATGTGTGGGCAATATTTAATTGATAATAAATAGATGTGAAATAAATCAGTATTTACTGCTTGAAAAACTTTTTTTTTTCACAATTTGGATTGACGGGAATTCGGTCAGGATATTGAAGAAACCCAAATTTGTTAAATCGTCGACGTTTCGATGAAACTGTATCATCTTCAGGACCACCATTCACCAGACATTGCAAATTTTTCATGAAGATCATAGGTATTCATTTTTATCCAATATAAGTGCTGAAAGTAAATGAACACTTTTTGCACGAGTTGCATACAATATTTTTTCGACGTTCACGCAATACAACCAGAACACTTTTTATTTAGGTGGCACCAAAGTGTAGGAAAATAAACAGCGTGTTCAATAGCAAACTATTTATGATTAATTAGCACCAAATCGCTTTGCATTGAGAAGTTGGAAACAATATCCAACTCAAATTTTATTTTTACCACGGTTTAGTCTTGAGCGCATATAGCAACCAAATTCGGCCGCTATCTACCGCAGAATTATATTTTTTTTTGTTGAGGAATAGCATCACTTCCAATTTCGAAAATTAATGTCTTTTCATACAAAAAACTACAGAATTACAATGAAAAAATTCAGAGTAACGACACACCGCAAGAGAGAACTTCGGCTACCGTCCCAAAGATGGCAGAACTGTGATTCGAGTCATGTTCTTTTATACGAATTTTCAAATATCTGGCTAACCATGAGGAATAAAAAAAAACTGATTGTTTAAATGGATTCTGCTTCTCAAGATCCTCCGTTGAGAGTACTTTTTAGCGAATTTATTTGTAATTTCGAGAGAAGTTAACCTTTTCTGAAACGACAGCTAAGAGGCCGTCACCTAGCGTGGAATAGCAACAGTTTTAATTTCTGAAATTGATGTTTTCCATACAGGAAACTGAAAAATTTCAATGAAAAGATCCAAACGACACATCGCGGAAGATAATATTGTCTACCGTCCAAGAGATGGCAGGACCATGACTCGATTTATATTCAGTTATTAATAATTTGAAATATCTTGAGAACCGGAAGAGATAAATCAAAACTAGTTATATTTGTAGATTCTGCTTGTCAATATCTTCCTTTGCGAGTACTTTGAAGCAAAGTTATATTTAATTTTTAGTTGGATAATTTCCGAAGTGGTTAGTTAACCATCTTTCTTCAATCGACTGAAAAATAATTATTTTCCTAGGTCAACCAAATTCGTCGTGGACAGCTCACAAAACTCAAAGAACTGAGTTCTGTGGGACAGCTTTGCAGCAATAATTTACTGCGGAATATCATCAGTTTCAATTCATTCTGGAAATTGATGTATTTTCATACAAAAAAAAAAGCAAAACTTCAATAAGATTCATGATCCAAAGTAACGACACATCTGGAAAAGGAAGTTCAGCTACCGTCCGAGAGATGGCAGAACCATGACTCGATTCATGTTCATTCAAACAAAATTTTATCTTGAAAACCGAAAACTATGAGCGATAAAAAAAACGGATTGTGTTTAGGGATTCTGCTTGTAAAGATCTTCCATTACTAGTATTTGGAAGTAGAAATATTCTTAATTTTCAATTTTCAAAATGGGTTGTATACGGTTTTTGGAACTGATTTTCTTTTCCTAGTGCAACCAAATTCGGTGTGGACAACTCTGAAGCCATTACCTACTGTGCTATAGCATCAGATCCGATTACGAAAATTGTCTTTTCAATAAAAAATCAGCCAAATTTTGATGATAACGACACACCGTGGAAGAGATGGCAGAACTGGTATCTTTGCTCTAACAACTGTTATTTTAACTAATTTATCAATTTTAAATAATATCGAGATTAGAGGTATGGTAAATGATGACTGGTGCAATAGCAAGGGAAACTGAAACTTATAGTGGTTGTGTACCAATTTATTTTTAAATCATTATTAAGTCATAGTTGATGAAAAAGATAAGTGCATCAATAGCATTGAGATTAGGAAAAGAATTAATCCAAAAGCCATAATAATGGAACAGATAAGTACTAAATATATACAATCTATATTATAATTGATCCTCAATCTGATGATTGATCAGAATCCTGTTTGTCTTCCTCCTGTTCCATATTCTTCAGCCTGGCAATCAAATTATTGGCAGGAGTGAAAGTTGTTATGGGCCCATTGCAAACGAAACAACGCTTCTTTTTCTTGCACTGATCCAAAGCACATTTTTCGCAAAAGTAATGTTTACACCTAAAAAATAATAATAAGTGATATATTCAAAAAAAATCCACTCTGGGATCAAATTCTTGTTCAACAACAACTTACTTAGATACAACAGGATCTACAAAACTACCCCTACAAATGACGCATTTGAAGGGCAGGTCTTCTTCATCAGAATGTATCTCATATCTTGTATCGTCATCTTCTTGTCCATAACTGCCTTCCGCCCACTCACGTTCCAGCTGCCAGCCGTGCTTGTAGTCGCTCCTGTCATGGAGAAACTTGCAACTGTCACCAAAGCCGCAAAAGCCCGTTTCTTTGTAGTCCTTGCAGATATCCGGCTGGTAGTCCCACCGCACTGTTGCCCTCAGATTTGTTGGTGCTCGGATGGGGCCTTTTCTAACCATCCCTAAAAGAGCATTATTTGTTTTTGTAGACCCCAAACTTGACTGAGTTCAGTCCCATTTGCTTTTTTTACCTGAACTGGCATTTCCAGCAGCTGTATCCTTTGGTTTATAGTACTGTGTGTAGTTATTCAACCCTCTGTAGATTTTATCGTCTTCTTTACCTTCAAGCTCTTTGTTGACTTCCAAACGCTTTTCAAACAATGCCTGCGCATCTCGATCTTTTTCTGTGTCTATTTCCTTAAAAATTATTCAATTTCACTTGCTTACGGTGCCAAAGCCAACTAGTAGTCTTTTCCAACTGTTTCAAATTTCACGGAGATAAAATCAAAAACTAACCATAGTTGCCGTAGCTCCTTGGTCCGTAGGTCCTGCTGACATCGCTGATTTGTTCGACTTGTAGCTAACTCCAACTTCTTCATCACTACTTGACGTCTGCTCATCTGCTTTTTGTTTTTTCTTCAATTTGCTCGTCGTTTGTACATTGGGATTCGGTTTTGTTTTACGTTTCATGTGTTTCTGCATCGCCTGATTTTCTTCATGGTCAGCAGTGCCAGTATCTGAAAATATATTTGATTTTGAGAATACATTTTGTCTCTATCAATCAAATTGAGTTGTTACCTTCGTCAGACTCGGAAACTTGCCTTTTTCTGGTTTCTCGTTTCTTTATATTTCTCTTCTTGAACATGAATGTGCAGCTACTGCCTGATATTTCTTTATCCGACATAATTCTATTCTACCTTTTTCAGACTTTCCTGAATAGTACCTAACCTAAAACTCCGATTTCCGATTTGATCGTTATCTGTCAAATCACTTCAGGTGCTACCCGGAGTTACTCCCTGTGGCAACTGGAAAGCGGCTTATAAGAGAGTAGCAGCACCCAGTGGAGCTTGTTACCCCTGAACTGAACCGGACCTGACTTTATAAATGGGGTTTAATTGGAATCAGATCAGAGGATCTAACCGGAGTTACTCCCTGAACCTGAAGTGAACCGCACCTGACTATATAAAAAGGGGTTTAATTGAAACATGAGGAGCTACCCAGAGCGGAGCTACTCCCTGTGGCAATTGGAAAGCGGCTAATAGTCATAGCCGCTTTCTATTTGAGAGTTTCAAGCACCGGGGCTTCTAATTCCACACTTTCTATTGGTGGATTCTGACAGATTCATTTTCTAGCCAATGATTGAGCGAGAATAAGAAGCCGAGGTGCTTGAAAGTCTCAAATAAAAAGCGGCTATTAGGTCCTTTTACTTCTTTTACCTGTTTATTGAAGTACTGTACACTTTGAAATTAGGTGTTGTCAAACGTGACAAACAAATAATGAAATTTTAAGTAATTCACACCGAGTCTAGGATCTTTTACACTTTCAATACAAACGAAAGGACCTACAATCTGTAGCTGCTATCGCAACCTGGCAACGCCGTTCGGACGAGGTTATGTCGATGTTTACAAGCTGGAGTTCTTCAGAAATCTGCCGTACTTCTCGTTGCACTGTATAAATCAATTAATACATTGTGAACGCCTACATTTCGTGCCCCACTTTCGTAGATTTTTTATCTAGGTGACAATCTAAAACTATTAAAACCGGCAGATTTTGCAAGCAGACTTGAAATTACATTCCGACCGGAGCTGGACAAAACAAAAGTTCGTTTCTACGAGGTAAGTACTAATACTAAGTATTGATATAGTGCTGAATAAAAACACGTTCTTGTTTTCAGGTTTAAAGCGAACTAGTTAGTGGGTCACGATGAAAGACGTTATTGATGTTATGGAACTGCAACGAGAGAAAACAAGGAAAAATACTCCCATTGATTACAAGCAGTTAGATTTCAACAATGGTTTCACACCAGCTAGGTTTATTTTCGAATGTGGGATCAAACTAAATGGACAACCTCTAACTCTAGCTACAGCTGCAGTTATCATGCACAGGTTCTTCAGAGAAGTGGATTCCTCAAATTATGATTGCTTTGTAAGTAGATTAAGAAGAAGTAGAAATTAGTTTGTATAACTAGCATCTGGTTTAAAAGGTAGATTTACTTTGATTGTATTTTAACATATATTTTGTGATACTAAAACAGAGTCTTATCTTTTAAACTATTAGTCGTAACATTAAGAAACAATTACCAAAGTCATTAATGGTTTTTAAAGTAAATAGTAGTATATAACCAAAAGCTAAGGATGGACCTTGTCACTTGAGGAATCTTCCATCCTGTGATATAATTACACACCCTATGGAAATACCTAGTAGCAGTTTTTCAGTTTCCAAGTGATGAATTAGACATACTTAGTTGTATTCAGAATTTCATATGGACGAAATAGAATTAAAAATATTGCAGGTGTCCCATTTAAAAATGGAAAGTTCATACACTTGTAAAAAAATGCAGTTTCATGTCCCTTACATATCATAATCTTCAATAACAAAAAAGTTATAAGGACGAACCTTCCGCGGACACCCGGTATATCTAAGTTATGTGCTCATTTGTTTGTTTTGCTGTAATTCTTATTCCCTGACATACTATATATTATTATATCATGTGTATCTAAATTGCTGAATAAATATTTTTCAAATAGTTCAAAAACTGGGTTGGTCGTCATTATTTAATATCAAGACGTATCTTTCTTATGTTATCTTACATTAGCTGAATATTATAATCTAGGTATATTTATGTACTAAAAGCTACACCAGCATTTATGGCACACTCCAAAAAAAAGCTATTATACAATTTTGTACACATTTATTACAAATTTGCGTCCCATCCAAAAAATCTTTTCACTTGAAATTTGAATTGATATGAATGCACATTTAAACGTGAGTTTCAATTCTTAACAATTTTTCATCAAAGCAGTCTTCGATATTGCCACAAATAAAAGTATTTCACTCTATTACCGAATTCATATTTTTTGACTATACTCGTATACAGCTGACAAGTTTCACGATTTGATCATTCAAAATTAAGTACTAGAATTTTCAGAACATTTGAAGGGAATTAAATTTATTCCGAAAGTGAATAATAAAACTGTTTTCCGTATGTCGCCAACTTGAATGGACACACTGTATACACCTTGGGGGTCCTTCATGTTGTAATTCTTGTTCGTTGTAACTCTTCGATAGTTTGCAGGACAATTTTAAACAATCTTGTGAAAAATGCTGGCACTGGCCACGTCGGGTCCATATTTATTGGTGATTTATTTATAATTAAGGGGTATTTAACCCTTCGGGGATCAAAATATTAGAACTTTCAACACGTCAATGATTTGTAATTAATGTGTAAGAAATTTCAGCAGCCTTTCGATCAACAATAATTGCGTATTTTAAAATAATACCAAGTGCGTGGTGCAGTTTTAGTTTAAAGTTAGCCCACGCCCATTTCCCAGAAAACGGGGAGTGTAAAATTTTTTTGGATGGGACCCAAATTTGTAATAAATGTGTACAAAATTGTACGACAGTTTTTTTTGAGTGTGCCATAAAAGCTAGTGTAGCTTTCAGTACATGGTATATTTCATCAGAAAGATCAACTTATTGAATGGCTTGTTTTTCTATTTTCAATTTCAAATTTTATTTATGTTTAATGAACTATTGATATCACACATTTGAAAAAACTGATAAATATTCATATTAGTAATTTCCCATCTATCAGTTTATTCTAAAATGAATATGTCAATTAGTTGGTCCAAGGATATATCGTTCAAATGCGAATTCATTATTCACCATAAGTTCATTGACAAATGTTTAAAGCAATACTTGTATCTATGAATACCTAACGAAATTTTGAAATCTCCACACTTTGCAAAAACATTTCAAAAATCAATGTTTAATATTGCAACAACTAATCAAAAGAGGCCCACAGCTTCACTACTGTTTGAGAAAAAACTAAAAAATGGAAAGGATGTTGAGAAAAATAAAAAGTAATTGTTTATATGGAAGAAATAATAATAAATTAAAAAATATTAGTATCACTGTGAAAAAAGCGTGTGGTGGTCGAATATACGAAAATATGAAACGGTGAAAAAAAATAAACATTTACGCATCAATGTCAAGTTTGTTTGACAGTTGTACAAAAAACTGATTTTTGGATTTTCGAAAAAAGTGTCAAATTTCACAGGTTTAGATTAGCACACGACTAAAGGAAAGAGGCTGATTTTTTACAAATTTTTCAAGCACAAACTAATACTAATAAAAAAAAACTTCCATATATTGCGAATTTTATGTGCGACAATGTATAATCGTTGAAAAAAAAGCTTATGGAATATTTTTCCGAATATCGGATCTCGTATGCTTGGAGTAATTGAAATTATAATAGATATAAGTAGTATGATTCACACATTATCTCGTTCATTCTCTAAAAATATACCCATAATTCAGTCGACAGCTTGAAAAAAGTGGGGTTAGGTGGAAAAAGGTCGGAAGTTAATGAAACTTCAGGAGGTTCTTCAGGGATGGTTAATCAACATTTTCTCAAGTTTTGGACCTCGAGGACCCTGTACGAAAAAAGTAGGGGGGGGGAGAAAACTACAAAATTTTTGACTTCCCTCCGGTTTTTCCTCGATTACTTTTTTCTCTTACGTCCTACAGAAAAAACATATCGATACTTTTTTGTAGAGCGTAAAATTTTATACAATTTTGACTGAAAAAACATGTTTGTATGTGAATTCGCTATCGAGATATGGCACGTCAAAAAAAAGGTCATGTTTCAAAATTTGCTAAGAAATGACAAAAAATGCAAAATTACAGCTTATTTCATCTGTTATATCCGAGTTATGATGAAATGTTGCAGTAATTATGGTTCTTAGTTGAAGTCACCAACTTTGGACACCCCACTCCTCCTACCCCCACACAACCCCAATTCTCAAAAGCTAACTTTCTGATGAAAGCCAACCACACCTATTCACATCATTTTGGTAATGATATCAGTTACTTTCCGGATCGATATCCCCCCGTTCCCCTACATAATTATCCCAGGACAGAAAGAAAAAAAGACTTAGTCCTTTCGTGAAAAAAATTAATGCAATTAACAATATTAAGTTATTCTCAAGGCATAAATTATATTGAGGAATAAAGATATTATAGCTAATCATAGTGGGTAGGTACTCATTACATTTCCTGCCATTTCTTAGCCGCTGGTTCTGCTCGTAACAGCTCGTCGTCCTCCTGAGTGATGAGGCTGTCAATGATGTCTCCACGCATCCTCGCCTTTTCGATGATTCTATTAGAAATTTCGGGTAGAGTCACTTTGACTGTAGCATTGCGCCTTTCCAAGGGCAACTTTGCCTGTTTAGCTCTGAAATCATCAGTGATAGCTTCCTCACAAAGAAAACACGCATTGGTGAAGTCGAATTTCGCAACTTGTGACCGTCGGGTTGGTGCAGGAGAAGGAGCTTTGTATGTGTCACATCCACGACGTGTAAATGCAGCAACTAATTTCTCATTGTTGTAACTTGTTTGGCAAGCACTGTGCACTCTTACTTCACTCAACTCACGCAGAAGCTGTTCATCTGCCGAAAGTTTCCTTTTTACATTGGACTCAACAGTCTGGCAACTCCTCTGGCTTTCACTACAGTTAGTTCACCTGCTTCAACTCCTCCTTTACAAATAAAACACAAGCCTGATCCACGAGATGTAGACGCCAACTCAGAAAATTACCCAAAAACCAAAACTGTATCTAACACTCGATGCTCCTTTCGCTAACAAAGTTATAAGCTTCAAGAGCTGAAGGTTTCTAATGTTACTTATCTAACTTAATCTTATATAATATACTCTGAGTGGTTAAACACTCTCTGTCCCAATTTTACCAACCCCTAATTTTAATTTTCTCATTACCTAATTTGACTATTCTACCTGCGATTATGTTAATCAACCATCCTTGAACAACATCTTAAAGTTTCATTAACTTCCGATCTTTTTCTATCTGAAACTACCTGTCGATTGAACTACTGACCCGAAACATATAATAAAACTTTTCCTCAATCCTTTATCATATCATAAATATTGTTTATTTCCTCAAGAAAATTTCCAGAATCTGCCGATGATAAGAAATGCAACTCATTTCCATATTATATTATTCCAATAATTAAATAAACTCGCTTCAATCATTGAATGTTCGATAATTTTCCTTAGGCCGTGACGATATTGAGAATAAATATAATCTGCTTCCGAGAATTATCATCAAAACAGCAATTTTCATGGCGGGACTGGATTCCATGACACAGTAGTTTAATCAGATTCATCCGAGCATAGTACAAACAATTTTTGAATACACTATCAGCTCTGTCTGGAGTTCAATTAGTTAATTGATTGTAGACACGGGACACGAGTCGATGACAAACAACAGTTGAGAGTTCAGAAAAAGAATTTGGACGAGTCAAAAAGTTTGTTCTTTCCCGATAATGGGTTCCAATATAACCAATAATACGAGGATATATTGAAAAATTCTTAGCCTACTATAGAACCAAACAAAATTTCTGTCAAAATATTTTATTACTCAACATATTCTCCTCTTAATTTGGATACATTTATTACAGCGAACCTGCAAAGTCTCTAGACCTTTAAAAAAATGTTTGTTCTTGCTCTGCAAACCAGACCTCCACAGCTTTCATTACCTCGTCGTTGGAAGAAAATTTACGACCTTTTTAACTTTTTTTAAGTTGAGGAAAGAGATGATAGTCGGACGGAGCCAAATCTGTTGACTAAGGGGGGTGTTCTAGTAATTCAAACCCTAAATCACGAATTTTTTGCATGGCAACATGAGATTTGTGTACAGGGGCGTTGTCCTGCAAAAACAAAACACCTTTGGATAGCTTTCCGCGTCTTTTCTCTTTAATTTTTTCCCGTAGAGTGGTCAGTAATGTCGAATAGTAATCTCCAGTTATTGTTCTACTCTTATCCAAAAAATCAATCATGATTACTCCATGGCAATCCCAAAAAACTGAAGCAAGAACTTTTCCAGCAGATTTTTGGACAGGAAACTTCTTAGGTCTTGGAGAACCGGAGTGTCGCCATTCCATCAATTGTTGCTTTGTTTCTGGATCGTAGAAATGTACCCAAGTCTCATCCATAGTAACAATTCGGTTTAAGAAGTCTACATCGATTTCAAATCGAGCACAGATTGAACGCGATGCTACTACCCTTGCACGCTTCTGGTCAACATTCAAACATTGGGGGATTCATTTTGCAGCAATTTTTCTCGTGTCCAAATTGACGTGAACTAAATGATGAACGCGTTCGTATGAAATATTCAGTGCTTCAGATATCCGTTTTAGCCCAATTCGACGGTCTGTTAAAATCATGTCATGAACTGCATCGATATTTTCGGTGACTGACACAGAAACTGGCCTTCCCGATCGGTCATCATCTTCAATGGAAAATTTACCTCTTTTGAAGCTTGCAGTCCAATTTTTCACGATCGCATACGAAGGACATTGATCACCAAGGGTATTAAGCATAACTTCGTAAATCTGCTTACCTCTTAACCCTTTTCATTACAGCTACTTGATGATGGCTCGATACTCCAATTTTTCGATTTTCACAATTTCGGTGGACATATTTTTTCTTTTAATTTATTGCGTAACTGTTTATTTTTTTGACGTCAAACTTTACACTGACACTTCTAATAAGTTATTGTTCGTTGCTATGGTAACGTAATATTTTGTTTATGCAGGGAGCTAGGCTAACTAGATATCAATACATCCTCGTATATGATGCAAATTCGTAATGAAGAAGGACTTTTCTGTATGTGGGTAAACTGGCACGGCCAAGTTCAACAAAACATGAGAGTCCGAGAAGTTCTTCTTCATAAATGAGAAGCATGTCAATTTGTTCGGTTCGTGAATAACGGGGCATTTTTTGAATATTCCACTAACTGATTTCGATTTCCAAACCCTTTTAAAATGGCAGAATCAAAAACACTACTTCGAACGTCAAAATAATACGGATAGCAGCGTTCGTGAGAGCTCTCGTTTCTTTTTTGTTTCATTCCAAAATACATCTTAATCAGCCTACTTGTTAATATTTTGGTTCGAATGATTATTGCAATGGAATGATTATTCTGAATAGCACAAACATCGTCCATAGGTAGATATTAGAATATCTATGGACGATGACACAGACCAAGTACGTTTATGTTCCTATTTAACCTAGAACCTACAGGATATAATTTATCATTCCACATTATTTTTAATGTTATTTTTGCGTATGGCGATAATCTGTTTTGTTATTTGAAGAATAATAATTCGATTTTTTGTTATTTCATTTCAAAAAATTACTTTCTATTATATCATTAGAAAGGAATGGTTATGCTTAATAGTACAGGCAAGAAAAAGTTGTATGTTCCTATTTAAGTTATGGACCTATAGAGTATTGTTTTTTTCCCAATTTTTCCAATATTTTTTTTGGCGGCTTTTTATAACGCCGACGAATGAAAATAAAATATCACAGTAGTAGCAACTGTTATCAAGTGACGTATGGTTTCCATAGCCAACTTTTCAATTTTTGGCTTTCATTTTGCTTCCACGGCCTACTCGGTGAATTTCAATAATAATTTTTTTCTGATCTAGTTTCTGGTTAGATACCAACTTGTGATATGTCATTAGAAAGGGAATTGAATGCTGAATAAAGCGAAAAGAAAAACAAATAGGGTTTCCATTTAAAATAAGAAAGTTGATGTTACTTCCGGTCAGACCGGAAGTTAACTTCGACATGTCAATATGCTCAAATTCTAGCTCTTATGTCATTGTATCGACGCTCCAAATTTCACAAACCTACTTCATACAATAACTGAGATATTCCGTAGGCAATACTTCCGTAGCCACCCGGAATATATAAAAAAAATAAGAAAAAGGTAAAATGTAAAATAACATACAGATGAATGAATAAATCAGCAAAATTAATAAAAATGTACATACAATATGATATAACATGATTGAAAGCAATGATTGAAACAATGAAGTGTATCTATATCTATCTCCTTCTTTCCAGATTATATTTGCCGTATTCGCTTTTATAGGTCTATTTATTTTTTTCAAAACTGTTCAAGTGCTGCTTTGGCAATTTTTTCTAACGATTCTGGTAATTCGTTAAATTTGTGGAAATTATTCAAAAAATCGAAAGAAATACAAGAAATTCGTGAAAAATACACAGTCGGCAGATTTACTTGCAATCCGCACTATATACGCAAAATTAAAGGTTTGGCAAATAAAAAGACAACGTCATAAATGTCACGAATAAAATAGAGAAAAATATGGAGGAAAATTACTCCTTCCCCCCTTTCAAATGAATTTTCCAGCTCGGGAACGGTTGAAGATAAAGCAATTCTGCAAACGCCAATAGTACTGTAACGATTTCGAGACCGGCCCTGATCTAATTAATTATGCACCCTCGTTCAACTACAACTGCATATCTGCTGGCGTACCGATCGCCGAGAACAAGCTGGAATAAATCGATTGTTCGATACTATTTGAAGAGCCATCTAGATGAAATGTTCTATACTCCTGAATATTCGAGAGCCGTGAATGGAAACTGCTTGGGAGTATATAAGCGGGACAGGCAGAATTCAGAGTTAGTTATAGTTCCAGAGTTCGCTGATAGATAGCCACAGTAGAAATAAATTGAAATAATTATTGAAGTCAATGTTTTAGTGAATAATTGTTGTAAATCGTGTTTTAAATAAATTAGGAAAATTATTAAGTGCAGTTTTACTACAGTACTTTTTCAATTTTTGATTTTTCGGTAAACTAGGGACACCTACCTGTACAGGTTACGATGATAGAAGTCCGTATCTGAATATTTGATGTTTGACTACTTCACCTCTTCTTTGAAATTTGGGATATGGGTGTTCAAAATGTAACCAAATTGAACCGACTATCCACTATTTCGAGAACAAAAATGCCTACTGGTCCTTCCCGAAATTTCGTTCCATTTAGCAGAGAAAATAAGAATAATAATTGTAATTGTAATTTATTATGAATAAACTTTATTATTATTATATCTGTCAACATTTTTGAATAGAACCCGTCGAGTACTTCAACCTGAAATCTTTATTTTTCAAAATCGGTCCATGGGTTCCAAAATAACGGGGTGTTGCGGGATTTCAAACCGCACACACTGTACATATTTGCGATTCGTCAGTGAGAACTGTTCTATATACAATAGTGTATATTCAGATTTGATTTCATCATTAACATTCGCCAATTTGCAGTTGATAGCAGCCTCTTCGCTCTATCTGGCCGGAAAGGTGAAAGACGATCCGTTGAAGATCAGAGACATTATTAACGTGGCGCACAACACGCTGCACAGGGGTAGTAGCCCCTTGGAGATCGGCGACGAGTACTGGAACATGAGAGACGCCATCGTTCAAGCAGAGCTGCTGATTATGCGCATACTCAAGTTCGAAGTTGGCACCACTCACCCCCACAAGTTCATGCTGCACTACTTGAAGTAAGATTTTGATTATTATTATTAAAATACATATTTCATTTGTTATTATACATGTGTGGATTAATATTTAATGTTGTTCGAACGTACGGTATATTTCATACCCAGAGAGAATATGCGTTTTTTATCTGAAGAAACTAATTTCTCATTGACACACATTTTCCAAACACTAGCTGAATGAACGACATTTATTCAAATATAATAGAAGTTTTCCTAAGACCACATGGGAAAGTAACTTTTATCGCACTGTATAGTTACAGTGCGAAGTCAGAATGGTTCTCAGTCTGACGATTTATTAAATTTTCTTGGACATTCGATTGTTAGATAGTAACTTCTTGCACTAAGCCGACGAAATATCCACTTCAAAAAATTCTGAATCATCTAAACAAAGCAAGGAATTTTCAAAACGTACGTCCCTTGTCGTTAAATAGTTTCATATATCAATTCCCTGTACCTAGTCAGGCATCCATGTAATCATTTTGCTAAGCATTTATATTATATGTAAAAAGCAGGCTTTGAACAATTTATGTCAAACGTCAAAGGTTATTTTGAGTATGTAGTGAATGTTAGGTGCATTAATTGTGGGTGGAGGCAGCAAAAATATCCTCCCTAAAATTCCTACCAACAAAATCTTGAAGCCTATTTGGGAAGTGTAATTTTTTTCATCTTCTTAATAAAAAGTTTCCGAGGGCAAGGATCGAACCCGCGTACTCTTCGTAAAGCAAGAAATTTTCAAAATTCATGTTTATTTCCGTTAAAGAGTTTCATAGATCAAATCTCTTTTTCAGTCAGGCAATCTTGTATCGTCTTGTTAGCTATTTACTGTATATAAAAAGCAGACTTAGAAAAATATGTGTGAAACGTCAAAATATTTTCATACGCTATTTGGTAAAATTAGTATGTGGTCGTAGGAAAAATAGTGTACATTACTCGTGTGAAAGTGATTTTTCACACTCGTGTGATTGCGGCACTCGGCTTTTGCCTCGTGCCACAATATTTTCCACTCGTGTGAAAAATCACTAGTCACTTTCCGCACTAGTAATGTATACTATTACCTAACAAGGGCGGAAAAGTCACTTACGCGCGTGTGAGGTACACTATTTTTTTCTACTAGCATGCGGAAAAAAAAAAAACATAAAACAAACATTTATTATTAAATACATATCAACAAATTAGTTATTATTAACGTTAATATTAAATGTGCAATGTGTAGCATTCTGTAAATTAATTGCAGTAGCCAAAGTTTTTTTCAATGAAGTTGGATAAAGTGGACTTTTCCGCACGATAGTGGAAAAAATACTTATTTGATTTGAGAGAGCTTTCTCAAAAAATATAACAGTCGCTAATAAGTTTGTCGCTTTTCCTCCACAATGTCTGCCTCTTTATTAAATTTGAAGTACCTATCCATAATTTGCAGCCTATTTCTCGCTAATTAGTTGCAAAGAAAAATATAATTTATAGTTCTTGAGTGTTAATAACAGTACCAATTCAGACAATAATGGTCTGAAATAAAAGTAATCACTTTACATAATTGTCTGAAATTTTCAAACAAACGTTGAAATCCATTTGTTTCCCCGATATTTAACTATGACGGTAGTCGTGCAGTTATTTCGGGTGCACTTTTCCTTTGGACCACCCTGTATATATACGGCTGTGATTCACTTAACGGCAGTATAGTAATCATACCGATGAAGATGGCAAAACTTTGCATCACTGCCGCTTCCAATTCGTGTCTAGAGTTGGTCGGTAATTCAAACATAATCTTCCCAGATGTTAAAGTCCATAGGCGTTAGGTCCGGTGATCTGGCAGGCCAACGCTTGGGCCAAAAATTTGTTAACAATTACAGTCTTGCTGAATATATACTTTCTTGGGCTCCATTAGCGACCATTCATCAACAAGGAGGTCAAAATTCGTTGCCTTAAAATGTCTTAATACTTTTGAGATGAGAGTGCCATTAACGGGTCGATAATTCTACCCCGAAAAACTCCTGCCCATAAACTGAATCCAAATTTTCCTTGACTCCTCTTCTACACAATAGAATGAGGATTGTGTTGTGCCTAACTGTAAGAATAGTAGCGGTTGAAAATGCCGGCAATGCTTACATAAGCTTCGTCTGTTCAAATACAGTTTAACGAAAAATTAAGCATTTAGTTACAATTTTCCAGGAATCACTGGCAAAAATCTATGCGGCGTTCAAAATTTCCTGGTCCGAGTTTATGAACTCTTCTGGTCCTGCATGGCTTGTATTTGTGCTTTCTCAAAATCCGCCCAACGCTAGTTCTTGGTGGTCCTGTTGATATTTTTAAATTTCGCGTTAACGTTTTGGGATTATTTTCAACAGCCCCTAAAACGACTATTTCTTCAACTCCTTATCCCTATTTGATTCATATAGTTTTGGCATTTTCTTTTCAAACTGACCACCATCAATTAGGTTGTGTCTCAATCTTGCAAAAATTTCTCTAAATTGTCTTTTTTCTGGAAACCTATCGTGATACAAATTGCTAGCTGCTTCTGCATTATCCTCGATTTGTATAAAGCAGACTATCATATCCAATTTTTCATAATTTTTATACTTCAATGAGAAAGTGTTTGAAAATTGAACAGAAACCACGAATTGAAGAGCGTCTTTACTGCTTACATCAAAATTTGGCTACCAGTAAACATTTGCATTCTGTTTTATCGCGCGTCGTCCAAAGCCTACTTGTTCAAAGTGTGCGTTTCAAAGTCTACATGAAAAAACCTAAAAGCTCTGTATTTCAAAGATGACTATAGCAAAACGTCAAGTGTGCCACATTTTTGGAAAGATAATTTTGAGCTCTATTGAAATATGCAGGAATATACAGGTTGAAAAAATAATTCCATCAATAACTAAGGATGTCCTATTTAAAAAAATAAGTTACACCATGAAAAAAGTGCTCGGGAAATGTTTTCATAGAAACAAGAAATTTTTGACAGGAAAAAAGTTAGAGCAACTTTTCGAAAATACACATTTTCGAAAAACATGCTGTAACTCGGAAAATATGACAGATAGCGATATTCGGTTTTCACCATCAAGATTGTCATAAAAATAGACTTCAGTTTTCATCTATCTAGTTCAAAAACAAGAATTCCCCTTTCAACAGTGTCCAATTTGGCCCACCCTCTACATTAGGTAGTCTTAATTTATAAATACTAATTCTTCTTTACTTTTTTCATTCTCCACTTTTTTCATTATCCCATATCTCTGTACTTCACGTTCGATACCCTCTGTTTTGTTTCTTGCACTTTGTTGATCATTGCATTCATCCAGGTCCATGGAGGGTTGGTTGGGGAAAGAGCAGTGGGAAACGATCCCCGTGGCCAGAGCTTCGGCTGCTTTCCTGCAGGACTTCCACCACGACCCCAGCATTCTGGACTACAATCCGAGACACGTCGCCATCGCTTGCATCTCCTTGTCCTTGCAGTGCTACGGGATTCAATTACCGCTGATCGAAGATACCGACGACGAGGCGTGGTACAACATTTTCGTCAAGGATCTACCCAAGGAGAAGCACTGGGAGATCATGGAGAAGATTATGGAGACTTACAACAAGGAGCCCGAGACGTCTTGATTTGTTATATAAGTTTATGTAATATCTTGGTATTGCAGTTTAGTCTCTCGAATCAAGTGGTAGAAACGCGATTATTATTCGAAAGATTTCATAAAATAATTGTAGAGACAATAATTATTGTAATATATTATTTTTGTTTTAATTTTTGAAGGACTGGGAATGAGTTAACCCAAACTCAACCCGCACAACTGACGGTTAAAACGAAAACTTTGAATTTTGTTAATATTTTTTTCAAATTTATACCGATTTTCGAAATATTCTGATTCTTTGTAAGTCAGGCTGGAAAAATACCCGATTCGCCATATTTCAGCTCGGAAAAAGTAGTTCATGTGACCATTCCTCATAATTCCAAGATATTGGCAGTTTTTAATTTTTGGCTGGCATGGGATGTTTTCATTTCGGGATCGCCCTAGTATTATAGGTTTAGTTCAATTCGTAATCACATGGGCTGCTCTACTTCATCACTAGATCGCTGGGGAGATAGATGTGTTTGATATTTTTTTATAATTGATTGTTGTGCAACAATCTTTATTAAACTGGTAAAACTGAACATTGTTTTAATTTCCCTATCCTTTCAAAGTCGCTGGTGTACGATCGTGTTTCGTTGACGGAAAGTACCTACGTAAAAATCATCATTTGCTGCTCAAATCGCTGGAGTCAAAATTACGTGAGTTTTTCTCGTAAAATTGCTGATTGGCAAAATTTCGTTGAAAAAGTAAGTTTATCCGATAAAGAAAGGTCCTGTATAAATTAACTCTTCTGGAAAGAAAACTATTCAGTCAGCGACTACAATTCCTCTTACCACATCTCAATTTCTCAAACACTGCAGAGGATCTCGTTATCTTAGGGGGAGCAAATGAAACAGATCTAGATCGGTTGACTCAGTTGTCGAATGGAAGACAGAAAATATTGCCGATTTAAAAGTTAGAGTGAACTTTTTTCGCTATGAAAATGACAAATTGATAATGACTAACGGAATTTTCATCACGTATTGAATTATCGAATAAATCAAAAGAAAGAATATAATCAAATGGACGTTTACATTTCCAAAAAATTATTTGCAAAACTCGACGTTTCCCGTAAAATGTAGCTACTGGCTGATTATAAGCCATCGAGAAATAATTGAAACTGTCACTGGATCAACACATCAAGTTTTTTTCCTGAACGAACCTGCCTTTTGATGAAAAACTTGTTGGCAACACCGCAAATTATAATAACAGTTCTTATGGAACAAAAGTTGTTATTACCACAGAACACATAGTTTATTTGAATTTTCACTGATGTTCAGACAACTGCGTACAAAAGCACTTTTTAGACTTTTTAACGGTTATAAGGATTACCGAAGTTACTTGACACAAACAACAAAACTTCAAATTTGAAAACCGCATCAGGTTTGATCTACTAGTATCTATCTTGTATCACAAAAGGTAAGCAAATGAGTTGAACAGAGAAAAACAATTGTTATTGATCTGCTCCGTGCTCTAGTATCAAATGACAACTATCATAGAACACAATCCAGATGTAATGATAATTTGAGATTCCATGGTGTACAACTTAAACAACGTTGCCAAGTTCAATTTTGATGAACGTGACGTCACGAAACCACTTTTTTCAAATTATAGAAAAACTGGCGTTTAGAAAAAATAAATGACAAATCCAAGTGATATTAGCGTATATACTTTCTACTTACAGTGTTTTCTCATAGTCCTTGGAAAGGTCTATTGAATTCTGAATAAATATAAATAAAAAGAGAGAATATTATCAAATTGGCAAATGATCGATGTATTGTGAGGCCATCTATTTTGGAATATTAATCTGTCGGGTTGAGACTTTGCTATGAAAGAATTCCAATCAGAAGTACCTCTGTCCTCATTTGAATTAAATTGAACACAAAAAAATATTAATTACCAAATGAATAATAAATGCGTATGGCGCAACCAACCTATAACCACCACGAAAGAGGTATAACAGTAAGCAATTCCTGTAAATAACGAACGACGTACAAAAAGGAACAATGGTTTCGTTCTGGAAAAGTACCGATGGAAAAATTCACAAAAACTGCTTTTTCAAATATCCAATCAACGAAGGGTGATTATTATTGCAGTGTTTTTATTCTAGTCGTGAATTTATCTTACCAAAAAAAGCACTAGAAATTTTTTTTTATCGGAAGAATTTCAACTTAAAATTTTCCAGCAGTAATATTGCCTACTCGAGAAACTAACATTTTACAAAACTGCTCGACTTATACGGTCTCGCAATTTTTTCATTTCAGTTTTTATTTTAGTGAGGAGAAAATAATTTCATCTGAACAAAGCAGATCATAGCAGATCGTTTTTAAACGAAACAATTGTAGGCTTCGTGCATATTCATAACGAAAAAAACAGAAAATTGATGGTGTTTCTGATCGAGGTGAGTTTTAATGAAAAAATAGTGTATTTGGCCTCAATTGAAATTAAATAGAGCCAAAAAAACTAAAAAACGCAGAAAATAGTAATAATAATAATAATACTCCCTCATAAACACTCGTTGAGTGTACCCAAAGGCGTAGCCTGTGCGGGTAAAGGACGGCTATTATTATTATTTGCCGTGGCGCTCCGGGCGACATACTGATTTTTGGTGGCGTATTCACTTTTCAACTGTAGGATAACCCGAAAAAACCTACAGCACCACCTCAATAATAATTGAACAAGTATCACTGTGAAAAAAGCGTGGGGTGCTCGATATATCGACGTTTTCAGACAAAAAAAATATTTTCCTGAACGTCTAGTGAATTTGTTCCCGTTAAAGTCCTCACCCTGTATTAATATAATCCTCTAGTATTTCTTCATACTGAAAATTCTATTATTAAGATCGAACATCACTAAATGTAAGTTCGTTTTATCTCGTTATTCTTGGTTACAACTTAATTAAAAGGGGACTAAAATTATAGTCAGAACACAGACCGTCGCGTATGGCTTGATGCGGCCCTGCGTGATATGCTTCGGATTTATAACGGTGTACGCGGAGGCCAAGAAGATCGCTACGTTTGCGATGCATTTCAATATCTCGCCGCATTTTGAACGTATCAGGCCACTCTGACTGTCGTACGCTATGTAAGCCACGTGTTCGAACGTCGGCCATATTTTGAAAACGTCGTTGGCGTCTAGTAGGCACTGCGTTTGCAATTGTTTCGGGTTTTCAGTTGTTCAAAGATATACAATTTATTTATCTAGTTAGTTGTTCGATGTAGAACAGGGTGGAAGGAGAATGTCGTCTCTTGGAGCACTAATAGAAGAAGTGCGGAGACATGGCTGTCTATGGAACAAGAACTTGGAATCTTATCGAAATAAAAATTTGAGAGATAATGCTTGGGAAACGATTTCAAAAGAATTGGAGAATAAACCGGGTATGGTGAACATATAATAATATCATCTATTCACACGAAAAATTGAGATTTTTTTACTAAAATCTGAAGCAACAGGGCCGTATTTAGGATCTGTAGACTCATAGGCTGATCATGTAGTGCGGGCCCTACTGCCGGGTGGATCTTTTTTAAATTAACCTGCAAAAATCACATTCTGGGCCAAGTTTATACTGAAAACTTGAAACAACAGTTTATTTAATATTTAATAATGGGTACAGTTCGATTATTGTATCTTTACCCATGCGTCATCAATTTATGATCGAAGAAATCACACATCCTCTATCGAACATCTCTTTCTAACAACCGCTATGAGCGATTAAAAATTCGTTTACATTTGTCTGCTAAGCTAAGAATTATGGTATTGTGATGATGACGCACGGGTAAAGATATAATAATCGAACTGAATACTTGTAACTTGCTTTGATTCTAGATTAAATTGATCAGTTTGAATTTTCGTAAATCAGTGGCGTCCCAAGTAACACTGGGTCATAAACTTCCTAAGTAACACTAGCCAACAAAAAAAATATTTACAGTTGAGAACCTGAAACACGAGTGGAAAAAACTGCAAGACTGCTACAGACAAGCAATGATGAGAAGAAGAACGATTAGTGGACAATTTGGCAAAAAAATCAAGCCATGGAAGTACGAGGAGTTGATGTCGTTTCTTGCATCGGACGCATCGTCAAGCGGGTACATTTCACTTTCAACCAAAAACTTGATAAGCAATAATTTGTATTTTTTACAGCACTCAGTCCAACGATGATACATACGATGAAGGCGTTGGAAACTCTGATAGCATAGAACACATCGTTATCAAACAGGAAGAAGACAGTTGGCCAGACGATGACCAGTCAAACCATGATTCAGACTGTCAAAGTTTCAAGAAACGTTTCAAAGATAACAAAACGAACGTAAAGGAAGAGGATCAAGTCGATGAGGCGACAAGTGACAAAGAAACCAGTAGAAAACTATCAGGGGAACTCGACTACTTTTTTGCAAGTGCCTGCGAGAGCACCAAAGGCCTCCCACGCCTTCTCCAGATCAGGGTTAAGCGGGAGATAATGAATTCCATCACGAGTGCAGAAATTGAACACTTGAAAACATCTTCTAGTTAGACTTCTACAACTTCATCACAAAATACTTCATGATATACTCAAAAACCACAACGACGGAATAGTTGTAAATTCTGACTTTAGAAGAGAATCATCGATGATTTATCTCAGCTGATCAAACAAATTATAAACCTTTCATGCCATCACAAACGGATATGCCTGAAGTGATCAGCGTGGAGGAAAATTTGATAATTATACAACATATATTATCCCTCATAGATTTTGATTTCTGTCGAGTATATTCATGGCAACGAAAACCCAAAAATACTGCCTTGGATGAAATATAAAACAAGAAGGCAACTGAAACGTTCATTGCAGCTTGTTGGGAGCATGTAAAAACGATAGTATTTGTCGATATAGTCTGGTCAGTACGGCAACGCTGCATTTGATATTTGATAGAACCACAGCCGTCCTAATCTCCTAAGACGGCTGTGACAGAACAACAACAAAATAATTGTGTTTGTTTTCGGGTTTGGATTATAGGAGTGTTTTTTCGCGAATAAAGGGCAAATTCTGTGTTAATTTGTGTTTAACTATCGATAGTTTTTATTATCAAACAATGGTGAAGCATTCTGAAATGTGTAAAAGACCATTTGAAGATGGAAATCAAAATATATCATTTCATAGGTAATAAGTTACCAGTGTCGTAACTATCGAGAAAGGGGAACCGAATTGGAAAAGAGTAAAATGAATGAGTTATGAAAAAACATGTCAATTAGAGCATCGGCTCTTCTCAAAATCATGTGGAGATTCTTCCATCATAATTTCAGGTTTCCATTCCATATTTGGTGTTCATTATTTTTATTTTATATTGATCTTCAATATTTCTGTAAACGACGCACGACACTGCCGGTGAGGGAAAACGCTATTGATATCTTCGTCTATTGTAGGCTTTCTCTCTCAGAAGATGTCCCTTACAAACAAAGTTTAAGGCGTGAGTGGTGAGTTACTCATCTAAGTTGTGTTTCTTGATCGGAGCATTTGCTTTATTTACAGTAAGCGAGTTGAAAATAAAAGAAAAACGTTTTCATTTACCTTCAATAAAGAATTGATCTTTATTCAGAATCTTTGATAAGTATAGAAATTGGGTGCACTTCTTTCAAAACATGGACTTTCTGAACATCTTCAGGAAAAACGACAATCACTCTATTTGTCGTAGGCTTATTGTGGCAAAAACCTGTTAGAAAACCACTAGTCTCCTGGCTAATGCCACGACGAGTATTGAAGAATTATATCGAACAGACATCAATACATCAGGATACAATTCCAAGACTACGTGGCTGCCAATTGGCTTTTCACTTAAAGACGTGCTGTTTCTTTCAGTTGCATGCATGGGCGCGCTGATAGGGAAGGCCTTTTACGTTTACTTTTTTTGAATTGTGGGTAATTTTGTGTCAATTACATTATTTGATGACGAATATCAAAAAGAAACGTCACAATTTTGAGGACTTAGTGTCACAGAAGCGTTACTACATATTATTAATTTCGAGAAAAACAGAAATAAGTGAATTTTATATACTAATCAATCTATAACAACCATAATGTTATGAATGGGACAATGTATTTCCAGATGAATAACTACTTGATATTCAGGGACTGTCGAATATTTGAAAAACTTGCTAATACATCTAGTGGGCGTCTGAATTCAACATGGAGTTCTTATTTCTTTGGAAAAGGGTAGTTGAGATTGTTTCCCTTTACAACATAATTAACGATTAACGAATCAACTTTAACCACCACAAACACCTCTCGAAGCTAGGTTATGTTATTTTTATTAAATGAAATGCTGAGAGATTTTGTCAAAACGGTAATAAAAGTTTGTTTATCCGTGAAATTCGCCAAGCTCAGAATATTTTTTAGATCGATTCATTATTCATCAACTATATGATGTAAAATAAGCGATTCTCTTTGAATTCAGCGCCATTATTATAAAAAAAAGACCCTAAATGAAACTGGAAGTCCCTAGTGTTTTGTATTTTACGGAAAATCTTAATATTTCCACTGTTATGGACAATTTCAATCCTAGTACGAGGTTCCTGAGGCTGCCCCAATCCTCGACATGAAGAAAAATTATCGAAAAACGCGTCAGTAGTTTTAAAGCCAAAAGTTGTGTGGTGGCATGACTGAATCCTTATCCGAAGTCCTCTATTAGAGCGGCTTTACATTTATGCAAGACAGGTATTGCAAGGCAATGTAGAAATAGTGTCTTACATTTATGCAATTATTGTTGTGTTGCCAGCAGTTTATACCAACATAAATATATTTCAAGAAAATCTAACCTCAATAAAATATTTTGATATTTTGTTGGTTTGTACTTAACTGAAATTCGAAAAATTACATTCCACCTATCACTAACGCTTTTGACAAATTTTCTATTTCTTTTTCAAGTTGGAGTTAAAAGTTAGGAGACATTCGAAAAACAATATCTACAGGTACTTTGGTGTGCTATTGGCGTTGAATTTCTCACCAGAAAACTCACTAGAATTGCTCACGAATTGCGTGAAAATTTCAACCAGTCGAAATTTTTTGGGCTTGCACATAACTTGCATGGGCGCAAGCGCAACGTAAAATTTAGTCTTGCATTTCACAAAAATTGCATGAAAATTGCATAATGTAAAGCCGCTCTTAGGATTTGTTGAAAGAGGTTTCAACGCATTTGTTTCTGAAAATACTGGAGATTATCATGATAATTTTGCCAACGCTATGACCTATGTCGTCTGTCCAGTGTTTTGCAGCCTCGCCAACTATCAAATGGTACGACTGGAGACAAAACAAAGTACTCCGTATTCTCAAGCAACAGAGAACGGTGCATTAATATCTTATATGAAGAGATCGTTCAAACGACCATTGACGAAAGATATTACAGCAGAGAGAGTCCCCCATTACAGGCCAAGATAATATTTACCAAGGATGGATAAATTCCATGAAGATCTAGAAGGCAAGAGATAGCCATGTGTGCTGAACTCGGTTTTGTCGTCGTTTTTCCGAGAAACCTGTGGGGCACTGAAAACCCGATAGTAGGATTATTGAAATGGTTGTCAAATGATTTTTCTTTGTTAAATATTGAAACAATAATTCTTTCAACCAATGATAATACTGACAATAATACTTTTTGAAGTTCGTGTTGACGTATTTCCATCGTCAACTCTTCTGTGATTGGAGGAAATGGATGTGACAGCTCCTAAACATGTTCCGCACCGGCAGTTTTCTTTGTGTGAGTCTTCTCGTGTCTGCTCAAACAAGATTTCTGCTTAAAAGCTTTCGAACATATTCTGCAGGAGAACGACCTTTCCGGTTTGTGGATATTCTCGTGATCCGTCAAAATGGAATACAGCTTGAAAGATTTCGAGCAAACTTTGCACTGGAACGGCCTGTCACTTTTGTGGGTGGCTTCGTGATTTTTCAAAGAATGCGCCCAAGCAAAACACTTCGAACACGTCTTGCATTCGAACAATTTTTTCGCCGTGTGAGTCTTTTCGTGCTGCGACAAATTCCAGCCTTGTACGAAGGATTTCGGACAAAATTTGCAAGTGAGGCGCCTCTTACTTTCGTCGTGGGTTTCTTCATGTCTCTTCAAGGAGGATTTCCGTACGAAAGACCTTGCGCACGATTTACAATGGAAAGACTTGCTTCCGATGTGCACTTTTTCGTGTTCAAGCATGAACAATTTCCTCCTGAACGTTTTCGGGCACGACTTGCAAGCAAACTGACCCTCCGCTTTGTGGATATTCTCGTGGTCGACGAGGTACGGATACAGTTTGAAGGATTTCAGACAAATTTTGCATTGAAATGGTTTCTCGCTTGTATGGATCCTTTCGTGATACGACAAATCCGACTTCCTCGGAAATATTTTGGAGCAAGTTCCGCATTCGAACGTCTCACCAGCGTGAGTCTTCTCGTGTACACGCAAATAAGATTTTTGTGCGTACGATTTCGAGCACAATTTGCACTGAAAAGGTTTCGATCCGTCGTGAAGGCGTTCGTGCACGGCCAAGTTGAAATCTCTCTTGAACGTTTTCGAGCAGACTTTGCACTTGTACGGTCTTTCGTCGCTGTGGACTATCTCGTGCATCAACAGTCTGGGTTTTTTCGTGAAGGATTTCGGACACAATTTGCACTTGAATAGTTTGACCTCCTCATCATCATCTTTGCTATTTTCTGAGGACGGTAATTGGTTATTTTCAGGTTCGAGGTCTCCTTCAGTAGAATCTCCAGAAATTTCTTCGTCGATTCGTGTTGTTTGAGGCCACTGTACTCCAAATTCTGAAACAAAACAATGAAGAAATTCAATTTGGATTACCTAAAAGAGATGTGCTAAGTTTTTGTACACCTGCGGTGTATTTGTGGATGAGCTCTTCGATAACTATTTCATCGTCATTAGTGGGTTAATACACAAGTGAATAATAATAATCAGCCCTATGCTTTGATTGGTAATAGCAAAATAACGGAAATGGCGAATAACGGTGATAGGGCTGAATGCCATTCAAGATAACCAACTTTGTTTCATACGATTCCTTAAGCTTCAGCGTTTTTTTTGAAATTTAGATCAAATTCAGTCCAATTCAAAATATGTTTCATAGTTATACAGGGTGTCATGTAAGTACGTGGCCAAACTTGAAGGGGTTATTTATATTATCGCATTCATTTTGATAAAAATTCTAAAACTGGAATAGACTATTTGAATGGAAAAAAACAGCTTTTGACGGTTTAGTAGTTGAAATGTTTTATTGTGTTGTCCCAGGGTCTTACATACAAGTGTTTTTTTTTATTTTTCCTCAAAAACAAACCATGATACGAAAAAAATTGTACAGAGCGATTCAAATTCGACCCCCACCATTGCGGGATCTCCTAAACTACAGGAGATACGTCGAAGCTTAAATTGGGGCAAAGTTGCGTATTCTGGTGCTTAACAAAATACTGTTTTGAAACTTGGAAAATTCCGAGTATTTCCGGAAAATTCTGAGATGAAAGCTTCACTTTTCAACTCTGACACCCTGTATTTCGAAATCTACTGAACTATAGATAGAGATTGGATAAAAAAATCAAGTCGATAGATTGAATAGAAAAAAATTATAGACCATGCACGAAACCCAGGATCACCCTGTCTAGAACATTCTGAAATATGTAAAAAAATATACAGGCCGTTTCTTTTATCATGTGGTAACATTGCTATATTCTAAACTGTAATAGATACAAAGACGATTTTATGGGAAAAAAGATAACTATTGTGGTGAGCAGTAAATTGGCCATAGAAAATTTACGGGGATTCTCGCCCTTCCCAACTTATACAGGGAAAACTGAAGATGTTTTCGTTTTTTTACGAATAGAATTGTTATTTCAGAAAATATAAAAAAATTAAAAAGGAAAGTTTTATTGTATTCAAAATGTACTAGAACTACGTGATGATAAATTTTTAATTAAACGTTTTGTGTCAACACGGCCACCATCAACAATTTTTTTCAAATACGGACCTGTCTATTTCATCACAAATATTGATAGAGCGATAAAATCACAATTCAGTGGTATATCACACTCGACATTTTTATAACGTTTCATAAATAACTAGCATCGTCAGTGACAACAATTTTTAATTACGGTCCTGTCGTTAGTTTGTTTATGAATTCCACAGAATCTAACGCTTCGATATAAAAATTATCAGTGACGTTTTGAATGAATGTATCTATGAAAATTGAATTTATTCTATAAAAATTCATAAAAGATTTCTGCAGTTTCAGAGACGAACTATAGCAATTTACCCCAAAAATAAACTTACTGAAGAGAAGAAGAAATCGAACAAACAGAAAAACAATTTATTTCATAATGAATTTGGGGAAGAAAATAAAACCAATACAGAAAAAGAATTCTGCATTAAATGCTCGAATTGACGACCTCTTTGTTGAAAGCACATAAGTTGTCTGTCCATACAATTTCTGTGGCAATTTTGTAGCATGATGGTTGTAATGCTATTACATTATTTTCTGTTTGAGATGGTCGATATCGGTACTAGGTGTCGAAAAAACTTTATTTCCAGACAAAAAAATCCAAAGGAGTAAGGTCTGGGGATCGAGCTGGCCAGGCAATTGGTCCATTGTTTCCAATCCACTTTGTTGGGAATATTGCATCTAAATGTTCTCTTACTATTGCTGCATTATGGGGAGGGGCACCGTCTTGTTGAAAATATTGTATTTCAAGGCGAATGCTTAATGGCAATTCATCTCGGTAGCCATCAAACTCATTGGATAAAAAATTTAAATACATTTCACCATTCAAATGCTCATCGTAAAAGAACGGACCTAGTATGTTTGTTCTCAAAATTCCCAACCAAACATTTATTCCGAACCTCTCCTGGAATTTGGTTTCTCTATGTAAATAAATGTTCATTCGTATTATTCCACCTATAATGGATGTTTCTGTTAAACCAACCATTGTTGGTGAATTTTGATTCGTCCGTCCATATTATTTTTTTACAAATATTTCGAACTTCCCTATTTCTACGTCTTAACAATTTCGCAAATCGTACTCTCCTTTCGTAATCCCTTTCATTAAGGTGATGAACTTTGCGTATCCTGTAGCATTTGAATTTGTTCTTTTTCAAAATATTTCTGGTAGACTTTACAGATATCCCAAGTTCCTGAGCAATTTCTCGTAAAGAACAATCTTGATCAGAAATATTTTTGTAACTGACAATCCTAGATTTAAAAAAAAGACTTTTAAATCTTTATAAGGTAACATTTGCTTACCAAAAAGATTTATTTGGTTCCTTATACTTCCAGTAACAACACATTTTCTAGTTTTATTTCTGTCAAATGCACCACAGTCTCTCAAATTTCTTTCTAATCTTCTAAACATTTGAATGTTTGGAATGCGACGATTCGGGTATAGCTCACCATACATATTTCTTGCCAAAAGAGGATTTCTATTTGATTTTGCATAAGTAAATAAATAGCATATCAGTCTTTTCGTCATTCGAATACATCTTTAATATATAACTGAGTACTTATATGTCTGACAGCTCTTAACAGATATCAACGACTGATTTATTTTTCCTGCCATACAAATCAAGCAAAGCCTACGTGTTTAAATATGGTAAAAGAAGTGAGCTGCTATTTAATAGTACCAAATAAGACAACACTTGTATTTTGATCAAAAAATTATATTTTCATTACTTCCAGGATTAGGAATTATGAAAATAATCCGTGTAAAAATTGATACAGGAGAAATCAGCCTTGAATCAAGGATTACTGTAATACAAAAATCCCCAAAAAGGGAAAATACGAATGGTCGTTGTGTTGGGGTATCTTCCTATCGTGAGTATTGGGTAATGACTGAAGTATCCTAATAGTTGAATGAGTTTTGAAGAAATCAAAACAATTTACAAAAGAACTAACGACAGGACCGTAATTAAAAATTGTTGTCACTGATGATGGCAGTTATTTTATATGAAACGTTACAAAAATGTCAAGTGTGATATACCACTGAATTGTGATTTCATCGCTTTATCAATATTTGTGATGAAATAGACAGGTCCGTATTTGAAAAAAATAGTTGATGGTGGCCGTGTTGACACGAAACGTTTAATTGAAAATTTATCATTACGTAGTTCTAGTACATTTTGAATACAATAAAACTTTCCTTTTTAGTTTTTTCATATTTTCTGAAATAACCATTCTATTCGTATAAAACCGAAATCAGCATTTTTAGTTTTCCCTGTATAAGTTGGGAAGGGCGAGAATCCCCGTAAATTTTCTATGACCAATGTACTGCTCACCACAATAGTAATTTTTTTTCCCATTTAATCGTCTTTGTATCTATTACGGTTTAGAATATAGCAATGTTACCACATGATAAAAAAAAACGGCCTGTATTTACAGATGAAAAACATTAACCACACCAAATTGAGAAAAAAATAACTCACGGCTTTACATGCAGCATTATTTGAATAGTCAACTTCAGGGATACCCTTAGAGAGATACACAAAAACACTATTCAAACTTTATTTAA
The DNA here is from genome assembly GCA_958502065.1 of Chrysolina americana. Lineage (NCBI taxonomy): Eukaryota > Metazoa > Arthropoda > Insecta > Coleoptera > Chrysomelidae > Chrysolina > Chrysolina americana. The sequence continues at coordinate 2,334,164 of OY293411.1, read as the reverse complement.
AAAATCCGCAGACATGCAGACATCTTCACACAACGGCACCATAAAACATAATGGAGAAAAAAGGATGGAACGGTAAACAAGACATTCTCGCACGTCAAATGTCAAATTCTGTAACGGAAATGAAGTAAAGGAACATTTCAGATGGCGGTAAATTCGAATTTAAACATTACTATAATACAATAAAATCTAGAAAGTATCGTTCAGATACTCTTGCAGACTATATTAGCACCTATCAATCAATACATATTTAACTTCATCACAAAAAAATGTCACTTTGATGAATAGTTTCGGAATTTTTTCCTGCATATGGCTTCGAAATATTTCGGATGTTCACTGAAATAGAACCACCGTATTAAAAGTTTTTTCATGTCTGCACAGAGTATTTCTTCGAACAGAATTTGCAACAGAAGTTTCACAGGTGAGGATTTTTCCAAAAGGTCAATTATATCCGAACTAGGTATTTCGCGATAAATTTGTAGTAGATCTGCTTTTTGCTTTACAAATCTTCTCGCGATCTAGCAAATAAGCAGCTTAAAAGACTATCAACAGACCTTGTACACAAAAGAGCTCAGTAACATGAGTTTCCCCATGTCACTACAAATAATCTTTGTCTCTGAAAGATTTCCGATAAAACTTGCAATGAAACTGTTTTTCCGCTTTGTGAATCCTCTCGTGTTCCGACAAGTGAGATTCGAGCTCGAAAGATATCGAACAAAGTTTGCATTTAAACGGCCCCTTTCTTCTATGGCCCTTTTCGTGTTGATAGAGCGACGATCTATTCAAGTAAGATTTCGAACACGTTCGGCAGTTGAACCTCTTTCCAGTATGGACATGCTGATGCGTGCGAAAATTCGATATATGCGCGAAGGGCTTAACGCCGTGAGTTTTCATATGTTCCGACTGTTTATTTTCACTTTTCGTCGTTGATGATTTTTTTATGGTCACTTCTTTTTCGACCTTCTCATTATTTGGTGCTGGCTGAGGCAACTGCTCTCCAAAATCTGAAACAAAAACAATGCCTAATCGTATCAGATACTTCGACCTTTCATTGGCACAAAAAATTAACAGTGTGCTGTTCCCACCTTCATTAGTATCGTCATAGTATTTATGACAATAAAAATTAATTATAATCAAGATTTCCCTATTCATCATATTCATATCACCATATATTTCGCATATTAGAGAGTTACATGGTTCAATATTGATGCCTCTGGACTAAATAGAGCATCCCGATAAAAGAACCTTATGGAAGTAAAACAAACATTCTCGTAATTGTTTTCTCATCGATACTAACAATTTTCCTCATAAAAAGCCCTTTTGGATTCTTTCACATAACAATTCAGTGTTTTGTGCGTCATATCATTGTGTTCCCGCTGGACGACCATAACACAGGCCAGCTATTACATCGCATGAACGCAGTAACCAGATCTACAGGGCAAAAGTAAACAACGCTCTCTTTTGTATCACTCATTTAATATTCTAATCCATATCAACATACAGTCCTAATCTCAGTTGAATATATTTTTGATTCGTGGTGAATCAAGAAATTCAACAAATATTATTTGGTCCTTCGAGCCGGATTTTCCATACTTCTAGATATTTAATAGTATTTATTCAAAATTGAAAGATAAAAATTTTCAAAAATTTGTTTCGGAATATTTTATGACAATTAAAAATAAAAGAAGCAATAAATTCTGTGATTCTGTGATTCATTATATGTAGAATTGTTCAGGGCTTCCATTGTCTAAAGAAAACAAAGAAAATAAATCCTCTGTATGTATTTGTGATTCACGTGTGTACATTTTTGGAATAAGCAGGAAATTTTACGTATATAGTGCGAATAAAACGTACCTACTTTGTCGACTTTGTCGATTTTACTCGTTCATTTAGTGGATTACAGTTACGTGCATTTTTTTTTTCAATTCTACTTGTTCCCGAAGTATGGCAGTATTTATGGGATATTTATAGGGTCGCATCGTGGCCAGACAAAGTGTGTATGGCGTGAAAAATGTCGGTTGTACATTAGATCACTTCCTCTTTGGTATGGGATTTCTTATGCCGGCACAAGGAAGATTTATTCAAGAACGGTTTCAAGCACAAATTACAAGAAAACGTCTTATCGGGCTTGTGAGTATTCTCGTGATCTATCAAGTAAGAATTCAGTTTGAAAGCCTTCGAGCAAATGTTGCACTTGAACGGTTTGTCGCTAGTATGGGTTTTTTCGTGTTTGCACAAATAGGATTTCCTCTTGAAAGATTTCTGACAAGTCTGACAGGTGAATAGTCTTTCCCCCGTGTGAATCGTCTGGTGTTCAATCAAGCGGTAATTTCTCGCGAAAGATTTGGGACAGAATTTGCAAAAGAACTGTTTTTCCGGCTTGTGCCATCTCTCATGATTCGACAAATAGGAAGGTAGTTTGAACGATTTTGAACAAAATTTGCACCGAAAGGGTTCCATCCCTTCGTGGAGTATTTTGTGTTCTAGCAAATGGGCGTTCCTCACGAAGGATTTTGAGCAAATTTCGCACTGGAACGGTCTCTCGCCTGTATGAACCCTCTCATGACACGTCAAACTCGACTTATTCGCGAAATATTTCAAACATGTGTTACATTGAAACCCCTCAGTGTCATCAAGAGGGCTATTTTTGATATTTTTCCTTGCCAAATCCCGAGTTTCTTCACACACTGCCATGAAGTGACCTTCAGTCGTGGTTTCCTCCAATTCGGTTTCATCATTTTGTGTCGTGTGTGGTATTCCAAAATCTGAAACAAAAATTATGTCAAAACGCGGATAAGAAATAATACAGATCAGGAAATTTGGTAAAAACCATGGAATTTTTCTGATATTGTAACGAGCCTGTAGCCGGACCTCTCCCACTGAGTCCATGCAATGATTGTATTGGTTCACCGCTGTGTAATTGCAGAATCCCATTCATTTGAAATTCTCCTATGCATTGAGTGCAACAAAAAGCTGAAATAGATATTCAATGTGAATAGAAGACTTATTTATTGCATTTACGTGACAACCACGAGGGACATTTATATAAAAACCAGACATTCGAAGAAGAAATGCATTCTAGTTTGTCCTGTGCCACGGCCATCTACCCATAAGTTACCAGTTTAGTAGTGCAATATCGAGATGTAGTGTAATTGTTCGCAAATATGGTCTCGCCTCGGACTTCAATCCGGAAAGTGTCAACACACAACACGATGTAATACAGCTTTTTTGAACTATAAAGAATACTAATATAGTAAGGTAAAAAATCCTCAAAATCATCGAAATCAATATATTTCTTTCAAATTTAAATAACCTCTTAACAACGTTTACAACACCGAAGCCAATTCCCTTTTATGCACCTACCGATTCCATCCTTTGGTAAATTGTGATAGAATTTGCAAAAAATTATGTATTCTACATGTTTTATGAAGTATTCTCGTCCAAGAATGACGAGAAGAAAGTTTTGAAATACCTTTTTTGGATAGACTTTGAGATCGCTGACCAGCTTCTGCTTTTGTTCACTTTTCACTTCACTGAACTTCTTGAAGGTAGGATTTTTGCAACAGTTTGTTAACCCCGTTTGTAATCAAAATTCCTAATTTGATTTCTATGGACATCATGGCATTGAAAAGGGACGTTTCACATGTGAGAAATTATTAATAAACATGATCAAGAAGTATGGATTCACCTCCGTGGACGCCGTTTCTACGGACGTTTCGCTCACAACTGCGGTGAGCATCTTCAGCGTGGATTTTGTCTTTTCGAAGAGCGACGTAATACTGCTACGGCGGTTGAACCTCGCAATTAAGAGTCTCAGCCTGGATTACCTGACCGGATGGGATGTTGCCATTGTCTACCTTCAAGATTACGTTTCACCTGCTCGATTGTGGTGTGCCAAAGTGGTTGTATAACGGCGGTGTTATTTGATGATTTTATTAACGTGTTTTTTTATTTCCGGTACAACTGTTGGCTACAGAGCCGCTGTTTCGTTTTTAATGGCCAACTCTGTACAAGCGAACCTGAACAGCTGAATAGGATTGTTTTGTAGTAGACAATCCACTGTTGATCTTGACGTAAATTGAGTTGCATAGTAGTCAGTTTTTAAAATGGATTAGCTAAGTATAAGTGTAGAAATAAACTACTCTGGACAGTGTCAAGTGCATTTTTATTACATATGCTTTTGCAACGTTGAACGCTTTTCAAATAATAACATAATTAACCATAAATGAGTCTATTATTTATGTGAGTTTTTATGTGGGCTAGTAAATACTTTTTCCTGGAGAACAAGTCCGAACAGATATCGCACTGAAACGTCTTGGGAGCGTGGATTTTCTCGTGAATGTTCAAATACGACTTCAGGGCAAAAGTCTTTGAACACAATCGGCACTGAAACGGTCTCACACCCGCATGAAGCTGCTCATGTTCCATCAACTTGAAATTTCTCCTGAAAGCTTTCGGACAAATTTTGCATTGAAACGGTTTGTTCTCTGCGTGATTCTTTTCGTGATACGTCAAGTCCGATTTACTTAAAAAATATTTCGGGCACGATTCACACTGGAACCTGTCGTCCGCATGTTTCTTCTCGTGTTTGCGCAAGTAATCTTTCTGCGCGAAAGATTCCGGGCAGAAGCTGCACTGGTAGGGCTTCACTCCTTCGTGAAGCCTCTCGTGCTTCACCAAATCGCCGTTTCTTTTGAAAGCCCTCGAGCAGACTTTGCATTGAAATGGCCTTGCCTCTTTGTGGACTATTCGATGAACTGACAGTATACCCTTTGTCGAAAAGCATTTCGAACAGTGCTCGCAGGTGAATAACCTCTCTTTGTCGATATTTGCACGGCTTTCTTTGCTATCGCTCGTAGACGGTAATATTTTCTCTCGAGATGGTGTTTCGTCTGGAAAAAAATGTAATTATTAATAATATTTGCATTTGACCGACATTCAGGAAAAAATCAAACATACTGACATAGAAACCGTTGTTTTAACAACCAACTTCGTTGCTATAGCAACTGGGCAAGTTTTGCTGGAGATTCATACGAGTAGGAAGTGAATGACATAATACCATTGTACTAATATTATTCGTTCAATTTTTTTTAACAAAACAAAGAGAGCCTTATGTCGAGCCTTATCCAGATACTGCTAACAGTGTTGTCTACTTCATTCGTCAGAATAGCTGGTTTGTGTCAAGTGTAAGGGGGATAGCCGAGAATTTTTTCAATTCATAAAATAACAATAGACATAGACGGAAAATTTTCCAAGAAACTACATCAATTTATCAAACCACTGTAATAAAAATGCACTCAACTATAATCTATTGATTTATTTTTATTAAAATATAACTTTTTTAATATATTTCAACTAACTATAGTAAATTATGTCACTACCACGAAGCCAACTCTGTATTGTCTATCTGCAAACTAGTTGAAACAAACGTCACGCTCTACCAACTGAGCCAATTAAATTTGTATACAACCGTAAACTGCCCTCTCTGGTCAAGTGTCCTGCATTTATACTAGCACTTGGCTTCTGTTAGAAAAAAAGTCCCGAGAGAGGTGGTCAGGTAAGACTCCAGGTTGGCTACAATACATACCTTTTTCATTTGAAAATGACAGTTTTTGTATCTATAAAAATGCCCAAAGTGATTGAGTACGAGGTTGTATCGGAATTGGCAGAATTGCCTTAGACAAAATTCCGTATTCGAAAAAAACAACCAACTTACCTAAAAAATGTATGTTGTCAATATCATCATCTTTCATAGCAGATCACTCGGCGTAAGAAGTTCATTAGCACATACACGAGATCCCACAATTACTTTTGAAACGATAAAACAACAGATGGAAATTTTATTTTAGACTTATTTTTTTTCATTTTGAGGCGTAACTACCATTGCCATTATTATTCTGATCACGTCCCAACATTTTGTTGGTTAAATTCAAGCTTGATTTTCTTTTTTTTCTTTTGTGTCTGAGGCTTTATGAGTTACTAAACTCGAATCAATTTCAAGAAATTAGGATGCAAACCAAGACAGAAAACACTACTATTTGAATTCAATTAGTGGGGTATTTACTAATATCTCTCAGAAAAACAATTACTTTTCGAAAGTGTCCCACCAAATACTGAATTATTTCCGATCGACATATGATCACTACGCAAATGAAATGTAAGATTTGAAGTTTTCAGAATAGTCCTGCATTGTGTTTTCCATATACTTCTAACCTGCCATCTTTCGTAAGTCACTCTTCCAAATCAAGTACATCGCCATATTATTACTACCGATATGAAAACGTGCGGACATTTGCAAGATGAACTCACATAGCTTAAGAGATTGTATTGAAATTGATATCGCCTTCGACAAATACGCAAAATCTTCAACTTACCTGAAAAACCAATGTTGTCCGAATCATCCACGCACTATAAAAACATAATTAGTTGGAGAAAAAATATTGTGGACTCAAAAATGGCAATACCCGAAAGCAGATTGGATTGTGTGAGGGCAGAGTATTATTAATTACTATTTGCCGTACCTGAAATATAACAAGGGTCGAATCATCTACTTGTAGTCAGAACTATGAAGTTCGTACAAGACATCACCCAAAGCATTCAGTACTATCATAAATCAACTCAATGGACTTTCATATTCAAATAGATAGATCGATAGGTAAACATGGGCAAAAAAGATTATACCATACCCGAAATATTATGGTCGAATATTCTGCGTCCAGTAAAATCATTTAATGCTGTACTGTGGGCTTCAAACTGTCATTTCCTTCAATATTTTGTCATAAAGATTTTGCACAGGTCTTACACTAATACCTGTATTAATACATCACCTAGGATACCAGCAAAACGTTATCTTCATAAACCTTTTTGTTGATGTTTGTAGTTTGAATTCACATCCAATAATAATAGTTCGAGTCTTATTTCCATTTCCATTTAATCGTTGTTTGAGTAACCACACAACTAACGTTTTCCATGCCATAGCACTGAATAATTCATTTTTCATCAAATGTTAGGCGCAAAACACTTCGCATCACCTGGACCAGACCAACAAGAGAATCCTGAGGAATCCCACAAGATCTTCCACTTCAAATCACTCGAAATTACATTATACAAAACTGGTGTTCGTGTGCAAATACTCATTACGCGTAGTACGTTTTTTGAGCTCCTGAGGATGCCAACTTTGTTGGCGAAACGCGCGTCAAGCGGCAGTGACGTTGTTGTGGTGATACATGATTGTGCAAAAGCAGTCCTACCATCATCCGTAAGTCACTATATATTGTATCAACGAGAACTTACAAATTGAGTATTACCTATGATGTACCAACGACTGGCCGAGTGACAAGTGACACATAAGTACACCGACATATCTTTTCTTACTTATTTCCCGACTGCACCTCGTAGTTAATTTCACACTGACCCTCGTATAGGTGTGCTCGTAACCCTTCAGTGTAACTACTGATATAAAAACGTACGAAAAAAATATTGGTTCTCCACATATTCCTAACAAACGCTCGTCGTGAAAGATCCTGTATATATAATATTGATATACAGGAGCTTTCATAAAAAATTAACTTTCAAACATTTTTATGGATAAAGGAAATAATAGTACTTTCACTACGGTATGATATGGAATTGTAATCTAGGAAAAAAATCGAAAAAATGCCCCCGGAAAAAAAAAGGAACAAAAAACCCCGTTCATCGTCGACGACCAAAAATGACGATTTTTTATATTTTTAGGACTCGATTGTTCCTAAACGAACTAACCTGGTGACAGATTCGCCTTTTTGCAAGGCTGGAAAATCTGTTGTTCCACCCCTCTGTATTGTAAAATGAATCAAATACGGTCTAGTTTCTTTACCATGACACAGTTGAAATTTCATTACTTTTTGTGTACTGACCATTGTTATCGCATATAGGGGTGATTTTTCCGTTTTTTTTCCCGTTTTTTTCCGGGGGTATTTTTTCCCGTTTTTTTTTCGCGGGTATTCTTTTCGTTTTTTTTTTTCGAAGTTTTTTTTCCGTTTACCAGGGAATTGATGTAATCGTGTACATAAAATACTTCGTATTTGTCCAATCAACCATCAAAATATCAACTTTTCATGAATTGAGAATACTAATTTACTCAAGTTCAGTCAGTGCTATGTTTTGGACCATATTTAACTCAAATTAATTCATACCGAAAACCGATAGACACAGGTATAGTGCATTATTAACAAAAAAGTAATATAATAAAAGGGCGACACTTGAAATTGGTTAATATACGGGGTGTTTCACTTACAGAAACAGAGTTGCTAGGACTTTTTGATAGAACTGGCAACGTCTCAATGCCGAAAATATTTTAAATCGATAGAACAGGTAAGGAAATGCAAGATTATAAGTTTTCAGATACTTCTAACCTACCATCATCCGCAAGTCACTATATATTGTATCAACGAGAACTTCCAAATCAAGTATCACTTATGACGTACCAAAGACTGGCCGAGTGACAAGTGACAAATAAGTACATCGTCATATTTTTTCCTATACTTATTTTCCGACTGCACCTCGTAGTTAATTTCACACTGACCCTCGTATAGGTGTGCTCGTTACCCTTCAGTGTAACTACTGATATGAAAATTAACTACTAACGGCGTTAATATACGTCAAAGAAAGTATTTTGATCGATTACAGACGATTCTCTAAACTAAACTAGGTTCACCTGCGGTAGGCCCAAGAAGAAGGGATGACTGCAAGTCCTCACCTTGTGACAATTTCTCCTCCTTGTTCCACTCGTTCTCGTCAACTTCCAACGCTATGCAGTCAATTTTGCCACTTTTGTGTTCAATCAAATCTTTCTCGTCAACAAAAACTTTTTTACACACTTCGCACGGATACAACAGTTCACTTTCACCTAGTTCAATTTTTTCAATTTTCACATGTTCGAAATGGACGCCAGCTTCGTCACTTTCAGTCAACGGTATGTCGTATTCACTGTGAGCATCTGCGGAACTGGGAAGTTCCTTTTTCATAACGAGTTCCTCGATCACGTCGTGTTGAACATCATTCATGCCAGACTGCGAATCTCCAAAGAATTCTGAAAAATATAAAAAAATGTTTCTTCGTGTTTGGAGGAATTGTCTCGATTTATACAATTCATAGTCATAGGCAGTATACAAAAATGAAAGTATGCATCAAAATTTGTATTTTAGAACAGTTTTCTACTAATCAATCAGTCCAAAGTGCTCAAATGTCGAGAAGATAGTTCTTTATGGGGCGCCGTTAGTGTCAAAAGTAGTTGTTCTCATATATTTTATTTTTACTCAAATATATTTGTTGATGACCATATATTTATTAGTTGACGCCAATACATATTGAAACCTAACAAATATTTCCATTTTAGCGTTCATTCATTCATAAATATATCGTCAAAGCATATTAGCAGTGAAGAGCAATATATTTATTACTTGTTACCAATCCATATATAAAAATGAGCTTTTGAGTACCACCACTAGATAGCGCCATGTAACCGATTCATGCCATTTCTTCGCAACGCGTCCGCCATGTTGAAAATAATCGAAAGAGATTATTCGAGTTTTCATCATTGCATATCTTCAAAAAGTATGAATGCAATGCATATCAACATAACAGGTTTGCAAAACAAATTATATTCCAAAACATGATGTGAGCGCCACCTAGTGGTGGTAATCGAAAGCTCATTTTTATATATGGATTGGTAACAAGTAATAAATATATTGCTCTTCACTGCTAATATGCATTGACGATATATTTATAAATGAATGAACGCTAAAATAAAAATATTTGTTCAGTTTCCAAAGTGTGTCCCGCTTTTCATGAATACACCCTAATATCTCAGTTATTAATAATGCGATTTTCTTGAAATTTTGGTGGTGATTATATGTTAGGTAAATGAAGTATTTTGGCATAGTGAACATTTTCATCGACCATAAGCGTGCGGTGTGGGGGGCTAAAAAAAAGCTGTTTTTTGGGAAAAGGATATTAGGGCTCATTTTAGATAACTTTTTTTATCAGAATTAGAATCAGCATCCCCAAAAACCCCCCAATCCATATTTTCGAAATCTCAAGAGCTGATTTGAGGAGAAAAAAAAATAAATTCACCTTTTTCGTCAATGCACCCGAATATCTGTTATTAGCGATTTTCTTGAGATTTTGGTGGTGATTTTATGTTAGAAAAATGAAGCATTTGGCATAGTGATCATATTCATTCACCATTGGCGTGCGAAGTTGGGAAGAGAAAAAAGGCATTTTTTGAGAAATGAATATTAATGCTTATTTAAGACAACTTTTCTTATCAGATTCGGAATCAGCATCCCCAAAATCCCTTTAATTCATATTTTCAACATCTCAAGAGCTGATTTGAACAAAAAAAAGTTTAAGTCTTTTTTTTAATAAGTTCTTTATTTGTAACAGTGGTAACAAAATTACGAATTACTTTATTTTAGATTCTTGTGTTTTCAACATAACTACCTTCTGAAACAATACATTTTTCAACAATTCTTCTCAAACGTACATTCACTTTTCTTAAAGTTTGGGGAGTTATTTCCTGACACGCTTGCCTAATTGCAAAGCAAAGTTCCTCTCTATTACGCGGCCGAGTAGCATACACTTTATTCTTCAAATGCCCCCACAGAAAAAAGTCACAAGGGGTAATATCTGGCGATCTAGGGGGCCATGGTTCCAAAGGAGAATTTCTACCTATCCACTTCATAGGGAAAATTGCATTTAAAAAGTTCCGAACTATCCCAGAATTGTGTGCGGTGGCCCCATCTAATGGAAAGATTAAGTTTTGTATTTGTGCTAATGGCAATTCCATGAGAAAATCATAGAGACCATTTTGTAAAAAATTTATAAAATTTTGTCCGGTCAGGTTATCCAGGAAATAAGGGCCAACAATCCGTTCGTTGAATATGCCACACCACACGTTAACTTTTTCACTGTATTGGTTTTTACAATGAATTACCCAATTCGGATTTTCAGCTGCCCAAAACCTACAATTTTGACTAGACACCACACCGCTTGTTGTAAACGTTGCCTCGTCAGTAAACATCATGTTCTTCAGAAAAAGTTTGTCGTTAAGATAGTTACCCTGCAACCATAAGCAAAATTCAAACCGTCGTTCAAAATCACCATTTAACAGAGTATGTAGAAATTTTGGTTTAAATGCCCTAATCCTGTTGCGTTTCAAACATCTCCATACTTTGTTTTTCGTTAAATTCATTGTCCTCGCAACTGCCCTTACAGTACCATTTGGGTTGTTTCGAAATTCTGCTAAGATACGTTCGTCGTCTGGATAGTGTCTTTGATTTAAATTGTACCTCCCTGGTCTTATTTTGAAAACCGCTCCAGTCCTTGCGAACAATCTGTTGATTTTGGCAACGGTATCGTGAGAAATTGGTTCTCGATCATGATGCCTTCCATTGAATATTCCAGCAACTTGACGCGTAGATCTTTCATTATTACCAAATAAGCGGATAATCTCTACTTTTTCTCCAATTGTAAGAACTACTCTTCGGTTGTGTGCCATCTTATTAACAGTTAAGTAACACTGCTTGAATTATTGACATTTCGTACTGATTACCGATGTCAAACAAAAACTTTTGTTTCAAAGCACTCTTTCATTAATTTGCATGAAAACTCAAATCGGCAAGCCAACGGTAACAAAGTGTGCGTATCTTCGGAAATACCTAAATTGTAGTATAAGGGCAGTTGCAAACGATACAGAATATATGGAAACGAAGGTGTTTGAAATTCAATATAGGATTAGGGCATTTGAAATAAAAAGTTAGAAATAAACAATCTATTGAAAAAAAGTGAATTTAATTTTGTTTTCTAATCAAATCAGCTCTCGAGATTTCGAAAATATGAATTGAGGGGTTTTTGCGGTCGCTGATTCCAAATCTGATTAAAAAAAAATGAGCCCCTTATATCCTTGGAGAAGAAGTGGAGATTATCCGATTATTTAGTAATAATAAAAGATCTACGCGTCAGGTTGCTGGAATATTCAATGGAAGGCATCATGATCGAGAACCAATTTCTCACGCCAAAATCAACAGATTGTTCGCAAAGACTAGAGCGGTTTTCAAGACAAGACCAGGGAGGTACAATTTAAATCGAAGACACTATCCGGACGACGAACATTTCGAATTTCGAAACAACCCAATTGGTACTGTAAGGGCAGTTGCGAGGACAATGAATTCAACGAAAAACAAAGTATAGAGATGTTTGAAACGCAACAGGATTAGGGCATTTAAACCAAAATTTCCACATACCGTGTTAAATGGTTATTTTGAAAGACGGTTTGAATTTTGCTTACAAGGACTTATTGAAAAATGAGTTGAATAATTTTTTATTCAAATCAGCTCTTGAGATGTTGAAAATATGAATTAAAGGGTTTTTGGGGATGCTGATTCCAAGACGAAAAAAGTGAATTTATTTATTTTTTCTCCTCAAATCAGCTCTTGAGATTTCGAAAATATGGATTGGGGGGTTTTTGGGGATGCTGATTCTAATTCTGATAAAAAAAGTTATCTCAAATGAGCCCTAATATCCTTTTTCCAAAAAACAGCTTTTTTTTACCCCCCCACACCGCACGCCTATGGTCGATGAAAATGTTCACTATGCCAAAATACTTCATTTACCTAACATATAGTAACCACCAAAATTTCAAGAAAATCGCATTATTAATAACTGAGATATTAGGGTGTATTCATGAAAAGCGGGACACACTGTATATATTGGTGTCAACTAATAAATATATGGTCATCAACAAATATATTTGAGTAAAAATAAAATATATGAGAACAACTACTTTTGACGCGTTAATGTTCATGTTCGAGATTGTTAATCGCCATTTTAATTCACGAGTTACTATCACCTCAGGACTCAAACCAGCATTTTACCAGCCGGCTGCGTGACTATCTAGCTATCAATGCTACTGACAACTCAACTGTTATATGTTTGATGGAAAGAGTTTCCGTTATCGATACTATGATTCTTGGAACTGATTTTTGGATGTCGATGGATATCGTTCCAAATTTGAAGGAAAATGTACGGCATTTTGAAAATGGAAATTTTGCAGAAGTTTCTGGCATCCTAGATGAACATAGTCCAGATGCTGAACAACGAGCAAGGCTGGAAGAATTGTTGGAAAAGAAATTTACAGAAATGGGTAAAGGATAAGAATATACTTCCGTCTATGCTCATGAAATAATATTGGAAGAAGGAACAAAACCTATCAAACAAAGGTAGTACCCAGTTTCCCCATTCAAGCAGCAGAAAATAGATGAAGAGATAAAGAAAATGTTGGATTTGGGAGTCATCGAACCGTCCAAAAGTGCTTGGTCGTCACCTATTCTGTAGGTTGTTAGATTAGCTCGATGGGCCCTGCGACTCCAACCCTGCGATTACACCATCATACATCGGATTTTTTTTTACAGAACTTCGTCACTACCCATCTTTTGATTACAAAATAAACGTAGAATTTTAAGAAATTACAACAATGAACTAAATAATGACAGATAGTACTAACACAGCTACTTGATTTCAAAATTAATGTTTTAGCGGGTAAACATAAATATGTTTGGTGGCATACGCCACAGGTCACTATATAATAGTTATTTATGTATCAAGGGCGTAAAGTAGGCGTTTATGGCCTGCGGCGTGGATAATGGCCCGAAGGCGTTAGCCGAGGGCCATTATCATCTGAAAATGAATCAGTAGTAACATAAAATCCTTGGAAACAAAATGCGTCAGACTGAAAACGGTCAAAATCGAAATCTAGCAGAAATTATGGAGGGGATGAGCGAATTGTTATAAAATTTGTTCTATCATCTCCTAGATGGCACGCACGAACTATTTATTCAGAGGCAGTTATGAGATCTTTCAATTGTTACGTGTCACGTTCCTTTCAGGATTCAATAGCATATTTTTTTGCTGGGTGGTGAATTGTGAGAATAGGTATTGGAAGAGAAATATGCAAGCACAGCTGATGTGACGGGATGGGAATTAATTCCGATATTAGAATTCAGTAATATTGACCGCACGCTGCTCCATCTCTGAGAGACTAGAGCCATCCGCTATCCGAAATTTTAGGTCTTGTACTCTATGGATTCGACGATTTTATTTCTTATAATATTCTGTTCCGATATTTTTCCACTTCTACAAACTATTGATTTTCTGATTTGCTAGTTTGGTCGAATATCTGTCTTCCCATTTTCTGTCATTCTCCTTTGACGGTATTACAGTTTTATATTCAGTTCTTCGAATTACAGTTCTTCGAAAGATCGATACGATCATTTATGATTCTCGAAATTTTAGATTTTGATGAATATCCGTTACTGCAATATATTGATTTTCCAAATTTCTCGTTCGATTATTTTCGGTTTCTTTAAAATTAATTCTGGACCATTTCGCTTCTCTAGAATATCTTTACTGGATTTTATTGGTTCGAAACTTTTAATTCATAGTCAATTTCAGTTTGAGATTTTACTTTTCTCATGGATTATATGTAATCACGGTTCGGTTATCCCGAATATTCCATACCAAAAATCGTCTACGATTTTCCAGGAAGTAATTACCGACGAACCGCTAGCGAATCGACCCAGCGGCGCAGCTAGGGGGATTTTATCAATCTCGTAACAATATGTATTGGAGCAACGTACGTTGGGTTGCATATAAGTAAATCGTTGATTAACAGAAAATCATTAATTAACAGTGGTCATTAATCAACGACTTTGAGTGCGTTAAAATACATCGTAAATAAACGGCCGACGGAAATATGATATTATCCGCTGTAAGAGCAGCAAGATAGACAATGCTACGATTCGATAAAGTCGTGCTCAGTAGCACGGCAGCGTATAGGCATTCATTTTATCACGTTTGTATTCGTGTATGCTGGTGAGTATTTTTTTATGAATTTGCTGGGTAGAAGAACATCTGTAAATCATCTTCAAAGCACTTTAATCAATAGTTAGTTACAAATAAAACTGTGTATGAATCTATTCATCAACATGGTTAAATTTTATTTTGTACCATTCATTCATTTGTTGGATATATTTAACTTAAAAAAATGTTTTTTCGAAAAATGAAAAATTTCGAAAATGTTCTTTCTCAGGGTATGATAAATATTATCCGTTGATATATCCGTTTTAAATTCACAGATTTTACTAATTTCGTCATTCTGAATCGATTGGCGCTCCATCTCAAACCGTTCTCAATTTGAAAAGTTCATCTGATTGAGAGCTGTTATTTCTTGCCAAAAATTTTTTCGATTTTTTTTAATGTTCCTAAAATTCAATCTTTTTTGTATATGCTCAAAGAATTTGAAATCAATTCAGAGTCGAATAGAGATTTGCTAGGCTTTTTACGGAAAATGATCATTTTTATTTTACATTTTTCGAAAAATCGCTCACCAACCACTTATTTCGCCGAGCTGATTTCGAATTTTGTATCAAAACTTGAATTCCAACAAAGATTAACGAAATGGCTATAATTTTTGCGAATTCGACAAAATCATTCTTAGTTCTCGCTCAACCCTTCATCTGATTTCATTTATCATCACGTCGAGATACGTAAGAGATCGATAAGCAATTTTTTGAAAAATGTAAAATAAAAATTTCGAAATTACAGAGGTTTCTTAAAAATCCTACAAAATCTCTATTCGACCATGAATCGATTTCAAATTCGAGGAGTATTTACAAAAAAGATTGAATTATACAAATATGAGAAGGAAAAAAAAAAATGGAAATTTTTTGGCAGAACAGCTCTCAACTTCAGATGAACTTTTCAAATCGAGAACGGTTTGAGATAGAGCAATTCTGCGAACTCCAATCGATTCATAATGGTGAAATTGGTATAGCCTATGAATTTCATGATGATCGGCGGCAAAAAATTATTACTTGAAAAAAATCCAAGGGGTATACCCCTAAAAATCATGAAAAGTACAAAATCATCAGATTCGCCTGAAATTACCACCATATACTCAAAATTTCATGCTGATTCCGAATATGTATGATTTGTATATGCTCAGATACAAAGTGGACCATAAAATAGCGATAAAACGTCAAAAATTCCCTCGCACCATTTTTTAGGGCCATAGGGAGGCAGGATTTGTCAGTTCTTATTTATTTTTGCTAATAACACAGTTAACACTGTGCCAACCAAAAACATTTTAATACCGAGATAGCCGTGGGAATCCATAGAAGGCACTTAAAGAGTCAAATCAATTTAGAGTCTTCTTGGTTCTTGGTTAACACTTAACTAACCAAAAAGTCCTTCTTGCTGCTTTTGCTCTGGTGCATATTCAATGTTTCCATTTTATCAGACACACCATAGGAATATCAGAGATTCATGAACTCACCTGTGGCTAGCTCTTCGGTCGGTTCACTTTCTATCATCTCAGGTTTAATGTCTCTGGAAAAACCTTCCTCACTTTTGAGTTCCATATCACAAAGAGCACTGTTCGTTGAAAAATCCTCTGAATTTTCGAGAGAATCTTCTTTTTTTACCGCAACTTTGACATTAACCAGGTCTGTATTACACTGATTGAAAAGTTTATATTGACAATCCTCCATTTTTTGTTCTTGAAATCTGCAACAATTGGAAAAACACATACATGAGCAAATTATTAATCTCACAGTCTTGCACCCCCATAACTAAAATAGGTTTTTGTTGTCCAAGATATGGTCGAGCAATCAACTTCAGCCTCAGTATCAAAATGTGCACTTCAACTGCAGTCCCTTGTCATGAAAAAATAGAATAATGGCTATAGGGTCTCTGACGTCTGTTTCCTATTTATTTATTACTTTAAAAAGTTCCAGAATATCGATTGCTGTATGAAGTCCTATCCTAGAAAAGATAAGAACCTACCTCCTTCATCAACAGCTGCGATGGTGTATATCTACATTGAGAAGATTTTCAACCATCACATCATATTACAACCATCAGTCCGAATGATAGTAATGATTCAGTTAATTAACTAAAAACTATTAATATTACGTAAACAATGAAATTCAGAAATTGTTTATAAACATCAACAAAATTCGTGTCCTGTCATCTGTCATGTGATAGACAGTGACATTAGACATATTTGACCTTGGGTTCACAGAACACCGAAACTAGTATAAAGACACAGAGTAAGGAAATATACTACTCTGTGGTATAGAGTGTGTTCTGTGTCCAGAGGTTGGTAGAAGAAGTGTTCTATGTGAGATGCATTCTATGATCGTTGTATTTTTATTTTATTGTATTTTGTTCTTTTTGACCAAAATGTCAATCTAAAAAATTCGATATCTTGGATACTTGATAATTCATGTTGCGAGAAATATCAACTTCTCCAGTTCATAGTTGTTGATTGTTGTAGAAATTATAATCTTGCTACCGAACACTGATTATTTATGTTAGATGTTTGCAAGGCACTCATAAAGCTATCAAATGCTCATAAGCCAAGGAAAATATTTTGCATTGAAAATAATTATTCAAAATTGAATGATAATACTATTGGTTTCTCTCTCTCATAGCTACAAAATGAACAGGTCTCATCCAAGAAATTCGAATAAAAGCATTTGCTCCAGATTAATGCGTGCGATCCATATAAATCTAATATTAATATCCGTATTGCCATGCAATTTCTTGAAGAGTCTGAAAAAAAAAAATAGCTTTGGTTTAAATAATTTCAAAAGTGGTTTAATAATTAAGCTGAACATATTTTAAAGCTTTGCAGTTGTTAGGTCAGTTCATCTTGAATTTTATGACATACCTTTTTTGGGTTGAAACTTCATAATTTTTTCGTAAAAAAAGAACTGCATTTGGCTTCAATAACATTCGACTACGCTTAATATATAATCGGTTAGAGGAAAATGTTTGCTGCAAATTACATTCTTTTCACTCAGATGCAGCGTTGCCATTGCTAGCCCATTCGGGCTAGAACTAGCACATTTCGAGTTGATTTAACCCTCCACCCATCATTGAGAAATCTAGCCCGATTTTTTATAATGTCGAAAAATATTTTTTTCATAAAATTTTTAAATTTACGCTGTTGAATGTGAACTTTGTCAATTCAAATATATCCGTGATCCGTGCCAAGGAACCACAGAACTAATAATTATGTAGAGAGTTCTGTGGTAGGTAGGTGAAAATGTCAGTTGTCAATGTTGTCCTTACTATACATGAAAATAACACTCATATGTTTCATTATGGGTTAGTGGACAATACTCGGGGCCGAATTCATTTTAAGGTCAAACAAATTTCGCACATCCGTCATTTGGAATTATCGATTGCACATGCGCTGTGCTACCATTTTGGAATCTAACCCGACTTTGTTGAACCTAGCCCACTTCTGCATCGTTGTTTAACCCGATAAAAAAATTTGGTGTGGCAACACTGCTCAGATGCTCCACGCTAGGTCAGTAGGATCTCTTCCCATCCAAATATCATGTCTTGCTCTTGTCAAACTTAAAATCATTTATATAAGTAAACCGTGAAACAATTACACTTGAGTATATTCAGTTTTATCAATGATGGGTGTTATTTCTGCTCTATGTTCAATTATTATATTTTTTGCCATCAACGATTCATATTCAATTCCCTTACTAAAAATAATGGATTCCAGGTATAATTCCTTTGTCTTCACACCATAGAACTAGGCACGACGACATTGTCAACATTAAAAACCAATCTATTTCACAACCAAAAACCCCGTAAAATAATAATTCCTACTATTGAAATATACTACTATACTGCTGAATAATGAAAGTAAACAGTCAGAAATAAACCACATGAAAATCAACACGTTAACCAAATCGGCTTCAGGAAGCTCCCAACCTCAGAGCTCAGAGGCAATGAAAACTGTTGCACGATTCAAAGAATTCAACAGGACTTGAATTACACTTTACAGTATTCTTCGACAAAATAAAGAAAAAAGCTTCTGAAATATGTCAACGCTGCAGAGCTAGGAGACTGATTATGAGCATGCGCATAAGTGAAAACATCTGGAATTTTACTAGACTTTTCAGAGAAAGATGCTAGAGTACTGGCGCGTGCCTGAGAGGGGGTAATGGGGTAATTACCCCCCGCCCATGACGACTGCCTTAAGTCTAGTTCATACCCTCGCGAATTTCGCAATTTTTCTGCGAATAAAATGGTCTGGCATGACTGGAAGCCATTTTATTCGCAGAAAAATTGCGAAATTCGCGAGGGTATGAACTAGACTTAACAGTGTGATTGAAATTTAACTTTTTATATGTAGAAAAAACCCCTCTAGTGGCCAGAGGCACCTGGGACGCAATCTTTGCCATCGGTAATTAAGGCCCTTACGATTCCCTTGATACATAACTCTTCAACCATTTATAAATCCATACACGTGCACGTGCTTGCAAAAAAAATCGTGCCAAAAAATATACCTGCTCGCATTTTTTCATCTATTTGGCAAATGATTCATGTATGATGTAATTTCGATGCCAATCTATTGATGGGAATATACGTTGAAAAAACTGAACTTGATAATTTAAAAATAGTTCTCGGAACTAATTGAAAAAGCAATTTTCAAACCTAACAGTAACAGTTTATAAGTATAGGAGTATAGGAGAAATCGCCAATTTTTAATATTTGATATCAGGATGGATTTAACATTTTTAGAAAGCGTATTACAGTTTTACCATGCGGAAAACTGGAGGGACTTGTTGAAACTGAACGAAAAATCAGATCTCGCTTGTGCTCTGAAGTTGTTGTGGGTTTGGCCGAGTGAAAAGAACTTGATGTTTCTCAAAAAGGCAGCCCTGAATTTGGGATGTACGGGAATTACTTCCATAGGATGCGGTTGTGGTCTTTTAGAATGGATTATCAACAGATCTACAGGTGAAAGATTCAAGTTATATTTTATTATTTAATTTATAAGCGATTTTCTTTTAACTTCGAATCACAGTATCCTTTAGTTTCAAGAAGTTGAGCAGCCATCAAAGTAAATATGTACTGTACAGAGTGGCCATTGAAAACGAAACAGCGGCTCTGTAGGTTGGCAGATTTCCAAACTTCAAGTTCCTATACAGGGTGTTCCAAAATAAGTCGGCACTATTGCCAACTCCGTTATTGTTGATGCTAGGAATTCGGTTACATGGGCAAACTAGTAGCATTTTTAATGGCCCTCTCGATGCCAAAATCAAAAAAAATACAGTCGCGTTTCCAGAATATTTTATAAAATGATATTTATTTTAATGGAACACCCTATATTTTTTCATGCATTTCGATTCGTAATAACATTCTCAACAACAATAGCTCATGTCACCTTTTCTTCCCAAAGTGGAAAATGAGCGGCTTATGCGGAAATATTTATTTCTTTCACTAATACAAAAAAATTCTTTGTTTTGGCCAATTGTCCAAACACCCAATTTTGGTACTTATACGAATGACAATATTTTGTTACTAATAGCAGTAAAAAGAAAAAATTGCGATGGGATGTGAACTCGTGAAACCCGTGATCATCATGTCGCACCACTCAATTGACACCACTGAGCTATTTGGTATTAATGTACAAGACGATCATTTCCATCTTGAAGCCATTCCGCTAGCCGTATTTATTTTGTGAATCAAAATATGTCTGCTGTAATGACAACTTTGAAGCCGTTGTTGTACAGAACAGAAAATACTGGAGGGTCATATGAATGTGGTTGAAAAAAGTGTTTGATTCGATAAAACATAATTATTATGAGCAATCAAGTTGCCTTGAAACTTTGTTGAAATACTATTTGTCAAATATTCTCAAGTATATCATGACACAAGGTCATAAATTATTGTAACTGTCAACTACTGTTCGAATATTTTTCGAAATGCCGTTTTCCCATCAAGAAAAATGTGATATATGTTAGAATCCTACTTGGTTTTGCCAGAAAAATTGCGTAAGAGCACTCCAACACTACAGCAATTCGTTCCCCGATCGTGAATTACCTAATCGGCGTTTTTCTTTTTGCTGTGCTTCATCGTCGATTCAGGAACAATGAAAAAGTTTTTGAGAAGAGGAGAAAAACGTTTTGTAATATCTGAAGATACAGAAATTGACGTTCTATCCTACTTTGAGGTATATCCAAATAATTCTATGAGAGACTTCTAAAAAAAAAAGACGTTTATGTGTAGTCAGTTTTAAATTATTATTATTTACAGTAAAGACTTATAATATAGAAAATATATTAACAGTAGAATAGTATTATAGGTATTCTTCACACATTTTTGTTTTTGTTATAAAGGATTTGTTTGATCTGTGTTTTGAAAGGATTTATAGGTTGGTTGAATACATCGACTTTGTCACTAAGCTTGTTGAATTTGTTGCACATTGCATATACCGGTGATTTGGCAAAGACCTTTGTTCTAGGTATAGGAAGGTAGAAACAGTTTGTATTTCTGCTATATATACGAGGCACGAGGAAATTTAATATTGATAATAGCTCGGGACAGTCTATTTGATAGTTGATAAGTTTGTAAATAAATATACATGAGTGATATATTCTACGATCATTGAGTGATAAAAGGTTGAATCGGTCGAGTAAAAAATCATTGTCTATACCTTGTTCAGGATATAGGCCATCCAATTTGTAAGCCATATACTTCATAGAGCACGCTGCACAGATTCCAGTTGTTGTGATGGTGATTCGTAGTATGGAGACCAAATTAGGCAGCCGTATACGAGTCGTGTTCGTACATAAGTCGTGTATAAAGAGAAATAGCTGTTCCACTGTTTGGTATTCAACGAATTCTGAAGAAACATACGATTTCTCCTTACGAATTAGGACCAGTGCAAACTCTAGAACCTGGTAATTCTGAGAGACGATTGGGGTTTATAGAAATGTTATATGGACCGATGGGGCTAATTTTTCAAATCGTGGGATGTATAATAGAAAGAATTTTCATTATTGGAGTAGACATAATCCATTTCTAGTCCATCCCCACAATCCGCAAAGACGATTTAGTATTAATGTTCGGTGTGGTCTATTTAGTCCATTTTTCTACCATGGTTCTTTGAACGGACCCCGTTACATTAATTTATTAACAAGAGTGTTGGAAGAGTTTTTCGATGATATTGATATGGAGGCTCGTCAGATGATCTATTTTCAGCAGGATGGAGCACCAGCACATAATGCCAGTGGCGTAAAAAGAATGCTGCGAGGCTGTTTTGGAAACAGATGGATTGCTACAAATGGTCCTGTTAAGTGGCCCGCTCGTTCACCAGACATGACACCTCTAGATTTTTATTTTTGGGGATTTCTGAAAAATGAGGTGTTCAAAATGAAACATAATAATATAGATGAACTGAAATATGATATTGAAACTATAATTAATAGATTTGATGGCCGAACTGTGTTGAAATGCCACACGTAGTGTCAATAGAAGGGCCCAAATATGTGTTCAACAAGAAGGCGGTGCTTTCGAACATTTAGTCGATATTTTATAGCGCTTTATCAAATCCGTTCGTTATAAATGTTTCCTATTGATAAAACTTATTTTCACCTTTACGAAAAAAATTCAAATGAGATTTGTTGTTGAGAATGTTATTAGGAATCGAAATGGGAGTTCCATTGAAAGAAATATCATTTTATGAAATATTCTGAAAACGCGACTGTCATTTTTTTTTGGTCTTCGGCATCGAGAAGGCCATTAAAAAAATGCTACAAGTTTGCCCATTTAACCGAATTCGTAGCATCAATAATAACGGAGTTGGCAATGGTGCCGACCAAATCACTTGCCATATGTTGCCATTTAAAAATTAGGGGTGGCGGTCACAGCTCCGAGGGATGGAATGTATTTCGGGTGAATTTCATCGACTACGATGACAACTCGAAAATGTAGTTGTCGTGTCCGAGCGTTTTTATATAATTCGGTTCTGCCGATCTACAGAGCCGCTGCTTCGTTTTCAGTAGCCCACTCTGTATACAGTGTTATAAATATACAATACATTCAATAAATATTGAAAAATAAAACTATATTGATCAATATGCCATTTTCTCAAAACATCACAAACGTTCATTTACTCTTGTCTATTTTTATTCAGGACTCCCAGTAACAGGCTACGAAATAAACCAAGAATGGTGGACTAGCAAATACTCCAATCCCCAGTTCATAAACCTACAATACTGCGAAACTTTAGAACCGAGCATGCTCGGTGCTGATGACGCTTTGCTGTTTTGTTACTTCAATAACAGACAGGCTTTCCTGGAGTACATCCGAGCGTATGAAGGCAACGTAGTGTTCATAATCGGCCCCGGTAGAGGCAAAGGACAACATACCGATCCCGAACCATTCGATGCGGATTTTGGCAGTTCGGAGTGGCGATTGAATGATTACGAGGAAATAAAAGACAGCAAAGATTTCATAGCGGTATACGTGCGATGTATAAAAGAAAATATATACAAATAAATTAAAGACGTAACAATAACTGTACAGTATTATATTAAAATTCTATATTGATTTGATCTGTGATGATCGTTATTTAAAATTACTGAAGAAAGTTTCAAAGAAGAAGAATAACAAAACTCTTGAAGCTTGGCACCGCTAGACAAAGAACGGGGAATGCCACGTTAGATAAAAGTTTTTGGAAATTGAATATATTGGAAGAAGACATTGAAATAATGCCACCACAGAATTATTTTCTTCAGGCGATGCTTCATTATATACAATAAACAATTTTTACTGCATGCGACGTCATTTGATCACAACGTCAATATGGCAACGGTGCCTACTGAATTTGCGGTTCGGGTTCGTTCGCGCACGCGAATAACATAATTAATCTTTTGATTTGGACAGCTGTCAGAGTGAAGTGACACAGACACGTGCGTTAGTGTCACTTGTCAGCGGCCACGGAGCAAGAATTATGGTGTCAAAACTCTTAGAATACATCTTTTCGGCATGTAACGTTGCCAAATGTGGTTTTACTACATATGACGTCACAATTTGATTTTTCGCTTTTTTTAACAAAGATCATGAAAAAAATTATGAAATACAAAATACGTATCACTTATTTTTGGAAAAGCTATACATTCATGACGAAATCGAAATATAGTGGCATTGCCCGTTCAACAAGATTTCCTAAAAATGTCCGCTTGGTATGAACATTTAAGAATTCCAATTTAGTATCCTAGGATTGGTTAATTTTGAAATATTGAAACGAAATTGTGACAGGTTTTCACTGACTGACTCAGTATCACGGAAATAGCCAATTTCAAAATAATGAGTCAGAATATCGGCTAAGTGAGAGACAATTAGTCAAAGCTGAGATATTCCCGACTTCAGCATATTTCAAAATGAGTCATAATTTCGATTTAATGTCTCAGGATTAGCTAATTTCGAGATAATCAGAATTAGCTAATTTCGAGATAGTAAGAATTAGCTACGTTCGATAAAATGACTCGGAATTCCGACTCACTATCTCAAAATTTCAAAATGAGTCAGAACTAGCTAATTTCGAAATAATGACTAAGAATATTGGATTAATTCATGTGAAAATTAGTTGAATCCGAGATACTCAGAATTCCAGCTCACTATCTCTGAATGAGCTCATTTCAAAATGAGTCAGAATTAGCTAATTTCGCAATATTGGCTCAGAAAATTGGCTAACATGCGAAAATTAGTTAATTCTGAGATACTCAGAATTCCATCTCACTATCTCAACCAAGCTTATTTCAAAATGAGTCATAATTAGCTGATTTCGAAATAATTATTCAAAATATTGGCTTAATAAGTAAAATTTAGTCAATACTGAAATACTCTGAATTCTATCCCACTATCTCAAAATTAGCTTATGTCAAAATGAGTCAGAATTAGCTAATTTCGAATTGGCTAATTTCGAAGTAATGAGTTAAAATATTGGCGTAGGAAGTGGAAATCAGCTAATTCTAGGATATTAGGAAATGAGTCAGAATTCTGACAGGAGTCTATCTACCGTCTCAGAATTGCCTTTTATTTTCCACTTGGTGGAAACGCTTAGAGAAAAGGGTACCCCGTATTCTTTCACAATTCTGAAATATTCCATCTCACTATCTCAAAATTAGCTTAAGTCAAAATGATGGCTTAATAAGTAAAATTTAGTCAATTCTGAAATATTCGGAATTCCATCTCACTATCTCAAAATTAGCTTATTTCAAAATGAGTCAGAACTAGCTAATTTCGAAAAAATGGCTAGAATATTGGATTAATTCATATTAAAATTAGTTAAATCCGAGATACTCATAATTCCAGCTCACCGATTTGAAACAAAATATTGGCTAAAATGCGAAAATTAGTTAATTCTGAGATTCTCAGAATTCCATCTCACTATCTCAACCAAGCTTATTTCAAAATGAGTCAGAATAAGCTAATTTCGAAATAATTATTCAAAATATTGGCTAATAAGTAAAATTTTGTCAATTCTGAAATATTCGGAATCCCATCTCACTATCTCAAAATTAGCTTATTTCAAAATGAGTCAGAACTAGCTAATTTCGAAAATATGGCTAGAATATTGGATTAATTCATATTAAAATTAGTTAAATCCGAGATACTCATAATTCCAGCTCACCGAATTGAATTAAAATATTGGCTAAAATGCGAAAATTAGTTAATTCTGAGATTCTCAGAATTCCATCTCACTATCTCAACCAAGCTTATTTCAAAATGAGTCAGAATAAGCTAATTTCGAAATAATTATTCAAAATATTGGCTAATAAGTAAAATTTTGTCAATTCTGAAATATTCGGAATCCCATCTCACTATCTCAAAATTAGCTTATTTCAAAATGAGTCAGAACTAGCTAATTTCGAAAATATGGCTAGAATATTGGATTAATTCATATTAAAATTAGTTAAATCCGAGATACTCATAATTCCAGCTCACCGAATTGAATTAAAATATTGGCTAAAATGCGAAAATTAGTCAATTCCGAGATTCTCAGAATTCCATCTCACTATCTCAACCAAGCTTATTTCAAAATGAGTCAGAATAAGCTAATTTCGAAATAATTATTCAAAATATTGGCTAATAAGTAAAATTTTGTCAATTCTGAAATATTCGGAATCCCATCTCACTATCTCAAAATTAGCTTATTTCAAAATGAGTCAGAACTAGCTAATTTCGAAAATATGGCTAGAATATTGGATTAATTCATATTAAAATTAGTTAAATCCGAGATACTCATAATTCCAGCTCACCGAATTGAATTAAAATATTGGCTAAAATGCGAAAATTAGTCAATTCCGAGATTCTCAGAATTCCATCTCACTATCTCAACCAAGCTTATTTCAAAATCAGTCAGAATTAGCTAATTTCGAAATAATTATTCAAAATATTGGCTAATAAGTAAAATTTAGTCAATTCTGAAATTACAAGACAAGCACTTGCAATTGGATCTTCTTGGAAGAACGTTGCACAAATATCTGTCAGATGTAGTTCAATGTACGTCGTGGTATTAGCCAGGGAAGTAGTTGTTTTCTAACAGATGTTTGCCTTTCATTTTCCACTTGGTGGAAACGCTTAGAGAAAAGGGTACCCCGTATTCTTTCACAATTCTGAAATATTCCATCTCACTATCTCAAAATTAGCTTAAGTCAAAATGAGTCAGAATTAGCTAATTTTAAAATAATGCTAAATTCGAAGTAACGAGTCAAAATGATGGCTTAATAAGTAAAATTTAGTCAATTCTGAAATATTCGGAATCCCATCTCACTATCTCAAAATTAGCTTAAGTCAAAATGAGTCAGAATTAGCTAATTTTAAAATAATGCTAAATTCGAAGTAACGAGTCAAAATGATGGCTTAATAAGTAAAATTTAGCCAATTCTAAAATATTCGGAATTCTATCTCACTATCTCAAAATTAGCTTATTTCAAAATAATGAGTCAGAATTGGCTAATTTCGAAGTAATGAGTCAAAATATTGGCGTAGGAAGTGGAAATCAGCTAATTCTAGGATATTTAGAAATGAGTCAGAATTCTGATTGCGTCCCAGGATGAGCTGACAGGTTTCTAGCTTACCGTCTCAGAATTAGTTAATTATAAAATGAGTCAGAATTTTGACTCTCAAGTCTAAAGCTAATAATAAAATATTGCTAAATCCAGTATATCAAAATTCTAGCGTAGTATTTCAAGATTTGCCAATTGAGAGATGCTGAATGAGAATTTGCTAATTTCAAACTAATTTCCTACTAGCAAATTTCGAGAAACT
The DNA here is from genome assembly GCA_958502065.1 of Chrysolina americana. Classification (NCBI taxonomy): domain Eukaryota; kingdom Metazoa; phylum Arthropoda; class Insecta; order Coleoptera; family Chrysomelidae; genus Chrysolina; species Chrysolina americana. Next base: position 2,306,978 of record OY293411.1, on the reverse strand, counting down.
GAGTCAGATTTTGTTAATTTCATACTAATGAATCAGTCTTCGGAAAAGGTATCCCAGGAATTGCCGATAGCCAATTTCGAGAAAGTCAGAATTTGCTGACAGCTAATTTCGAGATACTGAGTAAGGATTTGCTAATTTCAAAATAATGAGTCAGTTTTCTGAAATGGGTGTCCTAGGATTTCCTAATGGCCGATTTCGAGAAACTGAGTCAGATTTTGCTAATTTCATACTCATGAGTCATAATTGTGAATAGGTTATTTCAGGATTTGCTGATTATTTCGAAGTTACCTAATACTGAAATATTCAATCAGAATCGTATCGTCTCTTTTTTCTGCCTTTGAACGGGCTCCCCCTCGCTAGCCTCAAGCAGGAAATCTGAGCTCCACCTGGAAGAATGCGAGAGAAAATCTCAAAAAAAAAAAAAGATTTTTTCCGTTACTTCCAATATCTTCGGAAACGTTACAGCCCATTAGTTTTCCCAAAATTTGGCAAAGCATCGAAATCTGAGAACCAAGTTATTAAATGAATTTCTCTAGGTTCTCCTTATCACAATAGACACTCGTCCACCCCCAATATCTTGATTGAACCTTCAATCATCCCGCGGCTTCATCTTGTGAACTGTAATCATGTGAGACACGTACATGTCCTTGTTGACGGATCGGAATTGGCATTCGTGGCAGGTGAACATGAGGTCCTTCTCCATTCCGGGATGCTTCGTCTTCAAGTGCGTTTTGTACGTGCTGCTCTGAATGCAGGCGTACGAGCAATGGCTGCACTTGTAGGGTTTGTAACCGGTATGGCGCAGTTTGTGCCTGCGCAGCGAGTTGTGGTCCGAAGTGGTGTAGGAACAGCTGGGGCACGAGAAGGGTTTCTCACCTGGAAACGAGATATAATGTGTCATTTTCGACAGCCAGAACTTATCAAATATGAAAATTCTTATGCCGGGTTGTTCAAAGTCGAGGACCACCATTGGGATTTCGGAAACTAAGAGGTACAAAGATGGTTAAATTGGGGCAAATTTGCGCATCTATGTGACGAACAATATTGTTGCGTTTTTCAGGTTCAATAAGTGGTACACTTACTTATAAACTCGCCTTTATTGTCACAGAACAAATAATACAATTGACAACACTGTTTGACACTTTGCAGTTCAAATAAATACTTCAAACTTCACTTGGTAACGTTACAACAGTCAAATGTTAAAAAGTAAACAAAACTCAAAAACTTTCCAAACTTGGCAAATCTGATCGTACTCTAGGATAACATTATTCTAGAAGCTATAGAACTTTCAACAGAACATTCCATACTAAGTGTGGATTCATGCAGCACCAATTAACAATTATCAAGTAGCAATTATCAATTAACAATTATCAATTAGCAAGTATTGAAAATGCTGCATTCATGCACCCAAATTAACAATTACCAAAGAACAAGTGAGCATGCGCACAAAGCAGATCCGTGCCATTTCAGTTAACCTCACTTTGTCGTGGAAACTGATTAAACATTTAGATTCTATTCGTTTTCCAAATGTTTATAATCAATTTTATGCATTCACGATTATCATTGAAATGGAAGCTACTCAAGCATTTTTTTTGTTGATTTTCGATGCTTTCCGTCATTATACTGACCAATCCACGATCATCTGCGTACTAGTTGCGCACTAGAAGAAAATCTCGTTCAATTAGAGTAGAAAGATAAAAGTTGGCCAACTTCTACTTGTTACTTGATAATTGTTAATTGTCTGCATGAATGCATTCATTGTAATACAAGGAGTTCAACTTGTACTTGGTAATTGTTAATTGATAATTGCTACTTGATAATTGTTAATTGGTGCTGCATGAATCCACACTTAGTTCTCGAATAAACTTTAATGATTCTAGTACATTCTGATGGGTTTCTAGAAGGTAAACAGAAGGATTCATGATTTTTCTATCTACTAGCAGGTTCGTAACAATATGCTGTTAAGAAATTTTCAAAATTCCGACTAAATCCGGAAATATGCGACATTTTTTTTTGAAAACCCATTTTTATTTTTTTCTGGCGTTATTTGATGAAGGATATCAAAATAAACAGCACATTTACATTGCCATTTTGTCCCCGCTATAAGACAGTACCTTCAGATTTACCAACCGACGATTAGGACACCTTTCTACTACGAACAAAACAGTAACATTTTTTCCTTCTTGAACCCACACAATGTACACACTCCAATCCACCCGTATTACACTATTTTTTCATTCAAAACGGAAGTGTTTATAAAAAAACGTATCCTTCGTTTATGACTAGAAAAACAACAAAGGATCCCGCACTTTTTGCTATATAAAATGGCGTTCGGTCAAATTTTCCAAATGTTTGGTATTTTGTAGCAGTCGGTCTCCTTAAGAAATTTTTCCGGGCCCAACTCGATCCTATGACTAGTTTTCGAAATACAGGGTGTTGAAGTTGGGAAAAGACGACTTTTCCCCATCTTATATCTCTAGAGATAATCAATTTAGTCGAATTTTTTGCATGCAGTATTTTGAAAATATCCTTTGGCAACTATCTTCCCCAAAAAAAACCTCAAGAATATCATCCCATTTCTGAATCATACAAGGCGATTCACAAATGGCGTGGTATACCGTAATCAATTTCGCTTGAGTTTTCTCTCCCTCCCTGTATGTTCGAGTTGATAAATTGTATTCATTCCAGTTTTTGAGGATATGTCATTGAAGAAACTAGGATATACAGGGTGTAAGTATTTCTAAAACCAATGTAAACCACACGAAAATATCAGAAAACCTCATTATTATTCATCACTCTGTATTTTGGAATTGTGACCGTTATGTGTGTATTTTTTTTCATTATTCTATTCAAAATATTGTTAATTAGAAGTTGTAGAATCTTCAGCTTTTTTCTATGACTAGTTTTTGATGGATTCAGAGATGAAGGTGAAGGAATATACTTCAAATTGACGGGTATAACGAGAAACCCAATTTTTTAAGATTTAGAATATTTTCTAGGTTTAGGAATGCCACAAAACATATGTTGTGGGTAGTATTCAGGGATATCCATAGTGATAATTTAGAAGATCCGCCTATTTCAGGATACTACTGCTCTTCCCAGAAAACACATTTGTTACATTAATATAAATATTACATAAAATTACGGGTTATGGGTTACGCAAGGCATCAAGAAAATACAACATTTCCATCTTGTCGGCTCCTGAATTCTATTTCAGATGCTTCAGATCGAATTCAACCGGAAATTATGAACCTCGGTCAGGAATTGATTTGAGTTTCAGAACAATATCTTTGATACTAGTTTGTTTTCGTGTGAAATAAATTCAAAGTTATGAGATATTTTTGAGTGGACTAGGCCTAAAGGGGATACCACTAAGGGAGAAAAAAACGCGACGGAAACTCTACCTCTTGGGTGGTGTATGGAAACGAGTTTAAATATTAAATATAATATATTGATTTTTGTCACACACTGAGTGAACAATAATCATTAAATACATGTTGTGAAATGACTCATCATTAGTACGCTATCAATTCGTGTAGTGTATATAATAATAATAATAATTGTAATAATAATAGCTAGGTTACTTATATAAATAAGTTAGGTTAGTTCGTGTCCCATTCTTTTACGTTAAGAAATAAGGTCCATGGCCGAAAACTTGGGCAGCCAGAAGACATAGACAAACGGAAAGCATGCCTTATTTTCAAATCGATGAAATAAGACTGGCGTGTCTTATATTCAGATGATGTGTCGTATTATCTTCTGAATCATTTTTTTCATTATTAATATCTGAAAAATAGCAGACTTTACATCTAGAATCGTCTATATTTTTAAACACCTATCACGACACAAATTAAATTTTCACTTGGTTTGCAGAAATTCAAAAAGATCTGACAACGTCGCTTTTCTTGATTGTTGAAGTAGAATGGATCGTGAAGAGTTGGCCGTGCGAATCTGCACAGGTCCAAAGTTACCAGCCAGACATAAAGAAATTCATGGAACATTTTGCGTAGATTTGTGGTATTCCATGTTTTCAAAAGAAGGTTGAATTTTTGGATGGAGAAAGAATTTGAGTCTGGTTTTCGCGGTAGGAAAGTGTCCTAGAAATGGGCCGATATCTGCGAAATTGTTCAGGAGACCAAACTATGTAATTTTTTTGGATAGCCCGTGGCTATTAGTTAACGGAATTTTACCGTATTTTTTGACAAGTAATTCAACTTCATGCAAATTTTGGATTCCCGGAAGTGACATAAACTTTCGATTTTTAATTCTCAGTTTTTTGTCTTCATATGACATTTAGAATAGAACCATGTTAGGCTAAGTTCATATACTACTCGCGAAATGCGAATTGCGAAAAGCGAATCTAGCTTCCATTTGTCGATCTTTAAAAATATTTGAATATCGACCAATGGGAGCCAGATTCGCTTTTCGCAATTCGCATTTCGCGAGTATATGAACATACCTTTATGTTTTGTAAATATTTTATTATTTTTTTATTGTAGAAGGCTGTGGATACGTTCAAATAACTAATTCCAGTCCTAAAAATATGTGCAAATATACAACATTACTGTTTTCGGTCAAAATGGTTCAGCTATGTGAAGCTGAATTGCTTAAATTTTCATTACTAGGTATTTTTTTCAAATGGCAACATGGTGGCTCGTAGGGTAAAAAAAGAGCATTTTATTACGATTAATTTGATACCGCACTCTATTGTGTTGTAAAAAAACTTTTGATGAAAAACTGACAATACAAGTACCTATAGAACTTTCGTTAAATGAAGAATCTTATTGAGATTAGAATAAGAGTTAAAATCATCGAGTAGCCTGTGACGCTCTGACCAACACAAGTGAAACAAAATCATTAAATTGTTGCGGTAAAAACTGACATGTCGACATACTCTTGACTTCTCTTTTACAAAGTAAATTTGGTAGTTATTGTGAGCTTCATTGTTTGAAAAACATGAAAAATACGAATATTTATACCCGGTACTATTTTCCAAAACTGGTTAAAAAAATGCGAAATGAGCTTGATAATGATTTAAATGATTCGTTTGTGAGTGAAGAAAAAGAAATAGATGTTCTGGCCAAGTTCTGGCATACGTTCAAGTAAAATATTAGATAATACGTCACAGGATAGATATCACTTTTTCATAGCAATTGGATCGGATTACCAGCAACTTGGATAGCTAGGTAAGTTAGGTTAGGTTAGGTTGTGTCCCCTTCTTTTACATTAAGAAATCAGGACTTGCGTTCATGAGACAAAACGTAAGTTAAATATTTTTTCTTTAATTTCAGACCCGACGAAAACCGAACGTTGCCAACATTGCGTAAGTAAACAAAAAATACCAGAGATTCAGAGTTCAACAGTAAAATTCCTATGATTTGTTTACGTTTCAAAAAAGGGTAAAATTCCGTTAACGCCAGACAACCGATTTTCAAACAAATTTTTTGAGAACACCCAGCTCAGTGTCCTGAACAAAAAATCCAAATGAAATTCTCGGCGGTCTCAAGTAGTTTCGGAGATACGGCCCTTTCTTTGGATGGAAACAGGCATTTTCTAGCACACGTTTCTGCTGTGAACAAACACTCACAATGCTTCCTTCTTTTTGTCAACACAATGTACACACCCTAATTCACCTGTTTCATACATTTTTCTAAATTAAAAACTGTATTTTTATTAACAAATTCTTCCTTCTTTATAGACTGTTTCAAACGACATTTTTATTGTGATTTTGATAAATGACAGCCAAAAATCTAGTGTACTTTACTCATGTTGGGTTGGTAACGGTACGCTCAACCACCGCCAACTTATGAAATTCAAATCAAATTTGACAGATTCGTTTCGAATAAAAATTTTATAAAGCATCATCTAAAATCATTGTAATTTTAGAAATAAGTTAATTTAAATAATAACAGGTTTATTTACTTGGTCTATATTCCGGTTCGTAGGCTTTTTTCAATCTGTATCTTAGATCCATTTCCTTTAAGTATTTTTTTAATAATGCGAAATTAAATTTATTGACGTTTTGAAGAAAAATTTGTTTCTTCGCGTTTGAATTTCATAAGTTGGCGGTGGTTGAGCGTACCGTTACCAACCCAACATGAGTAAAGTACACTAGATTTTTGGCTGTCATTTATCAGAATCACAATAAAAATGTCGTTTGTAACAGTCTATAAAGAAGGAAGAATTTGTTAATAAAAATACAGTTTTTAATTTAAAAAATGTATGAAACAGGTGAATTAGGGTGTGTACATTGTGTTGACAAAAAGAAGGAAGCATTGTGAGTGTTTGTTCACGGCAGAAACGTGTGCTAGAAAATGCCTGTTTCCATCCAAAGAAAGGGCCGTATCTCCGAAACTACTTGAGACCGCCGAGAATTTCATTTGGATTTTTTGTTCAGGTCACCGAGCTGGGTAAGTCTCTTTTGAAAATCGGTTGACTGGCGTTAACGGAATTTTACCAAAAGTATGTTTGAAATATTTTCATAGAAACAAAGAATATTTTACAGATAAAAAAAACATGGCATAACTCAGAAACGATAATAGATATCACAATGCGGTTTTCGCCATTGAGTTTGTCATAAAAATTGGCCGTCAGACAAAGCCATTAGGTTTCATCTATCTAGTTTTTTGAAAACAGGACTTTCCCTTTAAGAGTATCCAATTTGGCCCACTCTGTACATTTATGGATGTGGATAACTTCACAAGTAATAGGAATTTTCTCAGATTCAAGTAAAGCATTTGACCTGGCCCACCATGATATTGATACATAGAATATTCTAGTATACCACTATGCAAACAATTAGGCAGGATTCATCTATTTTACGAAACCAACAAGATAAAATGAATGTCTCATACCTGTATGCTGCCGAATGTGCATTTTCAGAGAGCTCTTAGAAGACCCCTTGTACCCACAGAAATTACAAAGGAACGGCCTAATCTTTTTGTGCACCACATCCTTGTGAATCCTCAGCTGCCTGCGGTCCGAAAAAGTCTTCGTACACTCCTCACAAGGATGCGCCAGCCTCTTAGTCTTATCCTTGTGGGTCAACTCGTGGTTTCTCAGTTGTTTGTTATTTTTGAAAGCCTTGTTGCACACGTTGCAGGAGAAGCTCTTAACGTCACTGTGTATGAGCTTGTGAACGTTGTTGAGCTTGGCTAGACTATACGTTTTGTACTCGCATTTGTCGCATGAATAGAGGTCCATGTTAATCTTGTGCAGCCGCCACAAGTGCGACGTCAGGGGTTTCCAGGCGAAGAATTTTTCCCCACAATCATTGCACCTGAAGCCGTCTTCTATGTGGCAAGCAATGTGGTAGTTCATTTTTTCAATGTCCTGTAAACGAACCTTGCAATTCGAGAAGATACATTTACTGACGTTGTTCAGGTCCAAATATTTCGGAACAGAGTCAAGTTGTCTGACCACATCCTTAGCTTCTGTGGGCGGGTTTTCGGTGAGGTTTTCCGCTCCTGTTTCAAAATTGTCGGGTTCGAGAGAGCTGTCGCTGTGTGCATCAATGGCTTTCTTAACGATTTCGTTGTTCTGATGCTGTACTTTCAACTTGGCTTCTTTTTCTTTCGACTTCGCCTTGTGCGAATAATATATCACAGCTTGAATGACCTGACTCAAGTCAGAGTTTCCCACTCCATGGTCGTGTATTAGATGCGACCTCAGAGACATCCTGTGGTAAAAGATATTGGCGCAGGCGGGACATTTCAGTTCAGGTAATTTGATGATGGTTTTGTTTTTATGGGCATTTTCTAGATGCTCCGTGATCTTGGTATCTTTAGTGCACAAAAACGGACAAAGGTTGCACACAAAATACAGCATATCCTCATAATTTTCCTTCTTCTTTTTTAAATTGTCGGTCACTTTAGGTTTTTCCGGTTTGATATTGCTGCTTTCCTTCAAGACGATGTAGTTGTTGTGTAGGCTGAAGGAATTCTCACTTGTTGGTGTCTTGAAGTCTGCTGTAGGAAGAATAATCAGATCTAGGCTCTGATTGTTACCGTCCGACCCGGTTGGATCTAAATTTTGTAAAATCGAGGACACCTGACAACTTCCCATAACTGGCAAGCATTCCTGGAAACAAAATTTTTGAAATTATTAATTATGAGTATATAATACCAACATACTGTTACCGGTGACAGTAACTCGGCACTCTGTGTCCATACAGGATCTCCTGTCGAAGAGTTTTCGATCTTCATATCAAAATTTTATTAACATAGTATCAATAGTATCCTACAAAATATTATTTTTCCTTTTGTTGACATGCTATTTCCGATTTGTCATGTCAAAATTGTCAAATTAATAAATCATTTGTCATTCTAAATTTCTTCTTCTTTCTTCCTTTTTTTTTGGTTCTTGCTTCCATAAAGTGCATTCAGTCAAAATATTTTCGCTGTGATTTATAGCCCTTCCTTCCAAATCAGGCGCATTCCATGTAATAATAATAAAAGCTTCGATCAGGGACGTAAAGGCCCATTCAGATTTTTGCGTGCCCACCCTACATGAGATAAAATATACAGTGAAAAATACAATAGGATTATTTGAAAAACTCAAATAGCATTAGCCGCTTTCCAATTGACACAGGGAGTAGCTCCGAGTAACTCCGGATGGCTCCTGATGTGACTTGACAGATCACGATACGAGTAGCTCCGGGTAGCTCCTGATGTGACTTGACAGATCACGATAAATCATGTTCCAATTAAAACCCATTCATAAAGTCAGGTGCCGTTCACTTCAGGTTCACAAGCTCCACTGAACTATTTATCTTCTGCTAGCGCACGTTTACTTATAACCCTCTTTTTCCGTAAACTCCGTTATCGTCCGGCCTGATTACCAGCGTAGATATCAAGTGGGCTGTAATTTAGCAAACGAGTTCCCCGTTTCCGACAAATCCGTTCTCATCTAGCTTGGGTACCGGCGTAGAGTTTCGGGGATGCTGACCATTCCACCAAGTCCCCTGTTTCCGACAAATACGTTGTCATCCGGTCTGGGTATCATCGGAGATATCCAGGGAGGCTGACAATTCCACACGTAATTGTTGCCTCGACGTCAATTCCCTTCAGCTAGCTCAAACTCTTCAACCGTGGGCAGTTACAAAATACGATTAAGTCAAGCGAATCATAAAATTATTTCCAACAACGTAGCATTTCTGGCCTAGAGACTTGAGTGATCACAACCAGCTCGTTATAAAATACACTTGTATCTCGTGCCAGTAAATCGTCAGAAAACATCTATTTGTGAATTCAGAGCGCAAAGTGGTGGATTATCGCCCACAAAAACTGCTTTATTTCGCCTTTTGCCTCTTGTTAGGGGTGTACTCTTTGGTATAATAGTATACTTCCCCGTCAATCCCGAATATAAATCAATCAAAAGCGCCTGCAATCATAAAATCAATATGATTTATTTTGACACATAAAAATATCAGTCCAACACTCATCAAGTAAATATAAAATACTATATCAAATAAATAAATTTAAATAAATCCCGACTCCACCCCAGGAAACCCCAACTACTAGGACGCCCGATGTGTTTTGAGGTGCCGCACGAGGTGCGCCTTCTGCGAAAACCTCTTATTGCAATACTCGCAGAGGTAGGCCTTCAGCCCGGTGTGCACGAGCATGTGTTGGTACAGCTGCCCCTTGGTGGAAAAGGCCTTCCCGCACTGGTCGCAGTGGTAATTCTTCTCCCCCGTGTGGATTTTGGTGTGGGTGTTGAGGTTGCTCGAGCTGGCGAATCGTTTGGGGCAATAGGTGCAACCGTAGGGCCTCTCCGAGGTGTGGATGGCGATGGTGTGCTTCGTCAGTTGCTGGGCGGTGGCGAAGGCTTTGCTGCATGCGGCGCACACGTGGTTTTTCTCGCCGGTATGCGTGCGCATGTGCGTGTGCAGGTGGCCACCGTTTATGAATCTGCGGACAACAAAATTGACTAACTGAATCGAAATTCCACAATACTGTATGCATCGAGGAATGAAATTATCATTGCCAGGATTACTAATAACCAACATCTGAAGGATACAAGATTGGAAATCAAGCGAATCCTTACAAGAATTTGAGCAGACGTTGCACGCTTGGTTTCGTCCAGCATATCCAGCCACGCCGGAAAATGTACTGGAGCGATTAGCGGTCCAGCACTGGGACTCCGATGATTAGAAATGTTTCATAGCATCGAAATGTGTCGAGAATGTGACGTCATATTCGAACGTTAGAAATGGGAAGCACAGTACCGATATTTCGAATATGACGTCACATTTCGATTCTATGAAAAATGACAGCGACATCTCTTGGCGTTTCGAGAATGTTCAAGAAGAAGCCTTTCCGATATAAACTCGAGCGGGCGAGGCAGATCAGTGGCAGAGCTAGTTCCAGAATTCTCAAATAGACAGCGACAGTTTGAAATAAATTATTGTTTAGGGTAGAAATAAATTAGCGAAACATAGTCAAGTGCATTTTCATTACATTACAAAAAAATGAATTTAAAAAGGAATTGTTTCCCCCACGGGTGTCCCCCCCTCTTCCTTTGCATCTCTTGGGCACCCTAAAGCTGAGAATGAGTCACTGACTATCATTTTCATCTTATAGTATAGATAAAAAAAACAGTCTTACTGACTGGTGCGTACGAAAGCATGCTGGTGTCATTATAATGACTTTTTTCTCATTATATTGACTTTTTTCTCGTTATAATGACTTTTTTTCCAAATATAATGACTTTTTTCCATTATATTTGACATTTTTCTCATTATAATGACTTGTATTATCTGCTCGTACTTTTCAACTTGCTCAGTTACAAAATCCAAAACTTTCGGCAATGAAGTGAAATATTTTTTTCTATTAAGTCCCAATTTCTCCAATATTTTCTTCCCCCTTGCTAAACTTATGCACTCTGTGAAATAGATTCAAAAAAGCCGTAACTTCTTTATAACTTATACAGACCCAATAAAAAGTGTAATATGCAATATAATAGTTAACCACTTCTATTTTTCGTAAGAAATTATTCAAATTTATAGTAATTAATAATGATTCAAACTAAGCAAATGATCTAGTTTCGTTACCTACCCAACAACGAAGTAGCATCACCAAGAAATTATAAAGTTATAAGAAAAATGTCATTATAATGAAAAAAAAGTCAATTTAATGAGAAAAAGCCAATATAATGAAAAAAAATAATTAAATTAATAAAAAAATAATTATAATGTGTAAAAAGTCAATATAATGAGAACAAATTCATTATAATGAGAAAAAAGTCATTATAATGAGAGAAAAGTCATTATAATGAGTTTTCGAAAAAGAAAAGACTGCGTGACACCAGAATGCTTTCGTAGGGGCGAGACAAAACTGCTATCAAGAAAAAAAAAAACTGGCCAAGTTCCCAGAAAGGAAAAGCCAAGCTACAGAGAAGAAGAATTATATGCTTTTCCGTGATTCATGTTCCTGTGGCAAGAATTCCTATCCACAACACTTCCCAATAGGCCATCCGCATGGACCAATCAAAACTCTATTTTAGTTGCGCCTGCGTGGTGTGCAATGTAATTTTAGGTTACGTTGAGGATCAACTTGGATATGAAGGTCCAGTTTGGTTAAATTAGATCATGTTCCCTTCTTTTATGACTTAAAAATGAAAAAAGAAGGGGACATGATCTAATCTAACCTAACTAACCTTGCTATCCAAGTTGAAAACTTGGGACTACTATATCGCCTTAGCATCGATTCAAATATACCGCCTTGGCCAGGATAGTTCTGATTGGTTCATGCGGATTGCCTATTGGGAAGTGTTGTGGATAGGAATTCTTGCGTTCCTGTGATATGCCTGTGATTTACCTTTTTTCACAGAGATGACAAACATAAGGGCGCTCTCCGGTATGTATTCGAATGTGATGTACAAGACCAGGCTTGGTGCGGAAAATTTTGCTGCAGGTGTCGCACTGATGGCGCTTGAATTTTTTCTTCGTGTCATCCGTGTCCATCAGAATAATTTCTTCCAGCTGAAAAATTGAATTTATTATTATGAATTATTTGTAGGCACCTTACAGCAAAAATCTAATAAAGGTGCATTTTGTAGATTGTGATTTGCAATTTGCCCTGACCACACATCTCACCACACATTAACTTTGTCCATGAAAAAAAAATTGAAAAATCGCATAATTTTCCATATTTTCTCCAAAAATTATTTTCGTTAGTACAAATACGTATATGAACAAAAAATATGATTTCATTATCAAACCAATTATTTGAATAGTAATAAAAAATAGAAGATAAATATACACAACATGAGACAAATAATACAGAAGTAGGTTTAAAATAAGTAAAAAGTAAAAAATACGGTGCAGTACGATACAATTAAAAACATGAATAATATGTACCCAAACAATATAGTATTCTTGTTAAGAATACATTCAAGAATAAAAAGGAAAAAGGAATAGAAGCAATTGTCAATCAGGAATGATTTCAGAATGAATTTGAATTTGGTTACATTTGTCACATATTTCATTTTGTCTGGTAGCATGTTAAAGAGGTATCCTCCTGTATAAAGTGGAGATTTTTTAGTTGCATTCGATTGAATATAAGGTAAATATACAGTGTCTTCCCAAAGTACGAACCAAATGGAAAACTTTTTTGTTTTTTTTTGCAAAAAGATATTCCTAATAAAAGTTTTGTGCATCCCCTGAATCCTAGACATTTCTTGAACTCGATTAAGAGCAAGCCTTGAGAAAAAAAGGCACGATTCAACATTATACTGAGCAGTTGTAAATCATCATACCTTCAGTTCCTTCAAGTCCTGTGATTTATTGTCGGCCATCTGAGATTTCAGATCCATCAAGCTGTTCCTACCGAAATCATACAACGATGAACCTGCATCTATCTGCACGCTCTGCAGAATCTGTTGCTCCGTAGCGTTCAGATCACCTTCATGCACCTCTTCCAAACAAATGCCTTCTTGCGGTTTGTCCGACAGAGGATCCGTCCCACCGTCATCGTTTCCACTGAACGTTGTCCGCACGTTCTGGGCGTAATCTTTCTTGTGTTCTACAAAGCCCGAAAGATCGGGCGTCGGAGGCAAATGGTGAAAGTTGTCGAAGCTTTGCCGTAGCTTCGCGTCGGAGCTTTCGCATTGGGTTTTGAATTGGAACGCGATGTTTAGTTTAGATATACACTTCTGGCAAATGTACGGGGGCAAGCCGTCGCCTTGTAGAACCTGAAATCAGGCATCAGACCTAACTGCTCACAGATACCTTAATACAGAGTCGTATTTTCAATTGGTCTACATTTTCATCGTGATTTACTTATTGAACAAATAGTACAAATATCGGTTACCTGGACGGCGGCACATGACATGATCAAAATCGAAAAATGAGGGGGCTTGATAGGATCGAAAATGGGCATGAGTTTCGGCCCCTTTTCCAGACATATCCTGCAGATATTGTTGACGTTCATTGTCAAATAGCAATGCAATAAGTCGGATTGTGGCATATTGTTTCTGTTATTGTACGTCGCCATTTTTTGTTTATTTACAATTACAAATGTCGAAATGTCAGTTTCGAGTTGTCCTGTCACTGTCAAAAGTGTAACTTCTTCTTCTTTTCATTGAGATGTTCAAGCTCTCCTTCTTCTCTTTTGATTGGATGCCTACGTCTATGGTGTCTTATAGCCAAGTCTGACTCGTAATGTTTTGTTTATTTTGATCGGATGACCATGCTAGGACATCCCGTGCGAGTTAAGCTACTGTTCACAATCACGATATCCGACGATACGATGATCCGAAAGTGTTACTTCGGAGATCCTATTGGTCAATTTCAAATAATCAATCAACCAATAGTAACACTTTCGAATCATCGTATCGTCGGATATTGTGAACAGTCAGCTTTAAGCAATTAGAGTACTTCTTAACGAACGACGCTACAGGCAAAGAGTAGATGTTCTATACAGAACTGTTCTGAACCTCTTCGAACGAACGATAAAAGCTGCGTTTTATTGGACCTCATTCCGATACCGGTTTGATGGAATCAATTGACATTTGACCCGAATACAATGATAAAAATGTCAGAACCGACAGATAAATGACAATTCATTTCCAAACCGGTATCAGAATGGCGTCAATAAAACGCAGCTAAAATCAATTGAAAATTACACCGAGTGTGGGAAACTGCTGCACTTTCGCCGATCGCAGAAAGCTGATTCAGGTAGTTTACACGAAATTTTCGAATTCAAAAATGGTTATATTATTTTAAATTTTTTATTGAAGCTGCCGCATTGTATTATTATAATAAAATACATCGAAAGGGAAATAATCGAAGGATCTGGGTGAACAGATTCCTTCTTGAGAATATGAGAAAGTCTCAAGGTGTTGGTGATATTTTAATAGAATTTGCTACCCCTGAACTGAACCTGATGTGAACTGCACCTGACTTTATGAAAGGGGATTAATTGGAACACGATTTTACATGGTCTGTCAAATTACTTCAGGAGCTACCCGTAGTAACCCAGAGTTAATCTCTGTGGCTCGAGTGCAGTGAAAAGTGAAACATCAAACATGTGTTTTGGTAAACATTGAAACGTCAAAATATGTTGAGCTGAAACCAAAATTTGTGATTTTTTTAACGAAATAACGAATTTGAAATGGCCTCTAGAAGTTTAACGGATGTGTTTTTATTGATGAGAAACAATGCCATTCGAAGTAGGCACATTTATCCTGATCAGGTAGGGGAATTTACACACATAAAAGTCAACTGTTTTCAGTAGTTTTGTATTCTTCTAGGAATCTTCCGAACGAATGCATTTGGTATCGCTGAATGAATTGGAAGACGGTGTACTCTCGAGAAACGAAAACCTAATGCCACCAATATGGATAGATTACTTGGAAAAAGCACAAATGATTATTCCCAAACTGAAAGCCAAGATAACCGACTTGAAATCGTTACATTCCAGACATTTACACAGGTCGACATTCGATGAAAGTTCAGATGATGAAGTCGCTATTGAAAACTGCACACATGACATAACGAGGATGTTCAATGAATGCCACAGACTAGTACAAATCATAAAGAGCCATTCGTCAGAGGGGATTCTGAAGGAGAAACGCCTCACTGTAAACGTTTACCTATCCCTAGCCACCGCTCTTCAAGAGATGTCGACGTTTTTCCGTACTACGCAAAACAGCTATCTCCGACAGATACAATCCAGAGAAGACAGATCCAAGATATACTTCGATAACCAAATAATCGACCTAGACGATTTTAACGAGCAAGACATGGAAGAAATCGACTCTCACTTCGTGAATTCCAAGCAAATGTCGCACCAACAGCTGCTGATGCTGGAAGAGGAGAACACCAGGTACGCGCAAGAGCATGAACAAGAGGTTACTGCTATCGTAAAGTCTATCTTGGATCTCAACGAAATTTTTAAAGACTTGAGCCAAATGGTGGTCGACCAAGGCACGGTGCTGGACAGGATCGACTTTAACATTGAACAAACCTCCATACAGGTGCACGAGGGGTTCAAACAGCTCCAAAAGGCTGACGCTTATCAAAGGAAGAATAGGAAGATGTGTGCTATCATTGCTCTGGCCGGTACCATTATATTGTTGTTTTTTATACTGATCGTTGTGAAAACCTAGTCATTTATGTATATAAGTCGTATATGATGTATAATTTTAGGCAAAGTATTAAACCAAGTTATTTATTTACCCGAGTTAATGCAGTTTCATTCATTTATTGGCATACAGGTCCTGCATTTGACTTAAATTCTTCAAAATATGACAAAATTTCTCTAAAAATTACTAGGGATATAATTTAATTATCGAGATTTTTTAACTCGGAAATTGCCACATAATCCAACTGATCTTTCAATTTTCTTTTTGAAAACCTGCAAAAGATAGTTATCCAAGACTGGACAGAAGTAATAAACTGCTTTTTTTAAACTTTTTCCTACTTCAGTGTTGAAGAAATCACCATGGAATATCTGAACCTCATAGGTCAAAAGGCAATAAGGTATGGAAAAGTATAATTGTGAAGTTCCTCAAGGTTTCATATTTGGGCCGTTTCGTTTGTCAATGTATTAATCACAGTGATGGTCTCCTATTCCCTGGAAGGGCCATAAGAAATAAATAATCAGTTCCCAATCTTTTCATGAAGATTTTCTACTTTTACTGGTCTTGAATTCAAATTTCAGATAGTTCATTTTCATATTGGCATAGTATTATCATCTGAACTACAGACTATAATGGAGAAAAATTGAACTATTCGCAGTGAAATTTTTTTTTTTTTTTTAAACTTATAACAGAGCTCTAATTGTAAGATGTCAACTTGTCATTGATTCACTTCTTATTCTATGATATTTTTTAATAACAGCTGTTATGGAATTAGTCCACTAATATTGGCGTTTAAAAAAAGCAAAAAATAATAGTAAATGAAATGAAAAAATTCTCGGAAGAGAGACTGAAAAAAAAATGGCAAGAAAGGCAGCAGGCGCATTAATTACCCATCCACGACGTGGATTTTTTAAATTATGGCGAATAAGGCTCTCACACAGAGTATACAAGAGGCAAATCATTTAATTCTGACGATCCTCATCAAGATAATGAGACAAGCTCATCAAATTATTGCATTGTCAATAGTTCTAAATAAGTAAATTTTCAATTAAATTTGTCAGTTTAAAGTGGGTCAAAACGGAGTGTAAAGCAGTCGGTTACAAACATACATACATATAGGTGAAGCTGAATAAAAGCTGTAATAAAAAATACACGTGCATGTTTGGAAACAAAAAGTGTAGGATGACTCAATTTGTACAATACCTTGTATATAATGTTTATCTTCACAAATAAAAAAGATAGGTGTAGGCAAAAGAAAAATTTCGAAATTTTCCTCAATTACTCCAAAACTACAGAAACTTTATCAGACTTTTGTGATTTATTTAATTAACTTCTGAAATAGGCTACTTTGCCGACATTTAATTTGAATAGTCCTATAATTAGCACTTTGATTACTGTCCTTCCCTACATTTATTTCTTCATGCAAACAATACCTCATCCTTGCAGAATAGAGGAATGAGAGTATACCTTTGCAATGTCATAGATATAGGTACTCCAAAAATATCCTTGCTGGAGGTTCTTCATTGGTTATCTGTTAAGGACAGAAAATTTTACTATTCCATGGTTTTTGTTTTAAAACTAATATCTGGAAAACCAGTTTTGAGATTTTTGCCCAAAATGTATCATAAGAACATGTGAAGTTTTCTATGTAAAAAGCATCTTTAAAATCATGTTTAAAGAAAACAAGAAATACTTATGTCTGCTAGATATGTCTAGACAAACATTTGGTCAACTACAGGATGTTACATTTTTGACTTAGTCATTTCTTGTACCAAGCCACAGGTATAACATTGATTCTTACCACTCTGTTAGTATCGATTTGATTTGTTTAATTAAGATCCTTCTAATTCCCAAAAACCAGTTAATTTGCTAAAATGTGGTGACTGATAGCTGATGAATGAATCAGGTCACAAAATATCCAATTGTGGTACTTTTTGAGCTACCTTTTGGGCGTTCCGGTAATGATTATACTTAGAAAATCCAACATTCAAATTTAGAATTTTTATTGAACTCAATAACAAAAAGTCACAAACACATATGGTCAATAATACATAAGAAATCTGCCTTCAACATTCAGTTTATCTTCATCTGCGTCGTTTTATGTGTGAATACCGAGTGTAAAAAATCTAGAAAGATATAAAGGAGAGTAAATTCTGAGGTAGACTACCATAAAAACAAAAAATATAGAATGCACATATGACTGAATATACAACTTCAGAGTTGTACACCGACTTGGTAATCTTCCATTCTTCCTCTGAAATAACTCAGGATAAAGTCGAATGTTTGAATTCATATTCCACAGTCTCTATAAAGATCACCCTAACTAATAATTTACAATTAATTTAATCAAAACAATCTCACGCCTCCTTATGAGTCTCCTTGACAAATATCCTATACTCTTCTGGGACCTGCCATTTTTCTGCCGCTAGAGCATTCAAGGGGCTATCTACATTGGGCTCGGCTAACAGGGCTTGGATGGACAGTAGGATGGTCCTAACATCGTACAAGGCCGACCACTTCTCTTTGAGGATATCGAGGCAGATGTTTCCACTTGTGTCTACATTGGGGTGAAAACACGGCGTTATGAATTTGACTACGGGGGCTGAATAGGGGTACGAGTTGGGGAATTGCATGCTCAGTTTGAACTTAAGGGTCTCGTAGGCAGTGTCTTTGGGTCCCATTATGGTTCCTATCCATCTGAAGAGGTTTTCTCCGTCCGGGAATGCGGAGATATTTTCGTCGTGAGTCATCATCAGATTCATCAGTTCTTTGTGAAGTCTACAAGGTACAAATCGAAAATTAGTAATATTTGTTGAGGTTAAGTTGTTTTTTTATACCTTTTTGTCACAGCGTGACTGTCTGTAGAAGATCTCGTCGGGTCTTCGTTCTGTTTTCTCGTACTGGCTTGTTGCTCGACGATTGCGTTCACGTTTAGAGCCATTTTGATGTATTTGAAAAAATCAATTGATTTGCTGATGACAGCCAAAAGTTCGTTACAAGATACGAATAAGAAATGGCGAACTCGGACTTGTACAATTGTTTTAAACTGACCAATCACGGCCACTAATCAAAAGTCGATTCTTCTTCTTTGTTTTTATAGATTTCCCAAAGGTACAGGTGCGTAATCCTTCGTTCTATGACACAAACAACTGATCCGCTTTCCAATTACCACAGGGAGTAGCTCCGAAGAGATCCGGGTAGCTCCTGAAGTGATTTGACAGATCACGACAAATTATGTTCCAATTAAAACCCATTTATAAAGTCAAGTGCGGTTCACTTCAGGGTTAACAAGCTCCACTGGGAGCTACTAGTGTTACTACCCCTGGCAATTGAAAAGCAGCTATTGCTAATGGTACAAGAGCCGCTTTCTAATTGCCACAAGAAGTAGCTGCGACTAACTACGGGTAGCTCCTGAAGTGATCTGACAGAACAGGATAATCACCCATTTATAAAGTCAGGTGCGATTCACTTCAGGTTCAGTTTAGAGGTAACAAGCTCCACTGGGTGCTTCTACCCCTGGCAACTGGAAAGCAGCTGGGGCGGTATTCCTTGTACCATAGAATTCTATAGTCGACAGTAATGTCATCTCACTTTTTATGTCGACTATAGAATTCTATGGTACACGAAATATAAAAGGTATCCATTCTCCTATGGAAGCAATAAGGAACAGGCATGTATCACCGTTCTGAAATATTTTTATTTGCACATGAACGTTATCGCCCGATAAGCTAAGTGACATATTTAGAATTTGAAATTTTCTGTTTCCTTTCTTCTAATTCTTTATTGAAAATGCTACTTTTTGCATCCCATTTAAAAACGTACTCCTAGCGACTCCTCGTTACTTCACACGGTTCAAACTTTCGCCGTTTCAGGGCTCTTAAAAAACTGTTTAAAAGAATAGTGTTGTAAGTTTACATTTTGGCATATCTATTCTATAGCAGCTTTCCAATCGCTACTGGGATTAGCTTCGAGTAACTCCGGGTAGCTCCTAAAGTGATCTGACAGATCATGATGAAACATATGTTCCAATCAAACCCTATTTATAAAATCAGGTGCGGTTCACTTCAGGTTCAGTTCAGGGGCTACAAGCCCTACTGGGTGCTATTACCGGTCTGGTACTCAGGAAGATGATAGAAGATCTATTCCGCTTTTGGCTGATAAGGAATGGGATTCCGTGTACCATACAATTTTAAAGTCGACAGTTATGTCTCTTTGTCTCTCATGAATTTAAGGATAACGACATCTCACTTATTTGATGAAATATAAAATTTTATGCCACCCCTGTGCAAGCAACATTATAATCACAAACACAGGGAAAGGACACAGATAAGTGTAGGAGGTAGAACATTCTTTGATTTAACACAAATCGAATCATACATGTTGTTGAAAAATAAAACATCTTCAAAAAAAAATTGGATTTTTTCAAAAGTGAGGACTACGATAAAAATGAAGGATATTTTTTGTAATATCTAAAGACTGATTCAGATACATGCGTGTCCATGTTGTGTTTTTGAATCACATAAAGAGGCTGTAAGATTATCGACAAGAAATACTGTCAGATAAAATATGGATAAAATACAATCTCCCGAATGGACTGGTCAAAAGAGCCTATTCGGAAGCAATGGCCATAAATTAGAGAGAGCGAGAAGCTTGAGTATTTGTGGTTATGTTATAATTTGAAATTTTAACTTTATTTTTTAAAGAAAATACAGTTGAGGACGTTAAGATTGAAAGTGGAGATGTTTTGAAGTATTATAGTGAACATTTCATAATGCAGAGACAACGATTAACTCGCGAGCTAGCGAAAATGACGAATTCTCCTCCACAGGGCATTTGTGTCTTTCAGAAAGATGACAAACTCCATCATTTAGAAGTTAAAATCACTGGTCCAGAAGACTCTCCATACAAAGATGGAATATTCACCTTGGAAGTACTAGTACCGGAAAAGTACCCTTTTGCACCACCGTCCATTAAGTTCATTACAAAAATCTACCACCCAAATATTGACGACAACGGGCGAATCTGCTTGGATTTGATAAAAATGCCCCCTTCTGGGAGTTGGAAGCCGACAATCGGCATAGAGGGTCTGTTGATAGCTGTTAGAATGCTTCTGCAGTATCCGAATCCGGACGATCCTCTTATGGTGGACATCGCGGAGGAATACAAAAATTACAAGGATGATTATTTGAAGAAAGCGAAGATGTTCACGCAGAAACATGCAACGAGTTAGTGGTTGCTGTTTTGATGATTGTCCTTGATAAAGTTTTAAGTTCAAAGAGGATGTGATATTTTTTTAATTTGTACTGTACGATATGAATAATGAATTTTGAACAATTTATGAGATTTTTTGTTTTTGGAATTTCTAAAAAAACTGCGATTGCAATTTCCTTTCCCCTCGAGGCGTATTGTGGTTCAACATAACTTTCCTTTTAGGTATCTATTCTGAAGTGTTTTGATTAAGGAGAGATGTAGGGCAGGGTACAATAAGCAAAGTAATTGAAACAAAAGGTTTTATTAATTAAAAAAGATCATTAGAAAAATCTGATTATAAAATCAACAAAATGAAATAACAACCTAATTATCAAGTGTAACTTTAAACATCCTAGTTTATCACAATATTGATCAAAGTTCCA
Organism: Chrysolina americana; assembly: GCA_958502065.1. Lineage (NCBI taxonomy): Eukaryota > Metazoa > Arthropoda > Insecta > Coleoptera > Chrysomelidae > Chrysolina > Chrysolina americana. The sequence continues at coordinate 2,285,760 of OY293411.1, read as the reverse complement.
AAGTCATACCAATCACAACATCTGCAATTTTTTTTCTCTGTGGCTTTATTTATAGATTAGCATAGGGTGAGGTTCTTTTTGCATACATTAATCTCCTCATTTAGTTTGATAACAGTACATAATCTGTCCTGAGTGCAAGAAAAAAAATGTCTTCATAAAACATTGGTTTTATGAAGAAAAGAGAGTCTTTGATTTCATAAACTCTTCATTACAAATCTAATGTATGTCTTTCAAGGAAAACTACAGGATATATGGCTACATAAAGGAATCATTATGTAGGCTTTTAAATCTCAATGAAATCATCAACTTAGAGAAAGCTCTGGAAACCACGAAGAGGGTAACAATAGAAGTCAATTCTTAGTTTTATATCAATAGTAACACTAAGGCTGATAATACTGAAGGCTACTCAGAAGCTCTTCTGTTTATATCCGAAATCTGAGCAGCTTCATTCTTGATATGCAAGCTCCTCCGGTTTTCGTTTTCGGCCTTTTGTGTTCGTGCACTTTCCTCTTCTTCACACTCCTCTGCAAAACTACTGCGAACAGCTTCTGCGAAAGCTTCAGGGTACTGAGTCGACAACTTGGACTTGATTATTCTAATTTTTTTGAATATATAGTCGAGGTCTTTCTTCGTTTCCGTTAGTAGTTGTATATGTCTTTTGAACTCTGGGCCAACAGTCTTTAGTCTGGACGCACTGAGTGCGTTACAGTTTGTCAACATTTCGTTGGTTTTTTCGAAACGTTGTAACCTTGAAACGTTAAAGTATTCAAGAAATGCAGTCTGGATTGTTTTGAGTACTTACATATGTTTTTGAGCTCTGATCATGGATTCTACATCTTGCTGATCCACTATTCCAGCAAGGCCCTGTATGAAAACCTCTGGGGCAGTGTAATTTTGAAAGCATTCTATGCTAAAATCGCTTTCCGGTGTACCTTTACTTTCATCCATCATAAATTAATACAAAAACTTCTAAATATTGAACATTGAAGTAAAAGAGAGGTTATTGTTTACATTTGATGATTTTATGTTTGAGAATGTTGGCCTGGGAGGGCGCTGAATGCATTTATCGATTTACCGCAGGAAATGGCACTGAGTAACTCCGGGTAGCTCCTGAAGTGATCTGACAGTCCACGATTAATCATGTTCCAAGTAAATTTCATTTATAATGTCAGGTGAAGTTTAGTTCAGGGGTACCAAACTCTGTGGGAATCCGTGTACTAGCTAGAAATCACATTGACCGACCAGCATCGACCGTCCAGCAACGACCAAAAATTGAAAGAATATTACAATTTTAAACATGGTCTTCGAAAACCCGTTGAAGATCATCATTCAGTGTGAGTTATCCGATAAGAATACACGTGTTGGACAGTCGTTAATGGTTGCTCAGTGTGCCTGCTGCCTAAAGAAACAGAAGACTTCGGCTAAGCGAATTCAGTGATGCCACCTGTCATTTTCGGTCCAAATTACTGATTTGGACATAGCTATAATGGCCGCTTTCTAATTGCCACAGGGAGTAGCTCCGGGTAGCTCCTGAGGTGATTTGACAGATCACAATAAATCTTGTTACAATTAAACTCCGTTTATAAAGTCAGGTGCGGTTCACTTCAGGTTCAGTTCAGGGGTAACAAGCTCCATTGGGTGCTTCTTCCGGCTATCGATAATATGAAAAAAACGGGATATATAAAAATATTTATTATAAAAACAAAATAAAATAAAACTAATTGGAAATCATCTAGCATTGTCGTTTGGTGAGTTTGAACTTCAGGGGCTGCTCTGGGACATATGTGGGACTTATTTTGTAACTAAGCGGTCCATAGTTGTACTCAACTTTGTATTTCCTGAAAATCTAAAAGAAAAAAATGATGAGCGTTATTTAAAAAAATACAGTAATTACTCGACAAGGTATAAATGGGGATTTTACAAACTGGGTGGGAACAATTAAGGCATCATTTTTATCGCTCACCTTCGCTAATAAAATATTCAATTCAGTCTCTGCAAATCTCCTTCCCAAACAAGACCTCCTTCCATAGCCAAACGGAAGAGAAACGAAGGGGTGGATTTTCTTTTGGTGCATGGGGCAGTCAGAATGGTTCGATTTCAGCCACCTTTCCGGCATGAATCTGTCTGGATCTTCCACGTATTCTTCGCTATTACTGACTACCAGATGTGGAAATATCACATGAGTCTGTATTTGGACAAGAAAAGTAGGTTAGCACTTTAAACAGTCTGCCCATAAAATAACCCCCGTTAACTCGGATATTTTTATGAAAAAATGTGTTAGCGTCAATTCAGACATGAAAAATTGAAATTGAAATGAAAATATGGGCCAGCCGTGATTTCAATATCTCTAGCCATCTTTTTAGCAGCTGTCCAATCAGCTCTTGATGTTCTGTTTCCAGAAATTCTGATTAATAATAATACTCTCTCACAGTAGAAATTCATCCAGGTCTTCGTTCATATCACTGTTAACGTCCACGCGGCTTTAGTTCCAGAGAGCGTTTGAAAAGGAGGACTTTTAAAAAAAGATATTTGTATTCTGGAACTTTCAGGGATATGCTCAGCTAAATCCTCAAAGTTGCTCCTCAAGGGCTCTTTCGCCAAGAATTTCATGTTTTCCTTTAATGTTCTGTGAGGAAAGATCCCGGCGTAGTCAAAGTGACAAAACTTCTTAGTCTCTTTCCAATGGCAGGCATGGACGATATCGCTACCGCCAGAGAGCGCTAGTGTGAGTGGAGGTCATGAGTGACAGTAATAACAAGTAATAATATACAATAACACTTTAATTAGTTGCTGTTATGGAGAAATACGGCCCTATAAGTGTAAAAAGCCTCATTTATGGATTGAAAAAAGGAAAAGCAAAAACTTCCAGCCTTAAAGAACAGTTGATACGAAAATGAGTGGATGGAATCGGTGCATAAACGTCAGTTTGTAGGTTAACTTGTCTATATTTGGTGAAATTTATTTACTGGCTATAAATCTAATTCTTTCAGATTACTCGATTATGATAGGAATAAACTTTTCATGTCCGTTATGCACTTATCAACTACTCTAATCTGACTTCCACTAACAATTGCGCCATCTACGTTAAGCTTGCCAGAATACATGCCATTGCTTCAGGGAGTAACTCCGGGTAGCTCCTGAAATGATCTGACAGATCAGAACAAATCATGTTCCAATTAATCCCATTAATAAAGTCAGGTGCGGTTTACTTCTGGTTCAGTTCAGGGGTAACAAACTCCACTGGGTGCTTCTACCCCTGGCAATTGGAAAGAAGCTCTTTTGTTTTAACAACAATCAGCAAATGAATTCGGATCAGTTGCCAAAAATTTGTCACATTTTTTCTATTTTCTTGGCGAATGAATGTAGTTCAGTTGTACCTAAGTTGAATTATTCGATGCAAAGTGTAGAATGTATGCGATGATACTATGAAAAAACCCAAGGAAGAATGATTTCGATGAATGATAATTAAAATATATAAAAAGGTTACCCCTTTCGGAACTTTATATCCAGCAAGGATTGTATCCGACTGCAGACTTCTGCCGTTTCCAATGATCACAGGATACATGCTAAAAATTGAAAAAACAACGGTAATGATGAGAATTCAACATTGCCTTGGTTAAGTTAATATGTCATTTATTTATCAGGAAAGTGATCTGTCGTGTTTTGCAATACTACGGCATTTTGGGGTGTCGCTCTACATCAATATTCATAAAACTTTTTCATCTGATAATAATTCTACATCTTCAGAAACGAACAGAAAAGCATCCTCAATTTTGAAAAATGGAAACAAAATAACCAAAAATCGCATATCAACTGCCTTCTTACAACTTCCTCTTTTGTTTAGTTTTTGTAGTTTCTACGCAGCACGAAATAACTTCACCAAGACAATATAAAGTTATTATACCTACGGAGAAAAAAATCAGTATGTAATGAGATACAAGCCGACATAACCAGAAAAAAGTCGTAAAAAAATGTTTCTCACGCGCCGACAGGCATGCATTTTTCATGCTGGTTATAAAATGCATGGTGGACACGCAAGCATCTAAATCGGCCTTTAAAGCCGCTTTGAAATGACCTAACGACCATAAAATATCAAGTTCATAATAAACCCTTTCATGAATTCAGGTGAAGTTCAAGTTCACGTTCAATTCAGTGGTACTAAGCTACTTCTTGTCAAGTTTCATCAAACTGCGTTGAAGTGAAGTCATTTTTATCGGATTCTTTCAGTGAATCTTCGAAATAGGTTAATTAGACAATGGTTTAATTCAATTACGCCATATTATGGTCAAAGGTTATACCATTAGACAGTAAGTCACGTACTCAACTGTTTCATGTAACAACAATAAGCACCATCTTGCGGATATTATGGAACTAAAGCATGATATCAACTTCATTTATTTAACAAGGAGTTAAAATAATTGTATTTTACCCACTGTTATTTATCATCTGCATTATTTTCGGTTGCAAGATCATTTTTGTAAAATGAAATATGTGTTGGGAGAAGTTTGACCAAAATACAGATACCTATTCTAAATAAAATACTAAATTTTTGCAATAATTTTGTTAGCGAGTGCATTATTCCATTTTTGTGAAGATAAAAGAAGAATGTCAATACGTTTTTGACGAAACCTAACTATGAAGAACATCTATTTGAAAAGATATCAATAAAATCTTCGTTTTTTTTTGAAACACATCATCTTATAATTCGAAATTACCGCCTCTGCCTATATGATTTTCCAAGAACCACTTGATATTCTCATCTCAGCGAAACAGAATAACAGACCACTTTTTTGTCCATTTATACGAACTTTGACAGATTGAAAAAAAATATTTACCGTAGAGTTTCCTTTATGCAAGCTTTGAGATAAGGCATGTTTTCTTGTGTGGTTGCTTCGACTTTCGAATCTGGATCAGGAAGGATGCTTTGCAATTCTTGGAAGAGCCTTTGCTGCTTTCCTGGATTTTTGGTTAGCTGATATATTGTCGAGGCTGCAGCTACGGATGTCTGTTTCAAAGTTAGGTGAGTATTTTTGTAATTATATAAAGTAGTAAGAAATATTCAAACAACTATTAGAGATGAACTAGGTATTATGAATATGGTTGTATACCAGTGTGTCAATTTGAAAATATTTAATTCTGAATATTTCAGCCCCTAAAAAAATCTAAAATTACCTATACAAAAATACGTCAGCTCTGTTTTCAAGAAAGGGCAAAATTCCGATAACTCATTGAGGGATACATCTTTTCAAATAGTATATCACTATATAAGTATATATCAGGGGACACAAAATCGATAAAAAAAACCTGTGATCGTTTCTAGCTCATATATTTATGTTATTTGAAATATCAATATTATATAATAAACATAGTTGTCAAAAACTTATTTATTTAAAGAAAAAAATAGAAGGTTCGATCATATATGTTATAGGTTGGCAGTATGGAAAAGTTTCACATCATTATCTTTATTTGAAATCTGTCTATCTTATGGGCGATAAAGAATATTGTTAAATAATTTTTTTGGTCCGTTAGAAATTTCCCAGTTAGGCCCTATATCCGAAACTTGACACTGCCCACGCCGTGTGGTAAGTGACTATTGGGTCCGAGAATCATGTGCCCTGAGTAGGTGGCGCATACTACGACAAGCCGGTATGTTTCTGAAGTTTGAGAACAGTGTGTCCATCATCTCACCGGACCCCTATTATCAGAACCACCGTTTCAACAGAATGGATTCGGTAAAGCCTGCGGAGTTCAAAGAGTGGAAGCAGATTGTATTTGTCTGAGGCTGGGGAATGAGTAGTTCCAATAGATTCGGTACTTCTCATCCCTGCTAGAGGGTTGATGTAATTCCAAAAGTCACCCTTGGATATAGAGTTACGTGTGTTTGCACAGTCCCGGACTGGCCCGACGTTGCCAAGTGAGATTAAAAAAAATTGGGGTCCCCAATGGCCGGGCTCATTCTCTCAGATTGGGTTGCATTCGGAAATTTTGACATACGGATGGTTTTCATACTATTAATAATTGAGGTGCGAGCTCAGCTCTACACTCTAGTTTTAGACAAAAAAATAATCACAAAAAGCCAAAAAAAAAATACTTTTATTTTTCAATGAAACAAACTAACAAAATGTTATTGAAATAATAAATGAAGTAAATGCAGAAATAAACTCCAAAACGAGGAACTGAAGACCTAATAAATTAACTGTAGGCACCAAAAAGGAACGAAGGAAATAAAAAAAATAAAAACACCCAAACTATCACTAAGAATCTCAAACACTGAATGAATCTAAAAAACCAACCCTTGTTTGTTTTCCCTTGGGGCCCTAAGTCTCCAAGAAGGGGGTGGGCCCCGTGAGATTTTTCTCAGTATCTCGCCTGACCAGTCCGGCACTGTGTTTGCATATTTTTAGATTTTCCATTATTCAGAATGGTATATATTCAAATTGACACACTGTATGTGACATACAGATGGAAGACTCTAAAAGTACCATCATTGTCTAAAGAAATTGCTAAAGATAATGGAACTGCAAGGGGTGCGGTGATCTCTATGACTTACCGTATCCACACCGACTAGCAGAAGATCCAAGGCAAGAACAGCAGCTAGTTTTGGATTGCCAGTCTTGATCAGTATCCTTTCCACTATCGAAATGTCCTCTTCTTTGACGTTGTCGTAGTTTTTGCCTTGCATCTGTTCCATTGACTGATTGATGTATTTCATACACAGTCTGTAGAAACATTAAAACATACATATTGAAAATAATTATAACGGTAATAGTTCCTCTGGGCCTCAGGTGACATACGCGAACCATTTAAATCTCAAAATGTGATAAAAATGTTGGGTCTACTTAGAAATCCTGTCCCGTTCGACGAAATAAATCCTAAAAACGCTCATGCTTGATTTCGAGGATTGGGCCCAATGCCGATCCCTGTGGTACGCCACTATAAATTTTTGGAAGTAATTCTTCCTGAGTGTCATGTTCATAGCGAAGGAGATGTTGACTGAAAATTCATATAAAAATAGGCTCCCGAGTTGGAAAGTTTATCTGGAGTTGAGAGGGGTAATTTCCGCCGAAATATTTTTTCTTTGAATTTTCTGCTCATAGGTACGTGCAATTCAATCTTTTTTGAATATGGACACTGAATTTGAAGTCGATTCCAAGTCAATTAACGAGTTTTTTGTCTTTTTGTGGAAACCCTGCAATTTAAATTTTTTTTTCAGATTTATTCCTTGTTTTTATGCTGAACCTTGTATCTAAGTATAAACAAATCATATATTTTCGAAATCAGTATGAAATTTTGCGTAAATAGTGTGAATTTCAAGTGGATCTGATGATTTTGTATTTTTCATGATTTTTAGGGGTCTACCCCTTGGGACTTTATTGGAGAAATTTTTATTTCCGTAGATCGACTTGAAATTTACAGAATATAGTAAATTCATCATGCTGAATCGATTGACGTTCGCAGAATTGCTCTATCTTCGACCGTTCTCGAGTTGGAAAGTATATCTAGAGTTGAGAGGGGTTATTTCCCTAAATTTTTTTTTTGAAATTTGTGTCTGTTCATATTCGTAAAATTCAATCTTTTCTGAAGATGCACACCAAATTTGAAGTCGATTCCAAAACAATTATAGATTTTATAGGCTTTTTAAGGAACCTCCGGTATTTTAATTTTTTTTAGTTTTATTCCTTTTTAATGCTAAACCTTGTATCTGAGCATAAAAAAATCATACATTTTCGAAACCAGCATGAAATTTTGCGTCTACAATGCGAATTTCAAGTGGATCTGATGATTTTGTATTTTTCATGATTTTTAGGGACTTTTTTCGAGTATTCTTTATTTCCGCCGATCGACTTGAAATTTACAGAATATAGTAAATTCATCATGCTGAATCGATTGGCGTTCGGAGAATTGCTCTATCTTCGACCGTTCTCGAGTTGGAAAGTTTATCTAGAGTTGAGAGGGGTTATTTCCCTAAATTTTTTTTTTGAAATTTGTGTCTGTTCATATTCGTAAAATTCAATCTTTTCTGAAGATGCACACCAAATTTGAAGTCGATTCCAAAACAATTATAGATTTTATAGGCTTTTTAAGGAACCTCCGGTATTTTAATTTTTTTTAGTTTTATTCCTTTTTAATGCTAAACCTTGTATCTGAGCATAAAAAAATCATACATTTTCGAAACCAGCATGAAATTTTGCGTCTACAATGCGAATTTCAAGTGGATCTGATGATTTTGTATTTTTCATGATTTTTAGGGACTTTTTTCGAGTATTCTTTATTTCCGCCGATCGACTTGAAATTTACAGAATATAGTAAATTCATCATGCTGAATCGATTGGCGTTCGGAGAATTGCTCTATCTTCGACCGTTCTCGAGTTGGAAAGTTTATCTAGAGTTGAGAGGGGTTATTTCCCTAAATTTTTTTTTTGAAATTTGTGTCTGTTCATATTCGTAAAATTCAATCTTTTCTGAAGATGCACACCAAATTTGAAGTCGATTCCAAAACAATTATAGATTTTATAGGCTTTTTAAGGAACCTCCGGTATTTTAATTTTTTTTAGTTTTATTCCTTTTTAATGCTAAACCTTGTATCTGAGCATAAAAAAATCATACATTTTCGAAACCAGCATGAAATTTTGCGTCTACAATGCGAATTTCAAGTGGATCTGATGATTTTGTATTTTTCATGATTTTTAGGGACTTTTTTCGAGTATTCTTTATTTCCGCCGATCGACTTGAAATTTACAGAATATAGTAAATTCATCATGCTGAATCGATTGGCGTTCGGAGAATTGCTCTATCTTCGACCGTTCTCGAGTTGGAAAGTTTATCTAGAGTTGAGAGGGGTTATTTCCCTAAATTTTTTTTTTGAAATTTGTGTCTGTTCATATTCGTAAAATTCAATATTTTCTGAAGATGCACACCAAATTTGAAGTTGATTCCAAAACAATTAAAGGTTTTATAGGCTCTTTAAGAAACCTCTGGTATTTTAATTTTTTTAGTTTTATTCCTTTTTAATGCTAAACCTTGTATCTGAGCATAAAAAAATCATACATTTTCGAAACTAGCATGAAATTTTGCGTCTACAGAGCGAATTTCCCCCCATGGGACTTTTTTCGAGTATTCTTTATTTCCGCCGATCGACTTGAAATTCACAGAATGTAGTAAATTCATCATGCTGAATCGATTGGCGTTCGCAGAATTGCTCTATCTTCGACCGTTCTCGAGTTGGAAAGTATATCTAGAGTTGAGAGGGGATATTTCCTTAAAGAAAAAAAAGTAAAATTTTTACTTTTCATATTCTTGAAATTGAATCTTTTCTGAAAATGCATACCAAATTTGAAGTCGATTCCGGGTCAGTTAGAGATTTTATAGCTTTTTACGTCACTACAAAAAAATTCAGGACGAGAAAAGTAAACATATCTCCTGAAAAAGTACCTTCCTGTAGATTCTCACTATCATTTGGCGAGCTCAATGAATTGAGCCTTACAGCATAACATGTATTCCGAATTTGAGCTAAATATCTCAAAAACTGAATGCGATGCAATAAGCAAAACATTTAACTCTTTCCCTATGTACAAGCCATTCAGGGATTCCCTGTATAATTGGTCCTTCTAAATATTCAAAAAAGTAAGTAGTTTCCTTGATAGACGAGATTTTAAGCTAATGACAATATTTATTGACTTCGAATTTGAAAATACAGAGTGGACCAATTCTGTATAAATAGTAGATACTGTAGAGCGATCATTTTTGTCTATACTTCTTCGAACATTATCAAAATCGAATCACCTTCACGTGAGTCGACAGATTCACAATGACGTTTATTGCCGATACCCTGAAGGTCATCAACTCATTGTGAACTGCTGAGCATCTCTTATATAATCACAGCAAAAACACCATCCAACTAATGCTTATTGCAGTCTCATTCTTAAATTAGAGTTCAAGTTCAATATCACGCCTTTCACTACGAAAGAAACTGAAAGTTTTGGACCCGAAGTGTGTCAACATTTCATGCTAGTAGAGCTGTAGTTTCTGGGTCAGGAAACTGATGTAACCCAGGCGGAGATGGCTTGGATTAATTTGAGCCTTTCGTAAAGCGAAAAGTCATTTTGTGACGATCTGGTGGAAGGTTGACAAAAACAACCAACGCTTTGACGAATGATTCAAGACACACAGATCTGGCCTCTTTGTGGAGTGCCCCAAGGAACGGTTTCAGGACCCTTTTTATTCAACATTTACAATAAAAATGCGATAGTGCTCTCTTGGCATCAGGTGACGTCACGCGAATAATTTTACTCTCAAAATGTAGTGAAAATGTTATATTTTTACGGTTAAACTTTCTTAAACAAGGAGAACGTCTGCTGTCACAATTTCAAAGTGATAATAAAGGTGAAATGTGAAAAACCGAATAGGATGAAACTGTTTTATAAATCAGACAGGGACACTGAGAGAACTGCAGAGTATGGTAGTTTCAAAAAACCGAGAAATGAATATGGAAATCGATTAGATGAAAATACGAGAAACAATATTCAACATACGGTAATAAACTTCTACCCTTTTATTAAAATAAAAAAAAATTAAATTAGAAAATGTCGATAATGTGAATAAGCGCATTTTTTCGTCGAACAAATTGCCCTCTTTTGGTTCACCTTGGTCGAATTTAATTTTTAAAATAATATTCGTAATCAGCTCTTCAAAATACGTCCAAGGTGGTTTGCGATTTTTCTAATAAATATATGTGTAGTGAAATTCAATTCCCTTTAAGATCGAATATTGCATTGCTAGACTTTGATCGCTTGTGAATATTTCAAAAATGCGAAATTCCCGCGAATTGGGGAGTGTGCTGGATAAGTGCGCATACAGGAAGCAAAGTCCACGAAAAAAAGAGTGTGAGAGATAGAGAAATAAAAATAATAATTTTGTTTGGCACTTACGTTCTGAAATCTTCTAGCGCTCCTATGTATTTCCTGAAAGCTTTATTTTTGTACACTCTCCACACAGGAAATTTCAGTTCCACCTCTGCAACGTTCCAGAAAAACGTGTTTATGGAGTCTATGATTCTTTGGGATTCGGAGTCTTTTGATAAAGTTGGTTCTAGGCAACCGAGTCTGGTATTGAGAGAAACTCTCGCAACAGCTGAAAAAAGAAAAAAAAAATTTATTCCATGTTGTTCCAAACTTACATTCGAAGATTTATTTATTAAATGCAATAGGGGCATAATGAGAATCTATTAGTCGTTTTCCCAGATGATTAGCATTTTATTTATACGTATTGATATTGAAAAATTATTATAGATAGTAATAATATAGAATTATACAACAAAATACGTCTTGGTCATGGAACGACTGTACAGGGTCCTTCAACAGGAGCGCGGTCTTCCATTTTATCAGCAAATTGGTACTATTCTCTTAGCTCTACAAAATGAAAATGATGGCACTCACACAGGGTGTTCAGTTTTTTCTGGGCAGGTCCCAACTTTGATTTTTTAAATGGCAACTCTTTTTTTATATCAGTTTTTCCGTTTGTACGTGATAAATTGAAGGTACTTTATTTAAATCGTTTTTTCGAAAATATTGACGCTTTTCGAGATTTTTAGCATGACAGCTCATTTTTCCGAAATGCGTCACTTATAATATTTGAAATTATAAGGTTGGGTCAAGTCCCAATATAATTAATTTTTGGTCAAATTTTGTAAGTTGGTGACTCTCTCAAACGCTATATCAAAAATCAATCAGTGATATACAGGGTGCGAAAAATAGCTTGGTAGACATTCGAAATAAAAAATGTGCAAAATCTTCGATATTTTAAATGGATCCATAAGAGGCGCCAACGAAGTTTATACAAATTTCATTGAATTTTCTCAATGGTTGAAATTCGACCACCACTGTTATTTTTCATTCACATCAGTATGTTTTGGAATATTTGCAATAATATCAATTATCTCGAAATTTATGCCATCATCTTCTAGTTTACAACAATCTTTCAAAGGAAAGCGAGTAAATTGATTTCTTATAAATCAGTTATAGCAGGGGAGTCCAAGCGGGAATTTCGGGATTTACTGAAGCGTGGTAGATTAATATACAGTGTGTCCCGCTTTTCATGAATACACCCTAATATCTTAGATATTAATAATGCGATTTTCTTGAAATTTTGTTGGTGATTATATGTTAGGTAAATGAAGTATTTTGGCATAGTGAACATTTTCATCGACCTTAGGCGTGCGGTGTGGGGGGGTAAAAAAAGCTGTTTTTTGGGAAAAGGATATAAGGGCTCATTTTAGATAACTTTTTTTATCAGAATTAGAATCAGTATCCCAAAAAACCCCCCAATCCATATTTTCGAAAACTCAAGAGCTGATTTGAGGAGAAAAAAAAATAAATTCACTTTTTTCGTCTCGGAATCAGCATCCCCAAAAACCCTTTAATTCATATTTTCAACATCTCAAGAGCTGATTTGAATAAAAAATTATTCAACTCTTTTTTCAATAAGTCCTTGTAAGCAAAATTCAAACCGTCTTTCAAAATAACCATTTAACACGGTATGTGGAAATTTTGGTTTAAATGCCCTAATCCTGTTGCGTTTCAAACATCTCTATACTTTGTTTTTCGTTGAATTCATTGTCCTCGCAACTGCTCTTACAGTACCAATTGGGTTGTTTCGAAATTCGAAATGTTCGTCGTCCGGATAGTGTATTTGATTTAAATTGTACCTCCCTTGTCTTGTCTTGAAAACCGCTCTAGTCTTTGCGAACAATCTGTTGATTTTGGCGTGAGAAATTAGTTCTCGATCATGATGCCTTCCATTGAATATTCCAGCAACCTGACGCGTAGATCTTTCATTATTACCAAATAATCGGATAATCTCCACTTCTTCTCCAAGGATATAAGGGGCTCATTTTAGACAATTTTTTTTACCAGATTTGGAATCAGTGACCGCAAAAACCCCTCAATTCATATTTTCGAAATCTCGAGAGCTGATTTGATTAGAAAACAAAATTAAATTCACTTTTTTTCAATAGATTGTTTATTTCAAACTTTTTATTTCAAATGCCCTAATCCTATACTAAATTTCAAACACCTTCGTTTCCATATATTCTGTATCGTTTGCAACTGCCCTTATACTACAATTTAGGTATTTCCGAAGATACGCACACTTTGTTACCGTTGGCTTGCCGATTTGAGTTTTCATGCAAATTAATGAAAGAGTGATTTGAAACAAAAGTTTTTGTTTGACATCGGTAATCAGTACGAAATGTCAATAATTCAAGCAGTGTTACTTAACTGTTAATAAGATGGCACACAACCGAAGAGTAGTTCTTACAATTGGAGAAAAAGTAGAGATTATCCGCTTATTTGGTAATAATGAAAGATCTACGCGTCAAGTTGCTGGAATATTCAATGGAAGGCATCATGATCGAGAACCAATTTCTCACGATACGGTTGCCAAAATCAACAGATTGTTCGCAAGGACTGGAGCGGTTTTCAAAATAAGACCAGGGAGGTACAATTTAAATCAAAGACACTATCCAGACGACGAACGTATCTTAGCAGAATTTCGAAACAACCCAAATGGTACTGTAAGGGCAGTTGCGAGGACAATGAATTTAACGAAAAACAAAGTATGGAGATGTTTGAAACGCAACAGGATTAGGGCATTTAAACCAAAATTTCTACATACTCTGTTAAATGGTGATTTTGAACGACGCCGACGGTTTGAATTTTGCTTATGGTTGCAGGGTAACTATCTTAACGACAAACTTTTTCTGAAGAACATGATGTTTACTGACGAGGCAACGTTTACAACAAGCGGTGTGGTGTCTAGTCAAAATTATAGGTTTTGGGCAGCTGAAAATCCGAATTGGGTAATTCATTGTAAAAACCAATACAGTGAAAAAGTTAACGTGTGTTGTGGCATATTCAACGAACGGATTGTTGGCCCTTATTTCCTGGATAACCTGACCGGACAAAATTTTCTAAATTTTTTACAAAATGGTCTCTATGATTTTCTCATGGAATTGCCATTAGCACAAAGACAAAACTTAATCTTTCCATTAGATGGGGCCCCCGCACACAATTCTGGGATAGTTCGGAACTTTTTAAATGCAATTTTCCCTATGAAGTGGATAGGTAGAAATTCTCCTTTGGAACCATGGCCCCCTAGATCGCCAGATATTACCCCTTGTGACTTTTTTCTGTGGGGGCATTTGAAGAATAAAGTGTATGCTACTCGACCGCGTAATAGAGAGGAACTTTAAGAAAAGTGAATGTACGTTTGAGAAGAATTGTTGAAAAGTGTATTGTTTCAGAAAGTAGTTATGTTGAAAACACAAGAATCTAAAATAAAGTAATTCGTAATTTTGTTACCACTGTTACAAATAAAGAACTTATTGAAAAAAAGAATTAAAGGGTTTTTGGGGATGCTGATTCCGAATCCTAAATAAGCATTAATATTCATTTCTCAAAAAATGTCTTTTTTCTCTCCCCAACTTCGCACGCTAATGGTGAATGAATATGATCACTATGCCAAATGCTTCATTTTTCTAACATAAAATCACCACCAAAATTTCAAGAAAATTGCATTATTAATAACTGAGATATTAGGGTGTATTCATGAAAAGCGGGACACACTGTATAGGGGGATACCTTGTACCCGGTTAATTACCTCCATCAAATGTGAACCTCATAAATAAGGCCGCGCGTCCAGGATAAAGGATCAGATTATTAAAAAAAATTGATCATCAGAAATTCTCGAGCGCGTCAGATTAAGGTAGGGTGAGTCAATTACATGCTAAAAAGTGTATATTCTACTAATCTGACAATTTAAGAGTAACGCAAAGAAAGGAAAGGGCTACAAAGTTGTAAAAAAAACGTCATCTCGACATTCTCGAGCGTGACAAATATTTTTTTTTATTTTGAAGGAAATAATTCAAGGATATAATCTGACGATTTCCACTAGCCGAAATAACAAAAATTCGTCGATAAAGTCTAATGCGTGCAGCTGCGTAATGCCTATATTCCCCTCTCCGCGTTACTATTTCTCTATCTATTTGGCTTGGCCAAACTTAGATTTTGAATATAATTTGAACCGATTCGTAATGGTAGATTTTGAGAGATCTAAAAAAAACTACGTTTTTTTTTCAAATGTTTTTTTTTTTTGGAATAACTTTTAAACGGCTCGATTTCAAAAACTAATCAGCTCTAAATATCAGAAAACCACGTCGATCGCCGCCAGCCCGGTCAGAATCGGTGGATTCGTTCGTGAGTTATCGTTGTCGAAAGAAAACCGAAAAAAGTGTTTTTTCTTTTCGGAATCACTCTGAAATTTATAGTACGATCAATTCAAACTTGAAGATTCTGTTGAAATAATAATATTGTTTTGTCAGTTTTTTTCATTTTACCTATATTTGTTTTTATCGTTCACATGGTTATGTAAAAACATTGATTAAAAAAAAAGTTTATGAAAATTGTATTTTGCTTTCGTCAGAAGTAATTCAATAAAATAAAGCAACGCCATTTAATAATCATGATAATAATAATGAATGGGCTTTATTCATCGAGAAATATATAAAAAATGTGTACATTGTATATGGAAAATAAATAATAATTACATCGATGAACCGACGAAGTTCAGCTTACGCTGTTTTACAACTTAACCTTTAGTGTATAATTAACATATACCTAGGTGAATAAAAAAATCCAATAAAAATATAATCTTAAATCTAAAAAATACAGTGTTATCATAATAATGAACCGATATCACGGTGAAAGAAATCCAGGTAATGATAGCATGTCATTATTTAATTGAGCTAACTAGAAGATCTCAGGTAGCCTTTCAACTTTTTCTTAAAGTTGAGAATGGTGTAGAGCTTAAACTCATTGGGAAGAGAGTTATAGTGTTTAATGGAATTGTAAATGAAGCTTCGGGTGAAGCCAGCTGATGAGTGTTTAGGTATGACGAAAGTATTTTTATTCCGTGTACTCGAGTTACTTTGAGATTTGAAGGTAATATATCTCAAGTGGAGGTAATCTGGCATTTTATTAACTATTATTTTATGTGTATTCACGAGCATATGAAGCTTCCAAATTTTTTCAAGTCTCAACCAACCCGATTCCTCGAACTTGGCAGATATATGATCATACTTTCGAATGCCATATGAGAGTCGAATACAATTGTTTTGAATTTTTTGCAGACGTTTCACATCATCTTGTATCAAAGCAAATCCATAAATGATATCACAGTATGAAAGTTTTGAGAGTATCAGGGTTTCACAGAGTTTCAGTTTGAGTTTGGAGGACATAATATCTCTACTCTGATACAGCTGACGTAAAATATTATAAGAACTTTGACAAAGTGAGTTAACATGTTTGCGGAATCTGAGGTCAGAATCTAGCCACAAACCCAAATTCATACACTCGGTTACTATTGGCAGAATATCATGATCCAATATGATTTGAATAAACCCTTCCATGTTGAATACTTGCCGACGACTTTACCTATTGTATAGGTTTTATTGCGGAAGATTGGATTACGTAATCCACCATATTTCATTATTAGTTTTATGGTCTTCCGTCAAGTGGTGTCGCCCCTCTTTCATGACCTCATTAACTTTGTTCACGGATTCTTGCCACGTGTTATGAGAAAAGGAGTGATATAATTGAGTATCGTCGGCATAGTGGTCAATTACCTGGTGGAAATCACTTATATATAATGAAAACAAAAGGGGTCCGAGAATGGAACCCTGTGGTACTCCGTAATCAACAGGTAAAGCCCTCGAATATTTTCCATCTATACATACGATTTGTGTTCGATTTTTCAAATAATTTCTCAATAAATTACATGCTTCGTTGCTGAATCCGAAGTAAGTTAACTTTGAACATAGTAAATCGTGATCCAATGAATCAAATGCCTTACTGTAGTCTTACTGTACCATGGATGTTAGATCGTCATTATCTGTTGCCTTGAAAATATCTTGGGTGATGTTGATAAGGGCTGTACTTGTACTATGAGACGCACGAATACAGTGCAAATTTCAAATAATAAATCTGATAATTTTGTATTTTTCATGATTTTTACGGGACTTTTATTTAATTTTTCGTCGGTCCAATTGAAATTCACAGAGTATACTAATTTCTCCATTCTAAATCGATTGGTACCTGCAGAATTGATTTATCTTCAACTCTTCACCAGTTATCTGGAGTTGCGAGGGGTCATTTCCCCTCTACAATAAAAAAAAATACTTGTATTGTGATAATTTTCGATATTTTGGTAATTCACAATCAAAATTCATATCAGAAGAGAAAAAAATATTTTCAAATTCACTTGTCACTAGAACTAACCCCAAAACTTGACAGCACAGTCGTTTATTCTGAAAAAACGAGGAATTTCACACATTTTGCTAAATATTTTGAGGGGAAACGAAGCAAATTTTCGAGAGGCAGGTTGCTCAAACATCCGCTAGATGGCAATGATTGTGGACAATTCATGAAATGATGGTTTACTTTCGGTACCACCGTGCACATTACCGAAATTCTTTGTTGTACACCATGTTAACTGCTGCCCATCGAAGAATTGAGGGCACTCCGCTTTGCGCCTGATTTGTCGGTATAGCTTTACAGAGCATAATCGTATAGTTTTGCGCTAATAGTTGTTTCAAAACAACACTTGAAGCAGATTTACATATACTTACATTCTAAAGCCCATTTGTAGATCTCTGATAGGAAATGTTCGGGCAGCTCCCTATTATTATCCAGCATATTCTCCATTCTGAAAAAAAAATCTTTTTGAGAGGGTTGTCACACAGAGTAAAAAACTTTAGTACATATGGTATGTTCAGATGAACAGACAATATGTATTCGTAGTTGAATATTTGAAGTTATCACCATAGTGCACGTCAATGAAATATATGATAAAAAATAATGTGTTTTCATTAAAAAAAAACTTTTTTTCGGAGAGGTATTGTTGAATGGACAGAAGACTGTGTAAACAGTTGTAAAATTTAATTCACAAGTCAATTCATTGAATTTGTTGTAAGTACTATACAGTAATCCCAAGCAACGTGTGGAAATTCTCATAGGCAGCAAGGTCACCATTAGGACATTGGTGTCAATTAGATGTTTTCAGTTCGAACAATGATTTCGAAAAAACGCGTTGAAAGATATCATGTCTTGCAAAAAATAAGGATGTACGAGGATAAATTCTTTGCCTACTATACAACCAAACAAAATTTCATTGTCAAAATATTTTATTACTCAACATATTCTCCTCTTAATTGGATACATTCATTACAGCGAACCTGCAACGTCTCTAGACCTTTAAAAAAATGTTTTTTCTTGCTCTGCAAACCAGACCGCCACAGCTTTTATTACCTCCTCGTTAGAAGAAAATTTACCTTTTAAACTTTTTTTCACTTGAGGAAAGAGATGATAGTCGAACGGAGCCAAATCTGGTGATGAGGGGGGTGTTCTAGTAATTCAAACCCTAAATCACAAATTTTTTGCATGGCAATATGAGATTTGTGTGCAGGGGCGTTGTCCTGCAAAAACAAAACACCTTTGGATAGCTTTCCGCGTCTTTTCTCTTCAATTTTTTCCCGTAGAGTGGTCAGTAATGTCGAATAGTAATCTCCAGTTATTGTTCTACCCTTATCCAACAAATCAATCATGATTACTCCATGGCAATCCCAAAAAACTGAAGCAAGAACTTTTCCAGCAGATTTTTGGACACGAAACTTCTTAGGTCTAGGAGAACCGGAGTGTCGCCATTCCATCGATTGTTGCTTTGTTTCTGGATCGTAGAAATGTACCAAAGTGTCCATAGTAACAATTCGGTTTAAGAAGTCTGCATCATTTTCAAATCGAGCACAGATCGAACGGGATGCTACTACCCTTGCACGTTTTTGGTCAACATTCAAACATTTGGGGATCCATTTCGCAGCAATTTTTCTCATGTCCAAATTGACGTGAACTATATGATGAACGCGTTCGTATGAAATGTTCAGTGCTTCAGATATCCGTTTGAGTCCAATTCGACGGTCTGTTAAAATCATGTCATGACCTGCATCGATATTTTCGGTGACTGACACAGAAACTGGCCTTCCCGATCGATCATCACCTTCAATGGAAAATTTACCTCTTTTGAAGCTTGCAGTCCAATTTTTCACGGTCGCATACGAAGGACATTGATCACCAAGGGTATTGAGCATATCTTCGTAAATCTTGATGATGGCTCGATACTCCAATTTTTCGATTTTCACAAGTTCGGTGGACATATTTTTTCTTTTAATTTATTGCGTAACTCTGGTTTACTTTTTTGACGTCAAACTTTACACTGACACTTCTAATAAGTTAGTGTTCGTTGCTATGGTAACGCAATATTTTGTTTATGCAGGGAACTGGTCTAGGCTAACTAGATATCAATACATCCTCGTATAACATTAGAAGTGATAATGATGTGGATTTCTGGTTTGATCAGATTCATATTTATCCACACAAGGGGATACACATGAGTATGGGAGAAATATTATATTATTATTATTAATATTTCGTTTTCGCTAAATCTAAGAATTTTGAAAGAGATGTTTGTATATTTTGGAGTATATTGCACAGTATATCGCATTATACTAAAACAATGACCTGAATCAGACTCCAATCTGACAATAATAAAGTCGTGGGATGGTAATAACTGAACTCAGTGCTTTTAATTAATTAATAATTGCATAATAACATTGTAACGAGCTATTATTGCTGTCCAAATCGCACAGTCTGTTACACAAAAGTGAATAGAAGCTTGTTTGAAACCTTGAACGTAGTGAAAAATTGTATATGGGGCACGCAAGAGCGATTTTGTCGAGGTATTCGATCAATTTCAGTTTAATTGAGGTTTAGTATATTAGCTTACAAAAAATAGGTTTATAGTTACAATGTTGTTCTACTTTTACTTTTTTAGGCATACATTGAAAGGTTACCTTCGTACTCTGTAACTTGGAGTACACGGGATTGAAAAATTATATCACTTTCGTAACAGAACACCAAAATAGGCACAAGAAAAATGTTAATTTGATAAACGAGTTAGACTCTCCATAACAACAAGTTTTTTGATAACGGATATCTTCCAAGAACATTGAAAAAGAGCATCATAAAGTCACCCTAAAGAAATGGATTCAAATCCGAAACTATCAGCTATACAGGGTGTTCCAAATTAAGTCGGCACCATTGCCAACTCCGTTATTATTGATGCTACGAATTCCGTTAAATGGGCAAACTAGTAGCATTTTTATAATGGCCTTCTCGATGCCGAAAACAAAACAAAATTACAGTCGCGTTTTCAGAATATTTCATAAAATGATATTGTTTTCAATGAAAAACCCTATATTTTTTCATGCATTTCGATTCGTAATAACATTCTCAACAACAAATCTCATTTGACTTTTTTTCGTAAAGGTGAAAATAAGACAGTTTTATCAATAGGAAATATTTACTAGTTCGAATGTTTAACAAACGGGTTTGATGAAGCGCTATAAAATATCGAGTAATTGTTCAAAAATACCGCCTTCTTGTTGAACACATATTTGGGCTCTTCTATTGACACTACGTGTGGCATTCAACACAGTTCGGTCATCAAATTCTTTTCATTATAGTTTCAATATAATTTTTCAGTTAATGTTTCATTTTGTACACCACATTTTTCAGAAATCCCCAAATATAAAAATCTAGAGGTGTTATGTGTGGTGAACGAGGGGGCCACTTAATTGTATTTGTAGCAATCCATCTGTTTCCAAAACAGCCTCGCAGCATTCTTTTAACGCCACTGACAATATGTGCTGGTGCATCATCCTGTTGAAAATATATCATCTGACGAGCCTCCAGATCAAGATCATCAAAAAACTCTTCCAACACTCTTATTAATAAATTAATGTAACGGGGTCCGTTCAAAGAACCATGGTAGAAAAATGGACCGATAATTTTGCCTCTAAATAGACCACACCAAACATTAATATATATATCGTCTTTGCGGATTGTGGGGATGGACTAGAAATGGATAATGAAAATTCTTTCTATTATACATCCCACGATTTGAAACATTAGCCTCATCGCTCCACATAATATTTCTATAGAAGTTTTGATCTTGTCTGCATTTATTCATACCAGACAGTGGAACAGCTATTTCTCTAGATAAATCTCTGATGGAATTATTTGGATATACCTCAAAGTAGGATAAAACGTCAATTTCTGTATCTTTAGATATTACAAAACGTTTTTTAGTTCTCCTCTTCTCAAAAACTTTTTCATTGTTTCTGAATCGACGATAAAGCACAGCAAAAAAACCTCACGATCGGGGAACGAGTTGTTGTAGTGTTGGAGTGCTCTTACGCTATTTTTCTAACAAACCCAGTAGGATTCTAACATATCACATTTTTCTTGATGGGAAAAATATTCGAACAGTAGTTGACAGTTACAATAATTTATGGCATTGTCATGATATACTTGAGAATATTTGACAAATAGTATTTCAACAAAGTTTCAAGGCAACTTGATTGCTCATAATAATAATGTTTTATCGAATCAAACACATTTTCTCCAACCACATTCATATGACCCTCCAGTATTTTCTGTTCTGTACAAAAATGGCACCAAAGTTATCATTACAGCAGACATATTTTGATTCACAAAATAAATGCGGCTAGCGAAATGGCTTTAAGATGGAAATTATCGTTTTGTACATTAATACCAAATAGCTCAGTGGTGTCAATTGAGTGGTGCGACATAATGATCACGGGTTTCACTAGTTCACATCCCAGCGCACTTTTTTCTTTTCACTGTCTTATTTTGCTATCAGTAACAAAATATTGTCATTCGTATAAGTACCAAAATTGGGTGTTTGGACAATCATGAGGTTTTATCAAAACAATCAAATTTTTTGTACTAGTAAAAGAAATAAATATTTCCACATTCATTTTTCATTTTAGGAAGAAAGGTGATATGAGCTTTGTTGTTGAGAATGTTATTACGAATCGAAATGCATGAAGAAATATAGGGTGTTCCATTGAAAGAAATATCATTTTATGAAATATTCTGAAAACGCGACTGTCTTTTTTTTATGTTTTCGCCATCGAGAAGACCATTAAAAATGCTACTAGTTTGCCCATTTAACCGAATTCGTAGCATCAATAATAACGGAGTTGGCAATGGTGCCGACTTAATTTGGAACACTCTGTATATTGATTTCCAACAAAGACAAAATTGTAGAAACAATTATAAAATGTCGATGCAGTATTATCAGACAAACTGTTTGGTTTTATGGAAGAAAGATCTACTGAAGATGCAATAAAATTTTTTGTTGCGCAAATATATGAAGCACTTGATAAAAAAGTACCTATAGGTACTCTGCATCTCTTTCGATCTTTCGAAAGTATTCGATATTGTGTGTCATGAAAAATTGATGGAAAAACTCGAATCACATAAACATAGAAACGAGTAAATATAGTTGGTATTGAGAGTGAACCTTGTATTGTTACTTACGGTGTATCACAAGGAACCATGTTAGGACCGCTACTATTTACAATATATATGTGAATAGTCTACTGACAATGAAAAATGAAGGCAGTACTGCTGATGACACTGCCACAATATACAGAGCCGAAAAATGGGATGAATTACAAATAATAGCAGAAAGAAACATGAGAATGATAAAAACATGGTTTTAATTGAACAAACTTACCTTTAATCCAAAAAAAACTAAGTATTTACCTTTCATCTTATGTGCGAATCATTTACCAAAATTGGAAAACATAAAATACCTTTGAATTTTTGGTGGAACACCAAAAAAAAAAAAAAAATGGGAAAAATCAGAGGACTAGTACCAATGTTCACGAATCTGAAAAATTTCTTAGACGTACCCCAATTCAAAATAACTACTATTCCTCGCCCGTTTATTCATAAAAAATCCTATCCTTTTCGAATATTGCATCACATTTCAGATTAATAAACATTGTTATTATTACTATCATCAACGATCCTATACCGGGTGGCTACGGAAGTATTGCCTACGGAATATCTCAGTTATTGTATGAAGTAGGTTTGTGAAATTTGGAGCGTCGATATAATGACATAAGAGCTAGAATTTGAGCATATTGACATGTCAAAGTTAACTTCCGGTCTGACCGGAAGTAACATCAACTTTCTTATTTTAAATGGAAACCCTATTTTTTTTTCTTTTCGCTTTATTCAGCATTCAATTCCCTTTCTAATGACATATCACAAGTTGGTATCTAACCAGAAACTAGATCAGAAAAAAATTATTATTGAAATTCACCGAGTAGGCCGTGGAAGCAAAATGAAAGCCAAAAATTGAAAAGTTGGCTATGGAAACCATACGTCACTTGATAACAGTTGCTACTACTGTGATATTTTATTTTCATTCGTCGGCGTTATAAAAAGCCGCCAAAAAAAATATTGAAAAAATTGGGAAAAAAACAATACTCTGTAGGTCCATAACTTAAATAGGAACATACAACTTTTTCTTGCCTGTACTATTCAGCATAACCATTCCTTTCTAATGATATAATAGAAAGTAATTTTTTGAAATGAAAACCAAAAAATCCAATTATTATTATTCAAATAACAAAAAAACAGATTTATCGAAAAAAAAAAAATTCAAATTGATAGGATTAAAGATAAAATAAATTCAAAACAAATGTTCGAAATGCATTCCCTCAGCGTCAATATTGTTGGCCCCATTCTTTTTCAAGGCCAACTAACCGGAGAGAAATACTTTAATTATTTAACGAATGAAATTTTGGAATTCATTAACAACCTACCAGCGGAAATAACTGAGAGAATGTACTTCCAGCAAGATGGCGCCACTCCGCATAATTCAAGAATAGCGAGAAATTATCTTCAAAATCGCTTTCAAGAGAGACTTATAACAACCCATGGTCCAGTCAGGTGGCCACCAAGGTCACCTGATCTTACTCCGTGCGACTTTTTTCTATGGGGGCATCTTAAAAATAGGGTGTATTCCACACAGCCTACAACTCTACATGAGCTAGAAGTAAAAATTCGTAGAGCTTTCCAAGATATCACGCCCCAAATGTTGAGAAACGTTTTACATGAAAATATCACCAGAGTCAATAAATGTATTGACGCTGAGGGAATGCATTTCGAACATTTGTTTTGAATTTATTTTATCTTTAATCCTATCAATTTGAATTTTTTTTTTTCGATAAATCTGTTTTTTTGTTATTTGAATAATAATAATTGGATTTTTTGGTATTTCATTTCAAAAAATTACTGTCTATTATATCATTAGAAAGGAATGGTTATGCTGAATAGTACAGGCAAGAAAAAGTTGTATGTTCCTATTTAAGTTATGGACCTACAGAGTATTGTTTTTTTCCCAATTTTTTCAATATTTTTTTTGGCGGCTTTTTATAACGCCGACGAATGAAAATAAAATATCACAGTAGTAGCAACTGTTATCAAGTGACGTATGGTTTCCATAGCCAACTTTTCAATTTTTGGCTTTCATTTTGCTTCCACGGCCTACTCGGTGAATTTCAATAATAATTTTTTTCTGATCTAGTTTCTGGTTAGATACCAACTTGTGATATGTCATTAGAAAGGGAATTGAATGCTGAATAAAGCGAAAAGAAAAAAAAATAGGGTTTCCATTTAAAATAAGAAAGTTGATGTTACTTCCGGTCAGACCGGAAGTTAACTTCGACATGTCAATATGCTCAAATTCTAGCTCTTATGTCATCATATCGACGCTCCAAATTTCACAAACCTACTTCATACAATAACTGAGATATTCCGTAGGCAATAATTCCGTAGCCACCCGGTATAACTATGATATCGATCCTAGTATACTTTACTCCATCCTCTACTATTTCGCCAGTTTCTGAATGCGACACCAGCTTTCGCAATAAAACTGTAATCTAGCAAACAAATCTAAAACGCACCCGATGTAAAAGTTACACCGAGTGCGTTCCAGTGAAAATATCAAAGGTCAGGCAACAATTTCACGCCCAGGTAATCGACCTCAACAGAAATATCACCCAAGAACGGATAATTCTGCTAATCTCAGTTGTTTACTTACGCATCAGTTCGTCCTACTCGCTCACATGAACTTGACCCACTTGAGTTCCAGCGACCGGCTGGAAAAAATGTCGCGGCAAGACTGTTATATAACATTGTTTGCCGAAACGTATGGTATAAAGTAGAGTTGATCTTGCCAATGTGCACAAACAGGTTGAGGCTTATATAATAGCAAGAAGAATTATTGAACTGGATTTAATCTGCAATTTTATAAGCGCCGTTGTGTAACGTTGTGCAGCGATAACCCACTTTTTGGTATTTTAGGTTTGTTCACATGTTTTTTCCAACACCCCCTTTGAGATTTTGAAAAGTTTGAAAACTTTTGTGTCTTTACATTTTTCGATAGCTATCTCACTTCATTAGATACCCGACATACATATCAGCGACCCTGTATGTTCGGAAAAAGATAGTAATGATTATAAACGATTTTATTATCCTGCTTAAGAAATAGCTGATAAAGCACCACTGAACTGTAAAATAAAAGAAGACTGTATCTACATGACTTGCAAAAAGCAGAGTTTGCAGTTTATACTAATGATAATTAATGCTAATAATACTACTTTCTTTCAAGATAAAATACGTTTTCCGTAAGAATGGTCAATGGTTGGTCCCAAAAATTATAAAAAAATAACATATGAATAAGCATATGATTTTTCTAATAAGAACTTGAGAAAAATGAGAGATATCCTTACGATCTTGGAAACAACACCAAACGAAGTTTTTCATAACAAGTACAAAATGGGATAAAATAATAGTTATTTATGTATCAAGTAAGGTTCATTAATTCCCGTGGTGCATAGGTAATTTTATTTCTAACCAATTTCAATGAAATTTTGTTTATTTTTGAAACGGAATAAATGTACCAATTCATTACCTTTAAATTTATATTTTTTTGGTAGTAAACTTTCCAGTATATTATTTGTACTCTGTGTAATTTCAGGTGGTGTATTTTCACACTCTGATTCTGAATCACTGTATAAATTCATGATACTTTTTGTATTTTCAAAAGAAAACCTGACAGCAATAATTTTGACACTACTGAAATTCGCCACTACGGTGACAATCAATTGCGTCAAGGCTAATGATATTATTGCTAACCAGTGTGAGAATATTATTCTATTACAAGAGAGATAATGTAAATACATTTGAATTGCATGGGGGCAGAGGTGTTGCAGAATATTTCTTCAATCTCTAGAGAGAGAATTCCAGCATTCTGTAATCAAATTTCATTTCAGAATTAACAAATTCTGTGATGATCGTGGAGAAAAACGTTTCTACCCAATCAAGAACAGCGCCAAACATACTACGTGGACGATAAAATTTGAGTGGAGGAATGTTGAAGACTCACCTATTCAAAAAGTCGGTAGCGATGATGTCAAGAGGCTCCACATATTTTTTGGCAGTTGCGGGAGGTAATAATATTTGTTGTACTTGTTTTCTAAAAACTTCCCATTTTGGACCATGCCTGAAAGAGAGAAATATTTGACTCAGGTATTTTGAAATTATATAACTAGCATCTTAATGTATGAACTATCGTTAATATAGATAAAAATGACTAGTGGCCTCAATATAGAGCCCCGAGGAACACCATATTCTAGATATGCACATCGCAACACGATAAAGGGAAGCACGAACTTACACTCCTATAACTCCTTCGTTTCCCTCGAAAAATTCCTTCTGAAGGTGCTGTTTGTAGTAGTGCAAGGAAGGCATGGAGGGCCTGTGCGGTAAACTCTCTTCCCGTTTGAAAACATTTTTAATGTCGTCTCCATCGAACACGAAAAGAAGATCTGGATGACCGATGAGACCTCCAACTTTGACTATCTTCCCGTATTCTTTCCGCAAAGACCACATAACTTTGTCCAGCTCGTGGATTTTATACTGCCCTAAAAATATACGATTAGATCAATGAAAAAATACATTAATAATTCGCGGGAAACGTCACTTATTCAAATTATGGTGCCACAAAATAAAATTATTTGTTCAATGTTAGATAAATACATAAATGTATAGATGGGGCTCTAAGGTTGTGCCTTGTGGCGCACCACGTATTGTCTTGTGCTTACCTACGAAGGGGGCAAATCTCCAGGCGTTTCCGATAAAGGGTAGTTCTTTAGGTCCGGGTATTTGGCTGTATTCCTTGGCGATGACCTCAACTTTTTCAATTTTATATTCATAAATGTCCTCTTCGCAGAGTCCTGGCAATACACCTAGGGCTGTGGAATAGGGTCGGTCTGTCGAGTATGTTCTGTTCAAGGCACGGATGACTTTTGGCGAAAGTAATCTTCTGGTGGCTTCTCTTGACATCGTGGATGAGTTTCGAGCTGGAAATGAATGAATAAGTTATAAGAATAGTTTTTCAGTTGTAAGTGTTTTTGCCGATTTCGTTGTGGGAGATGAAAAATATGAAAGAAAAAAGGATGCGGTCAGTGACTTTTACACGATCCTATGAGAATAAGGAAACATCAAAAGTGGATCCAACTTACGTCTAAATCGTGAATTGTTAACCATGACTAACTAGGCTAGGATTTTATATAGACAGGAACAAAAATCTGCTGAAAAAGTTCTTGCTTCAGTTTTTTGGGATTGCCATGGAGTAATCATGATTGATTTTTTGGATAAGGGTAGAACAATAACTGAAGATTACTATTCGACATTACTGACCACTCTACGGGAAAAAATTATAGAGAAAAGACGCGGAAAGCTATCCAAAGCTGTTTTGTTTTTGCAGGACAACGCCCCTGCACACAAATCTCATGTTGCCATGCAAAAAATTCTTGATTAAGGGTTTGAATTACTAGAACACCCCCCTTATTCACCAGATTTGGCTCCGTCCGACTATCATCTCTTTCCTCAACTGAAAAAAAGTTTAAAAGGTCGTAAATTTTCTTCCAACGAGGAGGTAATAAAAGCTGTGGGGGTCTGGTTTGCAGAGCAAGAAGAAACATTTTTTTTGAAAGGTCTAGAGACGTTGCGGGTTCGCTGTAATAAATGTATCCAATTAAGAGGAGAAAATGTTGAGTAATAAAATATTTTGACAATGAAATTTTGTTTGGTTCTATAGTAGGCTAAGAATTTTTCCATATATCCTCGTACGCATCAATAGAGCGGCAGAAAATTCAAGTTTTTTTGACAGTTAAACAAAAAAATTTCTTTTCTTTCAAATAGTAGGAAAGAGTCATAACGGTTCTTGAAACTGTTTGTACTAGGGGCTGTCACGACATTTTGAGGCAGAGTATTCCTCTTCGAGAATATTCTGTTTAAAAAGAATTTTTGACGTACAGTTGTTCGAAAGGATTCCTGCCTCTGTTTCAAAGAATATCCACGCAATCTACTATCATCTTGTAGGAGAAATACGCTCGCGAGATCTATAGAGAAGTCATTGTTCAGTATTCGGTGGGTAAAAATCGCATCGCCTTTGATACGTCTGCCACTCAAATAAGGTTGTCTACTTCGTAAATCGATTTGTTGCCGAAAAGATATTCGAATGTTGTGTTACCAATGTGTAACATACAACACTTGTTTCACACCACCTTTGCACGAAAATACGATCAGACTGAAGATCAGCATGACTAGTTAGGGGATTCCCAAAGAACTTGCTGTGATCTGCGAACAAAGTATGGTCAGAGTGGAGTACAGTGGGCAGACCTGAAACATATGCTGAGAAGAGAGTAGGTCCCAAAACCGAACCTTGAGGAACTCCAGAAATGACTTGATGTAGATCAGAATGACTGGAACCAAACCTCACTTTGAGAACCCTGTCGGAAAGAAATGCGTCGATCCAGTTGAGCAGTTGACCTTTTATTCCGAAGTGTTCAAGTTTGTGGATTAGCTTAGTTCGCGGAAGCTTGTCAGACGCCTCAGAACAATCGAGGTAATAATAATAATGCTGATTAAATCGTTTATCGCCATTGAGGTTTTCCAAGATGAGGAAACGCAGATAGATTGTATAGGGTAATGACTTTTACAAAAATATTAATTCGCTTTTTTGAACTGCTTTCGATCCTTCTTAATTCTTGAGTGCGTGTCAAAGAATATGACTTGAGTTCGGATATTGCCAGCACCGGAAACTGTATACCTAATGATCCACCGATCATTATTCAAATGAGAACCTAATTACCTACAGCACAGAACTGTTGTTGGGTTCCCGTGTGTGACTTCTGTGGTAGGAATCATTTCTTATAGAATAGAATAAGAAAGGTCAGTATCGCAATACCTACCTTGAACTAAATGTTAGATTAAAAGTACCAATTTATCTATTATTACGGTAGAGGAGGTACGGTTCCGTGTGTGAATTTCACTAAAACTGTGGTTTTTGCAGCCACCACGACGTCGCAAGGTCATGAAGTTGCCTTGAAATGAATAATTGAGGAACAGAATGATTATAGAAACCCAAAACTTGTAATCACAATATGATAATAATATTAATAATTGCGTGAAACATCGAAGAACATTTTTATTAACCGCCACCTTTGTTTAGGAACGTAACCGTAAGCCTGATCAAATCATGTTTCCGCATGACTTGACGAGTTGAGAGTTATTGTAACATATCAAGACATTTTTTTTATTTAGAGAATTTTCCTAGATTATTTCTGTTGCATTCCTCTTTTTTCTTATGGAGTACCTACTACATTTTTTTTAAATAGGGAAATCCAATATGTGGATATAACGTGGAAACTCGATTGATGTTATTTCAGAAGCGACCTCTTTTTGTATTAGCATTTGAAATTGACAACCATAACATATCCAATAACAAAATCGTTTTTATTTTTTTGAGTGTAAACCAAAAGAACTAGACGGATTCAACTAGGACGTTCTTGAGGCACCATTTACAAGGTATGTAAATCTGTCATAATATTTTCCAAGGCGATGTTGATGCTAGAGTACAACACTCAACTTTGTTTTTGCTATGGAAACCATATTGGATTTTTGCATTTTTGAAAAGTATTTTTTTCCTGGTTACAACGATGTACACACGATATGATCGAATCGTCGAAACAAAATTGAAAAAAATCTGGAAAAAACGAGCAGTTTGTTGAAGAGCAAAAAAAAATTAAACCTGTCATTGATAATGGACGTGTCATTGATATTCCAAAATTGTAAAACATACACAGGAACAAATATTTCGTACAACCGAAAAGTACCTGTGTGACAGAAAACAACTACTTCCGCCTACGGATATTGAATTATATCTGTCGTCCATTTGTGCAACGTTCTTCACGGTCACATAATTGCATTGAATTGAACAACAACGACAATCTTCTTTTGTTGTTAGCGCTCCAGCACAAACAATATTTTTTATACGACCACAAACAACATTTTTTTTCGATATAATTAACACCTGAATGTGTATGTCTTTTACTAACTTTGTATAATTTTAATTTTTGAATCTTTACTCATTGGTGTATTCTCTTATATTCAATTTTGAGTGATAATCACAATCCCTATTGTAGTGCCCTGAGGATGACTTAATTAAGTCGAAACGTCAGCAATAGATTTTCTCATTTTTCCATGATTTTTTTTATGAGTGACCTGTTGTAACAGAACTAATTTTGTTATTAATTACTTTTTGAATTCAATAAGAATATCCATCATTTGAAACATTTATTTTTTTCATTTATTGTATTTATTATACAGGGTATTTCCTAACTACGGTTCTTAACTGCAGGGGGTGATTCGTTAGGTCATTTTGAGATGAAAAGTTTCTATGAATATTTACGTTCGGAGTTGCGTCTTTTCTGAAATACAGGGTGTTGAAATTTGAAAAAAAAAACGGTAATTATAAAATATCGAAATTTGGTTGAAATTGGTAAAATTATGTAATTTTTTCTATTCTCCTCTTAACTCTTGCTGTAAAACGATGTTTTAAGAAGCAATAAAGGTATTATTATTATTATCATATTATTATTTAAGAATTTGAAATGAAATATGTGTAGGAAAAACCCTACTGTCGATGTCAGCTGCTTTCCAATGGAATGATATATGCACCAGAGTGGCTTTAATTTTTTTCTCTCGAAAGAAATCTGTGAAAAGAAGTCAGTGGCGTACTTTTATTCACAATTTTCTCTAGCTAGGAATAAATAAGCGCCTCATCAGTTCTAATGAATGTACCAAATTTCAAACGAATCGGTTGTAGGTTATGTGTGATATTTTATAATTATTAGCGTTTTTTTTTTATTTCAAGGTCTTGTATTTCAGAAACGAAGCAACTTCGGACATGACCTAACGAATTATCCCCTTGTAATTAGGAACCATAGTTAGGAAATACCCTGTAAATACATTTTTGATTAATTTTTTATTTCAGTTAGAATGTGATGATTTGTTATTATACTAATAAAAAATACATTTGATTTTTGATCATTTTGTTTTTTACTCTGATTTAATAGTACTTCATTTAAATAGTTATTATTTTGTCATGCCAATGAAATTTTTATTTACCAAAGGTACCAGGAATGCTTGAAATTTTATCAATAATTTTTAATTTTCCACGAAAACTCTTTGGCAAAAATACGAAAACAAACCGATTGATAAAATCACGAGTTGTATTTCGAAAGATTATTTTTTACGCCAATCTGAAAAGTAATTCTTGATAATAAGTTAACTTTTCTTTCATTTTGATAATATAATAATTCACTATAACGTTCATATGAACGTCAAAATTTGACATGTAAACAAAAATTAAAATATCTTTTTTGTTTATTTCCTTTGAACTGAGCACTTTCTCAGTGCAATCCATAATTGTTAAGAAAGGTTGTTTTTGAAAATTCAGATAAATAAATTATCATCTAAGAAACTTACACGAAATCAAGCAAACATCGACACAATTCAACGTACGAAATTTCTCAAAATCACTCCAAATAATAATGACCTAGTAGCACTCTACTTATCAGGCAAATGAGAATTCAATCAAATTTATAAACTTTATACGGAGAGCTTCGGCACATTGTGTAAGATCAAGAAGTAGGCGGGGAAATAAAGGTTGTTTGGATCGTGTCTCACCGAGTCGGAGTAGCTTTTGCACAATGCGGTTCAATATACGCCGGTGTCGGTATTTACATTTTTCAGTTTGGTTGTGTTTAGTTTAAAATTTTCTGAATGGTTAAGAATATACCTGAAGGTTTGTCGCAAAACTTGCTAAAAAGAATTTACATTTTAATTTTTCATCGACGTTTTTTTATTTTTATTTATAGCCACCTACACAAAATATTCTTTCATTAAAACAGTTCTCTAGAACCGGAAAATGGAGTCCAATTAATCTTGTCTAGTCGTTTCTTGTCTCGGGCAGTAGTTGACACAGTGTACCACTAAGAATTTCGACTATGTGCGCGGTGGTACCAAAAGTGAACCATCATGTTATGATTTGTCTACCATTATTCTACTCTGTGTACTAGAAGATTTGGTTCATCTCCTCTCAAACGGATAGCGAAACAAGTGACGCCTGTTTCACGATAAATGACTGTTCTGTCAAGTTTTGGGATTGGTTGCAGTGGCAAGTAAAAATTCAAATAATTTATAAATAACGCAAATTATCACGAATACAAAAAAAGTTATTTTTTCAATTTTTGGAGGGAACCGACTTCCTCTCAATTCAAGATGAACTTTTCAACGCGAGAACGGTTGAAGATAGAACAATTCTGCGAAAGACAATCGATTCAGAATGATAAAATTAGTATACTCTGTAAATTTTTAATGAAAATATCAAGCGACAAACATTTTTGAATTAATCAATTTGCAAATTTTGGAAATTTTCAACTCGAAAGTGCAGAGGTCCAGTAAAAAGCCTATGAAATCTTTGATTGATTCGGAATTGACTTCAAATTTCATGAACATATTAAAAAAAGATTGAAGTTCACGAATATGAGTAATAAAAAAAAAATTAAAATATTTTGGGGCGAAGTTTTCCGCTCAACTCCAGATGAACTTTTCAACTCGAGAACGGTTGAACATAGAGCAATTTTGCAAACGCCAATCGATTCAAACTGATGTAAACAGTAAACCCTTCAAATTTGAAATAAAAATATTGATCGACAAACATTATTGAATTGATTAGTTTGCAAATTTTGGAAATTTTCAACTCGAAAGTGCAGAGGTCCAGTAAAAAGCCTATGAAATCTTTGATTGATTCGGAATTGACTTCAAATTCCATGAACATATTAAAAAAAGATTGAAGTTCACGAATATGAGTAATAAAAAAAAAATTAAAATATTTTGGGGCGAAGTTTTCCGCTCAACTCCAGATGAACTTTTCAACTCGAGAACGGTTGAACATAGAGCAATTTTGCAAACGCCAATCGATTCAAACTGATGTAAACAGTAAATCCTTCAAATTTGAAATAAAAATATTGATCGACAGACATTTTTGAATTGATTAATTTGCAAATTTTGGAAATTTTCAACTCGAAAGTGCAGAGGTCCAGTAAAA
Source organism: Chrysolina americana (assembly GCA_958502065.1). Lineage (NCBI taxonomy): Eukaryota > Metazoa > Arthropoda > Insecta > Coleoptera > Chrysomelidae > Chrysolina > Chrysolina americana. The sequence goes on along the minus strand of OY293411.1, from coordinate 2,252,250 downwards.
AGCCTATGAAATCTTTGATTGATTCGGAATTGACTTCAAATTCCATGAACATATTAAAAAAAGATTGAAGTTCACGAATATGAGTAATAAAAAAAAAATTAAAATATTTTGGGGCGAAGTTTTCCGCTCAACTCCAGATGAACTTTTCAACTCGAGAACGGTTGAACATAGAGCAATTTTGCAAACGCCACTCGATTCAAACTGATGTAAACAGTAAACCCTTCAAATTTGAAATAAAAATATTGATCGACAAACATTATTGAATTGATTAATTTGCAAATTTTGGAAATTTTCAACTCGAAAGTGCAGAGGTCCAGTAAAAAGCCTATGAAATCTTTGATTGATTCGGAATTGACTTCAAATTCCATGAACATATTAAAAAAAGATTGAAGTTCACGAATATGAGTAATAAAAAAAAAATTAAAATATTTTGGGGCGAAGTTTTCCGCTCAACTCTAGATGAACTTTTCAACTCGAGAATGGTTGAACATAGAGCAATTTTGCAAACGCTACTCGATTCAAACTGATGTAAACAGTAAACCCTTCAAATTTGAAATAAAAATATTGATCGACAAACATTATTGAATTGATTAATTTGCAAATTTTGGAAATTTTCAACTCGAAAGCGCAGAGGTTCAGTAAAAAGCCTATGAAATCTTTAATTGACTCGGAGTTGACTTCAGATTTGGTGAACATATTCAAAAAAGTTTAAAGTTCACGAATATGAGCAAGGAAAAAAATTTCAAAATATTTTGGCGTTAAGTTTCCCCTCTTAACTCCAGATGAACTTTTTAACTCGAGAACGGTTGAAGATAGAGCAATTCTGCGAACGCCAATTGATTCAGAATGATGAAATTAGTAAACCCTGCAAATTTGAAATAAAAATTTTGAGCGACAAACATTTTTGAATTGATTAAATTGCAAATTCTGGAAATTTTTAACTCGAAAGCGCAGAGGTTCTGTAAAAAGCCCATGAATTCTTCAATTGACTCGTAATTGACTTCAAATTTGGTGAACATATTAAAAAAAGATTGAAGTTCGCGAATATGAGTAATAAAAACAATTGAAAATATTTCGGGGTCAAGTTTCCCCTCTCAACTCCAGATGAACTTTTCAACTCGAGAACGGTTGAAGATAAAGCAATTATGCGGACGCCAATCGATTGAGAATGATGGCAGTAGCATACTCCGTGAACTTCAAGCCGATTATCAAAGTTTTTATATACTTTCAAAATATAAGCAAATGTAGAATTTGTTTTCATTTTCATACGATGATCAGGTAAGCGATTTTTGAACGTTTTTCCTGTTTAACCAGTATAGAATTCACAGACTCCTGATTTTTTGTAAGGACAAAATATTAGTCTTCATTGTATTTTGTTAATACCTCATAAGATTCTGTTTACACGAAAACATGAAGCTGCTTTTTGTGTTCCTAGTCCGGACATTATGTTTTCTCCTAGAAATAGAACACTTTGGCAAATTTTTTAAGAAGAAATCCTAAAAAGACAATCAAGTGGAAGATCGTTGTTTACAGTATTTCGATAAATGCTTTGAGCGAAACCATTCAATTTCGAAAGTATTCGTTCAAGTTCAGACATATCCAAAGCACCCACTGAATAATCTTTAATATTTCTAAAAAGGATAAAGGCTAGTTTTTTCTTGTTGAAATCCTAAATAATATTCCCCGTTACAGAAAATCAGCTCATTACATGGGCTAGAAACATAATTGAATTGCTTTATCTTTTGTCTACTGCAGAAGGTCAAAATGTAATATACTCCACTTCCTCTGCAATTTCCTGTATGGCCTAGAACAATATGAAGTGGATCTGTGTTCATACCTCTTTTGTTCACAGTTGTTAATCACTCGATATTATTTATTGTTATGGATACGTAATGAATATGTCCTGTTTGTGAAATGAATTTCAGCAGAATAATTTGATTTATGGCAATAACAAATCGCTAGAAAAATATAATAAATTACCTAATTTGGAAAATTTTCAGTCATATCAAGTTGTATGTACCCCAGAAGTATTCGTGATACTCCCGCAAAAGGAGATAGGGAGCCTTATGTTTTAACGAAATAAAATATCTTTTATTTCTGACCGGGATATTATGAACGATTGCACACGATACGTTTGAAAATGCAGACGTTCGTTGGAACGCCTACAGCAACTATATACGACCAGCGATCGCTTCGAAATTCAGTGAAACTATACAAAAAAATATTGAATTTTACGAATATGATAAGGAAAAATATTTGAAAAATTTCTGGCGGGCGCAGGTCAGCTCCGAACGGCCAATCCGGGATTCTAACCCATATAATCGACCAAAAAAAATACTTCCAACATCTGTGGAATTTTTTCATTATTTTTCCCGTGTTCTACGCCATCAATTTAATACGACACATCTCAAACGAATTGTAAACAATGAAATTTCAATTTCGAGGTCTCTGAAGGTGCACACGTTCGCCAAAACGTCTGCTAAAACTATATTTGACCGGCGATGGCTTTGAAATTTGGCGAAACTATACAAAAAACTTTGAATTTTACGAATATGATAAGGAATAAAATTTGAAAAATTTCTGGCGGGCGCAGGTCAGCTCCGAACGGCCAATCCAGGATTCTAACCCATTTAATCGACCAAAAAAAATACTTCCGACATCTGTGGAATTTTTTCATTATTTTTCCCATGTTTTACGCCATCGATTCGATACGACACATTTCAAACAAATTGTAAAAAATTAAATTTTAATTTTGCGGTTTCTGAAGGTGCACACGTTCGCCAACACGTCTACTAAAACTATGTACGACCGGCGATCGCTTTGAAATTCGGTGAAACTATACAAAAAACATTGAATTTTACGAATATGATAAGGAAAAATATTGGAAACATTTCTGGCGGGCGCAGGTCAGCTCCGAATGGCCAATCCGGGATTCTAACCCATATAATCGACCAAAAAAAATACTTCCAACATCTGTGGAATTTTTTCATTATTTTTCCCGTGTTCTACGCCATTGATTTAATACGACACATCTCAAACGAATTGTAAACAATGAAATTTCAATTTCGAGGTCTCTGAAGGTGCACACGTTCGCCAAAACGTCTGCTAAAACTATGTTTGACCGGCGATGGCTTTGAAATTTGGCGAAACTATACAAAAAACTTTGAATTTTACGAATATGATAAGGAATAAAATTTGAAAAATTTCTGGCGGGCGCAGGTCAGCTCCGAACGGCCAATCCAGGATTCTAACCCATTTAATCGACCAAAAAAAATACTTCCGACATCTGTGGAATTTTTTCATTATTTTTCCCATGTTTTACGCCATCGATTCAATACGACACATTTCAAACAAATTGTAAAAAATTAAATTTCAATTTTGCGGTTTCTGAAGGTGCACACGTTCGCCAACACGTCTACTAAAACTATGTACGACCGGCGATCGCTTTGAAATTCGGTGAAACTATACAAAAAACATTGAATTTTACGAATATGATAAGGAAAAATATTGGAAACATTTCTGGCGGGCGCAGGTCAGCTCCGAATGGCCAATCCGGGATTCTAACCCATATAATCGACCAAAAAAAATACTTCCAACATCTGTGGAATTTTTTCATTATTTTTCCCGTGTTCTACGCCATTGATTTAATACGACACATCTCAAACGAATTGTAAACAATGAAATTTCAATTTCGAGGTCTCTGAAGGTGCACACGTTCGCCAAAACGTCTGCTAAAACTATGTTTGACCGGCGATGGCTTTGAAATTTAGCGAAACTATACAAAAAACTTTGAATTTTACGAATATGATAAGGAAAAAAATTAGAAAAATTTCTGGCGGGCGCAGGTCAGCTCCGAACGGCCAATCCGGGATTCTAACCCATATAATCGACCAAAAAAAATACTTCCAACATTTGTGGAATTTTTTCATTATTTTTCCCGTGTTCTACGCCATCAATTTAATACGACACATCTCAAACGAATTGTAAACAATGAAATTTCAATTTCGAGTTCTCTGAAGGTGCACACGTTCGCCAAAACGTCTGCTAAAACTATGTTTGACCGGCGATCGCTTTGAAATTCGGCGAAACTATACAAAAAACATTGAATTTTACGAATATGATAAGGAAAAATATTGGAAAAATTTCTGGCGGGCGCAGGTCAGCTCCGAACGGCCAATCCAGGATTCTAACCCATTTAATCGACCAAAAAAAATACTTCCGACATCTGTGGAATTTTTTAATTATTTTTCCCGTGTTTTACGCCATCGATTCAATACGACACATTTCAAACAAATTGTAAAAAATTAAATTTCAATTTTGCGGTTTCTGAAGGTGCACACGTTCGCCAACATGTCTACTAAAACTATGTGCGACCGGCGATTGGTTTGAAATTCGGTGAAAATATACAAAAAACGTTGAATTTTACGAATATGATAAGGAAAAATATTTGAAAAATTTCTGGCGGGCGCAGGTCAGCTCCGAACGGCCAATCCGGGAATCGAACCTATTTAATCGACCAAAAAAAACACTTCCGACATCTGTGGAATTTTTTCATTATTTTTCCGTGTTTTACGCTATCGATTCAATACAACACATTTCAAACATATTGTAAAAAATGAAATTTCAATTTCGAGGTCTCTGAAGGTGCACACGTTCGCCGAAACGTCTACTAAAACTATGATCGACCGGCGATCGCTTTGAAATTCGGTGAAACTATACAAAAAACATTGAATTTTACGAATATGATAAGGAAAAATATTTGAAAAATTTCTGGCGGGCGCAGGTCAGCTCCGAACGGCCAATCCGGGAATCGAACCTATTTAATCGACCAAAAAAAAACACTTCCGACATCTGTGGAATTTTTTCATTATTTTTCCCGTGTTTTACGCTATCGATTCAATACAACACATTTCAAACATATTGTAAAAAATGAAATTTCAATTTCGAGGTCTCTGAAGGTGCACTCGTTCGCCGAAACGTCTACTAAAACTATGTTCGACCGGCGATCGCTTCGAAATTCGGTGAAACTATACAAAAAACATTGAATTTTACGAATATGATAAGGAAAAATATTTGAAAAATTTCTGGCGGGCGCAGGTCAGCTCCGAACGGCCAATCCGGGAATCTAACCTATTTAATCGACCAAAAAAAACACTTCCGACATCTGTGGAATTTTTTCATTATTTTTCCCGTGTTTTACGCTATCGATTCAATACAACACATTTCAAACATATTATAAAAAATGAAATTTCAATTTCGAGGTCTCTGAAGGTGCACACGTTCGCCGAAACGTCTACTAAAACTATGTTCAACCGGCGATCGCTTTGAAATTTGGTGAAACTATACAAAAAACATTGAATTTTACGAATATGATAAGGAAAAATATTTGAAAAATTTCTGGCGGGCGCAGGTCAGCTCCGAACGGCCAATCCGGGAATCTAACCTATTTAATCGACCAAAAAAAACACTTCCGACATCTGTGGAATTTTTTCATTATTTTTCCCGTGTTTTACGCTATCGATTCAATACAACACATTTCAAACATATTATAAAAAATGAAATTTCAATTTCGAGGTCTCTGAAGGTGCACACGTTCGCCGAAACGTCTACTAAAACTATGTTCAACCGGCGATCGCTTTGAAATTTGGTGAAACTATACAAAAAACATTGAATTTTACGAATATGATAAGGAAAAATATTTGAAAAATTTCTGGCGGGCGCTGGTCAGCTCCGAACGACCAATCCGGGAATCTAACCTATTTAATCGACCAAAAAAACCACTTCCGACATCTGTGGAATTTTTTCATTATTTTTCCCGTGTTTTACGCTATCGATTCAATACAACACATTTCAAACATATTGTAAAAAATGAAATTTCAATTTCGAGGTCTCTGAAGGTGCACTCGTTCGCCGAAACGTCTACTAAAACTATGTTCGACCGGCGATCGCTTCGAAATTCGGTGAAACTATACAAAAAACATTGAATTTTACGAATATGATAAGGAAAAATATTTGAAAAATTTCTGGCGGGCGCAGGTCAGCTCCGAACGGCCAATCCGGGATCCTAACCCATATAATTGACCAAAAAAAAAAAACTCCCGACATCTGTGGAATTTTTTCATTATTTTTCCCGTGTTCTACGCCATCGATTAAATGCGACACATTTTGAACAAATTTAAAAAATTGAAATTTCAATTTTGAGGTCTCCGAAGGTGTACACGTTCGCCGAAACGTCTACTAAAACTATGTTCTACCGGCAATCGCTTTGAAATTTGGTGAAACTATACAAAAACATTGAATATTACGATTATGCTAAGGAAAAAATTTTGAAAAATTTCTGGTGAGCGCAAGTCAGCTCAATACTTCCTACATCTGTTGAATTTTTTTTATCATTTTATAGAGCATCAATGGAAGAATTGTTGTCAATCGAAATTCTGAGAAAATAAGTGATAATTTTCTCAATGCATGATGCAATGCGAATTTGTGGATTTGCATATCCAATTATTGTTATTATTGCAATACTGGATTACCATTATCATTATTGTAATAACTGAAATATTTTTCGTAGATATTACCTATTCCGAAATGGAGTTTTTAGTACCTATATCACATTTGCTAAACGCATGTCCAAACAAACTGACAAACGCAGTTACGAAATATTCCTCAAAACATCGAAACTACTGGTACAAACTCTGCTATTCAACATAATTAGTAGGCGAAAAAATGTGTTTATTATAATTTCATTATCGATTTCGCTTCAAATGTAAATTTTTGACGGCAGAACCTCATAATAGTTACATGGCATTTCTCAATATTCTTACGGAAGAATTGATCTATGACAATCGACACACATTTCCAGAAGAAACTAATAGGCAATAAACCTTATAGCTACAGGTGTGCTGTCTGATGATGAGAATGGAATGAGTGTTTGAAACTGCGTATTTTTGCCAATCACCACGCCTATGCGAAGTCATAAAATAAATTCACATAATGACTTCTCATACCTTCAAATACCACGTATTTGCGTTTTTTACAACTAAAAAGTTATTGCTCGTTTTATAACATTTGAGGGTTGCCTGCAATGCTGTTTTAGCGTGTGTATTACTTGCATATAATCAAGAATTCTCGAGAAAATGTTGTTCTCCGGTTTGTATTGTAATGACAATTTCTATCTTATATCTAATTTATTTTAACTCTTAAACTGCAACTTTTAATTTATTTCATACATTTATAGTGAGTCATTACTGTCGTCAACTCTGTCTACTTACAAACTCTGGAAAACTATATCTGCCTCTAACTATACCGGGTGTAACAGGATCATGGTACACCCCCCGTATCTCCATCAGTTTCAAAAGTAATTGATTTAAATTTGGAATATTCTATATACCCATATAATAAGCGGCATTTTTTGACCTACAAATTATTTTTTTCACTTCTGGTTTTGCCGGAAGTGATACCAACTTTCGATTTTTAAATGGAACACCCTGTATATTATTACATTTCAGAAATCTACATAATTTTCTGAATCCAATGATACCACATAAGTGACATTTCAATTTTTAATATTTTCGATAATTTAATTTTTAGTTCCAGGTATGAATAAATTCCTTAATAATAGTACTAATGAATGGTACCACGGTACCAATATGGTTCCATTTAAAAAAAATTGAGTTTTACCCCAAAATCGAAAAAAACGCAATTTAGTATTTTCTACAGGATTTTCATTTTTCAATTGGAATAAATCGGAACCATCATGACGAACTTTTATGGAAAATTAAAAATTAAATTATCAAAAATTTGGACTATGCGCTGTAGGGAAAGCATTATTTTCCTCTCTTGGTATGTAAATAGCAATTTTTTTTCTTGTTCTGCTTGAAGTTTTCTTCCATTCTATTCATTTGCTTTTCACTTCACATCGATGTTTTTGAGTCAAATCAGAAGCAGTATTTTTTCTTGGGGTTTTCTATCCGCCCCTATTTCGGAAATACAGTGTAATCCATCACACTAATTAATAGGTACAGATGAATGTTTTACCATTTTCTTTTGTTTTCACATGGAAAGACATGATATATCTACAATAAACATTCATTCCAGATAAAGAAAGGACACACCTGACACCACATTTCATTGAATAGTGACGTTATTTCACCCAAAAAGTGTCTAACTGAAAAACAACTACTACCCCCTACAAGCGTTGAATTATATCTGTTAAATTATTGACGAAGCTTTCACAAGAACTACTTGGAGGTGGTCCATATAAATCTCATGGTCAAACTTATATGTTTCTTGGTGTGATGTTTTTCCAAATTCCGCTTTCATAAATACACCGCATGAAATGTATAAGGTGTTTGTGCAATTTTGATTAACATGCGGTTAATTTGCGTTGAGGTGTTTTAATATTTATTTCTTCATAAATTATGCCCATCAGAATTCATGAATAATAGAACATTTCCCATTTGTGGGTCGGCGACCCACAAAATCTCGAAAAATTCACAGCGATTCTGACGATTACCTCAAGCGGAATAATTATGAAAGGACCGCGTCGAGAGTGTATGTAGACGGTCTGCATTCTTTGTGCTAGATTAAAGAGTTTGCAACACTTTCCGTACAAGCAGCGCCCCATCGGTTATATAACAAAGATATTTCTCAAACGACGACAGACCGATGGTATTTCGACCGGTTTGTGTACCAATTATTCGTTTTGATGGCGTTTCTCATTGGCAGCTCTTTCGTATATTTACTCGATGTTTAGAACGTTACGGGCTAGTTTCAAGGATACCAGATAAACGACTATTATCACAGCGATACTGGAATTCAGGTGTTGGTTAACAGTAGGTAGGTGAAGCAGGTGAATGTCGATTGGAACACTATTATTCGCGGACTGTTGAGCCTTATGGTATTTACCATCAGGTCGTAGTTAGATAGTGAAATCCAACCATCGCTCAGAATATCGAAAATATGTAGTGGCGTGCCTCAAGGTTCAATATTAGGGCCACCATTATTCCTCATATACAGCGTGACTCACGGTCGGTAGTAGGTTAGACGTTTATGGTAAACGCAACGCTGGATTTTCCTGAAAATTTCATATCTTAAATTTCGTTACCTGTTCTATCGATCTGAAATATTTTCAGTACTGCGGCGTTGCCACTTCTATCAGAAAGACGTAGCAACTTAATTTTAGAACATCCCATATATTAGCACATTTTTGGAAACGCTCTTTCATTATAATACTTTTATGTTAATAATGTCCTATATCTGTCTTTATCAGTTTTCGACATTTAAAATAATTTGAGTTAAATATGGTTCAAAACATAGCCCTAATTGAACTTAAGTACATCAATAGGTATGTATCAGTGGAATTATCAAACTTATAACAGTTTGGTGATTTTTATAAGTAATTTGCAAATAGTAATCGACGGTGTTTCAAAATGTCTTCCAAAATGAATGCAAATATCGATTATTTAAACGAAGTTCTGATGAAATTATTTTTACACATGAACAATGCATGTGATCAAATCAGTGTCAGAACTTGCAGAAAATTCAACCAAATGTATCCTAAATTAACACCAATGAACGAGAGGAAGTTTGTAAGATTACAAATTAATTTTCTCAACTATGGCTCAAAGTTTCCAGGGAATAACTGTACTAAAAATCAGGCATTTCTAAGTGAAAAGTAAGATTTTCTGGGATATAACATGTGAAAGTACAGAAAATAACAGAATTAGTTAGGAGAGACCTCGGAATTGATATTTTATTTTTTACAATTTTCATAAAATGTGTCATGTTAAACCGATGGCGTAGAATACGGAAAAAATAATGAAAAAATTCAATAACGTGCATAAGTATTTTTTTCGGTCGATTATATGGGTTAGGATGCCGGATCAGCCGTTCAGAGCTGACCTGCTCCCGCCACGAATTTTTCTAATTTTTTTTTCTCATCATATTCGTAATATTCAATGTTTTCCGTATAGTTTCACCGAATTTCGAAGCGATCGCTAGTCGTACGTAGTTGCTGTTGGCGTTCCAACGAACGTCTGCATTCTCAAACGGCTCGATTTAAAATATTTCGTTTTTCGTGTTTTTTCAAAACGGATCGTGTGTAATCGATGACGTAGAATACGGAAAAAATAATGAAAAAATTCCAAAACGTGCAAAAGTATTTTTTTCGGTCGATTATATGGGTTAGGATGCCGGATCGGCCGTTCGGAGCTGACCTACGCCCGCCACGAATTTTTCTAATTTTTTTCCTCATCATATTCGTAAAATTCAATGTTTTCCGTATAGTTTCAATGAAATTCGAAGCGATCGCTGGTCGTACGTAGTTGCTGTTGGCGTTCCAACGAACGTCTGCATTCTCAAACGGCTCGATTTGAAATATTTCGTATTTCGTGTTCTTTCAAACCGTATCGTGTGTAATCGATGGCGTAGAATACGGAAAAAATAATGAAAAAATTCCAAAACTTGCATAAGTATATTTTTCGGTCGATTATATGGGTTAGGATGCCGGATCGGCCGTTCGAGCTGACCTGCGCCCGCTACGAATTTTTCTAATGTTTTTCTTCATCATATTCGTAAAATGTAATGTTTTCCGTATATATTCACCAAATTTCGAAGCGATCGCTGGTCATACATAGTTGCTGTATGCGTTCCAACAAACGTCTGCATTCTCAAACTGCCCGATTTGGAATATTTCGTTTTTCGTTTTTTTTCAAAACGTATCGTGTGTAATCGATGGCGTAGAATACGGAAAAAATAATGAAAAAATTCCAAAACGTGCATAAGTACTTTTTTCGGTCGATTGTATGTGTTAGGATGCCGGATCGGCCGTTCGGAGCTGACCTGCGCCCGCCACGAATTTTTCAAATTTTTTTCCTTATCATATTCGTAAAATTCAATGTTTTCCGTATACTTTTAGAGAATTTCGAAGCGATCGCAGGTCGTACATAGTTGCTGTAGGCGTTCCAACGAACGTCTGCATTCTCAAACGGCTCGATTTGAAATATTTCGTATTTCGTATTTTTTCAAAACAGATCGTGTGTAATCGATGACGTAAAAAACGGAAAAAATAATGAAAAAATTCCAAAACATGAAAAAGTATTTTTTTCGGTCGATTATATCGGTTAGGATGCCGGATCGGCCGTTCGGAGCTGACCTGCGCCCGCCACGAATTTTTCTAATTCTTTTCCTTATCATATTCGTAATATTCAATGTTTTTCGTATAGTTCCACCGAATTTCGAAGCGATCGCTAGTCGTACGTAGTTGCTGTTGGCGTTCCAACGAACGTCTGCATTCTCAAACGGCTCGATTTAAAATATTTCGTTTTTCGTGTTTTTTCAAAACGGATCGTGTGTAATCGATGACGTAAAAAACGGAAAAAATAATGAAAAAATTCCAAAACATGAAAAAGTATTTTTTTCGGTCGATTATATCGGTTAGGATGCCGGATCGGCCGTTCGGAGCTGACCTGCGCCCGCCACGAATTTTTCAAATTTTTTTCCTTATCATATTCGTAAAATTCAATGTTTTCCGTATAGTTTCAATGAAATTCGAAGCGATCGCTGGTCGTACGTAGTTGCTGTTGGCGTTCCAACGAACGTCTGCATTCTCAAACGGCTCGATTTGGAATATTTCGTTTTTCGTGTTTTTTGAAATCGGATCGTGTGTAATCGATGACGTAGAAAACGGAAAAAATAATGAAAAAATTCCAAAACGTGCAAAAGTATTTTTTTCGGTTGATTATATGGGTTAGGATGCCGGATCGGCCGTTCGGAGCTGACCTGCGCCCGCCACGAATTTTTCAAATTTTTTTCCTTATCATATTCGTAAAATTCAATGTTTTCCGTATAGTTTCAATGAAATTCGAAGCGATCGCTGGTCGTACGTAGTTGCTGTTGGCGTTCCAACGAACGTCTGCATTCTCAAACGGCTCGATTTGGAATATTTCGTTTTTCGTGTTTTTTGAAATCGGATCGTGTGTAATCGATGACGTAGAAAACGGAAAAAATAATGAAAAAATTCCAAAACGTGCAAAAGTATTTTTTTCGGTCGATTATATGGGTTAGGATGCCGGATCAGCCGTTCGGAGCTGACCTGCGCCCGCCACGAATTTTTAAAATTTTTTTCCTTATCATATTCGTAATATTCAATGTTTTTCGTATAGTTTCAATGAATTTCGAAGCGATGGCTGGTCGTACGTAGTTGCTGTAGGCGTTCCAACGAACGTCTGCATTCTCAAACGGCTCGATTTAAAATATTTCGTTTTTCGTGATTTTTCAAAACGGATTGTGTGTAATCCATGGCGGAGAATACGGAAAAAATAATGAAAAAATTCCAAAACGTGCATAAGTTTTTTTTTCGGTCGATTATATGGGTTAGGATCTCGGATCAGCCGTTCGGAGCTGACCTGCGCTCGCCACGAATTTTTCTAATTTTTTTCCTTATCATGTTCGTAATATTAAATGTTTTCCGTATAGTTTCATTGAATTTCGAAGCGATCGCTGGTCGTACGTAGTTGCTGTTGGCGTTCCAACGAACGTCTGCATTCTCAAACGGCTCGATTTAAAATATTTCGTTTTTCGTGATTTTTCAAAACGAATCATGTGTAATCGATGGCGTAGAATACGGAAAAAATAATGAAAAAATTCAATAACGTGCATAAGTATTTTTTTCGGTCGATTATATGGGTTAGGATGCCGGATCAGCCGTTCAGAGCTGACCTGCTCCCGCCACGAATTTTTCTAATTTTTTTTTCTCATCATATTCGTAATATTCAATGTTTTCCGTATAGTTTCACCGAATTTCGAAGCGATCGCTAGTCGTACGTAGTTGCTGTTGGCGTTCCAACGAACGTCTGCATTCTCAAACGGCTCGATTTAAAATATTTCGTTTTTCGTGTTTTTTCAAAACGGATCGTGTGTAATCGATGACGTAGAAAACGGAAAAAATAATGAAAAAATTCCAAAACGTGCAAAAGTATTTTTTTCGGTTGATTATATGGGTTAGGATGCCGGATCGGCCGTTCGGAGCTGACCTGCGCCCGCCACGAATTTTTCAAATTTTTTTCCTTATCATATTCGTAAAATTCAATGTTTTCCGTATAGTTTCAATGAAATTCGAAGCGATCGCTGGTCGTACGTAGTTGCTGTTGGCGTTCCAACGAACGTCTGCATTCTCAAACGGCTCGATTTAAAATATTTCGTTTTTCGTGTTTTTTCAAAACGGATCGTGTGTAATCGATGACGTAGAAAACGGAAAAAATAATGAAAAAATTCCTAAACGTGCAAAAGTATTTTTTTCGGTCGATTATATGGGTTAGGATGCCGGATCGGCCTTTCGGAGCCGACCTGCACCCGCCACGATTTTTTTCGTTTTTCGTGTTTTTTCCATACGGAAAGTGTGTATGCGAAAGCGTAGAATACGGAAAAAATTATGAAAAAATTCCAAAACGTGCATAAGAATTTTTTTCGGTCGATTATATGGGTTAGGATGCCGGATCAGCCGTTCGGAGCTGACCTGCGCCCGCCACGAATTTTTAAAATTTTTTTCCTTATCATATTCGTAATATTCAATGTTTTTCGTATAGTTTCAATGAATTTCGAAGCGATGGCTGGTCGTACGTAGTTGCTGTAGGCGTTCCAACGAACGTCTGCATTCTCAAACGGCTCGATTTAAAATATTTCGTTTTTCGTGATTTTTCAAAACGGATTGTGTGTAATCCATGGCGGAGAATACGGAAAAAATAATGAAAAAATTCCAAAACGTGCATAAGTTTTTTTTTCGGTCGATTATATGGGTTAGGATCTCGGATCAGCCGTTCGGAGCTGACCTGCGCCCGCCACGAATTTTTCTAATTTTTTTCCTTATCATGTTCGTAATATTAAATGTTTTCCGTATAGTTTCATTGAATTTCGAAGCGATCGCTGGTCGTACGTAGTTGCTGTTGGCGTTCCAACGAACGTCTGCATTCTCAAACGGCTCGATTTAAAATATTTCGTTTTTCGTGATTTTTCAAAACGAATCATGTGTAATCGATGGCGTAGAATACGGAAAAAATAATGAAAAAATTCAATAACGTGCATAAGTATTTTTTTCGGTCGATTATATGGGTTAGGATGCCGGATCAGCCGTTCAGAGCTGACCTGCTCCCGCCACGAATTTTTCTAATTTTTTTTTCTCATCATATTCGTAATATTCAATGTTTTCCGTATAGTTTCACCGAATTTCGAAGCGATCGCTAGTCGTACGTAGTTGCTGTTGGCGTTCCAACGAACGTCTGCATTCTCAAACGGCTCGATTTAAAATATTTCGTTTTTCGTGTTTTTTCAAAACGGATCGTGTGTAATCGATGACGTAGAATACGGAAAAAATAATGAAAAAATTCCAAAACGTGCAAAAGTATTTTTTTCGGTCGATTATATGGGTTAGGATGCCGGATCGGCCGTTCGGAGCTGACCTACGCCCGCCACGAATTTTTCTAATTTTTTTCCTCATCATATTCGTAAAATTCAATGTTTTCCGTATAGTTTCACTGAAATTCGAAGCGATCGCTGGTCGTACGTAGTTGCTGTTGGCGTTCCAACGAACGTCTGCATTCTCAAACGGCTCGATTTGAAATATTTCGTTTTTCGTGTTTTTTCACATCGGATCGTGTGTAATCGATGACGTAGAAAACGGAAAAAATAATGAAAAAATTCCAAAACGTGCAAAAGTATTTTTTTCGGTCGATTATATGGGTTAGGATGCCGGATCAGCCGTTCGGAGCTGACCTGCGCCCGCTACGAATTTTTCTAATTTATTTCCTTATTATATTCGTAAAATTCAATGTTTTCCATATAGTTTCAATGAAATTCGAAGCGATCGCTGGTCGTACGTAGTTGCTGTTGGCGTTCCAACGAACGTCTGCATTCTCAAACGGCTCGATTTGAAATATTTCGTTTTTCGTGTTTTTTCACATCGGATCGTGTGTAATCGATGACGTAGAAAACGGAAAAAATAATGAAAAAATTCCAAAACGTGCAAAAGTATTTTTTTCGGTCGATTATATGGGTTAGGATGCCGGATCAGCCGTTCGGAGCTGACCTGCGCCCGCTACGAATTTTTCTAATTTATTTCCTTATTATATTCGTAAAATTCAATGTTTTCCATATAGTTTCACTGAAATTCGAAGCGATCGCTGGTCGTACGTAGTTGCTGTTGGCGTTCCAACGAACGTCTGCATTCTCAAACGGCTCGATTTGAAATATTTCGTTTTTCGTGTTTTTTCACATCGGATCGTGTGTAATCGATGACGTAGAAAACGGAAAAAATAATGAAAAAATTCCAAAACGTGCAAAAGTATTTTTTTCGGTCGATTATATGGGTTAGGATGCCGGATCGTCCGTTCGGAGCTGACCTACGCCCGCCACGAATTTTTCAAATTTTTTTCCTCATCATATTCGTAAGATTCAATGTTTTTCGTATAGTTCCACCGAATTTCGAAGCGATCGCTGGTCGTACGTAGTTGCTGTTGGCGTTCCAACGAACGTCTGCATTCTCAAACGGCTCGATTTGAAATATTTCGTTTTTCGTGTTTTTTCACATCGGATCGTGTGTAATCGATGACGTAGAAAACGGAAAAAATAATGAAAAAATTCCAAATCGTGCATAAGTATTTTTTTCGGTCGATTATATGGGTTGGGATGCCGGATCAGCCGTTCGGAGCTGACCTGCGCCCGCCACGAATTTTTCTAATTTTTTTCCTTATCATATTCGTAAAATTCAATGTTTTCCGTATAGTTTCATTGAATTTCGAAGCGATCGCTGGTCGTACGTAGTTGCTGTTGGCGTTCCAACGAACGTCTGCATTCTCAAACGGCTCGATTTGGAATATTTTGTTTTTCGTGTTTTTTCAAAGCGGATCGTGTGTTATCGATGGCGTAGAATACGGAAAAAATAATGAAAAAATTCCAAAACGTGCAAAAGTATTTTTTTCGGTCGATTATATGGGTTAGGATGCCGGATCGTCCGTTCGGAGCTGACCTACGCCCGCCACGAATTTTTCAAATTTTTTTCCTCATCATATTCGTAAGATTCAATGTTTTCCGTATAGTTTCAGTGAATTTCGAAGCGATCGCTGGTCGTACGTAGTTGCTGTTGGCGTTCCAACGAACGTCTGCATTCTCAAACGGCTCGATTTGAAATATTTCGTTTTTCGTGTTTTTTCACATCGGATCGTGTGTAATCGATGACGTAGAAAACGGAAAAAATAATGAAAAAATTCCAAAACGTGCAAAAGTATTTTTTTCGGTCGATTATATGGGATAGGATGCCGGATCGGCCGTTCGGAGCTGACCTGCGCCCGCCACGAATTTTTCTAATTTTTTTCCTTATCATATTCGTAAAATTCAATGTTTTCCGTATAGTTTCATTGAATTTCGAAGCGATCGCTGGTCGTACGTAGTTGCTGTTGGCGTTCCAACGAACGTCTGCATTCTCAAACGGCTCGATTTGGAATATTTTGTTTTTCGTGTTTTTTCAAAGCGGATCGTGTGTTATCGATGGCGTAGAATACGGAAAAAATAATGAAAAAATTCCAAAACGTGCATAAGTATTTTTTTCGGTCGATTATATGGGTTGGGATGCCGGATCAGCCGTTCGGAGCTGACCTGCGCCCGCCACGAAATTTCAAATTTTTTTCCTTATCATATTCGTAAAATTCAATGTTTTCCGTATAGTTTCAGTGAATTTCGAAGCGATCGCTGGTCGTACGTAGTTGCTGTTGGTGTTCCAACGAACCTCTGCATTCTCAAACGGCTCGATTTGAAATATTTCGTTTTTCTTGTTTTTTCAAAACGGATCGTGTGTAATCGATGACGTAGAAAACGGAAAAACAATGAAAAAATTCCAAAACGTGCAAAAGTATTTTTTTCGGTCGATTATATGGGTTAGGATGCCGGATCGGCCGTTCGGAGCTGACCTGCGCCCGCCACGAATTTTTCTAATTTTTTTCCTTATCATATTCGTAAAATTCAATGTTTTCCGTATAGTTTCATTGAATTTCGAAGCGATCGCTGGTCGTACGTAGTTGCTGTTGGCGTTCCAACGAACGTCTGCATTCTCAAACGGCTCGATTTGGAATATTTTGTTTTTCGTGTTTTTTCAAAGCGGATCGTGTGTTATCGATGGCGTAGAATACGGAAAAAATAATGAAAAAATTCCAAAACGTGCATAAGTATTTTTTTCGGTCGATTATATGGGTTAGGATGCCGGATCAGCCGTTCGGAGCTGACCTGCGCCCGCCACGAAATTTCAAATTTTTTTCCTTATCATATTCGTAAAATTCAATGTTTTCCGTATAGTTTCACTGAAATTTGAAGCGATCGCTGGTCGTACGTAGTTGCTGTTGGCGTTCCAACGAACGTCTGCATTCTCAAACGGCTCGATTTAAAATATTTCGTTTTTCGTGATTTTTCAAAACGGATCGTGTGTAATCGATGACGTAGAAAACGGAAAAAATAATGAAAAATTTCCAAAACGTGCAAAAGTATTTTTTTCGGTCGATTATATGGGTTAGGATGCCGGATCGGCCGTTCGGAGCTGACCTGCGCCCGCCACGAATTTTTCTAATTTTTTTCCTTATCATATTCGTAATATTCAATGTTTTCCGTATAGTTTCATTGAATTTCGAAGCGATCGCTGGTCGTACGTAGTTGCTGTTGGCGTTCCAACGAACGTCTGCATTCTCAAACGGCTCGATTTGGAATATTCCGTATTTCTTTTTTTTCAAAACAGATCGTGTGTAATCGATGGCGTAGAATACGGAAAAAATAATGAAAAAATTCAATAACATGCACAAGTATTTTTTTCGGTCGATTATATGGGTTAGGATGCCGTATCAGCCGTTCGGAGCTGACCTGCGCCCGCCACGAATTTTTCAAATTTTTTTCCTTATCATATTCGTAATATTCAATGTTTTTCGTATAGTTTCACCGAATTTCGAAGCGATCGCTGGTCGTAAGTTGTTGTTGGTGGCGTTCCAACGAACGTCTGCATTCTCAAACGGCTCGATTTGGAATATTCCGTATTTCTTTTTTTTTCAAAACGGATCGTGTGTAATCGATGGCGTAGAATACGGAAAAAATAATGAAAAAATTCAATAACGTGCACAAGTTTTTTTTCTGTCGATTATATGGGTTCGGATGCCGGATCGGCCGTTCGGAGCTGACCTGCGCCCGCCACGAATTTTTCAAATTTTTTTCCTTATCATATTCGTAATATTCAATGTTTTCCGTATAGTTTCATTGAATTTCGAAGCGATCGCTGGTCGTACGTAGTTGCTGTTGGCGTTCCAACGAACGTCTGCATTCTCAAACGGCTCGATTTGGAATATTTCGTATTTCTTTTATTTCAAAACGGATCGTGTGTAATCGAAGGCGTAGAATACGGAAAAAATTATGAAAAAATTCCAAAACCTGCATAAGTATTTTTTTCGGTCGATTGTATGGTTTAAGATCTCTGATCAGCCGTTCGGAGCTGACCTGCGCCCGCCACGAATTTTTCTAATTTCTTTCCTTATCATATTCGTAATATTCAATGATTTCCGTATAGTTTCATTGAATTTCGAAGCGATCGCTAGTCGTACGTAGTTGCTGTTGGCGTTCCAACGAACGTCAGCATTCTCAAACGGCTCGATTCAAAATATTTCGTTTTTCGTGATTTTTCAAAACGGATCGAGTGTAATCGATGACGTAGAAAACGGAAAAAATTATGAAAAAATTCCAAAACGTGCAAAAGTACTTTTTTCGGTCGATTATATGGGTTAGGATGCCGTATCAGCCGTTCGGAGCTGACCTGCGCCCGCCACGAATTTTTCAAATTTTTTTCCTTATCATATTCGTAATATTCAATGTTTTTCGTATAGTTTCACTGAATTTCGTAGCGATCGCTGGTCGTAAGTTGTTGTTGTTGGCGTTCCAACGAACGTCTACATTCTCAAACGGCTCGATTTGGAATATTTCGTTTTTCGTATTTTTTCAAAACGAATCGAGTGTAATCGATGACGTAGAAAACGGAAAAAATAATGAAAAAATTCAATAACGTGCACAAGTATTTTTTTCGGTCGATTATATGGGTTAGGATGCCGGATCAGCCGTTCGGAGCTGACCTGCGCCCGCCACGAATTTTTCTAAGTTTTTTCCTCATCATATTCGTAATATTCAATGTTTTCCGTATAGTTTGACCGAATTTCGAAGCGATCGCAAGTCGTACGTAGTTGCTGTTGGCGTTCCAACGAACGTCTGCATTCTCAAACGGCTCGATTTAAAATATTTAGTGTTTCGTGTTTTTTCAAAACGGATCGTGTGTAATCGATGACGTAGAAAACGGAAAAAATTATGAAAAAATTCCAAAACGTGCAAAAGTACTTTTTTCGGTCGATTATATGGGTTAGGATGCCGTATCAGCCGTTCGGAGCTGACCTGCGCCCGCCACGAATTTTTCAAATTTTTTTCCTTATCATATTCGTAATATTCAATGTTTTTCGTATAGTTTCACTGAATTTCGTAGCGATCGCTGGTCGTAAGTTGTTGTTGTTGGCGTTCCAACGAACGTCTACATTCTCAAACGGCTCGATTTGGAATATTTCGTTTTTCGTATTTTTTCAAAACGAATCGAGTGTAATCGATGACGTAGAAAACGGAAAAAATAATGAAAAAATTCAATAACGTGCACAAGTATTTTTTTCGGTCGATTATATGGGTTAGGATGCCGGATCAGCCGTTCGGAGCTGACCTGCGCCCGCCACGAATTTTTCTAAGTTTTTTCCTCATCATATTCGTAATATTCAATGTTTTCCGTATAGTTTGACCGAATTTCGAAGCGATCGCAAGTCGTACGTAGTTGCTGTTGGCGTTCCAACGAACGTCTGCATTCTCAAACGGCTCGATTTAAAATATTTAGTGTTTCGTGTTTTTTCAAAACGGATCGTGTGTAATCGATGACGTAGAATACAGAAAAAATAATGAAAAAATTCCAAAACTTGCATAAGTATTTTTTTCGGTCGATTATATGGGTTAGGATGCCGGATCGGCCGTTCGGAGCTGACCTGCGCCCGCCACGAATTTTTCTGATTTTTTTCCTTATCATATTCGTAAAATTCAATGTTTTCCATATAGTTTCATTGAAGTTCGAAGCGATCGCTGGTCGTACGTAGTTGCTGTTGGCGTTCCAACGAACGTCTGCATTCTCAAACGGCTCGATTTAAAATATTTCGTTTTTCGTGTTTTTTCAAAACGGATCGTGTTTAATCGATGACGTAGAAAACGGAAAAAATAATGAAAAAATTTCAAAACGTGCAAAAGTATTTTTTTCGGTCGATTATATGGGTTAGGATGCCGGATCAGCCGTTCGGAGTTGAACTGCGCCCGCCACGAATTTTTCTAAATTTTATCCTCATCATATTCGTAATATTCAATGTTTTCCGTATAGTTTGACCGAATTTCGAAGCGATCGCAAGTCGTACGCAGTTGCTGTTGGCGTTCCAACGAACGTCTGCATTCTCAAACGGCTCGATTTAAAATATTTCGTTTTTCGTGTTTTTTCAAAACGGATCGTGTGTAATCGATGACGTAGAAAACGGAAAAAATAATGAAAAAATTCCAAAACTTGCATAAGTATTTTTTTCGGTCGATTATATGGGTTAGGATGCCGGATCGGCCGTTCGGAGCTGACCTGCGCCCGCCACGAATTTTTCTAATTTTTTTTCTTATCATATTCGTAAAATTCAATGTTTTCCATATAGTTTCACTGAAATTCGAAGCGATCGCTGGTCGTACGTAGTTGCTGTTGGCGTTCCAACGAACGTCTGCATTCTCAAACGGCTCGATTTAAAATATTTCGTTTTTCGTGTTTTTTCAAAACGGATCGTGTTTAATCGATGACGTAGAAAACGGAAAAAATAATGAAAAAATTCCAAAACTTGCATAAGTATTTTTTTCGGTCGATTATATGGGTTATGATGCCGGATCAGCCGTTCGGAGCTGACCTGCGCCCGCCACGAATTTTTCTAATTTTTTTCCTTATCATATTCGTAAAATTCAATGTTTTCCATATAGTTTCATTGAAGTTCGAAGCGATCGCTGGTCGTACGTAGTTGCTGTTGGCGTTCCAACGAACGTCTGCATTCTCAAACGGCTCGATTTAAAATATTTCGTTTTTCGTGTTTTTTCAAAACGGATCGTGTTTAATCGATGACGTAGAAAACTGAAAAAATAATGAAAAAATTTCAAAACGTGCAAAAGTATTTTTTTCGGTCGATTATATGGGTTAGGATGCCGGATCGGCCGTTTGGAGCTGACCTGCGCCCGCCACGAATTTTTCAAATTTTTTTCCTTATCATATTCGTAAAATTCAATGTTTTCCGTATAGTTTCAATGAAATTCGAAGCGATCGCTGGTCGTACGTAGTTGCTGTTGGCGTTCCAACGAACGTCTGCATTCTCAAACGGCTCGATTTGGAATATTTTGTATTTCTTTTTTTTTTTCAAAACGGATCGTGTGTAATCGATGGCGTAGAACACGCGAACAATAATGAAAAAATTCCTGAACGCTGATTTGATAGGGTACCGTAAGGCATCTGAGGCAATGCATGATGAGCTGATGCGATGTTGTATCAAATGCCTTGCGATAATCGACCGATAAATGAAGACGATGCAAAGATACTAAGAGGATGTTCAGCTCGTTAACGGAAGCCTGATGTAGTCTTCCTCGACCATAAAAGTAGAACTGAAATAATCCTGAGCACAATCAAGGCATTTCATATCATTATTCACTATCGCAAAGACTCTTTCAACCCGCTATTCGTGAATGATTCAGGGATTCCTAATCTACGGGACAAAAGGTTAAAAGGAAAAGGACGATATCGCACGCATATTTTTTGTAATATTCACAATGGTATCATTCACACAATATCTCTGACCTAAAACTACTTGCACCCCAAAGTTGCTTTTGACACTTCTTCAACCTCGCAAGGTGCTTCCGTGCACACTTGATTTCCGTCTCTGTCGACACACCTGCACATCCCCCTCCTGCATTGAGTCGGTTCGTAATTACCATTTTCGGCACAAGTGGGTTTTTCGTCGGTGGTCATTATTCGTATTGCTCTTGTACACTCTGGAAATGAAATAGCAGACATTGACAACTGTCACATTGAGAAAACCAAATATCTAGCAAGCGTTGTCTTTTTGACCTTTAAATTTAAATTGGCAGTTATAACTTTGGATTGCTTCAAAATGAACTCGTCATATATGTATAGCAAGCAAGTGATGTAAACGCCGAAACCGGCCGTAACAAATAAAGTCTCAGAGGAAATTAGAAATTATTTTCTGTAAGTATTTCATTATGATTTTCCCTCAGATGGTTTTCCACAAAATAAATAAAGCGAATTAGTTGACAATAGCTACGTTGAAAGACAATGCATGCTAGACATTGCTGAATGGTGTTTGAGTATTTTGCTTTGTCAAGATGCTCTCATTTTGAATCATGTTTTCTAATGTTCAATAATAAATAAATAAAATTTTTGTTTGTTTTCCTAAACAGAATTCAAAGACTTACTACAATCCATTGAATATGCCAAACTCTTGTTCTTCTTATCGACAGTTTGCAGAACATTGCCTTGCTTATCCACACACATTTTACTGAAAATACAATAAAACAGTAAGCGTTCAACTTCAAATTATCTATTAACTAAATAAAATATGTGATTTTTCTGAGAATGAGTTCGTTGAAAATAAAATGCAGTTATCTATTAGTGGATTTTACCTGAAAATCGTCCTTGGGAATTCTAAGCAATAAAAGAACGACAAACACCAATAAAGAACAAAGAACACGGAGCATAGAACAGAGAACAAAAAACAAGAAACAAGGAACAAGAAAAAGGGAACAAAGAACATGGATCAAATCAAACAACCAAAAAATAAGGATCTCGAAACAAAAAACAGAACCGAGATTGAGCAAAAAACAAGGAACTAATAACAAGTCCAAGCATTAGGAAAAAGGAACAAAGAACTAGGGACTAGGAACAAAGAAAAAAACACAAAGACCAAAGAGCACGGAGCATAGAATAGAGAACAACTAACCAAGGAACAAATAACAAGGGACAAAAACCAAGGAGCTGGAAACAAGAAACAGAACCGAGAATAACAAAAAACAAAACAAGGAACTGAGAATATGAAACCAGACATAATAAAAAAGGAACAAGAGATAAGAAAAAAAGAAAGATCGAAGAACAGAATAAATAACAGGTAATCAAGATCAAAGAACACGAAGAACATATAACAAAGAACATGGAACAGAGAACAAAGAACCAAAAGAACAAGAAACGGAGAACAAGGGACAAAAAACAAGGAATAGAGAACACGAAACAAAGAACAGATAATAAATAGCAAAAGATCAAAGTACAACAAGCATAGACGTCGGGGCGTGGTGCAAGTGGTATGGTATCCGGCTTCGGGGCTGAAGGTCCCGGGTTCGAGCCGCAGTCAAAGCTGGGATTTTTTTCAATTCAATTTTAACGATACAATTGTGAAAATCTCGTGGCTTGACTGGAGTGAGTCCTGCACGACTCACTGTTGCGTTCAAATTAACAGTGCTGCTCCTAAGGTGGCGTATGGAGTTAGTAACACAGTCTACCAAGAACACATAGTGGCTAATGATCTTAGCAATCGATGCCACGATAAACATTTGGAGAAAAAAAATCAACATAGACATAGAAGAGGGAACAGAGAATCAAAAGAGAAAAGAACAAAGAACTATAAACACAGAACTGAGAAAATGAAAAAAGGAACAAGATACATGAAACAGAGAGAAAGGAACAAATACAAGGAACAAAAAACACGAAACAAAGAACAAGGGTTCAAGATCAAAAAACACAGAACAACAAACAAAAAAGAACACGGAATGAAAGGAACAAGGAACTAGGAACCTCGTTAATCTTTAGCTCGCACAAGTTTCGACTTCTGAGGGGGATGACAGCTGGTTAACGGAAAAAAACAATTGTTAACAATTAAAAAAAACAACAGAAAGAGCACGAACAAAGAACACGAAATATAAAACAGAAATCAAAGAACCAAAATAGCAAGAAACAAGGGACAAGAAAAGTGAAATGAAGAACAAGGAACAAAAACCACGGAATGAAGAACACGAAAAAAAGATCAAAGCATAGAAAATAATGAACAAGGGAGAAAGATCATAGGAAAAAAGGAATGAGGAACAGAAAAGGAACAAGAACAAAGAAGAAAGGGTCAAAAATTAACAAGGAACAAAAGAAAAGGAACGAAGAATTAGGAATAGAGGACGGAACGAATAACACAGAACAAAGAATGAATAGAAACCAAGGACAAGTAACCTGGAACAAAGAAGAAAAACTGAGGCCATGAAATAAGGAAAAAAGGATAATAAATAACATGGAACAAAAACCAAGGAGCAAAGAGCGAGGAACAAAGAACAGAGAACAAAGAACAGAGAACAAAGAAAATTAAGCCAAGATCAAACGACAGAGAACAAGGAATCAAGAACAAAAAGCTAACAAAAAAAAATAAGGAACAAATAATATGGACCATGGAACAACGGACAAGGAACAGAGAACAAAAAACGAAGATAAAAGAAAAAATCTGTTCGATATAATTTGATATACGAACATCCTTTTCTTTGAAGTGTCTGAAAGAAAAACAAACATTATTGTTATTATGAAAATGGTTCCTTACTGTGTGGAGTTTTCCTGGACAGCCTGGTACGTTCCGTCTATGTCACATTTGGGGTACGTGAAGCCAAAATTCATGTCATATTCGAACTGTTGCATATCTGTCAAGGTATCGTTATATTCTTTTTCGCATTTCTTGAAATACACATCACCATCACCTTCATGATCTGAAAAGAGGATAATAAATGTTTGTTCCAAACCGTGAAGTCAGAATTATGGACGTGATTTTTCTGTTCCATTCGAGTTTCCATGTCGAAATGATAAATCCGATATACACTGTATAATAACAATCTCAGATCTGCCGTTTAGGTTTCCACCAGCATAATCATACTTACAACACTTCAGTTCGGTGATCGAAGAACTGTTGAGCAAGGGATCATTGGGAAACGTGGGTGCCCCGTCTGAGGAATCCACGCAAAGGAACTTGTTGCCAATGTGTTGAAACGTATCGTAGTCTCCTTTGGCGGTACACCGAAAGTGCTCGTTGGGGTTCAATTCTCTGCCGATGAGCTCCACGGCTAGGACGTAATCTCTCGAACACCCTGAGATATCGAAAATTTTATTAAATAATAATAATAATCCGGCTAATGACCATAGCAGTCGGTGCGAAAACACCAAGGAAAAAAAAAATTATCTTGTTGAAAAGTACGAAATTGAGGATGATTAATGAATGAAATAGTACAAGGAAAACGTCACAGGATGCTGAATACAAATACCAATATCTACACATACACAGTATACATACATACAGGGTGTCAATTTGAAAACTTCCTTCCAGTAAACAATACGCGGAATCGAAAAAACAGGTCAATTTTATTTTCAAGGGGACACTTTCAAGGAATACTTGTAGCCGTCAAATGGGGATACCCTGACTTTTTATTTTTTGAAGAACAGGTTCCGAAAAATGGCGTTCTAAACTTCTGAGGTGCATTATTTTATTCAATGCAATGAAAGAGTTGTATTTCGTGTAAGTGAATTTAATAAAATCGCAAAGCGCTTTCGGTGCAAGTAAAATCGTGGAAAAATAGGGTTAGGAAATTTTGAACTACTTACTCGTCAGGTATTTATACAGGAGCAATACTTATAAAAAGTCAACAAAACCATTATTTCATTGAATCTTTTTAATAAAAATGGTTAGAAGAGTAGGTGACACCATTCCAATTAGGGATGGTATTGACTCGAAGAGATATGGTTTCACAAAACTCCTTTCTTCTTCATAATCATCCTCGTGGAGCTCTTGAATAATCTCCATGTTGTATGGATGAAATTTATGCATTTATTTATTCCCATCTGTTCTGGTACTGATCGTAAGGAGCTCGTGAGATCTGCAGCAAATGTTCTCGAACCTTTAATTCGAAAAGCTCATAAGCTTCTTCATTTAGTACTCTGGGGTTTTATTTCTTTTTTTGTCATCGAACCAGTTTCGTGAAACTTAATCACCAAATCGAGCACATACCGGTGACTTACATTACAATTTGGATGTCTCTCGTGCGCACTTCTCCATAAATTACAATCATTTCAATTCTTTCGTGAAGAATGTTACAATTTTTACACTTTTATACACTTATTAAAGTAATCACTAAACAGTCCAACAGCTGAAACTGTATTCCAATACTACCACATCGTTCAAATTTGTTGAACAATTTTTTGCTTGAAAACAAAAACTTTTTACAGCAGAAGTAGCGAAAAAGGAGTAAAATTTCTGCGACGAGAATTAAAAATTCAGCATTTGATAAACACAACTTTACGACCATCTACGTTTTACTATTAGACTACTTCTTGATGTAAATTTTTTTGAGCTAATGGCTAATGTTACCCCTAATGAAGGGTTGGAACGGTGCCACCTAATTTTCATCAAACCACGCATCTCAGTATAGGCAAGTTCTTATAATTACTTCTCTTAGTTTAGAACTGCATTTTTCAGAAAATTCTCATCAAGAATAAGTCAGGATACCATTGGAAAAAGAATTGAACGCCAATCAGAATGATGTGCACTTGACCCCCCTTCCCATTTAAAATTCTAAGGGTTACATCTACCTCTCCTAGGCGGTTGAACCACGAGGGCTACAAATATTCCTCAAAAGTGTCCCCTTGACGATAAAATTTACGTGTTTTTTAGATTCATCATAATGATTATGGGAAGGAAGATAGGAAGTTTTAAAACTGACGCCCTGTTTATCTGAAACGAAGTTATAGTAAAAATAAAAAAGATATATGGAGAGGCAAGAATAACGCGGCTTCACAGTTAAACAGAGTTTTTTACAAAACATCTAAAACTACTAATAATTTAGGACAGATATCCCGATTCAAAAGTATTGTAGTAAAACTGCATTTAACTCATTTTTATAATTTATTTACACACTCCTTGAACACTAATTTATATCACAGTTACTATCTTAATTTATCTTTGCTGACACTCTCTATCAGCGAACTCTGGAACTATATTGGTTACTTTCTGTGACTGTCTCTGACTATGACTATCCCGCCATCTAATACCCAGTGGCTTATATACTAGTATTTACAGTTCTCGGCCATTCGAGCCTTTCGGGCGAGTTCTAAGATGTCCCCAGAACCTTCGTTAGAAGGTTCGCGATTCTTCCACGTGATTTATTTGTTTGTCAGCGAAGAGTTTACATTTCGAGTTAACGATGATCAGGGCCGGACTCGAGGCCGGTCCCAAAATCGTTACAGTATAATATAAACCTAGAATTCATCGAGGATGTTTTAAGAGACAGTCGAGAGTAAAAATTTGAAGAGAAGGTATAGAATTGGGAACTGAGCAACTTTTTTCTTTGGCATTTTTCTGAATTTCCCAAACAAAACTGATTTTTATAAGATTTTCGAAAAAAATGTCGAATTTGACAGGTTTAGAGTAACACATGACAATAGGAAAGAGGCTGTTTTCTACTAATTTTTCAAGCACAAACGAACTAAGGAATTACATTTTCATTAAGTATATCTATTAATAAAAAAACTTCCAAATGTATAATTGATCATTTTACAAAAAGCGGATGCAGAGCAAATTCTAACAGAATAAGGAATCTATATCATTTCAAACAAAGATCGAAAATACGGAGAGTATCACAAAAATGAAGCGAATAGAATAGACGAAGTCGAAGGACCCTTTCCACAGGCTTTTACCAAGTGATACTCTCCGACACATATTTTTGAACTTTGTTCGAAATGATATAGTTCACTCTTTCAGAAGTCTGTACCTTCCCAGGAGTGTAGTTCTTGATTTTCTATGCGAATAGCGCTACGACCCACTTTGCGACCCACTTAGTTGTGGGTCGCAGCTTCATTCGTGAGTACATTTGTTAAACGGTTGATTATTATCCATTTGGCAGGGACAGGACAATTATAATGTTTCCCGACCTACTCTGGCACTGATGAGAGGCAAAACCTCGAAACGTGCATGTCTGCAGGTGGCCATTCCCAGCCAAATAAAGGATAATCTGCTGTTCAATTACAAGATACGCACTTGCAATTGGTTCTTCTTGGAAGAACGTTGCACAAATATCTGTCAGATGTAGTTCGACGTCCGTCGTGGTATTAGCCAGAGAAGTAGTTGTTTTCTGACAGATGTTTGGCTCATTATTCGTTTCAGAATCAGGAAATATTTTCAATATATGATTGGATCATTTCTATAGGGATAATTTTTCACGCAATGTGATCAGAGAATCCATCTGGTTTCGGTTTGAAAACTTTATGGACTTTACGATTACATGCCTTTTGAGAAGTTGTTGTGTTGAAACATATCTCACAAAGATTACACAGATTTATCTGATTTAGGAAAATTATCAGCAGTCATTAAACTGAGAGGAATGTATGCTACAAAAATTAAACTGACTGAATTGGAGGTTGATTGAAAATAGTAGACGAAATTCTAATTACACAAACGTGTACTTGAACGTGCATGCAAACTCGAGGCAGATATAGGTAGCAAACAACATTGATCGCCTCAAGTGGCGTTTTGTAATGAATCAACATAATGATACGTCTATATATCATATATATAAATATACTTACGACATGGCAAATCAACTTCGGGCAAAGATGTGAAATCCACTTCTCCAAAAATCCTGTTTCCCTTTTCGTCAACGCAATAGCACCTACGAAAATTATCAATAACACGAATTGTTCTATACAAGATGTGTCAAAATGGAAATTGTAAAAAATCGCTAGGGTATTAGGCGACGATATCTTTGGTTATATTTCAAACTTACTCCAAAGCAAACAACCACTCCTCAGTCGCCCACCCTAGGTATTTTATATTGATATTCAATTCACTATGGAAGTTGAAAAGGATAAAGAGCTTGCTTTTCTAGATGTTCTCATTTCCCGGAAAGGAGGACACCTTAACCTCAATTTCCCTAAGCCTGTGCAACACCAAATGGAATCTACCTATACACCCTATATTTTTTCATGCATTTCGATTCGTATTAACATTATTCTCAACAACAAAGCTCATATCACCTTTCTTCCTAAAGTGGAAAATGAGCGACTTATGAAACATTGACGCCAGCCGTAAAAGCCTACATGTCAACTATGCCGTTTCCCCATCAAGAAAAATGTGATATGTTAGAATCCTACTTGGTTTGCCAGAAAAATTGCCTAAGAGCACTCCAACGCCACAGCAATTCGTTCCCCGATCGTGAATTACCCAATCGGCGTTTTTTTGCTGTGGTTCATCGTCGATTCAGGAACAATGAAAAAGTTTTTGAGAAGAGGAGAACTAAAAAACGTTTTGTAATATCTGAAGATACAGAAATTGACGTTTTATCCTACTTTGAGGTATATCCAAATAATTCCATCAGAGATTTATCTAGAGAAATAGCTGTTCCACTGTCTGGTATTCAACGAATTCTGAAGAAACATGAGATTTCTCCTCATAAGTTAAGACCAGTGCAAACACTAAAACCTGGTGATCCTGAGAGAAGATTGGGGTTTTTTCCGTGGTTCATGAATAAATGTAAACAAGATCCAAACTTCTGTAGAAATATTATACGAAGCGATGAGGCTAATTTTTCAAATCGTGGGATGCATAATAGAAAGAATTTTCATTATTATAGTAGACATAATCCATTTCTAGTCCATTCCCACAACCCGCAACGACGATTTAGTATTAATGTTTGGTGTGGTCTATTCAGAGGCAGAATTATCGTTCCATTTTTCTACCACGGTTCTTTGAACGGACCCCGTTACATTAATTTATTAACAAGAGTGTTGGAAGAGGTTTTTGATGATCTTAATCTGGAGGCTCGTCATATGGTCTAATTTCAGCAGGATGGAGCACCAGCACATAATGTCAGTGGCGTAAAATGAATGCTGCGAGGCTGTTTTGGAAACAGATGGATTGCTACAAATGGTCCTGTTAAGTGGCCCACTCGTTCACCAGACATGACACCTCTAGATTTTTATATTTGGGGATTTCTGAAAAATGAGCTACACAAATCTAACTGGTCATTGAGGGTATTAAAATTGGGGTTTTTATTCAATTTGTTTATTTCCAAGGCTTCCAACAAGTTCATTTCTCTTCCTTTATTACACGTATCAAGAATTTTCATGTTATTTTTATTTATTGTATGATTCGTTTCTTGCAAATGTCTATATATGGCTGATTTGTTATCTGATAACACATGTTCACGGTACCTTATTTCAAAATTTATTCCCGTTTGTCATGAATAAGCTGCTGTACAATTACCACATTCCAGTCTATATATACCTGATTTTTTCCATTTATCCTTTTTGGGTTTTGCATTTAATAGTATATTTCCCTAATTCATTCACTAGTAACAGCAATTTAAGAAAGAAATATCATTTTATGAAATATTCTGAAAACGCGACTGTTAATTTTTTTTTGGTTTTCGGCATCGAGAAGGCCACTAAATATGCAACTAGTTTGCCCATTTAACCGAATTCGTAGCATCAGTACTCAATTGGACTCAATTTGGAACTCCCTGTATAACGAATACAAAAGTGGAGGATCCCTGCGGCACACCCGCTTCGACCGTTCTCATTACCGAGCTGGTACAATTGAGTCTGACCCTGAGAGAGCCCTACGAACCAGGTAGAAGTCTAGAAGTCTGCCTACTCTCAGCATCTTCGCGACAAAGCATTCCGTCCAAACAATGTCAGAGGCCTTCTGGACATCCAACAAGACCATCACTGTGTTGAGGCCTCGATGAAAACCCTCCCTCACCCCGTGGACATTTCTTGCCACCCCAGAGGTTGTAGAGTGACCTCTCCCTAAGCCAAATTGCTCATCGAAGGTCTCCCTCGAGATTCCCAACTCTCTTCAGCAAGATCCTGTCCACTAACTTAACGACCGCACTCAGCAATAAGATGGGGTGGTAGCTCTTTATTCTTCCTTAGGGCGTTCCGCTTTTAGTAACGGGACAATCTATGCATGCTTCAAGCATTGCGGGTAGTACTGCCACTTTATATTTGCATATATGAAGTGGATTAGCTGGACCAGGGATTTCCTCGGAAGGTTTCTGAAGAGAACTGCGTCTATTTTGTCCATACCCGGTGCTTTGTTTCTGGGAAGTCTCTTTATTGCACCTGTTACTTCCTCGAAGTTGGTAATCAACTTCGAGTAGGTGCGCCTGTCCAAGTTGACAGTCGGGGCTTGTCTAAACTCCGAGACTTTCCTGGTGACTCTCCGCTTCCGGTGTGATTCGGTTTCGTCTGCACCGGCCCGGAAGGCGCTCTGGAAATAGTCTCCGAACATTTCGCCCTTTCCCTTATCTGTCATCGCATGCGTTCGACCATTCCCTACGACAGGGATGTCCAGTCGCCTTTTCTTGTAGGCGCCGGAATTGTCTCCCGCGTTAAGAGTTTCGAGAATACAGAAAGCAAGAGTAGATGTTGGATAACTTACGACTGTCCCGGTACACAATTATACGAAACAAATAGGCCATCGTAGTCACATTCCTGTCTTACTTCCATCGACCCTAAATCACCATTCTTTCGTCGCTCATCGTAATCAGCCTGCTTTACCATACAGTCTGTCTCCACTGAAAATTAATAATAGGGACAATAAAAAAAGTGATATGTATAGCGTATGTTATAATATAACCAATAACTCTTATGAAAGTTTTCCCAAGTAAGAGATTTTTAAGATATCTTGATAGTTAAAGTCCGATTATTATATCTTTACCCATGCGTCATGTTATGCATATGAAATAAGTGTGGATTCATGCAGCACCAATTAACAATTATCAATTAGCAAGTATTGAAAATGCTGCATTCATCCACCCAAATTAACAATTACCAAGGAACAAGTGAGCATGCGCACAAAGCAGATCCGTGCCATTTGAGTTAACCTCACTTTGTCGTGGAAACTGTTTAAACATTCAGATTCTATTCGTTTTCCAAATGTTTATAATCAATTTTGTGCATTCACGATTATCATTGAAGTTGAAGCTACTCAAGCATTTTTTTTGTTGATTTTCAGTGCTTTCCGTCATTATACTGACCAATCCACGATCATCTGCGTACTAGTTGCGCACTAGAAGAAAATCTCGTTCAATTAGAGTAGAAAGTTAAAAGTTGGTCAACTTCTACTTGTTACTTGATAATTGTTAATTGTCTGCATGAATGCATTCATTGTAATACAAGGAGTTCAACTTGTACTTGGTAATTGTTAATTGATAATTGTTAATTGTTGCTGCATGAATCCACACTAAGTCGAGACGTTTGTCAAAATATCGTCTAAAGCTTTGTTCTGGTTGTGAAAATTATTAGTCCTGGGACGTCAGGATTATACGCAGTTGAGAAAAAGTGAGCGAATATGAACATAAAGAGCATACTTCTCGTCAACTGCGCATGATCCTGACGTCCCAGGACTAGGCCAAGCAATAGAGATATTGTCCTTGACAAAAATACTACCTGGAAGCCGCCTGTGCCATCACGTGCAGGACAGTCAAACAAACAACAAAAAATCGCGCTTTTTTTAGTTTTTTTATTGTAAAATGGAAACTATCGAAGCAGTGTTAACGGTGCGAAAGGGTGAACTGTAGAGAATTGAATTCCGAAGAGAATTACGGATAAAACGATCCGATCAGATAATTAGAACCGGAGAAAAGCGGGAAAAACCGAAAAATTGTGTTTTTTTTTTGTTAAATTTATAACTCTGCCATTTCTTAATAGTAAGAGCTGAAACTTTGCACGATAGTAGCTATTGACGTGCACTTTGTGTGGGATCAGTAGGAATAATAGTTTTCGCACAATCCTCATCTGATTTTTTTTTTTTTTATTTTCGCGGAGAGCTGGATGCGTTTGAGGTCGTCCGATTGAAATTTAAAAAATAGATTTGGAAAGTAGACGTGAGCAGTAACAAAACGTCTATTCTGATTTATCGATAAAACGTGTTTAAGTGTGTTAAAAACAAGTGAGAACATGAAGGAAAACGGCCGACCGCGTGTGAGCCATCGAGTGGTGGGGACTGTGCGAATCGAGGAGAAACGTTTATAGTCCGGTGGGAACAGCGACGAAATTGCCTATTTTAAAGTCTGACCCATTTTTGCGGAATATCAAAATAGGATCTATGCAGGTCGATTCCTTATGTCTTTCCACATATGAAATGAAAATCTACGACACGCCAGTTTCGTCGTGACAAAAATTACATGAAAAAAATTGAGAATGCGCTATAACTTCTGGTATAATAGAATTATTTGAAAAATTCTTTCACTGTTAGAAATGCCTATTCACGTACTTTGTAATGGGTCTCCAAAAATTTCCAAAGAAAAAACGCATTTTCCGAAAATGTGCTTTATTTTGTGCCGAGTTAAAATTTTCAATAAATTGTTAATGTTTCAACACGCTGAAAGTCACTCATGATTCACCCAACTGAAATTCTCTTTTCACTAAAAACTGCGCATTTTTCCAAGTCCATTACATGTTTATTATATATACATATTTTCTTGATAATAAATTGGCTGCAGCCATTTGACGACGACGAAACATACCATCGGCGAAGCAATATTCGTAAACCACTGTCGCCTGGCGCCAAGTAAAACAATATAGTTTTCACGTCAAGGTTTGAAAATAGAATAAAGTTCATTGAATTGAAGTTCCTAATTCTTGTGAAACATATTTGTACACAATTCATTATATATTTACACGGTGTTACAGAAAGTATTCACAAGAAATGTGCAATTAATTTTAATTTCATTCGAAACAGATTACTTATATAGACTGCTTGATAAAAATATTCACAGATGATATCATAAGAATATCCAATATGGAATTGGCAATTGGGAAGATCATAAACGACATCTGGAGAATGTACGATTGTAGGATTGTAGGTTTTCCAGATTTACATGTGAGACACGAGATGTCCGCAGAACTGCTCATTACTAATATCCTATACAATAGGAGTATTTGGATCAAAAATGTATCAAAGAACAACTACTTTCCTGGCTAATACCGCGACCAACATCGAATTACATCTGATAAAATTTCCTTGCAGAGTTCCTCTCCAATAGAGATTTCTGATGGCTTTGGACACCCTAATAAAAAGAGACGAAAGTTCTTAATTTTTCCATCATTGTTGCCAGGGGCGCGCTCTGTGATTGGTTACCATAATGTCGGGGAGTTTGAATGACATGACAGCTACAGTTGAAAATGACATTTATACTCCCTGACCTTATAGTAACCAATCACAGAGTACATTCCCTGGCAACAAGGACGGGAAAATGAAGAACTTTCGTCTCTTTTTATTAGGGTGTCCAAAGCCATTAGAAATATCTATTGCTTGTTGCATGGGAATGTTTATCGAAATTTTCGGATCACCTATAGACCGATTTCGGGGTGTCGCCCTTCATCAGTTTAGGGTAGGTCTAGTAGTCAATAACTAATTATTGCAACAAATGGTTCGATGTAAATCCCATTTCAGGGCAAAAGCCGCGAACGCGTCCGCACCGTGGATAAATCCAAACTGAGAGCGCCACTTTTATCACAAGTAATTTAATGTTTGTAGTGGCATTAGCCAGGAAGTGGTTATTTTCTAATAGATTTTTGACCAAAATACTGATATTTTATAGGATATTAGCAATAAGAAGTCCTGCAGACATCTTGTGTCTCATATTATAAGCTCATTGGGAACCACAGATTTTTTTTATTTTGTTACAAGAAAGTGGTTTTCTATAGACTTCCGCAGAAAGTTTGGATTTGGAGTTGGATCAACAATAAGTTTCTTTTTTTGATGACTTTTAATAACTGAACCAAGAGAGGCAATGGTTTTCATTTTTCTACCTACGATGATACATACTGTGTAAATAGTAAATGATTCTTCCATTGCTTTTGGGGCATAGTTTCCATTTGAATCAGATTTTTTATTTGTACTGCTTTTGAAGTCTTTTGTGCATTCAGAGTATGAGGGACGATGATACATAGCTTTGGAAACAAATTAATTTGGGTACAATTCCAATTTTTCCATCATTGCCGGATCACCACGTCCAAAAGTTGCCTTCAAAATTGTTGTTCTGTTTTTTTCCCAAATTCAGTTCCAGTGCGAGCCTGAATTAGGAAATTTTTCTTGTGGGTGCCACATTTGCCACAAACATTTACAGCAGAATTTGCAAGGTTATTGGTTGCCCCTGTAATATTTATACTACTGCAAAATGATTTTCTATAAGTCCTATGAATTTGAACTTCAGCAGGATTTTGTTTTCATTTTTGTAATAAAAAAGCTGCGATCTATTCATATATTGTCTATAAATAAAGATATGTAGCAAAAAACATAGAATACCTGCTTATTCTTTCATCACTCATGAAATCTGAGTCACGAATCGAATTCCTCAGGTTCAGATACCCCAAAATCAAGAAAAAGACCAATCAAATAGCTGCAGTACATGCCGAGATAA
Source organism: Chrysolina americana (assembly GCA_958502065.1). Taxonomy (NCBI): domain Eukaryota; kingdom Metazoa; phylum Arthropoda; class Insecta; order Coleoptera; family Chrysomelidae; genus Chrysolina; species Chrysolina americana. Next base: position 2,216,646 of record OY293411.1, on the reverse strand, counting down.
ACAAATGCAAAGAATTATAAGTTGCGCGCAGCGCACGCCTATTAATATTATATACGTTTCTCCTCGATTCGCACACTCCCCCACCACAAGATCGCTAACGCGCCGCCGGCCGTTTTAAAAAATCTAAAAAAAAAAACGCGATTTTTTGTTGTTTATTCATTATAACAAATTAAAAAATTACATTTTCGAGTTGAGGACATAGTGGGAATAAACTACGGACTGTCCTGCACGGGATGGCATAGGTGGCTTCCAGGTAGTATTTTTGTCCAAAAAGCAATCATTTGTGACTCTATTGCTTGGCCTATTAGTTGAGATGTAAAACACTGTCGGTTTTATGGCTATCTCTTATTTTCACTGTTTTGAATTTTACAATACCATACTTCTTAGATTAGAAGACAAATGTTAACGAATTTTGATTCGCTCATAGCGGTCGATAGAAAGAAATGTTCGATAGAGGGTGTGTGATTTCTTCGATCATAAATTGATGACGCATGGGTAAAAATAAAATAATCGAACTGTATCAACTGTATTTCCATAGCTGATAGAAATTTCAATCACAAATTTTCAGGACAATGAGGAATTACTTTAATCTTGCTAGTTTTAAAAACGTGGTAAATCGAAAGAAATATTTAAATGTTTTTTTTGCATGTGATTTTCGTCCAAGCCTACTTATTTTCAAATATGTGTCTTACGTACTTACTTTTCTGGCACGTTCCGTCGTAGTCGTTTTTTGGCAAAGCCTGACAGTACAGCCCAAAACCACAAATGCTAGTAGGGGTACCGGAGGCAGGGCTTCCTATACCACAGAAATCTCCTTCATCTAAATAATAGAATAGTTCGTGTATTTTCTTGGTGATGATCACATACCGATAATACACTTTAATCTTTCAATTGTAGGTGCAAAAATGTTTTCAACTTCCGGATTTACATGAAGTACCTGATTAGCCTGGTGAGATAGTGAGAAAAATCTGACAGGGGCCCCAACATGCAGTCTTGGGGGCTACTGATGGTAAAAGTTGTTTAAAAATGGGTAAGACTGAGTTTCTGTTAATCAATAAAGTGAAGAAGGTCATTGATATAAATAACATAAAGAGGGGTCCCATGAGTGACCCTTGAGGCACCCCGTATTTGATTTCACGTTAGTCGAATATCTTTTTGTTGTAAGAGACACATTGAGTTCTGGTCCCGTTCTAAATCACTGGTTTGAATAGTAGAATAAAGGATACATCAACATATACTCACTTAAATTTTCCAGACAGTACTCACAACAATTGCAAGTATCGGGCGATGGAAAAAATATGCCATTATGAGTGGAATTTTGAATTTTACAGTTCTCTCTCAGCGCAGGACACTTCACATCCTGGAAATTTCAAGAATTAACATAATAATTTGAAAATCACCTTTAAAATTCTGGGTTATATTACAATTTTTTTGCCAATTTTCCGTTAGAAAAAATACCTACATCACAAATTTTGCTAGTACAAAGTATGTTTTCATCTGCATCTACAAAAACTAGTACAACGTACGTAAAAAAGTAAACGAACGTTTGCATGTTTCTTTTTGTTCGAGTACTTGTGTTCCGCACAGGAATGAAACTGAATATCTGCTCTTATCACTGATAAAACTCTGATAGATAGGTATGTGATTTAATCATTCTCACGATCTTTGTCAATTTTAATCGATATTTCGCGGTACGAGTTGGAGAATCAATTCTTGGTATCAATAACATCTCTAAAAGTCCAAAGGATTAAAATTTAAAACAGTTGGCGCGACAGACATCTACTATCGCGCCATCTAGGAACTACTACTTGAAACGTAACACATACAGCCGTCATAGCAGAAAAAAAATAGAGTTCCTTCTTTGTCCTTTTCTTGAAAAAATGGACTAGATTTCCAACCGACCAGACTTCACATGAGCAATTCGTATAGACCAATAGGAATAGTTGCGTTGTGTGTGTGTCTAATTTTGAAGTACTATCCCATTTGGATGGTTATTCTGTCTACTAGGTAGTCAGGTCAGATTAGATTCACGCATTTTCAATTGAAAGTCATTATATCTTCTCTACTCATATAGTTGTTGAAATTGTCCTTTCGTCAACTTTTCCCCACCACATGGTCCAAAAGATTGGTCCACGCGGAGAGTCGATTGAAATAAAGTTTGGTCGATTGGAGGGACTCTTGCCATACTGGGCAAAGAGGAGTCAAGGCCAATAATTTAGATAGATGCGTGCCCATGCCGGGTTTTTGAAGCACATGCAGTTTAAATGTCGTTTACTTACGTTTCAATGAGCGCTATCTGATTGGTCACTGTAATAGCGGGAAGTTCAAAGGACGATGCAGCTGCATGCAATCAGAGTTGAAAATACATAAATTATTAGCGATTCTAACCTGACCTGACTTACCTAACGTAGACAGAACAACCATATAAAATTTTTAGCGATATAATATCTATACGTTCAAAATTGTTAACAATATAATTCATGGGCGGAGCTCTTAGCTGCTTTCTAATTGCCAGGGGTAATAGCCCCCAGTGAAGCTTTTTACCCCTGAACCTGAAGTGAACGCACCTGACTTTATAAAATTTTAATTGGAACATAATTTGTCGTGATCTGTCAAATCACCTCGGGAGCCACCCGGAGTTCCTCGGAGCTACTCCCTGTGGCAATTGGAAAGCGGCTATTATTTCGTGCATTTTACAGTATTATTCTTTTTTAGAGCCAAGTCATCTTCATTCATATGCATGTGAGACCAGAATAAGAAGAATAAGAATAACCTCGAACAGAAGGTAAGAATTTTAGAATTCAATATTTATTTTAAATTTGAAAAGTGTGTAGATGATGATGATATGTAGTCGTTTTGGTATCATTTTGTAAAGTACAAATTGATCGTTATTTATTAGTGTTATCACTTCAGGTATCAATTGCGATTGTAACTGATACACAGTATTCGATTTTTCAAAAGTTGTCATAATCTGAAACAACCTAACCTAAAATGAAGTGTCACTACGAAGTTTTGGATGTCTCCAGAGATGCAAACGATGCCGATATTAAATCGGCCTACCGGAAAATGGCACTCAAATGGCATCCCGATAAGAATTTGGACAATGCCGAGCTCGCAAAAGAACAATTCCAGATTGTGCAGCAAGCTTATGAAATATTGAGCGACAGACAAGAAAGAGCATGGTATGACAACCACCGAGAGCAGATTTTACGAGGTTCCAGCTCGCAGTTCGAAGACAAAAGTCTGGATGTTTTCCAGTATTTCACCACCACCTGCTTCAAGGGTTATGGGGATGACGAAAGTGGATTTTACTCAGTATATCGTAATGTTTTCGATAAAGTCGCCAAGGAAGATATGGATTTCATGGAAGAAAAAGAAGAATTCTGTGAAATACCAAGTTTTGGAAACTCCCTGACTGATTATGAGAAAGTCTCAGAGTTCTACTCCTACTGGCTCAACTATACAACGAGGAAGAGTTACGTCTGGTTGGATCCTTATGGTATCAAGGACATACGAGACCGAAGATATCTGAAACTCGTAGACAAAGAGAACAAGAAAGTTAGGCAGAAGGCCAAGAAAGAGCGTAATGATGAAATTAGAAACTTGGCGTCTTTTGTCAGAAAGAGGGACAAGAGAGTGCAAGTGCAAAAAAAACTGCAAGAACAGAAATTAGTGGAAGATAAGAGGAAGCGAGAACAGCTGAGCAAACAAAAAAGACTAGAAAGGCAACAGGAACTGAAAGATTCCAAAAACCAACCAGAGTGGGCTAAATTTGACAATGTGAAATCAGAGCTAGAGCAAATAGAAAAAAGTTTAGCAGAAGAGTTTGGCGAGGAGTTCTCTGATTCAGAGTGTGAAGAGGATGAAGAAGATCTCAATAACTTATACTGCGTTGCATGTAACAAGATTTTCAAGACTCCCAAGGCGTTTGAAAATCACGAAAGTAGTAAAAAACACAAAGAGAATGTTGAGATTCTGAAAGAAGTGATGCTAGAAGAAGAAATTAGTTCAAATCTTTCTGACGATCTCGAAAATGGTATTGAAAAAAACCTTGAAGAGGCTGAAAATGGTATTGACAAAAACCTTGAAGAGACAGAAAATATTTCAGAGGAGATACAAATTGAAATGCTTTCGGAATCTGAGTCGATAGAAGATGCAGTTAAGAACAAAAAGAAAAAGAAAAAGCGCCGAAATGTTATGAATGTCAGTGACGAAGAAATCAATTATACTAGTATTTTGGAAACTAATAATAACTCAGATGACGATTTTAGCTCGAGTAAGAAAAACAAAAATAAGAAGAGGAAAAGTGGTATCAAGGCAAAGGCAGAAGAAACAGTTGAATGTACGGAAGAGTCCGCTGAAACAAAAAATGCCGAAGTTCCCGAACCTGCCAGTAGTGCTAACGTAAATTCGAAAAAAGAGAAGAGAAAGGAAAAGAAACACAGGAAGGAAGTTATCACCGAAAGTGATATACAAGAAGTAGATATAGATCACAACTGTGTTACTTGTAAATCAAATTTTTCATCTAAAAACAAGTTATTTGACCATCTGAAGAAAACTGGACACGGGGTGTACATTCCTACTAATGTTAAAAGTAAAAAGAAGAAGAGTCTAAAAGAACAGTAGAGATATGTAGTTGTTTGGATGTTTGATTGTTAATCTGTTAAACAAATATCACTATTCAGTAAAAATTTTTGTTTGTTTTTTAGTTGAAATTGAATAAGCTTTAATAAATTGTGGTGCCACATCATAGTATGACTCTCTGAATACTGATTTGCAAGGGTTTCTCATCACTACAAGGCAGTGTAGAACATCAAGGTTCAAAATTAAAGAAAAAATCTATTTTTAACACGTTGTCTGCCGTGTCGGTCTATGAGACCGAGACAAAATATTCCGACTTGCCAACTCAGACTCGTAGACCGAGATTGAGGCTGATACAGCAGACTGAGTCGGTCTATGAGACCGAGTCAATTGAACTGCTTGTGAAGGCGTCGGTCTAGATTACTGTTGATGATATCGCGGAGTCGGATCGGATCATAAGACCGAGTCGGCGTGGCAGGCAAATCAGTATGTACAGACTTTTTTTATGAAATACAATCGAGCCAAAATATCTAAAAATACGCGTGAGTTGAATATTTTTATGAAATCCTTTACAGAAAGTTCGTATTCTTTTCAAATTTCGGGTTGCTCTCCATCATGATTCGTTCCTCACTTCACCTATGTTACACAAAAATCTATTCTTGGACGAATATAATCCCTAAAAACAAAGCTTTGGAAAAAACGAACAAAGTAAGACTTCGTTGACTGCCGGAATTGAAGTTTCTTGTACCAAAACATAAAATTCATTTAAACAGGGATTTTTTTTGCTACATAGCGAGGTATTGTCCGTATACAAGACCATGCATACTCATTTGAGGCGTTATATCTGGTAGTTCGTTGACATACAATAGATAAAACAATGGTCCAAGTACAGACCCTTGAGGAACACCCTTTAACACACGTCCCAAGTCCAAAATCGCCTTGATAGCATCAACGCCTCATTCTACTGTATGATGCTGCCTCTCAGCTAGGTATGATGTCATTAAAGACAAAGCCACACTTCTATATGCATACATTCCGAGTTTTTTCGCATAATATTCGATGATCAACCGAATCGAATGCTCTCGATAGATAAACACATAAGGCTACAGTCAGATAGGGCTCAGAGCCATCTGTTTTTGGAACTGCAGTGGGTTTTTCTTCCAAGTGGGACACCCTGTATATTTTGTACAGAAAACTTAAATATTCTCTTTCAGTTTATTCACAACCTTTGACCAATCAGCAAAACATTACAAACTTGTCGTTGTGTTATGTGCGTATGCCGTTTACGAACATGGTAAATTGTATATAGAGTCAAGCATGGATCCTTGAGGAACACCAGACATAACACATGAGCTGATGTGATATCATTTTGTCGGGCTAGTGAATCTAATTGAGTCGATGGTTGGCTCAAATTCACATTGGATAATTAATATTTATACAGGTTGTTCCTCTGATCCTCATTTTCTATGGAGTTAGATTCAGAAAGCATTTCAATTTGTATCTCCTCCTCTGAAATATTTTCTGTCTCTTCAAGGTTTTTGTCAATACCATTTTCAGCCTCTTCAAGGTTTTTTTCAATACCATTTTCGAGATCGTCAGAAAGATTTGAACTAATTTCTTCTTCTAGCATCACTTCTTTCAGAATCTCAACATTCTCTTTGTGTTTTTTACTACTTTCGTGATTTTCAAACGCCTTGGGAGTCTTGAAAATCTTGTTACATGCAACGCAGTATAAGTTATTGAGATCTTCTTCATCCTCTTCACACTCTGAATCAGAGAACTCCTCGCCAAACTCTTCTGCTAAACTTTTTTCTATTTGCTCTAGCTCTGATTTCACATTGTCAAATTTAGCCCACTCTGGTTGGTTTTTGGAATCTTTCAGTTCCTGTTGCCTTTCTAGTCTTTTTTGTTTGCTCAGCTGTTCTCGCTCCCTCTTATCTTCCACTAATTTCTGTTCTTGCAGTTTTTTTTGCACTTGCACTCTCTTGTCCCTCTTTCTGACAAAAGACGCCAAGTTTCTAATTTCATCATTACGCTCTTTCTTGGCCTTCTGCCTAACTTTCTTGTTCTCTTTGTCTACGAGTTTCAGATATCTTCGGTCTCGTATGTCCTTGATACCATAAGGATCCAACCAGACGTAACTCTTCCTCGTTGTATAGTTGAGCCAGTAGGAGTAGAACTCTGAGACTTTCTCATAATCAGTCAGGGAGTTTCCAAAACTTGGTATTTCACAGAATTCTTCTTTTTCTTCCATGAAATCCATATCTTCCTTGGCGACTTTATCGAAAACATTACGATATACCGAGTAAAATCCACTTTCGTCATCCCCATAACCCTTAAAGCAGGTGGTGGTGAAATACTGGAAAACATCCAGACTTTTGTCTTTCTAGTATTTTTTGTTGGCTCAGCTGTTCTCGTTTAGATTGGAATGAAGCAGGTTGTAAAGTGAAAAACGCTATTGATTACGACTTTATTACAAATATGAATAGTAAAAATTACAAAATTCGAGTGGCATTACAAAATCTACTATATTTAAAGCTTTGATATACATAAGGCAGTGGTAATCATAGAATAACGAACATTAGTATTGAATATTTGGTATATAAATATCGGAATCCATTAATAGAAAGTTTGTTTCAGGCGTTTTTAGAAAACCCGAAAGCAGATGGTTCAAAATGAGGTGAGTTTGAGAATTTAGAGAGCTTTGAGATATCACAATTTGAGTAGTACTTGGTCAAAAAAAATATTTCACGCATCATTCATCATGGAAATGAATGTAGCTAACAGTGTGTCCCACCTTAAGAAGCGTTTGTTTAGTCAATGATGAAGATAACCTATTTTCACAATAAAGGTGTGTAATGAAAAAAAAAACATGATTTGTTCGCGTTATATGAGAAAACAGACCCACGGCACACACGTTATTAGATGATGAATCTAGGAAAAAAAAAACCGGAAAAAAAAACTAGAAAAACGAGCAAAATTTACCTTGGAATTTGAAAATTATTTCCCTAAATCTACGGAAAAATCTTCACATATTTATACGTGTAAGTCTTGTGATTGGCGTCGTTTTTCCCTAGATTCTAGGGAAAAATACTATGAAAATGAAAAATGAGGCAGAACTCGTATTGCTATTTTACTTTTATTTTCTCGTCGGTTAGTCTTGTAAAACAAATACCAATATTGAAAAACGCTACTCAAACTGGGACATACTTTTCATCATATACAGATAAACTGTAGTCATTTGTCACAAAAACTTGGCACCTTGTATTTCGATATGTCTATTGAAGGCACTCATTTCAGCCGGAAAATATACTACACCGCCACGGACAGGAACAAGACCCCCATCCTCCAAGCCCTATTCAAGTACTTCGACCAGAACAAGGACGGTAACGTGCTGGAAATCTCCTCCGGAACCGGCCAACACGTCGTGTATTTCGCTCGACACTTTCCGAAGCTCATATTTCAACCATCCGAATGCGAAGCGTCTCTGTTGGACAGCATCAGAGCTCACATATCCGATGCCCCTGCAAACAACGTTAAAGAACCTTTATTGATAAACGTAACGGACGACTGGACGAAGTGGAACGTGTCGAGGGGCTTCGACTATGTCATCAACGTCAACATGATTCACGTTACCCCTTTCGAGTGTACCGTGGGGCTGTTTAGGAACGTCGGCGAAGTGCTCAAGCCGAAGGGGTTGCTGATCACGTACGGACCATATGCTAACAACGGGGTGCTGGAGCCGCAGTCCAACAGGGATTTCGACGAGATGGTCAGGAGAGGGGATCCCAAGTGTGGCGTGCGTGATATCCAGGACTTGGTAAAAGTTGCTGAAGAATACGGCATTAAACTTCTTAGTGTCGACGGAATGCCAGCCAACAATAAAGTGTTAGTTTGGCAAAAGTTAGTTGAGGGTCAATGAACAAATTGAAAATTTTGTTTCAAGTTTATGTCTGGAGCAAATATTTAGTATAAACTTATTTTCGCGATCACAACTGGGTGATGTACTGAGGAGCCAAGAGCCACATACTTTTTTTGCTAATCACGTCCATAATTTCGGGAATCTCTACTTTGAACTCAGGATCATGTTAGTAATCTGGGGATATCAGCCTCAACCTGAGGCTCTCGATTTTTATTTCAGGAGTGGGATTCTGTGTATCATACAATTCTTCTACAATAAGTGAGATGTCATTATCGTTGAAGTCATGGGAGAGAAAGAGACATACCAACTGTGGACTATAGAATTATATGGTACACGGAATCCCGCCCCAGGACCCCAACTTTGTCAGTAATTTCGGGATGTTAGCTTCAACTCTAGAAAACACACTGATCGACCAGGGCCGACCGTCCAACAACGACCAAAAATTGAAAGGGATCAATGAAAACTTTCATGCTTGCACTAATCGACCAAAATTTTACTCAGATTGGAATTTCAATTAAGGTTTTTGAAAACCGGTCGAGGATGATCATTTAGTGTGAGTTGTCCGATAAGAATGTACATGTTGGAAATTTTTTTCGTAGCTGGACGGTCGCGGACGGTCGGTCATGGTTGCTCAGTGTGCTGGATACCTAAGCTTTCGGCTTTCAATTTCAGGACACTCAACTTTAAATTCGAAATCCCGACTCGCATCTAGGAATAAAGAAATAATTTTTTGACGCTGACCAAACTCGGGATTTTGACTTTTCGATCTCGGAACTGCACTTTCTGACACTCGAGTTCCTGATCTCAACTTTAAACTTGGGATTCTGCCGTAATTCTCAGAATCTCAACTATTTTCACCTCGGCATTCTCCCTTCATTTTCGGGATATAGTCTTCAATTTCAAACTTGAACTCGACATTCCCGAATTTGATTTCAAGATATTATCCTGACATGACCCTCAGATTGTGCCTTCAAACTCAATAATTCGAGACGAGAATCTAAATGCCAACTTCTAACTAGACTCCTCTTTTCCAAACTCACAATTTAGATAACCTTCGGAATCTGACTTTGAACTCGAGATTGTCTTTAATCTCGGGATCCTGTCTTTAATATCGGCTTGCATTCAATCTCGGGATATTAACTCAGAATGTCTACTTAGACATCGGGATCGCGATTGCGAATTCAGAATTATTCCGAATTCAATACAGAAATTCCGCCTTTTGAAATCAAAGTTATCGATTTTACACTCTGGATCCCGACTCTAGATCGTCTTCCTCTTCAGTTTCGAGATCTTACCATTATTCTGATGATGCCGTATTTAACTTCGTTATTTTCACCTTGAATACTTCTTCAATCTACTTCTAGCAAGAAATACCGACATGGACCTCGAGGTCGTGACTTCAAACTCAGTATTCCAAGATCAGAATCTAGATGCCAAATTCAAACCGCCTTTTTAAACTCGGGCCATTAAACTGACGATTTTGATAACTTTGACAGTCTGCCTTAGACGTTGGAAATCTGTCTTCAATCTCGGAATCCCCTCTTTAGTCTTCGGATTTTCTCTCAAGTCTCGGGACCCTCTCCTTAGTCGCGGGATCCTCTCTTAGTCTCGGGATCCTCTCTTTAGTCTTCGGATTTTCTCTCAAGTCTCGGGACCCTCTCCTTTGTCGCGGGATCCTCTCTTAGTCTCGGGATCCTCTCTTTAGTCTTCGGATTTTCTCTCAAGTCTCGGGAACTTTTCCTTAGTCGCGGGATCCTCTCTTAGTCTCGGGATCCTATCTTTAGTCTTCGGATTTTCTCTCAAGTCTCGGGACCCTCTCCTTAGTCGCGGGATCCTCTCTTAGTCTCGGGATCCTCTCTTTAGTCTTCGGATTTTCTCTCAAGTCTCGGGAACTTTTCCTTAGTCGCGGGATCCTCTCTTAGTCTCGGGATCCTCTCTTTAGTCTTCGGATTTTTTTTCAAGTCTCGGGATCCTCTCTTTAGTTTCGGGACCCTCTCCTTAGTCGCGGGATCCTCTCTTTAGTCTTCAGATTTTTCTCAAGTCTCGGGATCCTTTCTTTACTCCCGGAATTCCCTCTTCAGTCTTGGGATCTTCTCTCAAGTCTTGGGAACCCTCTCTGTAGTCTCGAGATGTTCTCTTTAGTCTTGGGATCTTCTCTCAAGTCTCGGGACCCTCTCTTTAGTCTCGGGATCCTCTCTTTAGTCGCGGGGTCCTCTCTTTAGTCTTCGGATTTTCTCTCAAGTCTCGGAAATCTCTCTTTAGTCTCGGGATTCCCTCTTTAGTTTTGGGTTCTTCTCTCAAGTCTCGGGACCCTCTCTTTAGTCTCGGGATCCTCTCTTTAGTCGCGGGGTCCTCTCTTTAGTCTTCGGATTTTCTCTCAAGTCTCGGAAATCTCTCTTCAGTTTCGGGATCCTCTCTTTAGTCTTGGGATCTTCTCTCAAGTCTCGGCATCCTCTTAGTCTCGGGATCCTCTCTTTAGTCTTGGGGTCCTCTCTTTAGTCTTCGGATTTTTCTCAAGTCTCGGGATCCTCTCTTTACTCTCGGAATTCCCTCTTCAGTCTTGGGATCTTCTCTCAAGTGTTGGGAACCCTCTCTTTAGTCTCGAGATGTTCTCTTTAGTCTCGGGATCCTCTCTTTAGTCTCGGGATCCTCTTTTTAGTCGCGGGATCCTCTCTTAGTCTCTGGATCCTCTCTTTAGTCTTCGGATTTTCTCTCAAGTCTCGGGACCCTCTCCTTAGTCGCGGGATCCTCTCTTAGTCTCGGGATCCTCTCTTTAGTCTTCGGATTTTCTCTCAAGTCTCGGGAACTTTTCCTTAGTCGCGGGATCCTCTCTTAGTCTCGGGATCCTATCTTTAGTCTTCGGATTTTCTCTCAAGTCTCGGGACCCTCTCCTTAGTCGCGGGATCCTCTCTTAGTCTCGGGATCCTCTCTTTAGTCTTCGGATTTTCTCTCAAGTCTCGGGAACTTTTCCTTAGTCGCGGGATCCTCTCTTAGTCTCGGGATCCTCTCTTTAGTCTTCGGATTTTTTTTCAAGTCTCGGGATCCTCTCTTTAGTTTCGGGACCCTCTCCTTAGTCGCGGGATCCTCTCTTTAGTCTTCAGATTTTTCTCAAGTCTCGGGATCCTTTCTTTACTCCCCGAATTCCCTCTTCAGTCTTGGGATCTTCTCTCAAGTCTTGGGAACCCTCTCTGTAGTCTCGAGATGTTCTCTTTAGTCTTGGGATCTTCTCTCAAGTCTCGGGACCCTCTCTTTAGTCTCGGGATCCTCTCTTTAGTCGCGGGGTCCTCTCTTTAGTCTTCGGATTTTCTCTCAAGTCTCGGAAATCTCTCTTCAGTTTCGGGATCCTCTCTTTAGTCTTGGGATCTTCTCTCAAGTCTCGGCATCCTCTTAGTCTCGGGATCCTCTCTTTAGTCTTGGGGTCCTCTCTTTAGTCTTCGGATTTTTCTCAAGTCTCGGGATCCTCTCTTTACTCTCGGAATTCCCTCTTCAGTCTTGGGATCTTCTCTCAAGTCTTGGGAACCCTCTCTTTAGTCTCGAGATGTTCTCTTTAGTCTCGGGATCCTCTCTTTAGTCTCGGGATCCTCTTTTTAGTCGCGGGATCCTCTCTTAGTCTCTGGATCCTCTCTTTAGTCTTCGGATTTTCTCTCAAGTCTCGGGACCCTCTTTTTAGTCGCGGGATCCTCTCTTAGTCTCGGGATCCTCTCTTTAGTCTTCGGATTTTTTCTCAAGTCTCGGGATCCTATCTTTACTCTCGGAATTCCCTCTTCAGTCTTGGGATCTTCTCTCAAGTCTTGGGAACCCTCTCTTTAGTCTCGAGATGTTCTCTTTAGTCTCGGGATCCTCTCTTTAGTCTTCAGATTTTCTCTCAAGTCTCGGAAATCTCTCTTCAATCTCGGGATTCCCTCTTTAGTTTTGGGATCTTCTCTCAAGTCTCGGGACCCTCTCTTTAGTTTCGGGATCCTCTCTTTAGTCGAGGGATCCTCTCTATAGTCTTCGGATTTTTCTGAAGTCTTGGGATCCTCTCTTTAGTCTCGGGATTTCCTCTTCAGTCTTGGCATCTTCTCTCAAGTCTCTGGACCCTCTCTTTAGTCTCGAGATTTTCTCGTCAGTCTTGGGATCTTCTCTCAAGTCTCGGGACCTTCTCTTCAGTCTCGAGATTTTCTCTCTAGTCTTGGGATCTTCTCTCAAGTCTCGGCATCCTCTATTTAGTCTCGGGATCCTCTCTTTCGTCTCGGGATCTCTGGTCTTTAATTTTGGCTTGTATTCAATCTTAGGATATCAACTTAAAATTTCCACTAAGACTTCGGGATCGTGATAGCAAATTTAGGATTTCGAATTTAATCTAGAAATTTCGTCTTTTGAAATCAGTGTTGTCGATTTTACACTCTGGATGTCGACTCTGAGATACCCACTTTGAACTCGGGAAGCTGACTTGAAATTGGGGATTCTGTCTACAAATTTGAAATTTCGGGATTCTGTGACGTAAGCGAAGTCATCGCAGCCATGAAATCTAAGTTTCTAGGCAATTGAATTATATTTTTTACCCTCCTGAAGTATTGTGATTGAATCTTTCTCATAAACAAGTGAGTATCGAGAAATTTTGCATATTTTTATATGATTTTGAATTTACCTTCGATCTGAGTAGCTATATTTTAGAAATGTTTGTATTGTTTTTTACTTAAAACCATTTGAATACATTTTTAGGTGCCAATAATGTTGTAGCATAATTTTTATCGATTTCTTATCAGAACTGATGACAGTATCTTTGGCGCTGTAAGATATTTCTGAATAAAACTTCTGCAAACACGCCGTCATGTACGTTTTTCTTCCTAAAAATATAACCACAGATACCGATACTTACAACTCTTACGTCAAACATATAAGCGTCTGTCCTTCGTATATCTTGTCCTGGACTTTGTCGCTGCTGGTGGACTGTTCGGCCGATACGGACAGGCAGGCGCAGACGAAGGTCAAAACGGTCCCGACAATTGCCAGCCAAAGTCCGACGCCCAAAGAACACTCGCCGGGATAGAAGGGGGAAGCGTCTCTGCCGCACAGCTTCTGGACCTTCTGACTCCCCCAGGCCATCGGGTGTAGCATCACTCCGATTATATAGCAGATGCCTACAAAAACAAATACGAGAGACCGGACAACTCAGGCTTGAATTAAAGGAAACTGGATCAAGAGGGAAGGTTGGCCGCGATTCGAACCGGAGACCCTTGATTTTACGACGAGGGTGCTAATAATATACCATCGAACAACTCCGATTCAAGAAATATAAACCGAAACAGGACTGATGACGGCGACTCAAATGATTAATGCTTCTATAGTTTGTTCAGAATTGAGAGGGATCGATACAACTTCACGAATTTCTTTCATTTTACGGCACACTAGATTTCCATCCACGTTCGTTCGGTACGCGTCACAGCTAGGGTTTTAATTAGTTTTGCCAGTACTATCCCAACAAAAAAAAATACTTCAAAACATCTATTCATTTGAATTATTAGGGTGACATATTGAAGTAAGTACCTGCTATAGCTTGCGCAGCCCCCGATATGTTGAAAATGCTTTTCTTGAAAATACTTTGAAAGCAGCAACTCGACAATCCCGTGCACACAGTAAGGGACATGATAGATAGACCTAAAAAAAATAACACTCTAAATCAAAGGATAAAATATAGCAAGTTGCAGTATTATACAAGGCAGGCTTAATGGAAAACTTTGTAAAAGCACGTGACCAACAAGGAATTTTATTGTAACGTGCTGGAGCCGGACATGTATAACGGACTTGATTGCCTGTGTTTGGATTTTCGACCTTGGCTTGTTTGCAACGCATGACATCATCGCATTCCACACCCCAGATTTCCGAATTGTTCTAGTCTAGATGACTCCATGTAAAGCAGGACAATGAGGATTATAAGAGAGTTTTCTTGAAGAACTCTACACCGATATATAAGGCGAACGCTCAACATCAGGGGAGATATAGTCAGTTAACAATGTACATGAGCTAGCCGGTTGCATATAAATATGAATCATCGTATTAGAATAAATTAAAAACGAGTCAAAAATCAATTAGCGGACAGTTAGGTGCATTTTCATTGCAGTATTTTTCTACGAGCATGCGTGATTCACCCTATACCCGCTCACAACAACGCAAAGCGAAGTTCAGGTAAGAAGTCGAGTGCGAGAAAGTACCTTTCCGAATGATTTATGATCAAGATTTTTTTCTACAAGCGCTTTAAAAAAATTAATATAGCTCTCATGAACAAACTTTCGCGTGGGAAAAACTCACTTGAAACAACTTTATATTTTCCTAATACTACACCTCTTAAACTAAACTGCGTGCGGGTATAGGGTGAATCACGCACGCTTGCAGAAAATATACCTTTCTGCATAAGTTGGAATTAAGATTTTTCTACAAACGTATTAAAAAATCATTTCTAGCGCTCTTGAATAAACTTTCAAGTATGGGTAAATGTTTTCCCGCACTAGTCCAAGACAAATACACTTCTCAAACAAACTGAAATACGTATAGATGGTGAATCATGCACGCTTGTAGAAAACACATTTTCTTCACACGAAAGTTTTTTCAAGAGCGCTACACAAGTTTTTTAATGATTTTTTACTCGGATGCAGTCGCATACGGTAAAGTTTCATAGGCCACTAATTAATAGAGATGAAGTATCGGGATGTAGTGTAATTGTTCGCAAATACGGCATCGCCTCGGACTTCCGAAAAGTGTCATAATCACAACAGGATGTTAGTTAACCACTGAAATGAATTGAACAAAGTACTATTTGAAATTTCATGAAATAATCGACAATAAAATAACTGACTTGCTACGATAAAGTAAACTAGATCTGTCCCTATAGTACTCTTAAAAATAGGCCGTCTCAGAAACCATCTGCTGCAATTTTATTTGATTTGTATGAAAAGTAAACAACACGTAACATATGGTACAAATCTTGATAATAATAATAAACGAAACCGAATATTATAATGAAACAAAAGCTATGACTTGTATTAATTAGGTTTTGGAAGTGTAATTATTTGTATCATTGTCCAAATCACCTGTGAATAACAAATAAACATCTGTCAAGAGGGCAAAGGTACAGTGGCCGAGGTACGATGGCATTAACATTGCAAAAAAAAATTCAAAGCCAGAAATTTCGAAATATTCGAACAACCCTGTAAACTATTGTTAATATTACTAACTCACCTAGTGCTAAAAACACGGTGGCTGCCTTCCAAACCTCCGGATAAATATGCGACTCCGTGGCGAGCCCTCTAACTGCCAGCATCGTACAAACGGGATAGGTATTTCCTATGGGCTTTCCGCATTTCGCGTACACCCCCACGCTGGGTCTGTACTTGATGCTTTCGTTTCCGATGGTGACGGTTTCTGGAGCCGACGCGAGCCAGGACGGGCTCAGAAAGGCGCTGAGCATCAGCAGCGCGGAGAAGAGGGCGAGAAGCATCCATATCAGGCTTCTCGCTGTTACGATAAGGTACCACATGGTTTCTGGTTACATCTAGGGTGGCGATTAGAAGTATTGGAAGATCATCTGCAAGGGAAAGTAGTACTTTCAGTCTTTTGTCGTTTCAGACCAGTGGCGTAGTTGAGATTGATTCGCCCGGGTGCAAAAAGCATACTCAGTACGTTTGTTTGAGCTTCTGAGGATGTCAACTTTGTTGGCGAAACGCGCGTCGAGTGATAATGACGTTGTTTTGGTGTTTTGGGTAGTTTTCACTTCTTTAGTAGAAGATACAGCGAAAATACGTCGGAATTATTCGAGAAACTCAACACTATTGATGTGGTTATTTTCTTAACAAGTGCGGAAAGCGACACTTTCCCGCACGCAACTGCCGTTGACCCAGCAGAGTTTGGGCAAGCTCATAATTTTTTTTACGACCGCATAAAGATTCAAAAAGCACATTGAATATATAGTTTCTTTCAAAAGTATCGGAACGGTTTCAAATTTCAGAAACGGCCCTGAGAAAATTTACGAAAATTTCGACAGGGTGGTTTTTGATGATATCCGATTCAACGGTGATATCGGCAATGTTGCTACCAGAGTTTCATCAATCAATTTTCTGCCAAATGCGGATAAAAACTCATTAATCGTTATAATTGAGGATATGTGGATTTACTATGTGACGGATAGTTGTTTGAAAAGGTAAGTCTCGTTCCATATCGGCCTCATAACCGCCGAGAAAAATAGTTTGGCGGTAGTGATGAGAGATGTATTTTTGACTGAACACATACCCGAAGTAACGCGGCGATCTCAAATTCTTTCAGGCACGAATCTTGAAATTTTTAAAACTGGGTCATTTTCTCAAGAATAAAACCCTTAAGAGTATAAAAATATAAAATCGTGTCTTTGAATAGGAATCTCCTGGCGCAAGCGCATCAATTCAGCAGCGTCCAATTCGAGGTCGATGCTCATTTGTTTCGGCATCACATGGGCTGTCTTTATTATCCATATTCGTAGTTAATAGATATATGGATTTACTAGGTAACAGGTCTGAAGTTACCTCATCTGCGGCCTTTCAAATTGCTTCTGGGAGCTCATTTTTATTTACAGTCCACGTTCAGCAGGCTCAAAATAACATTTTATTATGTACAAGACAGTCCCATTTCTGTCTCTGCTGTTCTGCAAGACAGTAATTGTAAAATCTACCTAACTGTCGTGTTGTCTACTGCTCTATCTTCTATCTTGTGGTGTGTTGTCAAAAGCCCCTGCTATGCCTAGAAAAGCACGTACTCCGGGTTCTTACACTTTCCAGAGCAACCTGGATTTCATCTGCCAGAGTATCCTTTCTTGAATAACTTCAATTACTGTCACCACCGACAGGTAACCCTATACTTGTCTCTGATTGTCACGGGCACAGCAGACATTTAACCGATATTTTCCAACCGATTGTGTCATCTCTATTTCTACGTTATCGCAAAAATATTCGCGTCAATCTGACAGCCACGGAAAGAATTTTTAAGAAGAGTGAATAAATTTGAATTTTTACTTCAAGTTCCCGATTTCCTACATTCAGCATCAGAATGGCTGGTTCTTCGAAACGCAGTATCGTTCCTCTGGAACACAAACGCAGTATCATCTCTCAGGATCCCAAACGCAGCATCAGCTCTCAGGAACCCAAACGCAGTACGAGTATTCAAGAACCCAAACGCAGTATCAGCAGTCAGGATCCTAAACGCATTATGAGTACTCAGGAATCACGATTGAAAGCACGGAAGAGTTCGCCGTCCATGACATTAACACAGGTAAGTTCACTATTCCAGCATTATTTGAAGAGTTGGTAAAATTCTGTAAACTAATAGCCACAAGCTATCAACAACATTTTTGTTTGTAACTTACGTAGTTTGGCCTCGTCTTCATGATGTTTTTGGTTTCATTATGAAGTCGACACGTAGTAAGAGTGCATTTCAATCTGGAACCCAGAGATGGCGCTGAATTCATACTTCAGTATTTGTCTCAGGGATTTCCAATTAGGCTGAAAGGATTTTTCGATTCAGTTGGGTCGAACCGGCCTTCGCTGATGATTGGCAAAGACCATGAAACCCAATTAAATCCAAAAATAATGTCAGCTTCGATATTTGAAATGCATTGCAAAGCAGTCCTTGTAAAAAACTTTGACAAGTATTAAACAGATACAATTTAATGTAGTTGTTTTCTGTTGAATACTTGCCGACGACCATACCAATTGTATAGGATTCAAATAATAATGAGTCAGGCTTTGTACAACTGATATCTATGAAAATTTCCAGTCTGGAAAATTTTCGTATCGTCTGTCTCCTGTGGATGAAGCTGTTTTGAAATTTAGATCTACCTGTCAGAAGTACGATTGGGTGAGGATGCCGACTCCCCTAATATACGATGAAAAGGTACGTAAAATGCTTTGTATATATGACGTAAATACCTTCGGAGCCAATTCAATTTTTGTTCATTCATTAGCGGAACTGCTTTTTCTGTACTGAGCAATCTGGAGAACGTCAAACATTTCGTAAAGTTCCCTGGACACTTCTTGGGTGGAATGAGCTGGCACTCCGTCCAGTTGAAACCACGAATTCCTATATTCCTCTAACGGCAAATTTTCGAGGAAATCAGTAACAGTCGTCGTTAATATTTGGAGATATCTCTCAGCATTTAACCATGACTTTTGTCTATTTGTTTTTTTTTTATTTAATTTATGCCGAACTAGCTAACATACACGCAAACTTCGTTTCAGAAATGCTATACCTCCGATCACATAGATGAGTCAAAGATATGGTTATCATATAAAAAATTCGGCCTTGAAGAGTCTTTGGATAAGGTGATTTTCAGAAACCACAAAATTGAAAACAGCACCTTTATCGTGCTAACGGAATGGCAAAAACTATACAAGTCGATAACTATCCTGAAGTAAGTTAAATTATGAGGAATAGCAATAAGAGTAGCATTCTCAAGTTTTTGTAGAATATTTATTTTACTCTGTACACCTTTACAAGACCTACTAAACTGTTAGTTTGATATAGCGAGCTGAATTACTGTGTGAATAATACAAAAAATGGATAATCTTTGTTAAAAAAAACTCTTTGTCTATGTGTCGTAATGGCCCATACTGATTATTAGTAAATATAGGTCAAGATGATAATTACGAAGTTCAAATAACTATCAACTATGAACTTCGAATTCTGCGATTCATTGAGTATGATACAATTTAAAAATAGATATTTGATGTATCTAGGACGACATATTTATCACCCGTACGACCACGAAGTAAAATTAAACGCTGGGAGAACATTTATATAACACCAGACAGTCGGGGAAGTCATCAACTTACTAGTACAGTATCAAGATTTAGTGTTATTGTTCGCAAATACGGTATCGCCTCGGACTTCAATCCGGAAAGTGTCAAAATCACAACACGATGTCAGTCAACCAGGAAGATAAAATTGAACAAAGAACTATTTGAAGTTTCATGAAACAATCGCGAAAAAATGTTTGAGCATATTTGAATAACAATCCTTTCTAGGTTAGAAAACTGCGCTCTGACATCCGCACAAGTCCCACTGTTGGTGGAGCTCCTCAAAACCGATAGGTCTCTACGAGATTTGAGCTTGAACGGAAACCCCAACGACGAACAAAACTTTCATCTCCTGTTGAAGGAAACCAGACTGCTGTCACTGTCTCTGAAGTTTTGCGGCATCAACGACAACGGGATCAGAATGATATCTGAAGAGCTAAGCAAGCCGACGGAAAATCCGTTGCTGCACCTCAACTTGGCCAGCAACAGGCTTTTCGACGATGGCGTCGAGCACGTCGCGAAGTTTTTGAGAATCAACAGGTGAGTACAGATGCGCGATCGATGCGCAGATGAAGCAGAAGTGGGGCAAAGATGAAGCAGGAGTGGGGCAAAGATGGAGCAGGTGTGGGACAGATATCGACCACTGTTTACCATCGGATAGGAGAAAAAAAAGTTTTGTTCAATGTCCTTCAAAACCTCAGACTAAGCTGACCTGGTTGAGCTTTACAAATTTATTATAATTACCGTATGGCAGTTCGTGGGCAATACGGTTTTAGAAAATCTAGCGAGACTGAGTCAGCTGTTTTAGATGTTATTACTCAATTTCAGATTGATATAGACCCCCAAAAAAAAAGTGGTATACTGTCATTAGATCTACGAAAATCCTTTGATACTGTGGATCACACAATTCGAGGGACACCATGGGATTTTGGAAACTATAAGAGATACAAAGATGGTTGAATTAGGGCAAATTTTCGCGTCTATGTGACGGACAATATGCTGTTAAGAAAATCAAAATTCCGAGTATATCCAAAGATATCTGGAAAAACCCACCCGAAATTTTTAAAAACCATCTCATAGTTTCCGAAATCCCAATAGTGGCCCTCGAATTTGAATTACCCGGTATATGAATTTAAATATATTCCTGTTATCATTAACTACTAGTTGGGGTAAATATTTTCAAACGAAAAGATTACCAGAAATAAACAGAGAAAATTGAGGATATTCAAAGGGGTGGGAAGGGCTGAAAAGTTTGCCATCCTCCTTTGGAAATAAGGTTTTCTGGTCCCTGAAAAAGCTTTACGAGAAATTTGGAAGCTTAGGATTGAACCCAAGTGCAGTTTTCGATTTTTCAACTCAGTCGCTCCCGCAAACTTTTCAATTTGTTTATTTGGTCAACGCTGAGGCAGGGGCCTAATGAAAAAGTCTGGAGAACAGCAAATACGAACTTTCAAAATTTGGTATCACATTGGCCAGACTAGCAGAATCTTTGAAAAAAAGAATCATGGAACATAGAAGTAATTTAAGACATAATAGATGTTAATGTTGTTGTTAATGATAATTTAGTACTTTACACTAAGAATACATTATTTGAAGGTTTGGAAATAAATAAATCAAAAAATTTACTCACAATTGATGTATTTGTGTGCTGCACAATTTGCTTCCAAGATTAAATAGAAATTAGGAATTCTAAAACCCAATTGAATCTATATCCTTCCGAAGTTCATTGCAAAGTTAATTTACGAATCTTTTACTCTGAAAGGGCCAGGCCTTGGCAAAACGTGCGTCAAGATTTTGAAATATAATGCAAGAACCATTAATCTCAACAATTTTTCTGTTCCCAGACTATTAAGTATCATTATGTTTAAAATATTCTTTGTACAATTTTGCCTTCATACAGATCCACTTCAACTAGCACTTTTTTCATTATTTAAGGGTACTCGTTTCCCTGAACTTGTCTGACAATAAAATCAGAAACAAAGGGTGTCAACTGTTGATCGAACCCCTTCAGAAATTCTGCCTCAAGCATGATGAAATAGTGATCAGGAGGAGGATAAAGTTTGAGCTCCTGAAGAAGAGTGTTGGTCAAGTTTCCATTTATCGAAATCGTCAAATTTTTCATGTTGTGCAATCTAACAATAATGTTTCAGATATTGGAAGGCTCTGATAGTGGTACGATAGCAAGGAAGTCATTGAAAACGTCAAAAAAATCTTTAAAAGGTTAGTTAAGTATGCACCGCACCCACAAATTGTCTTTTTTCAATTGAATTTTCATTTGAAAAAGGCTGTTTTGACACTACACATTTTTAATCTTTTCTTGTTCACTTGTGTGTCGATTTCTTTTTTTTAGTATATGAATTGTATTCAATTGATTTAGGAAGCATAACATCAAAGCAACTATAAACTGAATATCGACTTATTCAAAATAATAAAGGAAATGTACATACCAACGCTCTATTCCTTTACAGAGAAATCCTCTCACAGTTCGCAGTCGCTGCGAAAGAAAAGTTCCTCAAGTTGGTGCTCAGTACCCGAAACAATGTACCATCCCTTCATTCAAGACGTCGGAGAACTAGACACTGAACTTTGCTGTAGAGGAAACAACACTCTGACAAATCTGAACTTATCATGTATTCAATATGAAAACAATCCACACACCAACACACTATAAATTATCACTTTGCAGACAATAGAATCAATCAGGAAGGACTACAAAGTGTCGTCAACATGCTTGACTATCAGATCAACAATTACGTCACTGATAGAGGCATATCACGTATTTCCTTGGAAGGAAACGATGTCAACGGCCTCAGCGAAGTAGAAAAACTGCTGGCTAAAAAGTTCAAGTCGCCCAGTATCAACACCACTAGGTCCAGAAGCCAAAACAGTGTAAATAAAAGCCAATGAATCATAGACGAAACTTGTAAAATGAACAAAGCACGTAGAGACTGAGTTTGAAAATAAACGAATGTTTTGAATTCGTCGCCTACTCGTTTTTAAATTCTTTCAGTGCTCTTGGGGGGGCACATTGATATCGTTATCTGAACAACCTGTTGATAATGATACCAAACTATTATGTGTCTGTGAATCTATTGAAACGACTTACCTGTAAGTATTGCACAAACGAATTCTTTAAAATTTAGGCGTGTTCACGCTGAATGACAACTCGATAAACACCACACCCCCTGCATTTCAATCAGCTGTTTAACTTTAATCATCAAGATCTCCATGATAGGGGCACTAGCTGGCATACAGGACCGTACTCAGCACATAGTTGTCGTAGTTTCAACAATTCGTTGTTATATAACCGTTATTCTGTACATAAGAATGCTTACACCTTCATACCTAGTCAGTTATTAACAATCGCCGTTTTCATTGGCAGTGTTTCAGCTAGGAATCAAGAACGTAATATGAGTTCTTCACAACTGCATAAGGTTTTTGTGTACGGTACGTTGAAAAAAGGGGAACCAAACCATGGGTGGTTTTCAAAATCCACTGACAGCTACTGCAAATACCTTTTCGAGGCTAAAACCAAGCAAAATTACCCCCTGGTAATAGCGACTGAGTACAATATTCCCTTCCTGCTGCTCAGCCCAGGTTCGTACTCGGCCCAAGTGCTTGAGAACGTAAATATTCGGTTTGGATTATTTTCAGGTGACGGTAATCAAGTGAAAGGGGAGGTGTACGAGGTGGACGATAAAGTGTTAGCGGATCTCGACGTGTTGGAAGATCATCCCAGTTTCTATGTTAGAGATTTATATGACGTCATACCTCTCGACGATCAAAATACCACAGTTAAAGTCTGGATTTACATGATGAAGAGCTACAACGAAAAACTCCTTAAGAGGCCTTTTTACGAATGTTACGGTAACTTTGGAAGTCACGGAAAAAAATATGTTATGAGGTATTTTCGAAAAGGTTGTTATAAAGCATCAGTATTGAAAAACATTTCTTAATTACAGTGAAAATGCAACACTCGAAGATCTGAATTCCTAATGCTAGATGGTGGTGGAAACTTTGTGTACATTATTTTTATATTTTGTAAAATTGTTCATAATATTGCAAATTTATTTTTCAAATAAATAAAATAAATAAAAAATTCCATGACTAGGAAGCTAAAATCATCACCATCTTGGAGATGACAAGTCACAGATGTATTTGCTTCTGTACACCGGAGCGATGCATTGTTCGTGATATCGCAGTGTTACCTCAATGCGACATTTCAGATATGTCATGTTACAGATGTGTTCAATGCCATTTGAGCTTTTTAAATAATCCTGACGTATTTTTACTGTATCCTTCATTATTTACACTAGAACAATTCCTAATTTGAAGCATGTTCACCCTGCGTTTTACACGCACGCCGACTGGCACAGCTGTAAACGTTCTGATGCACGCATATATTTGATTGTTGATGTTTCTTTTCTTTGCCGAATTTGCGTCCCTTAAATGTCTTTTATTAGGTTGGTAACAGAAAAAAAGGTTATTTACGGGACTTGGTTCCTGAAAAAGCGGTCGATTGTCTGTCACCAGAACGACCGACGATTTTCTTTGGTTGATCTGCTTACTCTGTTTTGAATACTTTTTATTTTTTGGGGTTAAAAAGCTTTGATTTGTTTTATATGATATATGAATTCAATTGAAGTGACTGAACAGATCGAAGAGGTAACAAATGTATTAATAATTTGATTTTCAATAACTTTATAGATGATAAAATTTTGATAGAGCACGCATGCTTCAGGAATTGCGACAATTTTTCAATAGATTACGAAAATTTCATGCAAATGGAGAATCTGGCGCATCTATTCATTCCGGTAATGAGAAACCAATATTATCTCTCAAGGAGACTTCTACAGTCAGTAGACATGGCCTGACGAAATGGTGAAGCTGTTGATTTCAATCTACAAAGATCACAAACAAATTTGATTCTCCAAACTTCAACAAAAAAAAAAAGGTGTGTGAAACAATCAGCCCAAATCTGATTACATTTGGATACAACAAAAGCGCTTCAAAATGTGATGAGAAGTATTGAAATTTGAAGAATAGGTATGATAAAGTTAGAGGGGGAAAGAATAAAACGGGTAACTCAAGGTTACCTGGAATTTTTTGATGATTAAACAATCAAACATAACCACACACTGAGAGACAAATGACAGTGACAAATGTCCCGAAAATAAATTGCAACCACAATTACCAGACAAAAACTAATGGTCACCGGTCCGGTAAGCAGTGGTTACTTTTGTCTATTTACGGAACATATTCTATGTTGGGGCATAGAATATCTGGACTATTCTGTGCTTAGGGTGTCAAATATTCTGTGGTCTCGTAGAATTTTCCGACAGATGTCTCTACTCAAAGATTACCTACATAGTTCAATAATGTAATGTCAAAGTGCATATCCAGTGTGTGCGACAAAACAGAATATAGATGGGTTGAAGTTATGCTGGCACAAGGGGTGGGATTCCGTGTACCATAGAATTATTATGTCCCTTTCTCTCCTATGAATTCAACGATAATGACATCTCACTTATTTGATCGACTATTGAATTCTATGGTACACGGAATCCCACTGCAAGTATTGTGAAATTTTCTTTTTGAGTGTTCCGTGCCTGCATGAAAAGTGCATGCCAATCTACGTGCATGAAAAACGCAGGCTGAACACGCACGCAATTATGACATGTTCTTGTTCAAGTATACAAGATCAAGATTTAAAAAACTGTAATAGGATTCCTCTTATTCACAAAATTAATACAGAACCAAACAAAATATGACCCTGTCATAGAAAAGAAAGTAACGTACGACCGGATTGCGGCGTTGCCAAGTTTTCCAAAAATCCTAGCCCTTACTTTAACGCACATTTGTAAATATTTTTAGCACAAATTTTTATTTTAGATTATTTTTCGACCATAATTCATACATTAATCTTACAAAATAATTCAATTATGATTTTTGATGCTTATGAATTGTGTCCAGTGAGATAATCCTGGAAATCCCAGAGATAAATCAATTTGGAGCGCAGTTCGGGAGACAATGGACTGCATTAGTGATGACGTCACAAATATGCAACCAACATTACACCGAGTCCTAAATCATTTGGCGCGAAATGATATGCGTCATTCTCGACATATGCCATAAGAACGATAATAGAAGTATGGTAACAGCTCTTTTTGTTTTATGCTCTGCTCACACGAAATAAGTTAATATATAAGGAATTGCCTACAGCGGGCCTTGGATATGAAGGATGGAAGAAACGATATTTCCCTAAAACAATTTTCTGAAAGGATTATACATAATTTATAGGCGAAATAAATTAATATTCATCTACATCTAACTTCATGCTGCAAGGAAGTGCATTCCCGCTAGATGGCGCTCATACTTTAGGCACGAAACAGTAAAGTGGTGGTCAGCCAAATGTTTCATGTTAGAGATGGGACATCGAAACATAACATCGATGTTGAACATCGACGATACTATCGAAACTCACCATCGATATTTTGTAAACATCGGTCTTGCAACATCGATGGTTTTTTAACATCGATATTTTCATTGTTTTTTGACTCTTGACAGATGGTATTTTGAATAGGTACAAATTTTAGAGCTACTGGTACATATTTACAAAAATAGTAATTCTTCAATTTTACAAAATAAAAATCGTAATGAATTCAAGATAAAAATTAGACCAAAAATTTTAAAAATACTTGGAAAAGTCACTCTTTGGTCTCATTTCTCTGGTCAGTATTGCGTACAATATTTTTTAATTGCATCTGCGTCTGGTTTATGACCGATGTTGAAATTCGATGGTATTCAACCACCGATGTTTCATTTTGCGACATCGATATCAAAACATCGGAACATCATCGATGTATATCGCCCATCTCTATTTCATGTTATTCCCATTCGAATTTGAAAACATTGCCGAAGATGACGAAAGTTGAAATAAGTTTATCAGACATTTTCATCTACGCAGACATTGATAAGTTTGTTTTGGTTGGTTTCCGGGTTTTGTCGTGGTCTTCTTTGCAGTTTACATATTACTTATGACATAATGTGTGTTTTGTGGACACGACTACGAGCAAACAACATGAAGTTAGAAGCATGATTCTATTTTGCTATTGGTCGACGAATAATAGATTTTCTGGAATTTATTCAGAGGTTATTTAGAAGACTTTCTTTACGTTAATCATTCTATAAGACGTATTAATTCTTCTTCTCTCGAATTCAAATACGTACATTTCTCAAATATTGCTGATAATAGCGAAATAATTAAATTAAAAACATCATAATTTGGACCGCAGATTCTAAACCTTATGTAATGGTTTCTGAAGGTTCATGTTAGCGCAGCTTCGTTCAGATATATTTCGTTAGGACTCAGTGTACTGTTAGTTGCATACATTTTGACGTCACACTCGTGCGGTCTATTGAAACCGTAACTTATTTTCTTTTGCCAATATCTCGGTTGATCAAACCAAAAAATTTTTTGCACCAAAATGATTCTGGTAATTTCAAAAGGGGAACTGTAATTTTTTATTAATTTTTGCTTGTACCACGGTTTCTGGAAATATAGGGTATTCAAGAAATATCACATATGGAAATAATATAATTTATTTTGTAAAAAAATCTAGTAAAGATTTGAAAAAAATTCAAAGCCAAGACCAAGGTAAACGATTAGTCCACTTAAAGAAATCCACGGGAGACGATGATGGATCTCGGATGCAACAGAAATTTTCAGTCAACAAATCGACGCACAATCAAGAAATAAAGAAAACAACGGCTGGATACGAAAATTTCAATTAATTCCTTACAAGACATTACCAACTGCCTGATTCACACCGTCAAACAAAAAAGTGTCGCCACGAAAATCGTAATATTTTGGGGTTATCTCGCAACCCCGTAAAACTTTTCAAGTCCTTGGTGTGAGGGCGTGAATCAGGCGTAACGAATCTTTTCCATGACCACCACTCAATATAAACATGTCCCTAGGAGGCGATAGCAACACTAGCTATCGTTACTGAGAGTATTATAACGGTTGCCAAGACTCAGTTTGGGGCCATGCACCGAACTGATCTTGGACTGTTCTGTTTGTCTGTGCGAGGACGATCGGGTGTGTTGCACTACTTCAAACGAGCCTTCGCTGCGATTTCTGCAAGAAAAGACATCATTTAGTTTACACAACTGTACACAAACTTGATATTTAAAAATTTTAAGGTCTACGACGATTGCAAACATAATAAAATTGGCGACGATGTGAAAAATATAAATTTTTTGCTTCAGAATAAAAAATGGGTAAAATTAGGGTGAGTTTGTACACCATAGTATGCTCCCGAATTTAATATGGAGTCTTTTTAAGATCTGACTATTACATGTATTCTTTAGCAAAAAAATATTCGTAGCAGGTGATTTAAATTGCAATTTTTACAAAAGAATTTATGAATCTGTTGAAATGCTCACACCCAACTCTTGACCCTACACATACACACTTCCCTACAACAATATTATAGTGAGGAGAGTTTGACAGGGTGTTTAAATTTAAAAAGTCAGAAATTATTCTGTTTTCTTATTGTATTGCTCAACTAGCTTGTACAGAGTGGGCCAAATTGGACACTTTCAAACTAGATAGCTGAAAACTGATGGCAGTGTCTAAGGGTCAAATTTCATGATAAACTCAATAGTGAAAACCGCATATCGATATCTGTTAGCATGTTTACGAAAATGTGAATTATCGAAAAAACGCGGTAACTTTTCTCCTGTCAAAAATTTCTCGTTTCTTTTTTACGTAGAGTTCAATGGTATGAGTAACTAATTTTTTCAAATGATATATCCATAGTTATTGATGGAAAAATATGTTTTTTAAATAAAACAACCTGTACATTCCTGCATATTTCAATAGAGCTTAAATTTTCCTTTCCAAAAATGTAGCACACTTGATGTTTTGCTAGAACAAGTAGGCTTTGGACGACGCGGCAATATAACAGAATGCAAATGTTTACTGGTAGCTGTCAAATTTTGATTTAAGCAGTAACGGCACTCTTTCGTTAGCGGTTTCTGTTCAATTTTCAAACACACTCGCAGAATTATGAAAAATGGGATATGATAGTCTGTTTAATACAAATCAGGAAAAATGCAGAAGCAGCAAGCAATTTGTATCACGAGAGATTTCTAGAAAAAGACAACAAAGATCAAAATTATATGAATCAAATAGGGACAAGGAGTTGGAAGAAATAGTCGTTTTAGGAGCTGTTGAAAATAATCCCAAAACGTCAACGCAAAATTTGAGAATATCAACAGGCCTACCAAGAACTAACGTTAGGCGAATTTTGAGAAAGCACTAATAATGCCATACAGGACCAGAAGAGTTCATAAACTAAGACCAGGAGATTTTGAACGTCGCCAGTGGTTCCTGGAAAATTGTAACCAAGAAGGTGATTTTTCTTTAAATTGTATTTGGACAGAACAAGTGCCGGCATTTTCAACCGCTACAATTCTTATATTTGGGCACAACAAAATCCTCATTCTATCGTAGAGCAGACAAGTCAAGGAAGATTTGGATTTAGTGAGTGGTCAGGTGTTTTCAGAAGTAGAATTATCGGCCCGTTCATTTATAACGGCACTCTCACATCTCAGAGGTATGTAGAAATTTTGAGGCAAAATATTGAATCCCTTGTTGATGAATTGCCACTAATGGAGCACAGAAAAAAATATTTTCAATAAGACAGGGCTCGCCTCAAAACACTTCAATCATCACCAACTTTTTGGCTGCAAATTTTGGTAATAATTGGATAGCCAACCGTTGGCCGGCTAGGTCACTGGACCTAACGCCTATGGACTTTTACCTCTAAGGAAGGTTGAAAGATCTTAAGCTCAACTGAAATATGCAGGATGACAGGATGTCCCTTTAAAAGTATCCAATCTGGTTCACTCTGGACATCATTTCTTATAGTTCATGTATCTCAGAGCAATATTAATATAACAAATCATTATTTTGGTTGAATTTAACTAGATAGATCAGCTCTGTTTTATCTAGCCCATATCATATCAGTCTGATGAATCTTTTTCTATTATAAATATACAGGACATTTCTAATTTTCATTTTATGCAATACTGACCTTGTTCAGGTGCTAAATAACTACAGGATACTCACTTTTTGTAATCTCCTCCCGTTTTGGAGAGTGTTGGGAAGAACTCCTCATTGTGAATATCAGGAGCAGTTTTGGTTTTCATACGAGAAAGGGGAGCCTGTTGCTGCCCCGTGTTACGCTTGCTAGGAGGAACATAAGTCCCTTGGCTGACATTTGGCAGATTCTCGGTCTTCTTTTCGACGACCTTGACGGGAATTTCTTCTTGAACTTCGCTGTCAATACGCCTCCAGGGCCCCGCTTTCCTTTCAATCTCTTGGGCAGCTTCCTCTTCCTGCTGCTGTTCCGTAGTTTGTTCCTTGGTTCCTGCACTACCTTCTGCAGTCGTTGTGATGGCTAGATTGCCGATTTTCAACCCGGAGTAGTCTTTTTTCTCTTCCTCGAAGTCTTTCCATTCGTCTTGTTCCTGAAAAATACAATATGGCTACTGAACCTAACCTCCTCTAACCAGTTTTCATACGTCATTCGAGGTGACTTTTTCTCGCGAACTTACATGGACAGGTGCAGCACTGTCTTCGCCTTCGCCGGGGACACGTTCTTTCTTCAATTTCTCAGTCTTTTTTGCACTGTCTTCTAGCTTTTTCGCCACCTCTTCGGTTGTGGCAAATTTTTTTGTACTTTTGGACTTCTTTCTGTCTTTTTTAGCAAAAAAATCGTCTAAGTCTGCCATATTTGAACGTGAGCAAAGAATTTGGGGCACACAATGGAATAATTTGGCAATTAAATTAGGAAACTCACACCTCCACTATGCACTGCACAACCGGACCAGAAGGAAATGTCAAGGAAGATACCTACATTATCGGTTTTGTTGCCAACGGACGAAACCTACATTACCAGCTTCGTTGCGAATCAATGTTGCCACCCTCGAAAAATAAATTTATCTAATGGTTAAGCTTACTGTTCACAGTCACGATATCCGACGATACGATGATCCGAAAATGTTAGCTCCGGCTTCCTATTGGTCAATTTCAAATAATCAACCAAGAGTCAACACTTTCGGATCATCGGATCTGTGGGGATCCACTTTACGCATATCTATCGTTAAATTTTACTCAGAATTAATATTTGAAAATACGTAGAAAATTCATAACTTCATTGAGTGAATTTGTCAATATGGTAAATAGACCAGTTTAGTGTGACGTCACGCCGAATGAGTGTCACGAACCATTATCCAAACAAACCGTATTTACCATTGAAAGAATGTGTATGCGTGGTTTATTTTTTGTGGTTTTGTCGAAATTTGTGCAGAGAAATGAGTGAAATGATCAAAAATATTCCATTCTCTACCATTTTCAACCTACAAATGGAAGTTATATATGCTTTGTTACAGTATTATTCGCACAACAGATAATTACGGTATTAGCTTTGAAACCTTTTAATAAATCAAATATCCACAAAAGTCCAACAGCTTATATATGAATCAAACACAAAACAAGTTTGTATGGATATGAAATCACTCAACAAAATTGACAGCTCTGACGTCGCACTAAAATGGTGTATGCCGTAGAAAAAATTATTTATGATGCATTCTCGTGGTCTCTAGAAGGGATTCCGAGAAAGAATTACGGAACACCGTTCATCTTTCTTTTGGCCCTGTGATGCGAAAACGGAGCAAATTTCATTTCACGAACGTTGTGCCTAGTGGAACGCACCCTAAACTAACACAATTTACAGGGGTGCCAACCAATAATAATTAAGATCTGTCGCTTCCTAAATAAAGTATGTGATTGGTTCAAACATAAATTCGACCGAAATTCTACTCGACATACATAGCCAGGGGTAGTAACATCCAGTGGAGCTTGTTACCCCTGAACGGAACCTGAAGTGAACCGCACCTGACTTCATAAATAGGATTTAATTGAAACATGATTTATCGTGATCTGTCAGATCACTTCAGAAGCTACCCGGAGTTACTCGGAGCTACTCACTGTGGCAATTAGAAAGCGGCTAAGGGCCGAATGTACCACTGCCGCTTAGTGCTATAAGCAAAGCTTAAATTTATGAATCAGTTAGAATGTGAAAGTATACATATGTTTGACATACCATTCAACATATTCTATCGGATTCTTAACTGCAAGTGACACCTGTGTACGTGTAAGTGTAAGGGCCGATTGCACCACTGCCGCTTAGTGCTTTAAGCCCCAAGGGCCAGTTGCACAGGTTACACTTAACGCTTTAAGTGTAACTTGCAGTTAAGAATCCGATAGAATATGTTGAATGGTGTGTCAAACATATGTATACTTTCACATTCTAACTGATTCATAAAGTTAAGCTTCGCTTAAAGCACTAAGCGGCAGTGGTGCAATCGGCCCTTAATGATGTTGCAAGAGTCGTAAGAAGGTTCTGTTTCTGTGTTCCATGTCATCTTGGCTTTGGCAACACTGGTTCTTGTTTTTATCATTTTAATTTTTACCAATCAACGTTGACTTTGGCCACACCATATCAAAGTCCAAATTCATTTAGTTCAAAAATATTTTCATTCATTTTGGGATTTCAAAATCAACCAAACCAATTCCAGGGAGATATAATGGCTCGTGTTCTCGTAGGTGTCAAGAGAGTTATCGACTATGCTGTCAAGGTGAGAAAACCAATTGTTTTCTTTACTAGCAATCCCTATATTCCGAATACGACAAATATTGAAGTGATCCAAATTTCAGATCCGCGTTAAACCCGACAAAACTGGTGTCGTAACAGATGGAGTGAAACATTCCATGAACCCTTTCGACGAGATAGCAGTAGAAGAAGCCGTCCGCCTCAAAGAAAAGAAGATCGCCTCCGAAATCATCGCCGTATCTTGCGGTCCCGCACAGTCCCAGGAAGTTATACGCACCGCTCTGGCGATGGGGGTGGACAAGGGAATACACGTAGAAATTTCGGGACCCGACTATGAAACCCTACAACCGATTCACGTCTCGAAAATCTTGGCCAAAATCGCGCAGAATGAAAAGGCTGACATCATAATTGTCGGGAAACAGGTCCGTTAGTTTCCAGGTATTTTTGTGTCACCATCAGGGCCATCTTTGATGTATTTTCATTTATCAGATTTATTGTCATCCTAGGTGGCTAGGGGAAGAATTTCATGAAGGTGAAAGATACTTATTCAATTGTTTTGCCATCTGTCATAAAATGTGTGTCATTTGTTTATGAATAATATGCATTCAGAAATCCCTTAGTTTTCATGTATCTTTGATCCACCATAAGGCCATCTTTGATGTATTTTCGTCCACCACAATTTTTGTCATCCTAGATGGCCATAGAAAGATTTTTGTGAAGATGTAAGATAGTTATTCAATTGTTTTGCCATCTGTCAAAAAATGTGTGTCATTTGTTTATATGAAAAGTATGCCATCAGAAATCTTTGATTTAATTTTTTGCAGGCTATTGATGATGATTCCAATCAGACAGCACAAATGACAGCTGCTGTACTAGATTGGCCACAAGCTACGAATGTGTCCAAGGTGAGGAATTTTTCTAGAGTGTGTTTAGGGGTTCATATGACTACTGGTGAAAGTTTGTATGCCTAGATGTTATTTTGTTGGTGGTTTGGTTAGTTTTGTTATCACTTTCCAACATTTCATTTCAGATTGAAAAGGGTGACAAAGATTTAACGATAACTAGAGAAATTGATGGGGGTTTGGAAACTATCAAATGTAAACTACCTGCTGTTATTAGTGCAGATTTGAGACTCAACGAACCACGTTATGCTACTCTTCCCAATATTATGGTGAGTGAATTTTTTCCACGGATGAAAGCAACATTTTCATTTTTTATTGATTTTCAATAGAGGTTATGATTCGTGAAATCTATTATTATTTATATAGGACATTCAATTTATCGTTTGCTTGTTGGAAATTCAAATATTTTTAGCTATTTAAACGTGAATGATTGATATTTCTCAATATGCCTCCCAGGTCCTGTTATTAATTGATTAGTGTTCTTTCTGACATAATTACCCCAGAGGTTATTGAAAGTGTTTGATAAGAAATGCTGATTTATTTTTTTTGTTGACCATACTTATTGAAGAATACATTTCAGAAATAAAACAGCAAAAATAAAATTAATAAGGACGCTTGCAACAAATGGTTAAATGGTCTTCTTTTACCTCGTGAAATACACCAGCCTCATTTTGGTATTTATGATACTTGGGGGGTCTATCCCTTAGGACTTTTTTCGAATATTTTTTTTTCTGTTGATCAACTTGAAATTCACAGAGTATACTAATTTCATCATTGTGAATCGACTGGCGTTCGCAGAATTGCTCTATCTTCAACCGTTTTCGAGTTGAAAAGTTCATCTAGAGTTGAATGAGGTAATTACTCCCCAAAAGTATGTTTTTCGTAATTTTTCAACGTAGAATTCAACTTCTTTTATATGAACACATATGTGCACATGCAAATTCAAGTAATACTGATGATTATGTATGTTTTTTTGTTTTCTGGGGTACTTGGGACTTTTTTGAGTAATTTTTCGTTTTCGTCGATGTCTAGAAATTGACAGAGTATATTAATATCATCATAGTAAAGTTTTAGCAAATTCCGACTTGGTATCTCGGAATTAGCTTTTTTTCAGGAGTGGGATCAACTTTACTTTCAGAAGTGGGATGAACTTTATTTTCGTTTTTCGTTCTCATCATAGTAAAGTTTAAGCTAATTCTGAGATACTAGGTCGGAATTCCGACTTAATAACTCAAAATTAGCTAATTCCGAGATATTTTATTAAGTCAGAATTCCGACTTGGTATCTCAGAATTAGCGAATTAGTATCTCGAAATTAGCTAATTCTGACTTGGTATCTCGGAAGTAACAAAAATAAAAATTTGAGTAATAGTGGCCCTTCTACGCCTTCGTAAATTTGCGATATAAGAAATGTATTCTTTTCCTTTCTAGAAAGCCAAGAAGAAACCCATACAAAAAACAACCCCAAAAGACCTGGGTATTGACATCAGTCCACGAATACAAATAATAAGCGTAGAGGATCCTCCCACACGCCAAGCCGGAACCATCCTTCCAGACGTCGACGCGCTAGTAGGAAAATTGAAAGAAGGCGGCCATATTTGAGCGTGTGTCTTGGATAGACATAACAGTGGGGTGCACGAGAACTACACGGTGTCGAAATCAAATCGAAAAATGCTTTATCAAACGGTCTTCCCTCAAATTTTCTCCAGTCACCGTATGTTTTACTCATAGTTGAAGTTGATTGATGAGTTCGAGTATGGAGAGATTTGCTGTGACATTATGGCTTCCAATCATCGGCGTTCTTCTCAGAAATGGGGTCAGCATTAGTTTCAGGAGTGGGATCAACTTTACTTTCAGAAGTGGGATCAACTTTATTTTCAGAAGTGGGATCAGCATTCGTTATGCGATCACAAATTTCATTTTCAAATGCGGTTTAGAATCATCCGACATATCTATCTTTGAGAAAAGGGAAAATAATGTCTGACAGTTGCTGAATTCATTCAAATTAACTATGGTTGGATGGCACTCACAGCAAAACTCGTACAACAATTCAAAACAATCAAATATTTGGATTACGCCAATGTTGGACATTTAAATATTTAGTTTACTTACTATTTTCTATCCAGTTTTACAAGTTTATGTGGACATACTTTCTGTCTTGTAATTTTTGTTAGTTTTCAGCATCAAGTCCTACTTGTGAGTCTGAAAGAATAAATGTGATGAATTTATATTGATATTCACTTTGTATTGAAAGGAATTTGATTTTGAGAGTGTAAAATGCTATTGCATCAGATTGTTGTTGTTATAGTCGAATTTTAATGTAAATAAAATTTTATATTTCAGTATGGGATACATACTTTGTTTTATTCCGTCCCTGGGAATGTCTGTAGTTGTTTTAGTTCGTCCCTGGGAATTTCTAAAGTGCACTGCAGGCGCGTATACAAGGGGTGGTAATGGGTGTAATACCCCCTCCACGATCGAAGAAAATTTAGTGTTACAATCAAAATTGATATTAAGAGATTTACAAAATGAATCTAATTTCATTCACCGCGTAATTATTTAAATCGAATCATCGTTAATATTTTTTTTCATATTAAATAAAACAAACTGAATTTGCCCTCGTTTTTCCCCCTGCATGATACCCCTCTGATACACCTAATTATCAATTTGAAGACATTTGAACAAAAAAATATTTGACACTGTTTAGTTTTAATGGCCCACTCTGTAAATTTTAGCCTAATATGAAATAAACTTTGGTTTTATTTCTTACCAGCACCGGTAATATAGGTAATATAACTAACTGATTTCTTGAATTTCATTATAGGAAGAGACTGAACAGTTCTTTCTGAATATATCAATCATTATGAGAGCAAAAAATTACGCAAATTAGATCTATATGGCGGCCATAAAACGGTAGGTATAGACAAAAAAAATAGAAAAGTTTATATTCTGAATAGATATGCTAGATTCATGCTGAAGTTTTAAGTCGCAAGTCGTAAGAATATTCGTGAATGATTGGTTAGAATGAACCAACCCCAATCTGTCCAAAATCTTGAAAAAAAAATCAGAAATATTGGTCAAGTTATTAATGTGTTTTGGGAGTTGGTGCTTGATTGTTTTCGGTGGAATTGGGAATTTATTTGCGTTGATCTAATTGATTATGATGAAGTATAGAATCGACTAACGACACTAAAATCTTTCAAAAAGCTTATCCACTTACGTGATATATCTTCCCTTCTGTCTCAGGTTTTTGATCGTCAAAATCCCCTGCGCTGGGAATTTGCTCTTCAACAAAATACGAAACGTTAATTAATTTTTCTTTTTTAAACTTGAAGGAATAGATAATCTCTTCCACTTTTTCTCAAACACCCAGAAACCAGAAAGTCCAGAAACTCAAAAACAGAACATTCCGTGTTCCATAGAATTCTAAAAGTTGCGATATATGTGTCTCTTTCTTTCCCATGAATTCAACAATAATTATCTCACTTATTTGATCGAGTATAGAATTCTATGATACACGGAACCGCACCCCAGTAAATTATAGTTATTTATGACATATCAAGGGCGTATAGCAGGCGTTTAGCGTAATTACCGTTTATGGCAAAAACTAGTAAACTCTTTATCTTTGTTTATTATATGCGAAGTGATTAATGGCTCGATGAATCAAAAAGTCATTATAGTTTAAAAATAAAATAGAGATGACACCATGGTTCTTCAACTAATTCAAGCTTCAACGTTCTGAAAGCCAAAAAAATACGATTTTTTCATTCATACAGACAAGAGTATATAAACACTTCTTTAAATTATTATTCTACATACTTTTACAATGCCTTTTACATTACTTTTCACTTTTCATGTCATGTGTCATGACCATATTGAAGTCAAATTCAAGTTTTTCTGACACTGACGTTTGCTTTTTGCTTTGCAACTTGGGACAACATAGTTTTGACGTTGCCGAATATGATTGGCTGATAGTTGAGGTCCAAAGATGTTTTAGTGAAATCAAAACACTGAAAAGTGAAATCTCTCAGTTTTATTCTCTTCAGAGTCAGACTTAAATGTGAATAATCATGCGGTCTCTGAGTATATCACTCATAACTTTGGCGTTAACTTCAATAGTTATCGCCAATGCATACTATCAAAAGAAACAGTTCTATCCATCTGTTGTATACATCACAAAATCAAACCCTAGTATGGCTGTGAGTATTCATTGAATTTGGTAATTCGGTTTTCATTACGTGTTTTTGTAGGTGATATACATCCAAGCTTTCATCTGCGTTTGGATATGCGGGAAAATAATGAGAAGGATCTTTTTTGGTCAGCTGCGTACCACTGAGTTTGAGGTGAGATTGCTTTAAAATCGCTATATTTACATGCCTTTTCACGAATTTTTACAAATACAAAACAACACAGTTCGACTCAGTTCAATGTTGTGGAAAAACATCCGAACGGAACACATGGTTCATTTCTTCTTTTAAAATAATCATTTCCATTTCGGCCTTGTCCATTTGTTTTTGGCATCTCTTCCTTTTAACAGGCTTCATGAAACCTTTATTATCTCTGAAGTGTCTCTTGGCAAATTCCAACTTATCTTTTCTGATCGTCAGCAAATCCATTGCTCTGTGGTACAGCCTCAGAGCTTTCCTTATATTATTCTGGTTGAGAGCTCTGATGACAACATCAAGATTGAAATCATCTCGCGCGAACTCCATATTCTCACTTGGAATATTTTTCAACTCAGCAAATTCTTCAGTTTCTAGTGATTCTAATGTGCTAAACATTCAACATGGCCATCTGAACTGTGAAAACAAATGAATTAATCTTCCAAGTTCACTTGAGTGCCCTCAGGTGGTCAGCCATCATAATTACTGGAACAAATGAACTGATCTGAATACACCACAGACTACAGCCACCCTCAAGTCAACAGATAGTTGCACAGACACACAGAAAATATTCTCATTTGTTTCAGCACTTGATGGAGAGATCTTGGTATGCCATAACAGAAACATGCCTGGCATTTACAGTGTTTAGGGATGATTTTAACCCAAAATTTGTTGCACTGTTCACAGTTTTGCTGTTCCTCAAATCATTCCATTGGCTTGCTGAAGACAGGGTGGACTATGTGAGTAAAAAAAATTTCTTTATTGAAGTTTTCATTAATATTGTTTGGATGTTCATTTTGTATTGCAACATAACCTAACCTAACCTAACTAGTTGGTTACAAAAGATTGTATTTTCTAGATGGAGAGAAGTCCTGTTATTAGTTGGCTTTTCCATGCAAGGGTTCTTTCCTTGCTGCTTCTTCTTGGCTCTTTGGACCTTCACTTCATCCAGCACGCCTACCAGTCGACGATGATCAAAGGAGCATCTGTGCAGCTGGTCTTTGGCTTCGAGTACGCCATTCTCATCACAGTAGTCATAAACATAGCAATAAAGTACGCTCTCCATTCTGTTGATCTGAACA
Source organism: Chrysolina americana (assembly GCA_958502065.1). Taxonomy (NCBI): domain Eukaryota; kingdom Metazoa; phylum Arthropoda; class Insecta; order Coleoptera; family Chrysomelidae; genus Chrysolina; species Chrysolina americana. Next base: position 2,178,293 of record OY293411.1, on the reverse strand, counting down.
GCGAAACGCCCTGGGACAACAAAGCCGTCTTTCTGCTGTACACTGAGCTGGTCATGGGATTCATCAAAGTGATTCTGTACGTCGCCTTCGTGGCGATCATGGTGAGGATCTACACCCTGCCCCTGTTCGCCTTCAGACCGATGTACTACACGATACGCAACTTCAAGAAGGCTTTCAGCGACGTTATTTTGTCGAGGAGGGCGATCCACAACATGAACACCTTGTACCCCGACGCTACCAGCGAAGAACTGCAGGCTGCAGATAACGTGTGCATCATTTGCCGAGAGGAAATGACGACGGCGTCGAAGAAGCTGCCTTGCAACCACATATTCCACACGGCTTGTCTGCGCTCGTGGTTCCAAAGACAGCAGACCTGCCCCACGTGTCGCCTGAACATTCTGAGGAACCCGTTGAACAACAACAACGCGAACGCTGCTCAGCGGCAGCGTCCTGTGCCGCCGAACGTGCCGAACGCCTTCGTGAACCCCTTCTTCATGGGGCAGAACCCGTTCCAGATGTTCAACCAGCAGAATGTCGAGAACGCACAAATTCCTGAGCAGCCGAGGCCGCCCACCAATCCTGCCGATCCGAATGCTACCACCCAGCAACCGCAATCGAATGTGCCCCGGTTTTTGTTTCCCCCTTTCCGATTCATGCCTTTTTTGCCGCCACCGCCTATGCCGCCGCAAAATTTCGGTACGTTGACGCCCGAGGAGCTTCAGAGAATGGAGGGAAATGAGAGAGAGAACGTCGAGGCCAGGATTCAGTGCTTGAGAAATATACAGGTGAGCAAAATACTATTATTGAGATGAGTGATGGAGAAAAAGGTAGCGAGAGAGAGAAGGCAGCAAGAGAGAGAGAGGCAGCGCGAGAGGCAGCGAGAGAGAGAAGGCAGCGAGAGAGAGAGAAGGCAGCGAGAGAGAGAAGGCAGCGAGAGAGAGAAGGCAGCGAGAGAGAGAAGGTAGCGAGAGAGAGAAGGCAGCGAGAGAGAGAAGGCAGCGAGAGAGAAGGCAGCGAGAGAGAGAAGGCAGCGAGAGAGAGAAGGCAGCGAGAGAGAGAAGGCAGCGAGAGAGAGAAGGCAGCGAGAGAGAGAGAAGGCAGCGAGAGAGAGAAGGCAGCGAGAGAGAGATGGTAGCAAGCGAGAGAAGGTAGCGAGAGAGAGAAGGTAGCGAGAGAGAGAAGGCAGCGAAAGAGAGAAGGTAGCAAGAGAGAGAAGGTAGCGAGAGAGAGAAGGCAGCGAGAGAGAAGGCAGCGAGAGAGAGAAGGCAGCGAGAGAGAGAAGGCAGCGAGAGAGAGAAGGCAGCGAGAGAGAAGGCAGCGAGAGAGAGAAGGCAGCGAGAGAGAAAAGGCAGCGAGAGAGAAAGAAGGCAGCGAGAGAGAAAAGACAGCGAGAGAGAGAAAAGGCAGCGATAGAGACAGAGAAAAGGTAGCGAGAGAGAGAGAAGGCAGCGAGAGAGAGAAGGCAGAGAGGGAGAGAAGACAGAGACAGTGATAACACGTGAGTAAGAAGAGGGGAAAGAGAGAGAGGTAGCGATTTTGGGAATAAGAGAGATGTGAGGAGAGACAAGAGAGAGGTATGTGGGATGGAAAGAGAGATAGTGGAAGAAAGAGATGGTGGAAGAGAGAACAAGAAGAATACAGAGAAGGCGAGGCAGAAAGAAAGATAGCTAAAGAGAGTGAGATACATATATTTAGATTGAGAGAAAGAGACAAAAAGAACGCTGCCTGTTGGGAAGAATGTACATAAAGTTAGATAAACAAAGAAAAAGACAGATGGAGAAAGTGAGAGAGTGATACGGCGAAATATAGAGATAGGAAACGAGAGATGAAACTAGACAGCGTGAAAGAGGTAGAGTTTGCGAATGCGCAAGAGAGAGAGAAGGAAGGTAGGGAAAAAGAGAACAAGAATGTGTGACTGAGAAAGGAATAGATAGGGAATAAAAGAGAAATATGGGGAAAAAATATAAAAGGCAATAAAGAAGAAAGGAAGATAGCAAGAAAAGATAGCAAGAAAGATAGCGAATAAGATGGAGAAAGAATACAAATGCAACAACGGGAGAAAAATGGAGAGCTAGATAAATAAAATAAGAGAATAAGAATGAAAAAGAAAACAAGAAACTTAAAGAACAAAAAACTGAAAGAAAGAAATCGAATAAAAAAGGAAAAGTGATGAAGATACAGAGCGGGATGAGAAAAGAGCGATAAAAGGAAAGATGGTGAGGAAGAGAAATATAAAGAAAGGAAAAAATGGTAATGAGAGAGATACTATGCGATAACGAGAAAGAGGGCGTAATAAAGAGAGCGATAAAACGTGAAAGAAAGCAAGAAAGTAAAAGAAAGGGAATAAGAAAGAATAAGAGAGAAAATGCAAAATAAAGCGAGAAAGTGATTAAAAAAGAGAGCGGATAAGATAGAGAAAGAGAGCAAAAAATAGTCGAAAACGAGAGAAATATGAAGAGATAGATGAAGAAAATGAGGGAATGAGAATGAAAAAGAGAAAACAAGAAACTGAAAGAAAGAAAATGAATGAAAAAAAAGTGGTGAAGATCGAAAGGGTGAGAGAGAGGTGGAAGAAATTATGAAAAAAAAGTGATAATGAGAGAGACTAGGTGAAAACGAGTGATGGCATGATAAAGAGAGAGGGCGATAAAAAGTGAAAGTAAGCAAGACAGTGAAAGAAAGGGAACAATAAAGAATAGGAGCGAAAATGAAAAATAAACCGAGAAAGTGATTAAAAAAGAAAGCGAATAAGATGAAGAAAGAGAGCAAAAAGAATAAAAAACGTGAGATATATAGAGAGGATAGCGAGAGGACAATTATTGGAGAACTGGATTAAAAAAGAAAAAGCGAAAAACTTAAAATAAGAACACAAAAATGAACAAAAAGATAAAGAAAAAAAAAGTAATAGATATTATAGATATAGAACGGGATAAGAAGAGAACGATAAAGAGACAGATGGCGAGAGAAAAGAAAAAGTAATAAAGAGAGCGTAATAAAAAGAGAACAATAAAGAGAAAGATGGCGAGAGAGAGAGAGAGAATTATAAGGAAAGGGAGACATAATGAAAAAGAGAAAGTGATTGAAAGATAACGAACCAAAAAGAACCAAAAACGTGAGAGAGAGATAGCGAGAGAATGGGAGAACGAGATTGAAAAAGAGAAAGATGAGAGCGAATAAGATGAAGAAAGAGAGCAAAACAAGCTAAAAACGAGAAATATTATATAGATAGCGAAAGAGAAAGGGAGAACTTAGGCGAGAAAGTAAAAGAAAACAATAATGAAAAAGAAAAAGTGGTGAAGACTGAGATAGCGTGATAAGAGAGTGATAAAGAAAAAAATGTATAGAGGGAGATTGCGAGAGAAAGAGAAGAATAAGTAAAGGGAGAAATAATGAAAAAGAGAAGGTGATGAAGACTATGCTTTAACGACACAAAAGGGGTGTCATAGAGAAATATAGCTCAATTAAGAGAGAGTGATAAAAAGCGATAGAAAGCTAGAAAGTAAAAAAAGGAATGAAAAAAAAGAGTAAGAATGAAGTCTAGAGCGAGAAAGTGATTAAGGAAGAGAGAGCGCTGGATAAAGAGAGAGCAATAATGGAGATAGAGAAATAGAGCGTAAAAGATAGTGTTTGATAAATAGAGAGAGAAAACGACAAAGAAATAGAAAGAGACCGCAATAAATAGGATGAGCGATGAATATAATAGAATAGAGAGAGAGGGTGTGTGTTAGAGAGAGAAATCAATGAGCGAGATAGAGAAATCGAGCGACGTTGATGAACAGCAGTTATTCCTTTTGAATGAAATCATTGAAATGTTGACAGTGTTCTCCAGCATATTGAGACGTTTTATTTCCAGATGCTTCTTGATGCGGCGGTGGTGATGATGCAGCAGTACAGCACCACGGTGGCGCTCTCCGCCCAAATGCCCCAGCCTGCGACCTCCAGCTCCGCCTCCTCCTCGCCGAACATATTCCAAAGCAGCAACCCGACGAGTACGCCGCAAGTGGCCAAAGTGGCCCCTACGACGAGCACGCCGTTCAGTCCTCCGGCCGAGAACTCGGCCGGAGGCGAATACGACAAGCCGAGCACCTCGAAGGCGGGAGTGCACGAGGAGAGTCGAGAGCCGAGCGAGGCGATCAGCCCCGAGGAGGAGATACGGAGACGGAGGCTGCAGAAGTTCGAGCAGCAGGCTGCCGCGCAGGAGTAATCGTAGGTTATCACTCAGTACTGTCGTGCGAGTTTTTATCCGCGAGGGCAGACTTAGATTCGCGTGCCGAGGAATAGTTGGTGCGAACTGCGGGCGTTCCGTGCAAGTTTGCAGTTTTTACAGGGTGGACAGTCGAGTCTAGGTCTGTCTTTCAATGCGCCGGATCCGAATGGTTACATAGTTCAAGGCTGATATTTACCGATATAATTTCGAGAAGATACGTTTATATGTTCCATTCCACTGCGGATCACTCGACTGGTAATTGTTGTATGCAGTGTGAGGCATTATGAGACTGGCGAACTCCGAGTGCTGAGCTGTCATGTCAAATAAACCGCTGTTATTGTGTGTTGAGTATTTTACGAAAAAATTTTTTTTTTTTAGTTTTTAGTGCCATTTATTTCCGTTGAGAGTGATTTTGTTAATCTGAAGTAGGAAGTAGAGTTGTCTTTCATTTTTTTGGACTCGCACTGTATACGATGAGTGGTGGATTTTTTGCTAGTTTGGATGGTGCATTCCGAGTTTGAAGGCATACAGGAGGTTATTATTTTTTTAGAAATTGCAATAACGAATGTTTGCCATTTGTTTCTTAAAGTTTGCTGGTCATTCGTGATTTGCAGGACCATTTTGAGCAGGAATTTTTACATTTGTATGCTTTTTTGATGTAGGATTTTGGATGTGTGGTTCTGATAATTTATTTCTTGTTGATTATGAAAATATATATATATCACTTTTACTAAGACTATAAGAAGCAAACATGTACCAATAAACTCGTTTAAATGTGATTCGTCGTTTTAATTATTAGCAGTGACGATATTCAGTGTAAGTTTTGGAAAAATTATTGAATTTATTCACAGTAATTCACGTGCCCTCCCCTCCCCTTGCGGTTGAAGATTACACTAGATATAATAGGGCGAAATGCAATTTTAAAATATGGCTGACACAAATACATAGTCTCGTGCCTCCCCTAAACAATTTTCTGGGTCCGCCCCTGCTTTAGACTGCCTCAGTGCTGTCGTCACGTTTGGGCGGATCTCGAGAAACCTTTCCAAACAAACGTGTTGATAACGTTTAAAGCTAAGTTTTCATGTACACGAATTATTTATTTTTCGTGCAAAATCTGTCAAAAGCTGTTCAAATATATTTCGTGGCGGCAAATTTTAACTGATGGTACGAATGAATTCAGGAAGTTGAAATAAAAGCTGCTTTCCAACTGCCAGGGGTAGTAGCCCCCAGTGGAGCTTGTTACCCCTGAAGTTGGCCGCACCTGACTTTATAAAAGGGGTGTAATTGAAACATGTTTTATCGTTATCTGTCAGATCACATCAGGATTTACCCGGAGTTACTAGGAGCTACTCCATGTGGCAATTGGAAAGCGGCTAAGAAGCCCCGATGCATGAAACTCTCAAGACATTGTCTTACCACAGTACATATGTGTGACATAGGTATGAGAGATGGTCCTCTATGTATGAGTGGTACAATAGGTAATATACAATATATATTTTTTGAGTGTCCACTTAATTTCAATCCTCATATAGAAATATACTGCGAACTAATTAAATGCGGGTTTTCGGCTCCTATCTCTGTCGGTTCTCTATTGCAAAATATAAATGACAAAGCAGTTGTCGTTATCAATAAATTTCTGACAATGAACAATATAGTTCTATAAAAAAAAATCAATACTGTAAAAATGATATAATAATGGAATATATGACTATTATAACAAATAATGATATATAAATAAATAAAAAAAACATTATAAAAATAAATAAATAAAATTGAAACAATTACATGACTATATTATTAATATTTCTCTTTACAGATATCCTTATTTTTATATATCCTGGGTCTCTCTCTATCATCCGAGGCAACTTTTCGGGATTGTGTGTAATGCTCCTCGCCGTTGCCCGGGAGCGAGAAGAGTTTTCTACTTATGTTGTGTATGTCCTCAACTAATACTCTACCTCTAGTATATGTCAAAGTTTTATTACCCACACGAGTTAAATTGTATCAATGCTGGTGTGGAAGAGGCAGAAGTGCCGTCATCGTAACAAAAAGATGAAATTCCCACATTTCGACGGAACTGGGTGATGGTCCTAGTTTTCGAACCCATAAAAAATAAAGAAGAAGAAGAAAGCGGCTAGGGCTGATGGTTCTGGCAGCGTAACCACCAAAAAATTGCAGGAATATCATAACCGAGTTAGCGCAATGGCCAAGCGCTCGATTCACGACCTGTGGGTCGTGGGTTCGATTCTCCAATAAGGCAGATCTTTTTTCTTTAGAAACTATATCTGGTTCATTGAAGAATGACTCTCCCACGTTTCATGTTTGACGGGATTACGAATAAACATGCTGCTCCTAAGGTGGCGTATGGAGTTAGTAACAAAGCCTAACCAGAACACTTTTGTGTGAATGAGATTATTTGTTGTGAATGTCCAATATTGAATTACGGGTGAAGGATATTGCTTCGAGCAAGACAATCCTAAATCCACCGACGAAGCCCGTGTTATTTACGCCGGTTAGAGGCCGGGGTAGGACGGATTCTTGCATACCACATATGGGGAGATCTGGGTATATGTTTTACGACGAATCCCAATAACCAAAAATGAATGAATGAATAACCTTAATATTGAATTAAAGGAATATTTTATAATTTATTTGTTTTATAAGCGAGAGAAAGAAAAGGCTGATTAATGGAAAAACCGACTCTCAGCTGCAAGCTGGGCGTGTTGAGCCGACCAGATGGATCTGCCGTGCTTTCAGAAGGTAGATACTTAGCAAACAACCAACAAAAATTCACTTTCTCTGATTATAGGAGAAACTACAGTTATGGCTGGAGTATACGGCCCAGTGGAAGTGAAAATGAAAAATATTCTCATCGATAAAGCCTTTGTCGAGTGTAACTTTCGCCCTAAAACTGGTGTACCAGGTGAATTTCATCTGCTACACTGTTTTTGATGTAACTCATTAGTTGTTTTTAGGTGTGAAAGACAGGCTGCTGGAATCAGTCATAAGAAATACGTGCGAGTCTGCTTTAGCAGCGACGTTGTATCCTCGGTCTGCTGTGATAGTCACGATACAGGAAATGCACAACAGTGGGCAGGTGGGTTACTTTCAATCGATCAATCCTTTCCATGTCTTTCCATTTTATTTTTTAGATAGTATCCTGTGCCATCAACGCAGCTTGCTTAGCCTGTCTCGACTCGGGAATAGACATGAAATGTATGTTTGCTGCCGTCACCTGTTTTCTGACTCAAAATGAAGAACTGACCCTTGCTCCTCCGCTCAGCGACAAGGACGTGAAGACCTTGTTTGTTTTTGTGTTCGATAATACCAAAGGGACCATACTGGCTTCTCATACAAGAGGAAGTTTTTCTAAGCAGCAGCTCGAAGAGGCTGTTGGTGTGTGCAGAGAAGAAAGCAAAAATGTTTTTAAATTCTACAAAAAGACACTTTTGGCTATTGAAAGGGTGTCGTGAACTGTGGAATATTTGTTGACAGCCGAGCAAAATTATACTATTTTTATTTTTAGAATGTTTTTCAATTACATTTAATTAAAAAATTTAATAAAGAGCACAACAAGTTTCTATTGAAATATTGTCATAAATATGGTACACAAATGTGTTAAATCGTCAACATTTGTTAACTTTTGATAGACGAGAAGAGTTTCTACAAAAGTATTTGACCAGAAGATAATTTAATTTCATGCAATCACAGACTTTAGTAAAATGCACGCGATAAGCGCTGCGAAACGTATTTTTTTTTAACAATTTTGAATGTAGTCGTTAATCGTCGACAATTTTATATGGTTATTTTGTCTGGGTTAGTCAAAGTTAGATTGGCTGATAATTTATGCGTTTTCAACTAGTTTGTCATTCAAACTTCCCGCCATTAGGAAGCGCTTGCGGATAGTGTGATATTTATAATTATTTTGTTGAACTGATATAAAAGTGTATCATATATTCCTAAGGGCAGGTTTTATAGGTTCCAGTTAAACTTGAGATTGAACTGAGGTTTAAACTTGAGTTTAGCGTAGAGTTTAAACCTGTGTTAACCATGACTTTGTGTTTGGCCGTTTTAAAGCTTTCGTTTATCAGCACTATATTTTTGAATGTTGTGTTGGCGTCATGATTTTTACGAATTTATATTCACATATGATATTGGCACTACTTCTTGACCAAAATGAAATTATACAGGCCGTTTCTTTTATCATGTGGTAACATTGCTATATTCTAAACCGTAATAGATACGATTAAATTTAAATGGGAAAAATGGTAACTATCGTGGTGAGCAGTACATTGGTCAGAGAAAATCTACGGGGACTCGAAAGGACTGATATGCTATTTAATTATGCAAAATCAAATAGAAATCTTCTTTTGGCAAGAAATATGTATGGTGAGCTATACCCGAATCGTCGCATTCCAAACATTCAAATGTTTAGACGATTAGAAAGAAATTTGAGAGACTGTAAGGCATTTGACAGAAATAAAACTAGAAAATGTGTTGTTACTGGAAGTATAAGGAACCAAATAAATGTTTTGGGTAAGCAAATATTACCTTATAAAGACTAAAAAGTGAAAAATAACGTCTTTTCTTTAAATCTAGGATTGGTCAGTTGCAGAAATATTTCTAATTAAGATTGTTCTTTACGAGAAATTGTCCAGGGACTTGGGATATCTGTCAAGTCTACCAGAAATATTTTGAAAAAGAACAAATTCAAATTCTACAGGATACGCAAAGTTCATCACCTTAATGAAAGGGATTACGAAAAGAGAGTACGATTTGCGAAATTGTTAAAGACGTAGAAAATGGAAGTTCGAAATATTTGTAAAAAAATAATATGGACGGACGAATCAAAATTCACCAACAATGGTTGGTTTAACAGAAACATCCTATAGGTGGAATAATACGAATGAACATTTACATAGAGAAACCAATTTCCAGGAGAGGTTCGGAATAAATGTTTGGTTGGGAATTTTGGGAACAAACATACTAGGTCCTTTCTTTTACGACGATGAGCATTTGAATGGTGAAATGTATTTAAATTTTTTATCCAATGAGTTTGATGGCTACTTAAATGAATTGCCATTAAGCACCCGCCGTGAAATACAATATGTTCAACAAGATGGTGCCCCTCCCCATAATGCAGCAATAGTAAGAGAACATTTAGATGCAATATTCCCAACAAAGTGGATTGGAAACAATGGACCAATTGCCTGGCCAGCTCGATCCCCAGACCTTGGTCCTTTGGATTTTTTGTCTGGGAATACATAAAGGATAACGTTTTTTCGACACCTAGTACCGATATCGACCATCTCAAACAGAAAATAAGAGATGCATGTAATAGCATTACAACCATCATGCTAGAAAATTGCCACAGAAATTGTATGGATAGACAACTTATGTGCATTCAACAAAGAGGTCGTCAATTCGAGCATTTAATGTAGAATTCTTTATCTGTATTGCTTTTATTTTCTTCCACAAATTCATTATGAAATAAATTGTTTTTCTGTTTGTTTGATTTCTTCTCCTCTTAAGTAAGTTTATTTCTGGGGTAAATTGCTATCGTATAAATACAATTTTCATAGATACATTCATTCAAAACGTCACTGATAATTTTTATATCGAAGCGTTAGATTCTGTGGAATTCATAAAGAAACTAACGACAGGACCGTAATTAAAAATTGTTGTCACTGACGATGCTAGTTATTTTATATGAAACGTTATAAAAATGTCGAGTGTGATATACCACTGAATTGTGATTTCATCGCTTTATCAATATTTGTGATGAAATAGACAGGTCCGTATTTGAAAAAAATAGTTGATGATGGCGGTGTTGACACGAAACGTTTGATTAAAAATTTATCGTTACGTAGTTCTAGTACATTTTGAATACAATAAAACTTTCCTTTTTCATTTTTTTATATTTTCTGAAATAACAATTCTATTCGTAAAAAAACGAAAACAGCATTTTCAGTTTTCCCTGTATAAGTTGGGAAGGGCGAGAATCCCCGTAAATTTTCTATGACCAATTTACCGCTCACCACAATAGTTACCTTTTTTCCCATTTAATCGTCTTTGTATTTATTACGGTTTAGAATATAGCAATGTTACCACATGATAAAAGAAACGGCCTGTATAAATATTTGAATTTCATTGTTCATGAGTATAAACTACTTTGTTACTTGTGCAGGTCTGTTGTGAAAAAAGTTATATCTGAAATTTGAATATGTCTAGAGACGAGAACGCCAAAAAAATTCTCTGCGGACGAAGTTCACCTGCTTATAAATATGATGAAAAAAAGCGATGTGGCGAGAAAAAGCAAAGGCATGGGAGCACCTGACTGCAAAATTTAATCCGGAGGAGCTTAAATTAACGAAGAGAAGCTAGCTCGAAAAATTTGAGGGGAAAATGGGATAATTTGAAAATAATAGATAGCTAAATAGATAGCTCTTTATTTCCAACAGGTGAAAACACCCAATTACAGGAAACGCTAGGAAAGAAAAATACAATAATACAGATAATAGAATAATAATAACATTAAATAATATCTTTATTTTTAGCAACGTCTTGAATTTTTGAAACGCATTTTTCTCATAACATCAAATATGCACATTCGTGACTTTGGCATTGGACCGACGATTTGATGCTGGGACAGATTATCAATTAAAAAATATTGGCAATAAAACTAGTCGATAAAAAGGAGAGAAGCAGGATAAATAAGAGATGATTCCACTCCTGAATGTATGCACAACCTTTTCGTATTTTCAAAAAATCAAAATAGGATAATGTATAATTTTTTCAACCATTTCTTTAATCGAATTTGTACAGACATTTTTTGAGTTTTCTTATTTCACGTCAAACTGAATTTAAGTGGGTGTTTAATTCTTATATGTTGACTGCACTCAAGAGGGGTACCTGCTAGTGACTTTTTTATGTATTGTAATAAATAATTGTATATATTTGCATTTTATTTTTTTATGTCCACTTTCTGGAAAATGTTCAGATAACATCGTGAAAGCATAGGGGAAAGTGTATAGGTAGGAATTGGGGTTCATGAATTTCTTACGTCAAGTTTTTGAATCCATTTATTCGCGCGAAATAGCACCTGTTTTAATTTTTTGGGCTAAAATAATTCTAATTTCATTTTATACAAAAAATAGCAATCTATATACATGATGCTCTAAGAGTTACGAGGAAGAAAGCTTCGGCTACCGTCCAAGAGATGGCGAGTAGTGATTCGATTCATACTTATTCATTAGAAAAGTCAAGTACAGTTCGATTATTTTATCTTTACCCGTGCGTCATCAATGATATGCATATGAAATAAGTCGAGACGTTTGTCAAAATAACGTCTAAATGTAGAATGCCGTGGCTACTATCCCGATAAAATTACAACGTGTAGGATAATGAATTACTGAAATAACTAAATTAACATTTTCAAATTCATGGAAGTGGCGAACCACCAGACATAAGATCTTCTAGACTTAGGTATTCAAACTTATTCCATTACCTATTCGTGCATGGATGCAAGGACACACTGTATAATGATAAATAAATGAATATCTAAGAAACAAAAATCCACCTTTTGAAATATATTTGGTAATGAACTACTCAACATATGATTAACAAAAAATGTATTCATAGGTATATTTATTTATGTATTGCGAGCATGTAGAACTAACTGTCCAGTTATGAAAGGAAAAACAAAATTAATAATATATTTAATCACTTTCAGATTCAGAACTGTCACCAATGTTTATAATAACTGGTTCAATAACCATATCACAAAGGAGCTTTTCTTGTTCATACCATTTTTCAATGAGTGATTCAGTGTGTGTTGATGGAATGGGTTTATTTTGGTTTATTTTGATGTACACCGTTTTTCGAGATATTTTAAGTGCATCTGCAAATCTTTAAAATACAGTAAAGAAAAGTTATGACACTTCTTTTGTGGTTTAAATTGTTACCTCTTGAACAAATTAAAGTGGTAAAAAAGGTCCACCATTCGCTCTTTCCTTTTCAATACAAATTGTTAAAAGGCATAATCTAAAAAAGAGTTCAAATATATTGTGAATGTTTTTACCTGTATTTATAGATTTAGGTTATGTTTTTTCTGTCATTAGGATTCTCACACTATGAATAACTCTTTTGTGAATATCCCGGCAGTACGGGATTATAGTCACAAATGTCAATTGTGAGGTTAGGAATTTCAAAGAGTATTTGTGAATAAAACACATTGTATTGTACTTACTTTGGAAGTAATAATTCCAAGAGACGTTTAGCTCTGAAAAAAACAGTTTTTATAATATATTCGACTGCAAAACAAAGTAAAACTGGCGACAGACAATACCCCAATTACAGAAAACAATGACGCAATTGATGGTTGACAAGTTTAGTTGAAATGTAAAACACTGTCGGTTTCATGGCTATTTCTTTTCACTGTTTTGAGTTTTAATCGATCATCACAATACCATAATTCTTAGCTTAGAAGACAAATGTTTTGATTTGCTTGAAAATAACTTTCTTTTTAAATCTGCGTTGAACCTTACTTTCACATTGAAAAAGTCCTTGATCCTTCGCAAACAATATCAGAAAACGAGATAAGATATATGTTATTATATGGCTACTTATAAGAGAATGAAAAGGGAATGCTAGATCATTGTTTTTTGGCATTTTGACATTTGACTTGACAGCTCATCAATATTGTTTATGTGCTGTCATCTACTGATTTCGTTAATGTTTAATTTTTATAGAAAGGCGGTTTCTGTTACATGTTCATCATTGTCTCCATTTCGAATAAAAAAATGAGTGGATAGGTATATTTTAATTTTTCAAAGAGGCCTGTTGTACTCCAAACATGCATGATGTGTTATACCTATACAAAATTATTTTTCGTTTTTGATGAAATAGTTCAGTCCATAGGTAAAGAGAGTCGGAAAGACGATAACTAGGATCTTAAAAAGTTTCTGTCCAAGGAATTGGCTCACTCATGTTCCTGTTTGGGACTACGCCAAAACCAAAGAGTAGAGATCTCAACTCAGAGTTGTGGAAGGTGGAACGCATATTCTTGTTACCTCCCATCAGCATGTAACCGGTATATTGGTTGTTGACCTCATTGGAAAATCTTTCTAGGATGTACCCTGGATTTACAAAAGGAGACCTCTATCCGATTTTAGCACGAGTATGACAAATTCACCGCTTGGCGAAATCTCTGGTCCATCTATGGGAGTTTAAATAAGAGGTCGCAGTCAGATTTTGACGTACTTGGTACACGCATGAGATGTGAAAATGTTAGCAGGGGCAGTATCGGAAATTGGCGAAAGAATAGATTATTTTTATTTATTTTCATCGTCTTGTGAAATACTCAAATTGGCAGTCGCTCATTTCGGGTGTTTTTAAAATGTCACAACTTGAACGTTTCCTGGACATATCGAAGAACTCGTTGAAAAAGTCCAATGGCGCTCCCTACAGTCGAAGGTGCACATTAGGGCGGGCCAAGCCCCAAGGCCCCGTGAGCCAACATCCATATAATCGTTTCCGATCACGGACATCCTGACCAGAGCCGATTCGTTCTGTTCTTGTCGTTCTGTGCTGGCCAATCGCCATTAGCCCATTAAAATTAAACGGTGGGCAGGTATGGGACCCCAGACCAGATTCTAATTTGACCTTTTGTGTGTGCACCTCGGCATTGTGGTGGCGGATCATAATCATGATCGCCACCCCTTCAATTACTTTAATTCGTAGCTAGGTTAGGCCGGATTTTATTAAATGATATAGCGAGGCACAGGTATTATGATACGGTGGATGGAAACGATGGACGCAACTATGTAATTATTGGCTACTCTTCGACGGTTCTTTTTAATTGTTTTCGTGGGTATTTCACCGATGAGCGCGCAAAGGACTGTTATTTCGACTTTTTTTGTTTGAATAACGTGCGAGATTTCTCAGGAGTGAAGGAACAGCTTGTTGTCGAACCAAAAAATAAAATAAATTGTTATTCTTCGGAATGATCGTTTTACAATGACATAAGGAATCGTCAGTTTGAAAATGAAACATATACAGTGCATTCCATTAGAAACGAGCCACCCTGAATAACTGTTGGTACAATGATTTTCAGGAAAAATAAAAAAACACGCAACAATAGTATACAGGGGGACACATTTTGACATATTCACATTTCATCTAAGTTTTCCTATCTCACCCCAAGAGCTTATCACCGATTTTTTTAAGTGGATCACCCCATATTTAATAAATAAAAATGCTTAGTACTCGACATTTAAGAGCTCTTTTAAACAGTGCTAAGTGCTCCTTGATAAGAATTACATTTTAAAAGTGCCTATTATTCCCGAGCATTTCATAAATAAAAGTGCTTAGTGCTCCTTGACTAGAATTGCTCAACAAAAGTGCTTAGTGATCGTGAAAATTTAATAAATAAGAATGCTTAATGCTCGACATTTTAAAGCACTTTTAAAGAGTGCTTAGTTCTCCTTGATAAGATTTACATTTTGAAAGTGCTTATTATTCCCAAGAATTTTATAAATGAAAGTTTTTAGTGCTCCCTGACTAGAATTGCTTAATGAAAGTGCTTAGCGAGATTCCGGAGCACTTTGCAAGAGTGCTTAGTGCTCCCTGACTAGAATAACTGTTCGAAAGTGCTTAGTAATCCAGAGTAATTCATAAATAAAAGTGCTTAGTGTTCCTTGACTAGAATTGCTCAACGAAAGTGCTTAGTGATCGTGAAAATGTAATAAATAAAAATGTTTAGTGCTCGACATTCTTAAGCACTTTTGAAGAGTGCTTAGTGCTCCTTGATAAGAAATACATTTCGAAAGTGCTTATTATTCCCAAGAATTTTATAAATGAAAGTTTTCAGTGCTCCCTGACTAGAATTGCTTAATGAAAGTGCTTAGCGAGATTCCGGAGCACTTTTCAAGAGTGCTTAGTGCTCCTTGACTAGAATAACTGTTCGAGAGTGCTTAGTAATCCAGAGCATTTTATAAATGAAAGTTCTTAGTGCTTCCTGACTAGAATATCTCAACGAAAGTGCTTAGTGATCGTAAGCATTTAATAAGTAACAATACTTAGTGCTCGACATTTTAGAGCACTTTTAAAGAGTGCTTATAGTGCTCCTTGAAAAGAATTACATTTTAAAAGTGCTTATTATTTCCGAGCATTTTATAAATGAAAGTGTTTAGTGCTCCTTGACTAGAATTACTTAATGAAAGTGCTTAGCGAGATTTCGGAGCACTGTTCAAGAGTGCTTAGAGTACCAATACAAGAATAACTTAATGGAAGTGCTCAATAATTGCGAGCAATTTATGAATAGAAGTGCTTAGTGCCCAAAAATCTAGAGCACTTTTCAAGTGTGCTTAGCGCTCTCTGACTATAATAACTGCTCGAAAATGCTTAGTAATCCAGAGCATTTCATAAACGGAAGTGCTTGGTGTTTCCTGACTAGAACTACTTGATGAATGTGCTTAGCGAGATTTTGAAGCACTGTTCAAGAGTGCTTAGTGCTTGAATTATTTTTTGTCAGTGCTTAGCGCAGCTCTGCTAGAAGGCACTGCACTTTGCAGCTGAAAAATAAGTGATATGCGTTTTATTTGGCAGTGTTCAGTATGTAAGTACATAGTGGCTGAGCAAAAATAAGAAATGTTTCGAACTTTTCCATGCTGCCTATTATGTGCGTAGCGGGCGATGGGACACTATATAAATATCCTGTTTTTTTCTTTGAATAAATGATTTTTTGAAACGTGTTTTTATTCATATTGACTTATTTCGAATTATACAAATTGATGGGCAAGAAACGATCACAGACGTTTTTAGTTCAAAGTATCGGGGAGTGACGTAATTTCTATTGGTTTATATCACACATGGAAATGACAACACTTCAAGGCAGTTTGCTGGAACTACTTTTGATCGTGAGCCTCCCAAAGATGGACCTACGGAAAGCTCGTATCACTATTTCCAGTGCCTCTATCTGTACATTTATGATGTTCACGTTGTTACGGAATCTTCCGTGTCTTCTCTGATTCCAAATTGCTTTCAGAAACAGAGTCGACTTCCTCCAAGAATCGTTATTGTGTTATTTCTTTTATTAGTTATCGACTATTTTCACGAAACATAAATTATCAATTCTGCCTCGTCCAGTCGCCCACTTCAGCTACTATCCGGCAGATGTCACTAGTCGTCTCGCCAGCATCCAATTCAAGGGCCGTAAACCATTTTAATATCTACTTTGGCGGTTGTTATTGTCCTATAAAAGTATCGTGGAAGTACTCATCTAGTGCAAATGTAGTAGCCAGAGTAAACTGGAAAAGATACAGCTCGTAAAGTGAATGAGGTGATCACTGTTATGGAGACGATACCATAAACCCGAATCAAATGTTATGATGAAGATCATTTTATGGTTTTATACTTATTCGGTAGTTTGGCGTGCTGTTTCTGTCTCATTTTCCGCAGATTTTATTGTTTCAGTTGGAAGCTGGGTAATGTGCTTGTTGAGATTTCCGATTGGAAATAAGTTTTATACTTTCTAGAGGTACCTATTATTATTATTTGAAGTTTATGTCGTCTGCATTGAGGGTCACACCTGGGTGATTGGCCTCCTAGGACCAGGCCTTATCAGGACTGACTTCCAAATACATGCATGGAGAGATCTTCATTTGGAATTGGAAATTTGATGTATAACTAACAAACATTAAATTAAAATTTGACATTGTCTCATTCAAATTCAATTTTCTTCTTCGTTTGGATAGTATTGGCGATCACCAATGGTACCAGGTGGCGCTTCAAAACGGAGCAAGTGCCACATCAACTGTTGACAGTGACAGTTGACGTCTTTTGGATATTTTTTTTTAATCGATGTTTTAATTTACGTCTAGACTTCGAATCTTTAAAAATGTCTGTGGTAAAGATTCATTTGTCTGAAATTTTTCAACATTTAACCGGAAAAAGTAGGCATATGGTCGAAGGGGAGTTGCAAAAGAGGCAAATCTGGATTTTGTAAACATGTAGTTGCAGTGCTGCTGTATAGGTTATTCGGTGAGTTTCCAATGAATATTTTCAATTATAATAATAATAAACATTTAGAAAATGTACCCAACGGCATAGCCTGTGCGGGTAGAGGACGGCTATTATTATTTGCCGTGCCGCTCCGCGGCGTCTCAGTGATTTTTGGTGGCGTAATTACTTTTCAGCTGTAGGAAAACCCGGAAAACCTACAGCACCACCCCAAGCAAGCACCAGACGTCGGGATTGGCGTCTATACAAGTCACAATGCCTATCGAATCCTATGAAATTGAGACAAATTTTCTCAAAAAACAGGATTCGAAACTGGCAGCTTTTTTATGGAGCTGTAGGAACATCAATAAGTACAACGTCAGATATTTAAAACACTCATCTGAAATAGACCAGAATTCCAATAGCAGGAATAAAATGAACTCGACTGTCATGCCCATAGCTGGAAGTAGTCACTCTTTAGGGAGTTTGGACATTTCGTCAATCAAAGAGAGTCCAAAATATTCGTTCGATGTAAGCTCACAATACCGGAGATTCTCAGATGTCGCCCAAGGTATAGTAACCAAGAATTCAAGAAAAGTTAGCGAAGATTCTCTAGGGAGTCAGTTGCCCTGGTCCTATACTGAACCAACTAATGCAGAAGGCAAAAAGTTTTAGAGACCGGCATCTAACCGCCTCGCTACCGTGCACCCTAATTTTAAGTGAAGAATGTTTTGTTGCAGTCATGGAGAACTATACCAGTTGAGCAGTATCGATGTCAAGCAAGTTTAGGACAGAGAAAAAAATATTGAGGCAGTTTATACATTCAATACCTCCCTCCATCAATGGTGTAATAATTCCTTTTGCGAGTGAAGCAAAATATCTGTTCATAACCCTAGATTAAAAGCTAAATTGGAACTCGCATCTGGAAAAGACTATCCGAAAGGCTAGCCTATCATGCCGCAGAATATGTGGCAAAACATGGGGAATGTCACCAAACAAGTATACTGGCTGTACGTGATCTTAATACAACTAATAATCACGTATGGCTCTGTTGTTCGCTCCACTCCAACGGCAGCAATGGAAGCCTTTCTCGGATTATTTCCTCTTCACATAGTTCTGGAGAGAGAGGCAAGATGGGCAACATACAGACTCCACCAAGCGGCATGAGAAGCAGCAGCATGCTGGAGGCCATAATAGCTCACAACATTTTAGGAATGCCCACAGACATCATGCCCAAAACTATCAACCTTCTCACGCCCTACACGGTGGTCTTCCTTGTAAGAGAAGATTGGGTTCGGAATGAAACTGACCTAAGAAGGGGAAACGAACGTTGGTTTACCGATGGTTCCAAAACTTTGGAAGGCGTCGGAATATACGGGATGAACCCAGTAGTGAAACGCTCATTTAGTATGGGTAAATTAGCTACAGTATTCCAGGCAGAGGTATATGCCATTGAAATGTGTGCAAAGGAGCTGGAAAATCGACACCACACAAGAAAAACAATAAAAATATTTTCAGATAGTCTTGAATCCAACTGCTGTAAATCCAGAGCAGTATGGAACTGCAGAAAAACCTTGAACCGACTGGCACAACGCAACAACGTTAACCTAGTCTGGATACCAGGTCACACGGGGCTAGAAGGAAACGAAATAGCGGACGCCCTAGCAAAAGGGGAGGTCGAAATTACGTTCACTGGGCCAGAACCGGTAATTGGTATAGCACATAGCTCTGCCAAGAATGTTATAACATAACATCCTGGGCAGACAACAAAAGACTCGAGTACTGGCGTAGTCTACCGGGCTTAGCCCATTCCAAAGCACTTATTGCTTGCACAAGGAAAAAACAGTACTTCGACAAACTGCTAGGACTCAGTAGAGCACATCTCAGAGTTATAGTAGGTTTGCTCACTGGCCACTGCAAACTCAAACACCACATGCATAAAATCGGACTTGCACAAGATGTAGAGTGCCATCTATGCATGAAGGAGGATGAATGGTAATGGATATGGTAATTATGGACTTGTGACTAATGCGCTGCAACCTAATTAGATCTATAATTGTGCCCCATCTTCTTCTGCTATTTCAAGGTGTTCTCGTTTACAGCAGCCCCTCAAGCCCCAATTCCTTGAGGAATTTGAGGATTCGTAGTATTTCTCCCACAGTCAACTGGTGTGATCCCAGTATATTCAATCTTTTGTGATGTACAGCATAACATTCCAGCAACATGTGTTGGGGTGTTTCTGGATGTTCCCCACAGAATCTGCAGGTGCTGTCCTCTTCTAAACCTAGCTTTCCTAGGTGTTCTTTGAGTCTGCAGTGTCCCGTCAAAAATCCCGTGATTGTCTTTAGAATAGTTTTGCTGAGGTTAATCGATGTCTTCGGTTGAAGTTGCCGAGGAGATCTTTGGCCTGCCTTAGCCCTGGAAGTCTTTGCCAGTGTGTTGCTCTCATTGCCTCTTCAGTTTTATTGAGTTCGTCCAGGAAGTAAGATTTTCCAAGTCCGCAAAATGGTTCTGGCCCGATCAGTGGCATTTATGCCCCTTTTCGTGCCAGGGTATCTGCTTGTTCATTGCCCTCTACTCCGACGTACCCCGGCACCCAGAGGAGCATCACCTTGTTGTTCCTGCATAGATCATTAAGTTTTTCTAGGCATTCTTTGAGTTGATGTTATATGAGCTCAACGCTTTGATGGCTGCTTGAATATCGGAGAGGATTGCGATTTCTTTGTTCCGGTATTTCCTGTCGAGGTTGAATTGAATGCACCTTTCTATGGCTTAAAAAATACGGAACTGGCCCATGGGTTCGGAGTATTTGGTGTGAGGGCCAAAGACTCCTTCTCCATTTCCGTCGGGAGTTTTGGACCCATGGTACACACATGTTAGGGTATTCTTTCCCAGTGTTCGAATGGATCCTATGCTCCATCCACTATTGGTATTTAATTCCGTTCGAAAGAATTTTTCGAAACTAAATTTCCTGGTAGTTTCGTCAGTTGGTAGATCGGCAAGGTGTGCACTTTCGGTGGGGGTTGAGCCCTTTACGATGTGTGCTGTCCCTTTGAGTCCGACTTTAGCCAACCTGAGGTTTGCTCCCCAAGCAGTTCTCCTCACCATGATATGGAGAGGAGTGAGGTCCAGAATGACCTCTATTCCTGCTGTTGGAGTCGACCTCACTGCTCCTGTTATACAAAGACATGCTAGTCTTTGCACTTTCAAGGAGGATGAAACGGCTAAACACATTTTATGTACATGCCCCGCAGCGGCCAGAACCAGATTTTCAACATTTGGCAATACAACAGTAAGGCCAGAAAACCTGGTGAATTGTTCTCCCAATGTACACTGGGAGAAATATAACCATAGGGTGAGCCACAATAGGCCATTGGCCGCAGTGGAGGGCCTGATCACGTTCAAACCTAACCTCCTAACCTAACCTTGTAGAACGCCACTTCTGGTAGTGAATAATTTGAAGTTGGTCTGTTTCATTTTGAAAAGTTGATTCCTTCCAGAGAGGTATGACTTTGTTTAGCAATAGAATACTGTTCCTCTGCCTCACTTACTGACCAGGGTATATCCTGGTTAGTTATTCAATTACGTATTTAATAAATCATGTCCATCACATCCAGACGTCGCGAAAATCTCGTGGCTGCAGCCGGGGGCAATTTTATGGTGACAGTGGAAATCTTTAGCGCCCCGGTGGTATTTCAGATATCTCACACCCCTATTTAGGCCATCAACGTAACATACATCCTCAAGCATCACTGAAAAGAGCGGAAAAAGAAAACTGCCGACACCACTCCTAACCGAAGTGGATCCACAAAAGCAAACACCACGTTCCATCCAATAAACAACTGCTGCCGCGTTCCTTGCGATGCAAAGTGGGCTATGGACGGACGATAGAGTATGACGATGCCGTCAACGGTCGCGTGTGCCAGTTTCCATGACGACGTGTGCCGCCCCCTGCGTTCGGACAGTGACAAATGACAGACGAAAGGGTGACTGGGCTCCTCGTTTTACATATGCAGTGACACCCATTTGTCTACCCGTTCCAGATATCTCTCGGAGACTTTTTTACTTGCAGGACCGATTTAACTCTCGCGCCAACTTTGATCGCTGTTTGTTTCGGTTTCCATCTACTCGTGCTACAGGGTGATGGTCTGCTCGATGGTTTCCTTTGTTTTGTTAGGTTGATACAAGGGAAATCTTGACATTTCATTTATATTCAACCGAAATGGTTAGTAACAGTATCGTTAAATACGACAGTTCACTGCTTATGGGTTTTCCTACAGCTGAAAAGTGAATATACCACCAAAATATCAGTAAGTCGCCCCAGAGCGCCACGGCAGCGCTCCCTGGTAATGTTTTGTTGTTCAACTCTATGTTCTATTGCATCCAGTAGTTCGAGAAAAACGTCTATCATATGCAGTTTTCTATTAGTCTTAATGTATTTATTATTATATCGCCGGAAAACGTTTTTCTTTATGAATTCTGGTGATTTACATTTTACAATTATACAGTGCGGCTTTTAATAGTTCCCCCCCTGTTAACTTTTGAACGGCTTTGAACATAAAAAAAACCGTTTCGAGGATTTAATTCAACCATCTAATTTTTTCTGAATTTCGTTAATTTCTTTTTTCACAATATGCATCTGAAGTGTCAAGTATAAGAGCGGATCTGAATCCGTTTCCTTACCTTACCTCAATAACTTTTGAAGGGTTTGATGTGAAATAAAGGGACGGAAAATCTTTTGAGTGGTATTTCAATAATACTTTTTGACGAAAAACGACAGGTACTATGAAGGAGAAGCGTCTAGCGACAGCGGGATACTTTGGCTGGCTAGACTTTTGACAGAAATAACTGGACTGTCTATGAAGGGACTATTGAAATGTCAATTAAGTAGTTACTTATAAAAGAATAATGAATTATCATATTCGTATTTGCTGAGGAGTTTCGTCGGAATATTTGTGATTATCATGGTTCGTATTCACGTCCTTTCGAAGAGAAAATTGAAGCAATTTACAGTTTACAGTTTTGGCGAGGCCCATCGGAACTACCATGGAGCGGAGAGAATTTTTAATGAAAAATTTCCTGATCATCCTATAACTTGGAAATATTTAAGGGAATTCAACAGAACTAGCTGTTCGTAGGGAAGGTGGAGCTGGCCAATTCCGGAGGAGACGAAGGTTTCGATAATTGCCGAAATGGTGGTAAATCCGCAACAAAGTACCTCTCGTGTAGCAAGTACGATTGGGGTCTCAACAGCTACAGTAAAAAAATATTTGAAGAAACACAAATTCCATCCTTACAAGTTAGTAATTTTACACCAACTCACAGAAGACGACCCAGACCGAATAATGGAATTTTGTGAAATTATGCAGGAAAAGATAGCTAGGAACCCCAACTACATTAGGAATATTTGTTTTTCAGATGAAACTACTTTTTTTTTTAATGGAAATGTGAATACACAAAACGTGCGATATCGTTCGAGAAGGTCACACACAGTTCCCACAGAAACTAAATGTATGGGCTGGAATTCTAGGAGACCATATTAGAAGACAATGACAACGAATTTCAGGAACACATCACCTTCCAGCAAGATGGGGACCCACCTCACTTCCAACGTCAAGTACGAGAGTATCTGGATGTAACATACCCTATGAGATGGATTGGACGTCGTTGGCCAATCGAATGGCCGGCACGATCACCAGACCTTACACCTTGTGACTTCTTTCTGTGGGGATATGTCACATCCAAAGTGTATGAGCAACAATCCAACTCTTTGAAAGAACTTAAACAACGAATATCACGGGTGTGTCCTGATATATCTGCAGACATATTGAATAATGTTCGGCAGGAATTTTCGAATCGAATATTTTATTGTCAAGAAGTATTAGGTGGACATTTCGAACACCTAATTCGTTAATTGACAACGATTTTGCTTCTCATTATCTAAATACTACATGTCATAATAGTTTGTTGTTTTTTGTTACATTTGACAATTCAAAAGCATATTGTGAAAAAACGTATTAACGAAATTCAAAAAAAATTAGATGCTTGAAAAGAGAATTGAATTATCTTTTTAACGATGTGCCACTCGACCCCCCAGGGCATTTAAAAATTTTACGTTGATGTGCTCCTCCGCGCCATCTATCGAGCAATCACAAAGTGATAGGTGAATTTCCTGTGAGTAAACAAACCTTAAATGTATGGGATTCCCCGACTTTACTAACAGTTATCGGGCTTATTTTGTCGGCTGACCGGGGTCTGAAGGGATCCCCGGAATATAAAACTATTTTTTGTTTGTATCTGTCAATAAAAACTACTAAGTACATTATATTTTATCAAAATAATTCATAAACTGCAGCTAGATGAAAGATCAATGTTTAGAAATATGCGTTTGCAAAGATAAAGCAAAAACATCATGGGGTACAAACGTACCCCGGCCAGTCCTATGAAGGTTGAAAAGCAATATTGAAATGTATCGTAGATTCTAATAATACAATAGAAAACAGGGTGTTTTATTTAGACAACTGAAAATATTGGAACTGAAACGAGGTCCTAGCAACACTCCAGTATACATATTTTCAGAAAAATACCCCCATCGACTCAGCTCATCATGGTATACCCTTTATGTACCAAAGTGAATGAATATTATTATTACTATTTCGCCACCGCAAACGACATTACGGACCAACTTTCGTATCGGCCGAACCTCATAATATTCCTCTCGCGGATATGCACGGCCAAAGGGACGAAATGAGAAAACCCCCGCATACAAAGTCATTTCGGTCCAGGTCCAGCGACAGCGAGATAAGGGCAATGAATCAAAGGGCGCAGGAGGGCACGCTAAGGAACGGAATAGGAAGTTGACCGGACGCGATGCAGGACACAATTTCCGGGGCGCAAGCCTATATAGAAAGTGTCAGCGAGGCCTTGCGACCAATCTACGATGACCAATGGTCGTTGGAGACGACGTTATAATGTGGCCGGCGGGGACTCATGCTAGGAACGTTGGTGGTTCGATACAGTCATTGTTGTTCGAATTTACTGCGGATAGAGGGATACACTGGCGTTGTGTTCAGAATAATAGACGGAGGCTATGAAATTGACTATAAAAAATATTCTATAACTGAATTAAACACATGTGAGAAACCACAATCAATACCAGTCAGAGGTAAAAACGCCAAATCACTAATCGACAGTGATATCTGCAACACTCCACAGTCTTCACATTTGGTTGAGGAAGATGGTTGCAGCACACCCAGAGCTTGACGTCGCTGGATCTGAATATTGTCTCCAACAAGCTTCTTATTACTCTCCAGCCCATCAATCCCACAGGAAAATTTTGGGATTGCTAGGTCCACAAGATTTTGCTCCAGAATCGTATCTTTCAATCTGGTAAAGCTCTTCCAGACATCTTCATATGACGGCTTATCTCGAGGATGCTTCTTGGTAACCAGATAGTAGATGGTACTCTGACCCTTCTTTGATTGCAGCACCAATTCTGGGTTCTGGGTTCTGTTCACGAAGTTCCTGTAGTCAACCGAACTTCTTTGAGAATACCACAGCGATGCCTCTCGACATTTGGAGATCTTCTGCCACAAAGTGAGCTTAACGCGTAATCGGCAAGCACCTTGAAAAGACTCGTGGCTCCTCTCGGGTTACCTTATGTTGAACTTTCTGTCCGTTCGAGTACAGAGACATGTACTTCTGGAACGTCATTTCATTGTAATTTCCAGCGTAACCTATTGAAGTGGACTAATCTGGGTTTTCCTCGTGGTGGCTTATATATGCAGTAGACGAAGTCATTTATCATTTTCATGATCTTATGACCTTCCCACGAGTTCCGCAGCTTCGGTGATAGTCCACGGCGACGTTTAGGGTTGTACAGCCAGACAAGGTCACCTATCTGATATCCATCAGCATCAGCCTTGATGTCGTAGGTCTCCTTCATTCTGTTGCTGACACTCTGGATGTTCAAACGGACTCGTTTATGAATATCGTCCATCCTCTGTCGTAATTTGCTGACGTAGTCTTCTCCCGCAGTGTCTTCTCCTGGTGGCGTCCCAAACTTCAGGTCACAGGAAAGTCGCAGCTTTCGGCCCATAATAATACTAGCAGGGGTTTGGCCGGTTGACTCATGAACTGCGGAACGATACGCCATCAGAAACGAATGGAGATACTGGTCCCAATCTTTCTGGTGATCAGAGACTACCTTGGACAGGTGACGGTTTATCGTCTTATTCATCTGCCCCACCATTCCATCGGACTGTAGATGTAGAGCATCTGACATGTCTCCTGGAACAGCTTTGACTCGAAATTTCTGCCTTGATCCGAATGTAGCTCCAACGGAACGCGAAATCGACAAATCCACTCCTTTACCAAGACGTCGACAACGGTGATGGCTTCTTGGTTGGGCAGGGCATAGGCTTCGGCCTACTTGCTGAAGTAGTCCATCGCCACAAGGATGTACTTATTCCCGTGATCAGATTGGGGAAACGGGCCAGCGATGTCAATGGCGATCCTTTCAAATGGACTGCCCACATTGAACTGGCGCATCGGGTCCATAGGTCTTGTTTGAGGCCCATTGCTGGCAGCGCATACAGAAAATTTTCTGCACCAGCCCTTGACGTCGGATTGACAATTGGCCCATTAAAACCGTTGCCTCAGTTTCTGAAGGGTCTTTGTCATTCCCAGATGCTTTCCGGTGACCCCATCATGGATTTCTCGGAGCACTTTCTGTTTTCTGCTCCTGGGTACTACTATCTGACGTCTGACTTCCCCACCATCCTCAGACTTGAACACACGTTTCAGGACTCCATTTTCCAGGGTAGGGCAGTTCCATTGGGACCAATAAGACTTAACGACTGGAGAATAACTGGCTATTTCCTGCAACAACTGTTCCAACCAACCAAGATCT
Organism: Chrysolina americana; assembly: GCA_958502065.1. Classification (NCBI taxonomy): domain Eukaryota; kingdom Metazoa; phylum Arthropoda; class Insecta; order Coleoptera; family Chrysomelidae; genus Chrysolina; species Chrysolina americana. The sequence goes on along the minus strand of OY293411.1, from coordinate 2,152,176 downwards.
GGATCTTTCTCTTGGTCTTTCTGAATCTTGTTATCATCTCAGTTATCGTCTACTGTGGTGGTTCTACAAATCGTCGACATATTTTCCTCTGCAATGTGAGCAGTCGTCTGGGCATGGTCTCCGCGAGAGAACATTTGCATTCTTATGGCTAGCCCCCGCTCGATGTTCGATCTCGAAGTCAAATTCTTGGAGCCTCTCGATCCAAAGTGCCACTTGACCTTCGAGATTTTTAAACTGTCATTTGAGGGCTCCATAGTCAGTTCTCAGAAGGAATCTTCTCCCATACACGTAGTTGTAGAAGTGCTCTACTACTTTGACAACAGCCAGCAGCCCCCGCCTGGTGACACAACAATTACGCTCCGGTTTACTGAATGTCTTACTGAAGTAACCGATGACTTTTTCCTGTGCTTCCTGGATCTGAAACAGGACAGCTCCAAGTCCCACGGTGCTGGCGTCCGTGTCCAAAATGAACTTTCTGTTCGGAAAGGGATAGCCCAGAACGGGCGCGTTGATAAAAGCTGCTTTCAGCTTCTTGAACGAGTCCTGGCATTCGTCAGACCACTGGAACTTTGTTTGCCCATCTGTAAGCCTGGTCAGCGGTTTGGCGATGTTGACAAACCCTAGCACATACCGGCGATAGTAAGTGCATAAGCCAAGAAAACTTCGAAGCTGGTGTATGTCTTTCGGAACGGGCCATTCCTTAACAGCTTTGATCTTCTGCTCAGCCACTGCTACTCCTTTCCCAGAGACAACGTGGCCGAGGTATCGTATTTCCTTCTGGAACAAATGGCATTTCTTGAGGCTCAGCTTCCATTCGGAGTTCTTTGTAGCTGGAATATCTCCTTTAAGTTTTTCACGTGGTCGTTGGACGATTTGCTGACCACAATATTGTCGTCGAGATACACCAGATACGTGTTTCATGAGAGTTCCTTCAGAACCGTTTCCATCAATCTTTCAAATGTGGCTGACGCGTTCCAGAGTCCGAATGGCGTAACTGTGAACTGCCAAAATCCTGAGCCGACGGTTCTTCTTGAGCCAGTTCTACCTGTCAGTATCCGACTAATTATGAACCATACACCCCCTCATACATGTTTAATTGGGATTGGGCTCTGTTAATTTCAATTTTTTTTTCAGCTCAGGAAACTTGATGATTGTCTAGACATTTTCCGGTGATTTCAGACTGTTTTTTTTATGAAATCATCGTTAAATACTTTCGCATGCTTGTCCTTCAGTAACTCCTCGACGAGTTTTCCGAAATGGCAGTATTCGGTCCGGAAATCGCAACGGTCACGTTCGATGGACACTTGATTGACGTGGCACGCCATCTTCGTTTGTTATTCGTGCACCGCGTCCGTCAGAACCGCATTGCTTGCTCATTTAATTAATGCCGACTTTCGAAATGTGGCCTAGCTCGAGAAAAAAACCGCCGAGAGGTGTATCTACAGTACATCTGTGTGTCGACGATAAATATTTATAACGCGGTGTCAAGTTATGGTTCGATCTCTATCGGATTTGTCGACTCTCGCGATGTTTGATGTCATTATTTTGATTTACGTTTAATTGGAGCGTTGGCGAATCGCGAGACTACAATTTTATCGATGGGTCATCGATGAATTAATTGTCGATAGATTGAGATGTATATGTACGGAAGCGTGGAAGGAATTGTTGTTAATTTGGTCCACCATAATTTATTATTTCGACATTCATCTCAAAATTTCGACTTTTTATTTAAAATTTCCACTTTTATTTCGAAATTTCGATTCTTATTTCGAAATTTCGACTCTTATATCGAAATTTCGACTATTAAATCAAAATTTCGAGTTTTATCTCCAAATTTCCACTTTTACTTCAAAAATTTCAACTAGTAACTAGAAATTTCATCTCTTAACTCAAAATTTTGTTTTCTTATCTCATGATTTCGTATTTTATCTCGAAATTTCGACTTTATCTTGATTCTCGACATTCATCTTGAAATTTCGTTTATATCTCGAAATTTCGACTCTTATTTCGACATTTATCTCGAAAATTCAACTTTTAACTCCAATTCACGACTTTTATCTCGAAATTTTAACTTTTAACTCGAAATTTTGTTTTTCTATCTGACAATTTTGTTTGTTATCTCGAAATTTTGACTTTCATCTCGATTTTTCGACTATTAATTCATAATTTTGACTTTTTCCTCGACATTTCCACCCTTTACTCGAAATTAATTTTTTTTTATCTTGAAATTTCCTTTTTCATCTCGACATTTCAACTTTTATCTCGATTTTTGACATTAATCTCGGAATTTCGATTTTTAACTCGAAATTTTGACTTTTATCTTGAAATTTCGACTATTATCTCAAAACTTTGTTTTTTATCTCGAAATTTCGTTTTTTATCTGTAAATTTCGACTTCAGTCACGACTTTTCGACATTTATTTCGAAAATTCAACTTTCACTTCGAAATTACGACTTTTACCTTTTTATCTCGAAATTTTGAATTTTATCTCGACATTTCGACTATTAACTTGAAATTTCGACTCTTTTCTCGAAATGTCAACTTCTATCTCAAAATTTCTTTTTTTTTTAATCTCGAAATTTCGATTTTCATCTCGAAATTTTGACTTTTATCTCTAAATTTCGATTCAAGTCTGAAAATTTCGAATTTTATCTCAAAGATTCGACTTTTTTTCGAAATTTTGTCTATTAACTTGAAATTTTGTCTTTATCTCGAATTGTTTTATCTCAAAATTTTAATTTTTATCTCTAAATTTCGACTCTCCCCTCGACTTTTTGACATTTATCTCTAAAATTCAACTTTCAACTGAAAATTACGACTTTTATCTCGAAATTTCGATTTTTATCTCGAAATTTTGACTTTTATCTCGAAATTTCGATTCAAGTCTGAAAATTTCGAATTTTATCTCAAAGATTCGACTTTTTTCGAAATTTTGTCTATTAACTTGAAATTTTGTCTTTATCTCGAATTGTTTTATCTCAAAATTTTTATTTTTATCTCCAAATTTCGACTCTCCTCTTGACTTTTTGACATTTATCTCTAAAATTCAACTTTCAACTGAAAATTACGACTTTTATCTAAAATTTTGATTTTTATCTCGAAATTTTATCTCAAATTATCGATTTCAATCTCAAAGAATTTACTTTTTTTCGAAATTTTGTCTATTACTTGAAATTTCGCCTTTATGTCAAAATTTTATTTTTTATTTCGAAATTTCGACATCTATCTCGATATTTCGACATTAATCTCAAAATTTCGACTTTTATCTCAAAATTTCGATTTCGTCCCAAAATTTTGTTTTTTTTTCAGTAGAAATTTCAACTTTCATCTCGAAATTTCGACTTTTATCTGGAAATTTCGTTTTTTTAATCTCGAAATTTCGACTCTTATCTCGAAATTTTGACTGTTTTCTCAAAATTTTGACTTTCATCTCGAAATTACGAGTTGCATTTTGACAGAAGAAAAAGAAATGTCGGGGATTGTTGAAATTAGCTGCAATGACTACGAGAAGAAGTATGTGGGTCAAACTAGGAGGGCCTTGAAATTACGGTTCAAGAATCACATTTCTCATATCCGGTTCTTGAGATCAGGAAAATCGATTTGATGACACAAGCTTGAAATTTGTTAGACAGGTTTATGACAATAGACTTCTCGATGCATTCGAGAGTCTAGAAATTTCAAAATGTAAAAATAGTATGAGAGCAGGTATAACATTTCATTTAGTCTGGTAGAGTGTAAGGTAAAGAGTGCAATTTAGGCCTCAGATGCATGGTATAAATATGATTACGATAGTATTAGTACGCTTTTTTGAGCTCCTGAGGATGTCAACTTTATTGTCGAGTGGTATTTGACGTTGGTTTGGTGTTTTGGGTAATTTACATTTCTTGAATGTTATGATGAATTCGTTAAAAAATTTCATCCTAATTTTACTTAGTTTCCGAAAAATATAGCTTTTGAGACTTTAAATTTACACCATGAAAAATATTTAAATATTTCTCATGTGGAACTAGAGTACTTGACGAAAGGCAATAAATTTCAAAACAAAATTTGATTATAAAAATAATCCTGCCTTTCGCAAATTTTCCTATACAATAGGATTATCGGCAAACGTCGAACAGAAATAATTCAACAGCCTCATACGACCGCCGAATCACGTCTATCCAACGCCTGGCAAAGTTTTCCTACAAGGATATACTTTGCAATCTTCCTGTAACAACCACCAACTGGCAATCGAAAACATGTGACATCTGCAGACCGGTTTCGCGATTCAACTCGCTCATCAGTACAGACTCGGCCACAATATGAAATTGATTTCCAATCGGTTTTGTTAACAGGCACTACGATAACTCCGGCACCCACTAAGAAAGTGGGCAGCAGAGCCATCTATAGAAACCACAGAAAGATTCCGACCAGTACCAAGTGCCGGAGTTATCGTAGTGCCTGTTAAGTTGATGACAAATTGTTTTTTTTTCTGAATATTCACCAGTAAAAATGAACCAGTAGAACGAAGTTGAACCCTTTTTTATTATAATAATTTCTATAAAACTTTTGAAAGAGTTGAAAGTATCGCTTTCACTGTAGACAAGTGATGCTTCATCCGGAGATTTTGTAACGTCGTTACTGATAGATTCCCCTCGGATTATATTTTATTCACCCGAAATTCCCGACAATTTTCGATGTTTCCTGCGCGTATTCGCATCCTGCTCGCCGAAAAATATTTATGAAGACTGCCATAGGGCAGATAGCAACATTGAATATGTGAGCATAGAGAGGATGCGGAACGCAGAGCGAATACAAATCAATGGATGGAAGTTTTCCAATCCATTTCGCAGCATCCCATGAGGACGCCGAAAACACTTCGCTATATTAGGAGCACACCTGTAGTACGTAAATTCCAGGGACGTCCCTGGCGGAATTGCAGTGCGGCAGGAAGGACGCAGAGAATAATAACAGGGAAGACTGTCCGAACTGCGGTATTTCCCGTCTTTCCTTTTCGATTTTCATTCTTAACCTGCCTAATTACCTAATTACCACACCACACCAATCGTTTATTTTACTCATAATACCTTCTGATTTGCAGTCTGTCTTCGTCTTGGTCACGCCACAAAAATGTAGTGTCATCAATAATAATAATCAAGAACCTGCTGATCGACAGATGTATCACGCAGGACTCCGCGCAGTATAAGCGTAACCTTTCAATGGCAGGATCGAATATCGCAAGGCATTTGATACAACATCGCATGAGCTCATCATGCATTGGCTCAGATGCCTTGAGGTACCCAATCAAATAGTGGGATGCACTGAACAGCTGATGCCGCTCTGGAGGACTCGCTTCACCACAATGTCTGGTCAAGTCGGAGTCCGAGCAGAGCAGGTCATCTTCAGAAGGGGCGTGTTTCAGGGAGACTCCCTCAGTCCTCTTCTCTTCTGAAATTCACTAATGCCATTGTCCGTTGCACTATGGAAAACCCACGGATACAACTGCGGCATCCCCAGCAACCGGAGGCATAATATCACCCATCTGTTTTATATGGCTGACCTTAAATTATATGCCTCCGGAGAAAAGGATCTCCATCAGTCCTCAAGGGTGCAAGAGTACACGCATGCTATTGGAATGGAAACTGTGCTGCGGTTCTCAAAAGAGGATGATGCGAGAAATACGGAGAGGACGTTCAGCTCGTAGACGGAAGCATCCTACATCATATGGATGCCGGAGAGACGTATACCTATCTAGGGGTAGAACAACGCTACCCTCGAGAGGTAAATACGATAAAAACTCTCGCCGCGGCAAGTATCAGCATGAACTCCGAAAGATCTGGTCATCAGAACTGTCGGGGAAGAACAAAGTTGCTGCAACTAATCTGCTTGCTGTTTCGATTCTACTTTACTCCTTTGGAGTAATGAAATGGACTCAGGAAGAGCTGCGACAACTCGACGTTAAAAATCTCAAAATGATGCATCTTCATAGGAGCTTGCATCCTATAGCGTCTGTTCCACGGTTATAAGTTCCCAGACAACGGGAGGGACGTGGACTTTTGAGTTTGGAATGTCTACAGAACAGAATAGTACTGGATGGAGCCAGTAAATTCATCAGGAGTTCAGATCCCCTTATTTTTTCAAGGCAGCCTATGTAGCCGATGAACTCGGTCTCGTATTCGACACAAAACGGACGAAATCAAACTCTGTTATCGAGTTGGAAACCGTTCAGCAAAAAGCCCACGTCAAAGCTGCGGAGAGTGAGAGGTCCCTACAGCTTCATAAGGATAAGCCAATGCATGGTGTCTTCAAAATTATTGAAGACCTTGGCTTATCCAGGAACCTGACCTTCACTTGTCCCAGCTTAAGTGGGCTGAAGTCGGAAACCAAGGGATTCATAATAGCCTGCCAAGATGGTGTCCTCAACACCCTCGTCTACCGTAGTCGCGTGATAAGTTCCCTGAGGATAGATGCAGAGCGTGTCGTGGGGCAGCTGACACCATAATGAATTTGTTGTCAGCTTGTCCAGCTTATGCGGTCTCAGCATATATCCACAGGTAAAACGCGGCCCTACGAGTGTTGTTGCCTTATGCTACGGGGGATATTGAGTCCGTTGTGGAGAATGAGAAGTGCCGAATTCTATTTCAAATAGCACATCAGAAATTGAATTGGATAAAGGATTAACCAAGAAAGAGTCGTATTTTTGTCTAAATCGCAAAAATGGTCATTAATTCGTTAATTCTTCATCGATTCAATTGTTGATGCATAACACGAAATCAACTCGTCGAAATACATTTAAGGGGAGTTTGCAATTTTCGAAAAATCAAAAGTATTGTAGTAAAACTGCACTAAGCTAATTTTGTTAATTTATTTTAAAACTAGTCTTAAACAATCATTTATATAAGTCACTATTTTACAAATTAATCTTCACTGTCAGTCTCTATCTGCGAACTTTGTAACTCTCTGTGGCTATCTCTCTGACTATCCCGCCATCTGATACCAAGCGGCTTATATAAGTACTCGTATTTACAGTTCTCGACTGATCGGGACAGTAGAACGATTCATCTAGATGGCTCTCTCTCGAAACTTCGGTTTCTTGGAACGTTCGCGCCTCTTCTACTCATGTGTTGGTAAGCGGAGAACTTGTTTTCGAGTGTGTATTATTAATTGGATGATCAGGGCCGGTCTCAAGGCCGGTCTCGAAATCGTTACAATATAAATTTTCGAAAAATTATTCGATATTGCAGAGGTTCCTTAAAAAACCTACCAAATCTCTATTTGACTTGGAGTCGATTTCAAATTTAGTGAGCACATACAAAAAAGATTGAATTTTAAAAATATGAAAAATAAAAGTCGAACAAATTATTTTGCCAGAATATTACAGCTCTCAACTCAGGATGAACTTTTCAACTCGAGAACGGTTTGAGATAGAGCAATTCTGCGAACACCAATCGATTTAGGATGACGAAATTAGTATATGCTGGGAATTTGAAGTCGATCGACGAAAATGAAAATACTCGAAAAAATTCAAAGGGGTAGACCACTAAAAATCATGAAAAATTCAAAGTTAGTAGATTCACTTGAAATTGGCACCATATACCACAAATTTCAGGCTGATTTCAGAAATATGTGATATGGATATGCTCAGATACAAGGTGTTCCGTAAAAAAGCGAGAGAATGTCAACAATTCTCCCACCTCAGTGAATTTTCAAAAAAATTTAATTTTCAATTTTTCGAAAAATTGAATAATTTCCTTAAACGTATCTCAACGAGCTGATTTCGAATATATTATTAGAAATTGAATTTGACAAAGGATTACCCAAAAAAGGGCAATTTCTTCGTCGAAATCGCAAAAATTGTCGTCATTTCGTCGAACTCAATTTTTGACGCCCTAAGTTTGAAGAATGTTAGCGATTTTTCGAAAACAGAATGAGAAAAATTTTCGAAAAAACGCAGAGGTTTCATAAAAAGCCTACCAAAAATTCAAACTGACTCTGAATCGATTTCAATTCGGTGAGCATATACAAAAAATGTAAGATTTTACGAATATGAAGAAAAAAAAAAGTCGAAAAATTGTTCTGCCCCGATGTTACAGCTCTCAACTTAGGATGCACTTTTCACCTTCGAGAATGGTTCGAGATAGAGCAATTCTGCAAACGCCAATCGATTCAGGATGACGGACATAGTATGTTCAATGAATTTGAAAGCGATTGGCGGAAAAAAAAATTGAAAAAAACTAAAAACCCTTAAAAATCATGAAAAGTACAAAATCATCAAATTCACTTGAAATTAGCACTATAACTTGACCAGTGGGAAAGTTAAATATCTCTTGAACCAATAGGAATTTTCAAAATATTATTATTTCGCATCATATTGCATTATGAGAACTAACTTCAGGAATGATTAATTTTTATACGAGGGGCGCAAGAAAAGCTCACAAAATCGAACATCAGATTTTTAAAATGGAACATCCCATATATCTCAACACATCTGAATTCTCATTCATTTAGGCTAATTATTAGTTTTTTATTTTTGAAAATCCGACAAAGCGTTGCCAAGTTATACCAGTTTTTCTTTAAATGCAGACATTTTTGAAGACAAACCCATTTTTCATACTACGAAGAATTTATGAAATCATTCATGGCTCTTGGTAGTCGGTAGCATATTCTATCATATGGAATACGCATCTCCTTCGAAAGTTATACAGGGTGGTCAGAAAAATGATATGATTTTCACGAAATTCAAGCTTTCCTCTCATCAATTTTTCAAATCGTGCACCCTACAATAGCATGATTTTATATCCCATTGGTGGTTCGATTGCTTATGGTCAATAGTTGTAAAAGAGTGAGGTGAATTCCTTTATCACCAAACTATTTAACTATTTAACTACTAAACAAACTGTCTCAAAAAGAAAAAACTGTTTTGACGAATAACTAAAATTTTTCATCATATGATTTTTTGTAACATTTTTCAACATTTGCGGTGTTATACTTTGACAGCAAGGATAACAATGCAAGTGTTGCAAGAAATCACAAAAATTACTTGTCTTTCTAAAAGCAGTTCCGAAGGCAGTTTGAACATTTATAGTGAAATCAGTGGCAGTTTTAGACATCTACTGGATATTATCGTGCCTATTCGTAAAGAAGGTGGTTTCTTGTTGGGACTGTTATTGTAGTTAATTACACTAGGAAACGTAGTTTAATGATTTGTTTATTTTCATTTGTTGATAATGGAATTCACATTAATCTTTCACAACTATTGACCAAAAGCAATCGAACCACCAATGGGATATAAAATCATGCTAATTGTAGGGCGCACGATTTGAAAAATTTATGAGAGGAAAGTTTGACAAAGACGAAATAACGAAAATTTTTGGGAAACCGACAAAAAAATTGCCCTCAGTGTTAGTCGAAATCAACATATCCAAATCATATATTTTCGGAATTATCATTAAATTTTGCGTACTTATTGCTAATTTCAGGCGAATCTGATGATTTTATACCTTTGCTGATATATAGGGATATCACTTCTTTCGCGTGAGTACATTCTCTGTATTCCATACAAAAATTTTTCTACAACGTCCATGATTTACTGAATAATATCAAAACAACATATTACTTAATGACTGTCATAATAATTCGAGATAAAAAAACCGTTCGACCCAAAAACCCCGAGACGAACGAAACGTCCCATTGTTTCTGCGTGTCATCTTCCGTTCCCATCAAATTTCTCGCCTAAATGATAATGACACATTAAAAACGGGGGAGAAAACGATGCTACGCGCGCCGAGGGAAGAAGGGTAGCGCGATAACCCGCCAACAATGGCCAGGAAATGTAGTTACAATGCTTAAATGACACATGCATGATGTGATTACAATTATATGAATATGTATACGCTGGAGCCGGGTCCGATGCAAGCTCCTACATGAAAAGGACGCGGGAAAGCCTGTAAATTTAATACTATCTAATGCAATATTATACTTGGTCACTTTGTGTTATGATGTAAATGTATAGCAGCTCTAGAATTTAGATTATCGCGGAAGGGAATGGGGTTGAGAGGGACGAGAGAGGTTGGGGCGTGAGGGGATGGAGGTGTAGGTGTGAAATGGTACGCTTGTCTGTGCTTAGAGGGCGGTAGAGTGTGCACAATTCTTGAAAAACTGCAATGCGCACGATTTTTTCATTAGTATTAATAGTAAAATCGTGTTTTTTCCATTTCTATTTCATCTTTAAACCAAAACAACACTAATAGTAATAAAACAGAAAGAGAAAGGTCATTGGAAGACACCATCAATCTGATGAGACCGATAAAATAAATCTTCAGGCCTCACAAAGGAAACTTTAGCTTCTGCAAGAACATTCAGGTCTTCCAATAGGATCTCCTGGTATCCAGAAAATATGTATCTCCCAAAATAATCCTTGTTAACAAGGGGTCCACTCAAAAACTTACCACTTTAACCAGAAATCTTCCTATAAGGAAATACTACATTACACAAAACGAATCCAAAACATCACAAGAACAACCTAAGGTCACGCCTAACTCTGCCAAACTGTGACCTGGCCGATGTGCCCGAGTGCAATAGTCGGTAACTACTCTATTCAAATATCCAAAACCCTTTGACAAGCTTGCAATAATATTTGGGGGTAAGCGATGCAAGACCTTTGAGGTACCATAATACCATCGATAATTGTAACAGTAATTTCAAACTCCATCAAATCGCATTGAGGTGAGACAATTATTCTGCCAGAAATCCTAAACTCGATCAAATTGCTTTGAGGCAACGAACTAATTCTGTCAGAAATCTAAAACTTGATCAAATTGCTTTGAGGTGAAACAATAATTCTGCCAGAAATCCTGAACTCCATTAAATTTCTTCGAGGAAACACAATAATTCAGCCAGGAAAGTTAAACTCAATCAAATTGCTTCGAGGTAACACAATGATTCTGTCAGAAACCCCAATCTTGATTGAATTGTTTTAAGGTAACACAATAATTCTGTCAGAGACCTCAAACTCGATTGAGAAATCTTAAACTCGATGAAATTGCTTCAAGGTTACACAACAATAAGTCAGAAACCTTGACCTCGATCAAATTGCTTTGAGGTAATACAATAATTTTGACAGAAATCTCGAACTCGATGAAATTGCTTCAAGGTTACACAAAAATAAGTCAGAAACCTTGACCTCGATCAAATTGCTTTGAGGTAATACAATAATTTTGACAGAAATCTCTAACTCGATGAAATTGCTTCAAGGTTACACAACAAGAAGTCAGAAAACTTGACCTCGATCAAATTGCTTTGAGGTAATACAATAATTTTGACAGAAATCTCGAACTCGATGAAATTGCTTCAAGGTTACACAACAATAAGTCAGAAAACTTGACCTCGATCAAATTGCTTTGAGGTAATACAATAATTTTGACAGAAATCTCGAACTCGATGAAATTGCTTCAAGGTTACACAACAATAAGTCAGAAAACTTGACCTCGATCAAATTGCTTTGAGGTAATACAATAATTTTGACAGAAATCTCGAACTCGATGAAATTGCTTCAAGGTTACACAACAATAAGTCAGAAAACTTGACCTCGATCAAATTGCTTTGAGGTAATACAATAATTTTGACAGAAATCTCAAACTCGATGAAATTGCTTCAAGGTTACACAACAATAAGTCAGAAAACTTGACCTCGATCAAATTGCTTTGAGGTAATACAATAATTTTGACAGAAATCTCGAACTCGATGAAATTGCTTCAAGGTTACACAACAATAAGTCAGAAAACTTGACCTCGATCAAATTGCTTTGAGGTAATACAATAATTTTGACAGAAATCTCGAACTCGATGAAATTGCTTCAAGGTTACACAACAATAAGTCAGAAAACTTGACCTCGATCAAATTGCTTTGAGGTAATACAATAATTTTGACAGAAATCTCGAACTCGATGAAATTGCTTCAAGGTTACACAACAATAAGTCAGAAAACTTGACCTCGATCTAATTGCTTTGAGGTAATACAATAATTTTGACAGAAATCTCGAACTCGATGAAATTGCTTCAAGGTTACACAACAATAAGTCAGAAAACTTGACCTCGATCAAATTGCTTTGAGGTAATACAATAATTTTGACAGAAATCTCGAACTCGATGAAATTGCTTCAAGGTTACACAACAATAAGTCAGAAAACTTGACCTCGATCAAATTGCTTTGAGGTAATATAATAATTTTGAAAGAAATCTCGAACTCAATGAAATTGCTTCAAGGTTACACAACAATAAGTCAGAAAACTTGACCTCGATCAAATTGCTTTGAGGTAATACAATAATTTTGACAGAAATCTCGAACTCGATGAAATTGCTTCAAGGTTACACAACAATAAGTCAGAAAACTTGACCTCGATCAAATTGCTTTGAGGTAATACAATAATTTTGACAGAAATCTCGAACTCGATGAAATTGCTTCAAGGTTACACAACAATAAGTCAGAAAACTTGACCTCGATCAAATTGCTTTGAGGTAATACAATAATTTTGACAGAAATCTCGAACTCGATGAAATTGCTTCAAGGTTACACAACAATAAGTCAGAAAACTTGACCTCGATCAAATTGCTTTGAGGTAATACAATAATTTTGACAGAAATCTCGAACTCGATGAAATTGCTTCAAGGTTACACAACAATAAGTCAGAAAACTTGACCTCGATCAAATTGCTTTGAGGTAATACAATAATTTTGACAGAAATCTCGAACTCGATGAAATTGCTTCTAGGTTACACAACAATAAGTCAGAAAACTTGACCTCGATCAAATTGCTTTGAGGTAATACAATAATTTTGACAGAAATCTCGAACTCGATGAAATTGCTTCAAGGTTACACAACAATAAGTCAGAAAACTTGACCTCGATCAAATTGCTTTGAGGTAATACAATAATTTTGACAGAAATCTCGAACTCGATGAAATTGCTTCAAGGTTACACAACAATAAGTCAGAAAACTTGACCTCGATCAAATTGCTTTGAGGTAATACAATAATTTTGACAGAAATCTCAAACTCGATGAAATTGCTTCAAGGTTACACAACAATAAGTCAGAAAACTTGACCTCGATCAAATTGCTTTGAGGTAATACAATAATTTTGACAGAAATCTCGAACTCGATGAAATTGCTTCAAGGTTACACAACAATAAGTCAGAAAACTTGACCTCGATCAAATTGCTTTGAGGTAATACAATAATTTTGACAGAAATCTCGAACTCGATGAAATTGCTTCAAGGTTACACAACAATAAGTCAGAAAACTTGACCTCGATCAAATTGCTTTGAGGTAATACAATAATTTTGACAGAAATCTCAAACTCGATGAAATTGCTTCAAGGTTACACAACAATAAGTCAGAAAACTTGACCTCGATCAAATTGCTTTGAGGTAACACAATGATTCTGTCAGAAACCCCAATCTTGATTGAATTGTTTTAAGGTAACACAATAATTCTGTCAGAGACCTCAAACTCGATTGAGAAATCTTAAACTCGATGAAATTGCTTCAAGGTTACACAACAATAAGTCAGAAAACTTGACCTCGATCAAATTGCTTTGAGGTAATACAATAATTTTGACAGAAATCTCAAACTCGATGAAATTGCTTCAAGGTTACACAACAATAAGTCAGAAAACTTGACCTCGATCAAATTGCTTTGAGGTAACACAATGATTCTGTCAGAAACCCCAATCTTGATTGAATTGTTTTAAGGTAACACAATAATTCTGTCAGAGACCTCAAACTCGATTGAGAAATCTTAAACTCGATGAAATTGCTTCAAGTTTACACAATAATAAGTCAGAAAACTTGACCTCGATCAAATTGCTTTGAGGTAATACAATAATTTTGACAGAAATCTCAAACTCGATGGAATTGCTTCAAGGTTACACAATAATAAGTCAGAAAACTTGACCTCGATCAAATTGCTTTGAGGTAACACAATGATTCTGTCAGATAATTCAGACCTGATCGAATTGCACTGAGATAACACAATAATTCTATCAGAAATCTCAAACTCGATCAGATCGCTTCGAGATAACACAATAGTTGTGTCAGAAATGTCAAACTCTATTAAATTGCTTCGAGATAACACGATGATAAGTCAGAAAACTTGAACTCGATCATATTCCTTTGAGGTAACACAATAATCTTAGACTCGATCAAATTGCCTTGAGGATAACACAAAAATTCTGCCAGAAATCTCAAACACGATCAAATTGCTTCGAGATAGCATGATAGTTGTGTCAGAAATCCTAAACTCTATCAAATTGCTTCGTGGTAACAAAACAATAAGTCAGAAACCTCAAACTCGATCAACTTGCTTTGAAGTAACACAAAAATTCTGCCAGAAATCCCAAACTCTATCAGATTCCTTCGAGATAACACAATAGTTGTGTTAGAAATCTTAAAGTCTATCAAATGGCTTTGAAGTAACAAAATGATAAGTCAGAAAACTTGAACTCGATCAAATTTCTTTGAGGTAATTAGACTCGATCAAATTGCTGAGGGAACACAATAATTCTGTCAGAAAACTCTAAATCGATGGAATTTCTTTTAGGTAACACAATAATTTTGTTGGAAAACCCAATCCCTATCAAATTACTCTGAGGTAACATAAAAATTCTGCCAGAAATCCTTCGAGATAACACAATAGTTGTCAAAAATCTTAAACTCTATCAAATGGCTTTGAAGTAACAAAATGGTAAGTCAGAAAACTTGACCTCGATCAAATTGCTTTGAGGTAACACAATAATTCTATCAGAAATCTCAAACTCGATCAGATTGCTTCGAGATAACACTAGTTACAATAGTTGTGTGTCAGAAATGTCAAACTCGATCAAATTGCCTTGAGATAACACAATAATTTTATCACAAGGTTTCTTCCTCTCATTAGCGCCACTCGTGTCACCAGGCAATTTGATACCGTTGATTTCTGACAGAATTACTATCGATAGTATTGCAAGCACTCGTGGTATTACCCTCGAAAGTGACCTTGATCTAACGATTTTACACACGAAAATGAAAAAGTAATGAGCGTTTTTGAATCCAACGTTGAATTTAGAAATTTTGAAGCCTTTCATTACGAAAAACTTAATTTTTACAACGTTTGAGTTTCCACAATGTTGGTTGGTCTTCTCTGAATTTGATGGCCACCAATTTGATGAATTCATGTAGGGAATCAACCATTTCCGACCATCTCTTTCAACCCCACGCAAATCCCACCTCATTTAACTAAAGGTAGAAGTGATGCACAAAATAAGTTTTTGAGCCCCCGAAGGACAGGGGGCGGTCGGCAGTCTCGTAGCCCTCGGACGCGGTCGGGCATCACTCAAAGTACGGACCATTACGCAGAGCTAAGCGATAGAGTCTAATGGCTGAAAACCGGAGATGAATGGACGTAGTGAAAAGCCGGCCCTTTGCCGCCTCCGTTCGGAATCATCGGCCCAAACCCGATCCGGCGATGACGATATGTTAATTTCATTTAGAAAACGCCATTAGTGCGGCATTGGATGAAATATTGAAGGTTTTATCTGATTCGAAATTTCTCGGGCTGCCCGGGAAATGGTCCCGGAAAGATTTTCCCTCTGACCGTACCGTAGGGACGAAGCGATATTTTTTCGTTCGTGAATAAATTCAAAGAAGATGAACTGTGTATCGAATTTAAGAGTCGCTGTTGGGGAAATTTAAAAATATATCAAGAAAGGCCCACACGTCTTTCAAGGCTAGTATACAACCAATTTTAAATACTCGAATTTGTGAATACACAAGATGATTTATTAGGAGAGGATATATTCATAAACTTGGCCACCAAGGTCACTCGATATAAATCCAGTTGATTTTTTCCACTGAGGGCTCCTCAAATCATCAGTTTACCAGCTTTTAGTTCAAATCGAAGAACAGCTGAGGAGGGGAAATTAATTCAAATTAGGTTTATGAATGAAGGTGCTCCAGAACACTTCAGCTTGGTTGCATGCCAATATTTGGTGGAAAATGATGTCGATCGCTGGATCAGACCACAAACTTTGGCCACCAAGGTCGCCCGATATGAATCCACTCAATTTCTTCCACTGAAAACACCGTAAATCCTCAGTTCACCGGCTTTTAGTTCAAATCCAAGAACACCTGAGGGGAGAGAATTATTCCGAATTAAGTTTATCACTGAGAGTCTTGCAGAATACTTCAGCTTGGTTGCATGCCAGTAATTAGTAGAAAATCTGGTCAATCGTTTGGTAACTAACAGAAACTTGGCCACCAAGGTCACCCGATATGAATCCACTCGATTTTTTCCGAAGAGGGCAGTATACAGACTTTCAGTTCGAAGCGAAGAACACCTGAGGAGAAAAAGTAATAACCCGAATTTGGTTTGTGATAAGGGTGCTCCAGTTTTTAGTTCAAATCAAGTGATTTGCTAATTACATCACAGCCTGATGAATTGGTATTTTTAATTTTTTTGATTACTCTCCCTACCTTCAAACTGCTCAACAGCACAAATGAAAAGGGATTTACTGGAGACATGATCAACTTTTTTCGTGTACTTAAGGTAGAATGGCCAGATGTAAAATTTTTGTTAAACTAATTGGCACATTTTTCAGTTTTGTTTCTATTCATGGAAATTTCAATATTGTGATTTCATTTATTTCTTCGACCTGTTGCATTTACTATATTCCAGATTGTTTTTCTTTCATTAAGCGATTTGGATTTATTTACCATATTTTTTATTTTTAGATAGTTTGTTTTCATATCTTTGATTCATCGGTATTCTGAATATTGCCTGCTGATCATCGTACATAGAAACTTCGTGCGACATGATTCGAATTTTTCAACGGTCGCGAGTGAGCGCCATCTAGGAGACAATAGAGCAAGTTTTATAACGAGTTGATCGTTCTATACTAATCCCCTCCACACTTTCTGCTAGATTTCGATTTCGTTAATTTAAATCTCACACATTCCGGTTCCACAGCTTTTAGGTTACTCTAGAAATTTATTTTCGGACAATTTGTTGGTTCTACGTTTTAAGATAGGATTAAATAATGTTTCGATAACATTTTGTTTCTTTTGCTTGTGGATTTGGCAGTTTTATGTTAAGATCAGCTTAGGTTATTTAATTTGTTACTTAGTTTTCTCATTTCAGTAATTTTTGTTTATTAACGAATTCAGATCTATGAAAACTAGTTGCGGTTTTCGCGTATGATGCCTCATCGGTTCTTATTATTACCTACACATTAGATTCATTTATTTCCGAATTATAAATCAGTTTTATAAATTAAGTCTTAAAAAAGGTGGTCTGATAACTAATTGATCTTCCATTTTATTAGTTTTATATACTAACAGTTTTTCCCTTTATAGATTAAACAAGGCATAACTCCCAAATAACGTGGATTATTTGTGAAATGAACGATTTTTTGCCATGTCAACTGTTGAATGAACTATAGTTGACCAATTTCAACTGATTATCGTCGAAAGCGAAGAGGAAAACTCCGAAAAACTCGCTCAAAAGTAAAAAGTTGACCGAACAAGAATTCCCATAGACATTATCAGACTCTGACCTGGGATAAAATCGGCAAAACTGCCAAGGAATCTTCCCATTTTCCATCAATTTCCTCCACGACGAAGTGCAAGATCACATCTCCCTACCGCTCTACAGGCAATGCATATGAAAACAAGCCACCTCAAAAATGTAAAACAAAATTATAATAACTCGAGAGTTATTCGGAGCACCTCATAACCATAACGCGAAGGGATGGCAAATGATTTCGGGGCGACGGATTAGAATTCTTCCATTCTTCGTGTGATAAGCAGTTACTTTTCATCTCTCGAGTGACATTGCCCTCGTTTTAGAGGCGCTTTGCAGGTCCATCATCGCCGAGCTTATTACTATTTCATGCTATTGCAAATTATCCATCAAAAAAGACGATATCCAGCAGGGTGAATCGAGGGTGAGACGCTGGCTGGAGAGGCTGCTAGGTGGATGGGAGTTTAAATTGTCTTCGTTCTTTTTATGAGTGTCTGACTTGTGGCAACAGAATGGAGCAAGGTGATTCCGAACTGAACGGATCATACCGTATATTTTAGAGGCATGGGATGCATATCAGTCGCAAGTAAGATGGATTAGGAATAGTGTGTACTCGGGGCAAGTGTCATGGTGAATTATTTTCATTGTTCCATCTCGCGTCATATACAGTATCGAAAAAAATATACCTGGGTATGGACAGAAATGTAGAAGAGTAACAAGAAACGCAATTGTTTTATTATACCACATAATCAAGAGAGCCGCAATGCTGTCCCACCTCCTGTTGCCCCACTTTAGGAGTGTTCTTCGATGTGGAAAGCGCGTTTGACAAGGCGAAAACAGCGACCAAACAGGAAGCACTTTTGACCAGAGAAATGCCTCACTCGATGGTCAGTTGGGTTGTAAAAGTATCCCGGGGCGACCTCAGACTGAATGCCAAGGAGGAAGGGGGCTGCCATCAGGGAAGCTGCTTCTCTCCCCATCTAGGGTGCTTAGTCATGGACGAACACTTGGGCAAACTCGCAGATGATTTCGAAGCATAAGCATACGTGGACGACGGAGTTGTCCTAGTCAGTAGAAAGGATTATACAAAAATCGGTAGCAATCTTATGGCAACTGAGGAGAATTGTAGGAAGTAATTGGGGTTCGGTTAAGTCAGGTTTAAACGTGAGTGGGCCCATATCAGGCCCTCCACTGCGGCCAATGGCCTATTGTGGCTCACCCTATGGTTATATTTCTCCCAGTGTATCCAATCTCTTAACGAAATTAAGGAGTACGTTGGGAGAACAATTTACCAGGTTCTCTGGCCTTACTGTTGTATTGCCAAATGTTGCAAATCTAGTTCTGGCCGCTGCGGGGCATGTACACAAAATGTGTCTAGCTGTTTCATCCTCGTCCATGCACAGACGGCACTCTGCATCTTGTGCAAGTCCGATGTGGTGTTTGAGTTTGCAGTGGCCAGTGAACAAACCTCCTATAACTCCGAGATGTGCTCTACTGAGTTCTAGCAGTTTGTCGGAGTCCTCTTTATTCGTTGTGCAAGCAATAAATGCTTTGGAATGGGCTAGGCCAATACTACAGTTTTTTATTGTCTGCCCAGGATGTTATAACATTCTTTTGCTAGGGCGTCCGCTATTTCGTTTCCTCCTAGGCCCATGTGACCTGGTATCCAGACTAGGATAACGTTGTTGCGTTGTGCCAGTCGGTTTAGAGTTTTTCTGCAGTTCCATACTGCTCTGGATTTAAAGCAGTTGGATTCAAGGTCTTTCAGTGCTGCTTGACTATCTGAGGATATTTTCATTATTTTTCATGTGTGGTGTCGATTTTTCAGCTCCCTTGCACACATTTCAATGGCATATATACCTCTGCCTGGAATACCGTAGCTAATTTACCCATACTGAATGAGCGTTTCACTACTCTGGGTTCATCCCGTATATTCCGGCTCCGACGCCTTCCAAAGTTTTGGAACCATCGGTTAACCAACGTTCATTTGCCCTACATAGGTCAGTTTCATTCCGAACCCAGTCTTCTCTTTCAGGGAAGACCACAGTGTAGGGCGTGAGAAGGTTGATAGTTTTGAGCATGATGTCTGAGGGCAATGAGAATGACTCCACCTGCAGTGTTGGAGGTACTGCTGAGACTGCCACTGCTTCCGGTCTGGATCAAGAAGAAGGAAATGGCAGCTCATTTGAGGATGCGGGACTAGGGAGTCTGGTTGAACGATGGAACGATGATAGGCAAAAATCGCTTAGTGGGTGGAGCAGGAGATTCCTATTTCTGCCCTCAGAGTGAGAAGCGCACAAGATAGACTGCGATCGAATAGACTGCTCTCACTTTTACTGGAAAGAAGAAACGTAAGAGAAAGCTATGCTGTGGGTAGGCACAAAACAGTTTTCCAAGCTGAAGTGTTTGCCACCCTAACCAAATCTATGAGACAAGGGGTGAAGGAAGGGCCCGAACAAAGAATTTATATATATTCTTCACTTGTATAGGAATGCGGAGATGCTCTGGAGAAACTAGCGGAACCGAAGGAAGTTCAGCTGGTATGGGTTCCGGTTCACAGAAGGGTGCGGAAACGAGGTGGCAGACGAACTTGCTAGAACCGGTTCTGCAACGCCGTTCTGTGGGCCTGAGCCTGTACCTACTAGGCATCGCCAGAGGTCAAACCTCTTCAGCCCTTGACGACTGGGCGGAAGAAGAGATGAACAAACTTTGAAGGGATAATAGCGGCTGCAGGCAGTCGGAAGACTTTGTGGCCGGCTCCTGCAAGCCAAGGACGGCATGGCGCCTAGGCAGAAACCGCCAAGCACGATGCCTCCTCATAGGAATACTAACAGGGCCTATCACTAATTGGTATAGAAGACAACCCCACTTGCCGCAAATGCGAAGAGGGCGAAGAAACTTCGTCTCACTTCCTCGGCAAGTGCGAGGCGTACGGGAGGCTGAGATTTGGAATCTTTGAAGCTGAAAAACTCCAACAAGAGGAACTTACTGACCTGGAATGGGCGGTCGTACTGACCTTCATCAGGAGTTCACGAAGGTTTGAGAAGGAAGCCTAGAAGAAAGAATGTAGATTTGTGGAAGACTGGGATGACAAAAAGGGTTCATGTGGGCCTACTTGCCTGTCTGCGATAGCGGTCTCCCTCCAAATGACTACAACAACTACTACCCCATACGACTCTATAACTAACTACGTCACTATGAAAGTTCGGACGACAATCGGATATTCCTTCGAGCTGTTCGAGGAGAAATTTTAGTGCTCTCTCAATATTTAGCTAACTATTCTTCACGCTCTCATTAAACCACAATATCCAAGTATAGGAAAAAATATATCTTAAGTACATCCACGACCTCTTACAAATAATCAATACCCTACGCCACTGTTAGCAGCGATTCCAACTTTTTTCCTCGTGCGGGAGAAGAATTCAGATTTTTGATTAAACATTTTCGCACCGGGTTCTTGTCGGCCGTCCTGACGATAATCCACCCAGTTAAGGAAAATAAATGGAATTCCAGTCAAAAATTGGATTATGTTCTTAGGCAATTAACCACGCTACACTGCCGAATCCCGAATAAATTAAAAAAAGTCGACGACAAGGCGACAACACGCGAATACCAATTATTATCAAGGATTATGACGTCTGAAGGGGTAATCGCTTTTTGATCCTGTCTGGGGATAGTGATATCGTTCAGGCACAGTGAAATTGACGAATGTTCGAGCTAAAATTGTATAGAAAGTCCTTTTACAGCCACGGGCATGCATGTTTTTTGCTTGACCATCTTAACAAACCCGTCAGTTGTAGTTGAGAGTTTACTGCGTCAGAGGTCATAAATTTATTGTCAGAATCCATGATTCAAAGATGGCAGACGAGTTTTGTGATTATTGTCCGATTCTCATCAAAAGTAAGATGTGAGGAGTTTGTGGTAGAAGATGGTTAGGAATTTTTGTCAGAATTCATGTATCAATGATGGCAGCTGCAAGATGGCGGACGAGTTTTGTGATTATGATCCGATTGTCTTCAATACTGGTATGTGAGGGTTGGATATTATATTAATCTCCTTAAAATTTATGAATCAAAGATGGGATTTTTGAGATTATGATTGTATTCTCTTTCAAATTAGTAGGTATTTGAGTTTTTTTTTGGTGGAAGATTGTGAATTTATTACTAAAATTGTATGAATTCAAGTAGATGGCGCCGAATTGACGAAGAGTTTTGTGATTATAGTCCTATTCTCTTTTAAATTAGTTTTTGAAGTTTTTTTTGGTGGGAAATTGTAAATTTTTTAATAAATTTGTATGAGTTCAAGAAGTACGCACCAAATTGACGTATGAATTTTGTGATTATGGTTCGATTCTCTTTAGAATTAGTATTTGAGGGTTTTTTGATGGAAGAATGTGAATTTTTTACTAAAATTGTATGAATTTAAGAAGGACGTGCCAACTTGATGAATGAGTTTTGTGATTATGGTCTGATTCCCTTTTAAATAAGTATTTGAGGGTTTTTTCGATGGAAGAAGGAGCCAAACTGACGTAGAAGTTTTGTGATTATGGTCCGATTCTTTTTGAATTAGTATTTGAGAGTTTTTTTGTGGAAATTATGAATTTTTCACTAAAATTGTATGAATTCAAGGAGGAGGGGCCAAATTGACGTATGAGTTTTGTGATTATGGTCCGATTCTGTTTTAAATTATTATTTGAGGGGTTTTTCTGGTGGAAGACTGTGAATTTTTTACTAAAATTGTATGAATTCAAGTAGATGGCGCCGAAATGACGAAAAGATTTGTGATTATAGTCCTATTCTCTTTTAAATTAGTTTTTGAATTTTTTTTTGGTGGGAAATTGTAAATTTTTTAATAAATTTGTATGAGTTCAAGAAGGACGCACCAAATTGACGTATGAATTTTGTGATTATGGTTCGATTCTCTTTAGAATTAGTATTTGAGGGTTTTTTGATGGAAGAATGTGAATTTTTTACTAAAATTGAATGAATTCAAGAATAAGGCGCCAAATTGACGTAGAATTTTGTGATTATGGTCCGATTCTGTTTTGAATTAGTATTTGAGGGTTTTTTTGGTGGAAGACTGTGAATTTTTTACTAAAATTGTATGAATTCAATAAGGAGGGGCCAAATTGACGAAAAGATTTGTGATTATAGTCCTATTCTCTTTTAAATTAGTATTTGAGGGTTTTTTTGGTGGGAGATTGTGAATTTTTTAATAAATTTGTATGAATTCAAGAAGGAGGCGACAAATTGACGTATGAGTTTTGTGATTATGGTCTGATTCTCTTTTAAATTAGTATTTGAGGGTTTCTTTGGTGAAAGATTGTGAATTTTTTACTAAAATTGAATGAATTCAAGAATAAGGCGCCAAATTGACGTAGAGTTTTGTGATTATGGTCCGATTCTGTTTTGAATTAGTATTTGAGGGTTTTTTTGGTGGAAGACTGTGAATTTTTTACTAAAATTGTATGAATTCAATAAGGAGGGGCCAAATTGACGAAAAGATTTGTGATTATAGTCCTATTCTCTTTTAAATTAGTATTTGAGGGTTTTTTTTGGTGGGAGATTGTGAATTTTTTAATAAATTTGTATGAATTCAAGAAGGAGGCGACAAATTGACGTATGAGTTTTGTGATTATGGTCTGATTCTCTTTTAAATTAGTATTTGAGGGTTTCTTTGGTGAAAGATTGTGAATTTTTTACTAAAATTGTATGAGTTCAAGGAGGCGTCAAATTGACGATTGAGTTTTGTGAGAATTGTCCGATTCTAAGGAAAATTGATATGTGGGAGTTTTGTGCAGCAAAGATTATAAATTATTTATTAGAATTCTTGAATCAAAGATTGCAGCTCCAAGATGGCGTACGAGTTTTGTGATTATGATCCGATTCTCTTCTACTGGTATATGAGGGTTTTCAGAGTTGAAGATTATGGAATTTTCTTCAAAATTCATGAATCAAAGATGTCAGCTCCAAGATGGCGGACGAGTTTTGAGATTATGATCGCATTCTCTTTTAAATTACTGAAAGGGAAGAACTAACTTTGTCGAATGTGTGACTTTACTAATATTATGAGTAGTTCAAAAGCAGGCCACGTGAAATTATTTGTTTGTATACCCCATAACGGGCCGTGGTGGTCGTGATGGTAGAGCGCTCGCCTTACAATCATAAGGTCGTGGATTCAAAGCCCAGCACGGCCACTGGTCCCGGATCTTTTCCTTGCTCGCACAAGCCCCAAGGAGCTTCTCAGGGTTTCGCTCTCTGGAAACCTGGAAGATTCATAAAAAAATGGGTATTCTTGTACGACAAGCTTTCAAACCTGACACTCAAACGAACTTTTTTCCCGTTTCAGTCCATCTGAATGAAGAGCTTCTAACATTTTTTTTGATCCTTCCTGAAAAGTCACACACACCTGGATAAACGTACTCTGGTGGCACTCAAGCTGATGAAGGGTTTCGAAACGTCATTGTCGGTTCCATTTTCGAGCCTCTACGATGTTCCATCGACACGACGGACAACCGACGTCTCGTCGAGTGCTCGCTCCTTGACGAACGCCACTGCTTTGTTCGCCGAGCTAGCAGATGAATGCCGTTGAACTGATAAAAAAGGAATTAAAGAACGAACGCAAAAAAATGAATTTCTCTGTTTTTGACAGGTCCTTAATCGCGCACACGAGATACGCCGCATTAAAGGGGCACTCGTTCCCTTTAATTAAAGCACTGGTGGCGCCCTGCGGGGAAGGGCCTCGCACCGGCCCTATATCGGCGAACGATTCACGTGGGCCGCACTTCTGGATCTCGGAATACGAGATGAAACGGAATCGGCGGCTCTGCATTTGCTTAGTCTGTTTATTCTAGGTGAAATCAATATTTTAGTGAAAATACACTAAACTTATTTCGCTAATTTATTTAAAACTCTTCATAAACAATAACTTATCTAGAACATTGACTTCACTAATTATTTCAATTTATTTTCACTGTCGCTGTCTGTCTGCGGACTCTCGAACTATATCTGTAACTGCAATTCTGCAGTCCTATATACTTATAGTGGCAAGCAGATTCTTTTTACAGTTCTCGAACTATCGAGACTATAGGGCGACTCATTTAGATGGCTCTCGAATGCGGATAGAAGTGACCGATTTGATTCGAGAGTTCCCGTTCCTTCTTGGACGTTATGACTCATGGTTGAACCGTTAGCTATTAGATTTATGATCACGCGTTGTTTACTTGCAAGCCGAGGACGAATAATCAGGGACGGCCTCAAAATCGATACAATATGTACTTCACGGAAGTATTCTCATTTTCCAAAGGTAATAGGTAATGAGTGCAATCAGCCACTTAGATAAGTAGTTTAAATAAGAGTATAGTAGCGTTAGTAGTTCAGTACGCATTGAGCTCCTGATGATGAAAAATTTGTTGGCGAAACGCGCGTCGAGTGAAATTGACGTTGTGGTGTTTTGGTTATTTCCTGTATTTTTAAGAGGCGCTCTGTATTATTTCATTTAAATTTCTCGATTTTCGTCATTACAATCTGTTCCCTCCCGCTATCCCGAATCATCCCGAGATCAGCGGAGAAGAAGAGAGAGCGAGAAAAGAAATCGAAGCGGCGGATGGTTAAAAATGCCGAAAGCTGTTCGTCTGGAAACTTAATTATATCGGATATTTCGAGTTCGATGGGGAGATTTACAATCGAATCTATGGTCTGATCGAAGAGCGTGACCTAAAACTCCATCACATCTCGAAACGAGTCGGTGCTGCAAGGGTACAGACTGGAAAACTCATTCCTGACTCGGTTGTTTGTCGTAATATAGGTGCCGAGCAGGGCCGGACTCCGGAAAGTTACACATTCCCTATTTGATTTCGAGGAGGGTGTGATAGTTATTAAACGACTGTTCAAATATAAAATATAAACGAGAAAGCAACTCGTCAACATTAACTTGGTGCCTGATTGGGAAACTACTCTCCTGTAGGGGTTATGCCTTCCAATCATCAAAGAGGGACGATCAAGATCATCGAGACGGAAGGCATCTATGAGACTTGCTGCAGTTGGATAGACTGCATGGTGATAGAAAGAATGGTTTACTCCACTTCAATGGGAGGAACATGAGCAGCCAAAGTCACCAAGGGCTGTCCGCAAGGGGGTGTCTTGTCCCCATTGTTTTAGTACCTGGTAGTGAGGATCTGCTAATTACACTCGAAAGAAGCGAACACAAAATACTTTGGAACGCAGATGATATAGTCATCATGGTCCAAGGAAAATTCAATACCACGGTAAGGGAGAGAATACAAATGTCCCTTGATCTGGTCAGTAACTATAAGTCCCTCCAAATCAACCAGCGTAGCTTTTACGCAAAGAGGGAAAGTGGAGAACTTAGGACCTCCGACCCTTCAAGGTACAGCTGTCAAGGGAAGTCAAATGATGATTTTAGACTCGAAACTCACCTGGAACCAACAGCTGACAAAAGTAAAGAGTAAGAGGCGACACTTATATTAGTCAGACGAGCACATGGAAAAATATAGGAGCTAAGTCCTAAAATGGTGTATTGGACATATAACATTGTGGTGAAACCCATGATCACATACGCATCTTTGGTATGGTGGACCAAGATAACCCAAAAATAGCCGCGGCTGAGTTCAGCAAGGTACAAAGACTTGCATGACGGGAGCTATGAAAACAACACCACCATCAGCCATGGAGGCACTGTTAGTTTTCCCTCCGATTGACATAACAATCATGGGGGAGGCAAGAATGGCACTTCTGGGGCAATAAAACAGGAGTGATAGATCGGACTACTACAAGATACAGGAAATAGTGGAAGGTAACATTCTCAAAATGAACTCCGAGGTGATCATACAAGATCGAAGTGGATGGACAAACGACAACATCAAGGGCAAACCTGGAGAGAGAATCTGGTATAAAGACGGATCCAAAACCAAGGAAAGAACTGGTGATGATATATACGGTGAGGAGAGAAACTCCCCAATAAGTGCCGTATTCCAGGCTGAGGAGTAGCTGTCGATAGGACCAGCCTCCGAGGAAAAAAAATGAAATAAAGAGAATAAAGGCACCCTCGATCATGGGAGGCCTGATGTATGAGCTCACAAATGAATAATCGTTAATTTGCGCAAGTACAGTGGAGATCAGATCATAATCAGATCATGGATGACATTGTCGAGGTCCTGGTGATGGTTTTTAAACGCAGCAAAGAATTTATGGTTTGCTGGAAGATCATAAGCAATATCCGAAGCTACAGCCTACGAATGCACGTTCAATGTGAATGTAATGAGAAGCAAGTATAACATCGACGTGACGCGGCAGGAACAGCTGCAATCTAGGGGATTCACCACTATCAAGGCAGAAGCGTCCTAACGTGATGAGAAGGGGAGGAGTAGTGTCAGTCAATAATATACAATATAAACAACAGTGGTCCTGATACACTACCCTGCGGAACTCCATAATACGTCTCAAACTCACCTGAGCATTCATGGTTAACTCTCTCTTTCTGAGAGTCTATTATTTAAGTACATGGCCAAACTTGAAGGGGTAATTTTATGAGTGATTCTAAGACAAAAATTTCATATAAATATAGGTCCGGTAATGCTTCGTTTTCAAGATACAGGGTGTCAAAATTTTTAAAAGAAATCCTCGTTTTCGTAGTATCATTATTATTAGGTATTGCATTAATTTTGATAAAAATTCTAAGACTAAATAGACTATTTATGTAAAAATAATAATAGTTACACCCCAGTTTTTGATGGTTTAGTAGTTGAAATTGTGTTGTCCCAGGGACTTGACAATAAAGTGATTTTTATGTTTTTTCTCAAAAACAAACCAAGATACAAAAAAAACTGTAGGTATAAAAAAGTTGTGATTTCATTTGCTCAATGTGAAACGAATACAAAAATTGCAAAAAAATCAGTGGCGCACATTTATTCTCTAAAAAATATTGGTAACGGTGCCTTCCGAGGCGCCGTAGGACATGATACTTTTGATATAGTTAGGACTAAATCAGCCCTTTACTACCCTAGATAACACTGCCAAATTTCAATAAAATTGGTGGAGGATTATTAAGATATTTACGAAAAAATCGATTTATTTTAAAAATTTTGACACCCTGTACCTTGAAAACGAAGCATTACCGGACCTATGTTTACTTCACTTTATAGGCTCATTCCGGCCCTGCGCTACTTTTTCCCGAATGCTTTCTTTTCAACTCGCAAGAGCCGGATAACATCTAATTCACACCAACTAGAATTTATGTGTTTACTTCACTTGGGATTCTTCTGGGATGTTTTGCCCGACTCGATATGACCGTTCCACTATGAGGAAAAGAATTCTCTCTTTCAGGAACGAGTTCCATTTTTCATCTCGGTCTAGCGATATGCGAGAGGAGTAATTTCCAATCGAACAAGTATAAGTTGGGAGGAGACATGAACAAGACTGATAGTGACCAGTTAGCAGGAAAAAGCCATGATCCGTGTCAAAATCGTAGACAGGGTGGTTCACTAAAGAAAAAAATAAATAGTATTGATAACATTCTTGTAAAAAAAATTAAGAAATTGTATCTTTCTTAGAGTTGCCAGCGACTTTTCAACCGAGTCAAGAATTACGGTTTATAAGTGAATTGTTCAACCATATTTTGATCCTATCTCTCTAATCTGAATTGTCTCAGTTTCAAAATCTTGGTACGGTATGAGAAACATTTTGAAGGGCAGTAAGGATACTTTTATCAATGTTATTGCTGTGTGTTTTGAACTGGTGTATAAAAATAGCACACACTTCAATTTTGAAGCAAATAATACCTTTCATTATTAGGTATATTCACAAGTACTCAAAATAATAGAAATATCTGTATATCCAGAGCAAATCACAAAAATCCCGTGAAGTCTCTAATTTTTAGGGATATGCTGACGACATAGTCATTATGGCCAAAGGCAAAATCGGAGGAACCCTCTGCGATCTCAAAGAAAGGAACCTTGAGACTAACAGAAGATGGTGCCTCTCTGTGGAGTTGAGAATTAACTTATTCAAAAGCCTCAGCACCTAAGTACTGTTCGCCTCGACGGAGCAGACTTAGAATAGCAGCAAGAGGTGAAGTATCTAGGGCTTAGACTCAAAACTACTCTGGAACAGACACGTAGAAAAGATCTTCAACAAGGCAAAATCATCACTGATGGTGTGCAGGAATATTGCAGGAAAAACGTGGGGCTGTAACCCATCAATATTGCGATGGATTTGCACCATGATAGTGAGACCTATGATCACCTACAGAGCAGTAGTGTGGCACGGCAGAATTGAACTCGCCATAACAAAGAAAATCCTGGAGAAAGTGCAAAGACAAGCATGTCTTTGCATAATAGGAGCAATAAGGTCCACTCCAACAGCAGCAAAAGAAGTAATTCTGGACCTCAATCCTCTCCATATCATGGTGAGGGGAACTGCTTGGAGAACAAACCTCAAGTTGGCTAAAGTCGGACTCGAAGGGACAGCACATAGTGTAAGAGGCACAACCCCCACCAAAAGTGCACACCTTGCCGATCTCCCAACTGACGAAATTACCAGGGAATTTAGTTTCGAGAAACTTTTTTGAACAATTAAATACCAAGAGAGAATGGAGCATAGAATCCATTCGATCACTGGGAAAGAATACCATAACATGGTACACGGACTGGTCCAAAACTCTCTACGGAACTGGAGCAGAAGTATTTAGACCTCACACCAAATACTCCAAACCAATGGGCCAGTTCCCCAGTATTTTTCAAGCAGTAATGCACGCCATAGAAAGGCGCATTCAGTTCAACCTCGACAGGAAATACCGAAACAAGGAAATCGCAATCCTCTCCGATAGTTAAGCAGCCGTCGAAGCGTTGAGCTCATATAACATCAACTCAAAGATGGTTTGGGAATGTCGAGACGAACTTAATGATCTATGCAGGAACAACAAGGTGATCCTCCTCTGGGTGCCGGGGCACGTCGGAGTGGAGGACAATGAACAAGCAGATACTCTGGCACGAAAAGGGGCATCAACGCCACTTTTCGGACCAGAACCATTCTGCGGACTTGGAATATCCTACTTCCACGAAGCACTCAATAAAACTGAAGAAGCAATGAGAGCAATATACTGGCAAAGACTTCCAGGGCTAAGGCAGGCCAAAGATCTCCTCGGCAACTTCAACCGAGCAAGATCGAAGACATTGATTAACCTCATCAAAATTAGTAAAGAAGAACACCTTGAGATAGCAGAAGAAGATGGGGCACAGTAGATCTAATTAGGTCGCAGCCATACTTACCATTATATGGAATCTTAATTATCAATGATAAGAAGTATTTTATATCATTCCTATATGTAACACATAATTTTTACTTTCATTCTAATATATTCGTATATCATATTCACGCCTATCTATCTACCTTTATAAAATTATATAACACTATGCCTAGCTCATTATTTCATTTAATTAATATACTCCACCGTCGCTATTTTTATACTATTGGTAATTAATTTTTCCCAATCGCAGATCAAATCAACAGCTTTTCTATGAAATGTCGAATATATACCGATAGGAAAAATGACAGCCAATTCAGTAATATTATTAAATGTTTCCAAACGAATGAGTTTTATATACTATTATTATTTAAATTGAATTTTATGCAGATTTTTGGCACATCAATTGATGTTCATGATTTGATATACGAACAAATAGACATTCGTATAGATTTCAATTCATTTGAAACACATATTACACAGGATGCGTTTCAGTTCTGATTCACAATTGATGCATCAGTGTTATAAAGTAGTTAATCTAACTCAACTGAAGAGAATTTGGATTTTTTTTTAATCCAAAATGAAGCTTGGGACAAAGTTTCGAACAGGACACGTCATGCAAACTGAGGAGCATCAGTATTATAATAAAAAATATGCTCGTAACTTTGTCAAAAGTAATTCGTTTCTACAATATTAACTATGCAACTCAATTTACATCAAGCTCTATACTGAATCGTTTCTTTTGTTCCACTCGCGTCCAGATGAAGGAATCTAGAACCGTTTAGAACTGTGAAGAATCGAAATGTGATTCTTTACGAAGGAAGCATTACAGTATCAACCCTGCTATATCTTTTAGATAAAAACAATATGCGACGTTACAGAAACATCAAAATAGGGGTTTTAGAATTATTATTTATAAGTGTATTCTAATCGTTGCTAAATACTCTCACTTGGTAGGATTTAACAAAACGGTTTTATTATTTAACTATGTGAGATATGAAACAATTGTAAGCATTACTTCACAGTATATATTTTTTTGTGTAAATTGGAAGCGTCTATTTCCTCCATATTTAGAACAGAGCATTTTGAACCCATGCTTGGATAAAATTTTGAATTTATTCAGATATCTAACTAGGCGTTGTTTTATAAATTTTCCGAAAATCTTTGGTATATGTGTGATAAGGGATATGGGTCGATAATTATCAATATTGTTTACATTGCCATTTATGAGTAACGAGAACTTTTGAAGGCCCTTGGGTAAATTCCATACATGTGGTGCTACTTTTTGGAACTGCGCATGAAAAATGATAAGTCCGAGTACCATTGGAAAGAGAATTGACCGCCCTTCAAAATAATGTACCACCTGACCCCCTTTCCATTTAAGTTTCTAAGAGTAACACACCCAATTTTTTTATAGTTTTGAAAATACAGGTTTCAAATTTGGTACGTCAATATATTACTCAAATACGTATATTTTGACTCCATTCGGTTTAACCGGAAGTGACCCCAAACTTTTTTCCTAATGACACCCTCTACAATTTTCATTATCCGGAAGAACACGCAGTTTGTGATAACACTGTTCTTCAAAATTGAAAATCGGTTGAAAAATAGCGGAGATACAGTTGATTGTTCAATCGAAAAAAGTTGGCCATGAACATCAAACTCAAATCATGACAACTGACGAACGGCATCAACATTTACGAGAGGAAGATTCGAGGTAAGATACAGCTGAAAATTGGGCTTTTCATGTTATTGCAGCAACCATACTTTCCAACAAATATCAAAAATTTCCTCAAAACGGAGTAGTACCCATAATGAAATGCGCTCACAACTGCCATTTCTCAAATAGACTTTTCATATTGTCGTGTTGAAAGGAATCGAAGATACGGGATGTTTCATTATGAGTGTTCTCATAATTGAATATTCTTGAACACAGGCGGCTTGAACCTACAAAAGCTAAGTAAAAAATCAAATCTCTTCAAAGGAGTTATCTGATAATTCATTATTTTTCAATACGACAATGTAAAAAGAGTATATTGCCATTTGAGAAATGGCTGTTGTGAGCATTTCCCATCCACTCCATTTTGAGGAAATTTTTGATAATAGTTGTAAAATATGGTTGCTGCAATTACATGAGAAGCTCAATTTTCAGCTGTATCTTACCTCGAACCTTTCTCTGGTAAATGTTGACGCCGTTCGTCAGTTGTGATGATTTGAGTTTGATGTTCATGGCAAACTTTGCTCGATTGAACAATCAACTGTATCTCCGCCATTTTTGAACCGATTTTCAATTTTGAAGAACAGTGTATCACAAATTGCGTGTTCTTCCAGGTAATGAAAAAAAATGCACAGGGTGTTATTGCGTATTCGAGGATATAACCTGTATCTTTGAAGCTATAGAAGGATTGGGGGGGCGTACCTCACCTCGTGGTCACCCGGTATACCCCCTTTAGGGGGTTGTACCACGAGAGTTGAAAATACTCGTTACAAGTGTCCCTAATAAATATAAAATTGACGTGTCTTCTCGATTTTTCATTGGAATGTGTTCATATCTGAAAATTCGGTTTATTCTGTATACAGTGTGTTTCACTTGTCATGGAAACACCCCAGTATCGTCCGTAATTTTTGACGTAGAATAATGAAATTTCCAGGATAAAAAGAAACACTAGAAATACACTCACTGCACAAAACGGGTCATCCTAAGTTATATACACTGCACGCCAGCAGCGATGAAACCACCGATTTTTCTGTAAAGTAATATTATGGGGCAAAATTGGCTCAAAATTCATTTGGATTTATGTTGGGGATCTCCAAGTAACTAATAGTATACATGTCTCCTGAAAGAATTTCACTTCAAAAAAATTCTAATTTCTTTCACTTCTCATGGAAACGCCCCCGTATCTTTTTGAAGTAGAACCATGCAATTTTCAGAGTCGACAGAAACACTAGAAATGAACTCACTGAACAAAGAGGTCATTCGGCCGGAGGAATTTCAAAGTATTAATTGTAAAGTGAGTTGATTTATAGGGTATCCATCGATTCTGAAAGATTCATGATTCCTCGTCATAAATTACGAAAGATACGAGGGTGTGTCCATGAGAAGTGAAACACACTGTGTATTGGGCACGGTGCATGGGATTTCAGACACGATCAATCTCAAAGCGCCTTGACCATGTGGTAGTACACCATTCCTCGCAATCGTATATATTTGTCTTCTTTATGTTTTCTTTTCAGTTTTAATGACTGAAAATCGATCGACGTCTGTATTTGCATAATTATTTAATTTCAAAGTCAATGAAACGATACCTTTTAATGGGTTTCCTTTATCGGTACCGCCTATAAAATGTAAATCAAAATCGTTCCAGTTTTTATCGGCACTGAATTTAACTTTATAGCCGACGATGTTTTAATTTGTTGTCGATCCTCTGTCAAGGATACGCTGTGTCCTTATGTAGGAAATATCTTCAGAGATGATAATTCCCAGTATTTGTCAGGATGTTTCTTTTGAAAAGTTTTATTCTGAAAGATTATTTCGTGGAATGACAATGACAACACTTAATTCTAGAAATCTCAAACTTTCACACTCTTCCCCAGCCCTCTTCACGATCATACGGGGTGAAACATTTACAACACTTACGACTATCATTTCTAACCGGTACTTTTAATTCATATAATAATAATAATAATACTCCCTCATGTGGCTAATGATCTTAGCAATCGATGCCAGTATAAAAACCTTAAAAAATCTCCCTCGAAACATTATTAGTACGGTTTCACTACAGACAAAAAGTCTGTTTGAACGTTGATATAAAAATCAATGATAATGATAACACAATTTCTCAAGCGATGAATGAAAATTTTTAGGACTTACGCTTGACAACTGTCTGAACTGGAAGAGTCATTGTAGTAAACTGATATTAAAACTGAGTACTGTTTCGTATTTGATACGGAATCTCAAGCTGATTTTAACCATTGAACAGATAATAAACTATTACTATGCCTTTTAACTCCAGATGAACTCTTCAACTCGGGAACGGTTGAAGATAGAGCAATTTTGCGAATGCCAATCGATTCAGGATGATGGAATTAGTATACTTTGTGAATTTTGAATCGATCGGCGGAAAAAAATATCCATGAAAAAAGTCCAAAGGGGTAGACCCCTAAAAATCATTGAAAATACAAAATCATCAGATCTACTTGAAACATGCACTATATATGCAAAATTTCATGCCGATTCTGAACATTTACGATTTGTATATGGTCAGATACAAGTTTCATCAGGAAAAACTGATAAAACCTCAAAAATTCCTTACCAAGATCGTTTTTTCGATCATTTATATTTTTTATTTGAAATAAAAGCTTTCCTGAAATGTATATCGAAGAAATGCAGTGTGCATATTCAAAAAATGTTTAATTTTACGAAAATCAGTAGACGAATGGAGAAATCCAAATTTTGGAGGGAGATGACCCCCTTTTAACTCCATATGAACTCTTCAACTCGAGAACGGTTCAAGCTAGATCAATTCTGCGAACGCCAATCGATTCAGAATGGTGGAATTAGTATACTCTGTGAATTTTAAATCGATCGGCGAAAAAAAAAATCCTTGAAAAAAGGCAAAGGGGTAGACCCCTAAAAATCATGAAAAATACAAAATCATCAGATCCTCTTGAAACTTGCACTTGAAACTTGAATATGGACAATTTCATGCT
This sequence comes from Chrysolina americana, assembly GCA_958502065.1. NCBI lineage: Eukaryota > Metazoa > Arthropoda > Insecta > Coleoptera > Chrysomelidae > Chrysolina > Chrysolina americana. The sequence continues at coordinate 2,117,676 of OY293411.1, read as the reverse complement.
GATTCTGAAAATTTCCGATTTGTTTATGGTCAGATACAAGTTTCATCAGGAAAAACTGATAAAACCTCAAAAATTCCTTACCAAGATCGTTTTTTCGATCATTTATATTTTTTATTTGAAATAAAAGCTTTCCTGAAATGTATATCGAAGAAATGCAGTGTGCATATTCAAAAAATGTTTAATTTTACGAAAATTAGTAGACGAATGGAGAAATCCAAATTTTGGAGGGAGATGACCCCCTTTTAACTCCATATGAACTCTTCAACTCGAGAACGGTTCAAGCTAGAGCAATTCTGCGAACGCCAATCGATTCAGAATGGTGGAATTAGTATACTCTGTGAATTTTAAATCGATCGGCGAAAAAAAAATCCAGAAAAAAAGGCAAAGGGGTAGACCCCTAAAAATCATGAAAAATACAAAATCATCAGATCCTCTTGAAACTTGCACTTGAAACTTGAATATGGAAAATTTCATGCTGATTCTGAAAATTTCCGATTTGTTTATGGTCAGATACAAGTTTCATCAGGAAAAACTCATAAAACCTCAAAAATTCCTTACCAAGATCGTTTTTCCGATCATTGATATTTTTTATTTGAAATAAAAGCTTTCCTGAAATGTATATCGAAGAAATGCAGTGTGCATATTCAAAAAATGTTTAATTTTACGAAAATTAGTAGACGAATGGAGAAATCCAAATTTTGGAGGGAGATGACCCCCTTTTAACTCGATATGAACTCTTCAACTCGAGAACGGTTTAAGCTAGAGCAATTCTGCGAACGCCAATCGATTCAGAATGGTGGAATTAGTATACTCTGTGAATTTTAAATCGATCGGCGAAAAAAAAAATCCCTGAAAAAAGTCCTAAGGGGTAGACCCCTAAAATTCATGACAAATACAAAATCATCAGATCCTTTTGAAATTTGCACTGTATATAGAAAATTTCATGCTGATTCTGAAAATTTCCGATTTGTTTATGGTCAGATACAAGTTTTATCATGAAAAACTAATGAAACCTGAAAAATTCCCCACAAAGATCGTTTTTTCGAAGATTTATATTTTTTATTTGAAAAAAAAGTTTTCCTGCAAATGTATATCGACGAGCTGATTCAGAATCATAATACAAAGATTCAGTGTGCATATTCAAAACGTTTTAATTTTACGAAAGTCAGTAGAAGAATGAAGAAATCCAAATTTTGGAGGGAGATGACCCCCCTTCACTCCAGAAGAACTCTTCAACTCGAGAACGGTTCAAGCTAGAGCAATTCTGCGAACGCCAATCGATTCAGAATGGTGGAATTAGTATACTCTGTGAATTTTAAATCGATCGGCGAAAAAAAAAATCCAGAAAAAAAGGCAAAGGGGTAGACCCCTAAAAATCATGAAAAATACAATAATGTTATGCAAAATTTCATGCTGATTCTGAAAATTTCCGATTTGTTTATGGTCAGATACAAGTTTTATCATGAAAAACTAATGAAACCTGAAAAATTCCCCACAAAGATCGTTTTTTCGAAGATTTATATTTTTTATTTGAAAAAAAAGTTTTCCTGCAAATGTATATCGACGAGCTGATTCAGAATCATAATACAAAGATTCAGTGTGCATATTCAAAACGTTTTAATTTTACGAAAGTCAGTAGAAGAATGAAGAAATCCAAATTTTGGAGGGAGATGACCCCCCTTCACTCCAGAAGAACTCTTCAACTCGAGAACGGTTCAAGCTAGAGCAATTCTGCGAACGCCAATCGATTCAGAATGGTGGAATTAGTATACTCTGTGAATTTTAAATCGATCGGCGAAAAAAAAAATCCAGAAAAAAAGGCAAAGGGGTAGACCCCTAAAAATCATGAAAAATACAATAATGTTATGCAAAATTTCATGCTGATTCTGAAAATTTCCGATTTGTTTATGGTCAGATACAAGTTTTATCATGAAAAACTAATGAAACCTGAAAAATTCCCCACAAAGATCGTTTTTTCGAAGATTTATATTTTTTATTTGAAAAAAAAGTTTTCCTGCAAATGTATATCGACGAGCTGATTCAGAATCATAATACAAAGATTCAGTGTGCATATTCAAAACGTTTTAATTTTACGAAAGTCAGTAGAAGAATGAAGAAATCCAAATTTTGGAGGGAGATGACCCCCCTTCACTCCAGAAGAACTCTTCAACTCGAGAACGGTTCAAGCTAGAGCAATTCTGCGAACGCCAATCGATTCAGAATGGTGGAATTAGTATACTCTGTGAATTTTAAATCGATCGGCGAAAAAAAAAATCCAGAAAAAAAGGCAAAGGGGTAGACCCCTAAAAATCATGAAAAATACAATAATGTTATGCAAAATTTCATGCTGATTCTGAAAATTTTCGATTTATTTATGGTCAGATACAATTCATCATGAAAAACTGATAAAATCTCAAAAATTCTCTACCAAGAAAGTTTTTTCGAATATATATATATTTTTTATTTGAAAAAAAGCTTTCCTGAAATGTATATCGACAAGCTGATTCAGAATCATACTACAAAGTTTCAGTGTGCGTATTCAAAAAAGTTTTAATTTTACGAAAATCATTAAAACAATGAAGAAAACCAAATTAACTCCAGACGTATTCTTCAACTCGAGAACGGTAGAGCAATAATTCTGCGAACGCCAATAGATTTAGAATATTGGAATTAAAATACTTGGTGAATTTTGAATCAATCGGCAAAAATAAAATGTCAAGAAAAGTCCTACAAGTCATAAAAAATTCAAAATCATCAGATCTACTGGAAATTTGTACTATAGGTACATGCAAAATTTCATGTTGAATTTGAAGCTGACTTTTTCTACAATTTCAGGTTAAAAAGTTTGAATAGATCGACCCAATATATTGGACATTTATCAGAAACTGTCGCTCACGATTTTTTCTTAGTCAGTCATCTTTGTATAATTTTTTAATTTTGCAATTTGGATGATGTTGTTTTATGATTGTCAAAATCTTGTATGTGACAAAGAAATTTCATACTCCATATATACACTACGACAAAACTGACATTTTCGTTGAAGACTGAACGTATCAACTAAAAATATGTGATGTAATTTAAAATTATTTCACTTACCTCTTCATTCTCAGTCTCAGTCTCAATATAAATTGTGAAACAACAAATTCCAGGTTATTTCACAGTATACCGATATGACTTTCAATTCAATGGCATATCTTATGATGATTTACAACCCATGGTCAATTTCATCAGTCGAATGTCACGAAAGAGTGAAATGCAGAAAAACCAGCAAATTTTGTCGAACATGTCACGACTCTTACGTTGGTCAAAGTGGATAAACATTCACATAATGCATTAAAGAACATAAATAGTTCCATCACTGGAAGCTAAGATTCAATGATATTGTAGATACTGTCGAACATGTCACGACTCTTACGTTGGTCAAAGTGGATAAACATTCACATAACGCATAAAAGAACATAAATAGTTACATCACTGGAAACTAAGATTCAATGACATCGGTATGAATGTGAATACCTATATTCAGGATATGAAAATGGAATTACAATATCTACTTGAGGGTCAGATAAAATCAAATAGTTCCATTGTTAAAATTCTTCAAGCTGACTCCACTGATTCACAAATTATAATTCTCTTATTCTTCCAGGAAAAATTTAATTTTTGTTTAATATGCAGAAAAAAGTTTTATGCTGCAAATATTTGAAAATGAATAGAACAATCCAATATTTTTAACATATTATTATTATTATTATTATTATGTACCTAACATCATTTTACCCTCCCATCATATTGAACCTTTGCCACTGACTTTGACAAGAAAAAATGGTACTGGGTAGCAAAATTTTAGAAATTTCCAAATTTAATCAAATACTTCTTGAGAAATGAAAAGTGAGTAGTGCTTATAGACAAATTGTTCCCAAATCTTTGGTTAATCAGTGATATATTTTTGGATATCCATTTTCTACGTTCATATTTTGATTTAGGAGGTTGCTCAAGTATTTCGAAAAAAAATATCTGGTGAATTGTGAGAAAAACCTGATTCATGGTTATGGAATTAAAACGATTACATATTTTTGAACTGTGACGTGATAGTTAAAAAATTTGGAATCCAAAGATAAACATTTCCTCACCAGAGAAAACAGTCATTTTAAACAGTAGTGACTTTAGATCGTTCTATATTATTATTATTATTATTTGATTGAGATGATTTTTTTCCTGCATTATCTGTCGTAATTCCTGAAGATTCTTCAGATTACGCCATCAGAAACAAGTGAAAACGAACTTGGATTATTAGCGACATGATTTTATATTCATCTAAACCTAAACCTAAATCAAATTTGATATACGTTTTACAACTGTCGAAATCCAAAAAAAAAAATCAAAACGTCTTTATTTAGGAATTTTTTGAAGTTCCTCAAAATTTTTCCAAATTTGATCAGGTCAGGTCCATTTGACACTTTTTTCATAGCAGATACAACTTTCTAAGCAACGATTTAAGGATTTGGAAGAGGGTGAAATTGAAAACACAGTTTATATAAGTACACAAGATGTAGCATTTAATGCTAACGTTTCAAAAAAACACTATACAGAGGACACGGCGTTACCAAATTAGTTAGGAGGTATCTCGTCCCAAAATCGTTTATAATATTAATATATACTTTCATTAAAAAGCAGAACACAATTAAAGATTCCTCTCATACTTATAACATAGAGGTACGATATTCTCTCATTGATCTGTATTGATTTTTCAAATTTTCGTATACATTGGATAAGGCGATGATTCATGATGGAAATCACTCAAAACGAACAGCCAACATTCTTAATCGGAGGTATATTTACAATAAAAACAGAGGGTAGGGTCGGACGGGGGGTGGGGCCCTTTTTGGAGGGGCGTCGTCGGTATACAATGTAGCTTATACTTAATACAATATATACAATATAACTCCAGTATATTAGATCAAAAACTATAAAAGGGTCTCATTCAAAATGGTATACAACAATACCCCCGCCTCTCCCCTACACCTTCAACAAAGGTAACGAAAAATACGTAAATATAAACATTCAAGAGGTTAGTTCATGTCCATTTCGAAATTCGCAACGCTTTTCGCACCGAAGGCAACCCTAACCTAAACTCGTGTGAAGTTAGATATACAAATCAAACCTACCCTTAAATCCGGTTTCCAAATTGTCTTAAAAAGGTTTATTGCACTATATTATTGCTTTCGATATCAAAACCGTTGCGAATTTCGACGAGCGCTTAGCGAGAATGTCTTGGCTACGCGTCTAATCGCCATTAGTATGCGATAATAATAATAATAATAACCTACATAACATCACTAAGTTCGTATACGTCTGTATATGTATATGACGCGAAGACGTATAGCCATAGTTTTGCCTCGCCTAGGAGTGATCCTCAGATTATTCGAAATTTCATAACAACATTAACAACATTTTCTGCAAAGTTAACCAGTTCTGAAAATCTGAAGATGACTCGAATTTTCTGGCAAGTAAATGATCACTTCATAATATCAAATAATCTGACAGGTGGACAAAAAACGAAAATGGTACAGTCAATATAACTAAAGAAATGATAATGAAATACTCAAAGCGAGACCCAAAATTCCACGTGTAAGCAATGATATGAAGTGTACTATGAATTGTTACAGATATATAGAATTATTTAAGGATATTTCTCTATTGTACTGTACAGGTCAGATGGGGTCAATCGTTAGTGCCATTAGCTCATAGCTGGGTGACTAACAGACTCAAATGTAGACCATCTGTTGAATTACACACCGTCTTTGAAAGGTAAGATCTCTTTCCTATCTTTCACAAGTCATTCGGAGATGAATTTGGAATTTTTGAAAGCACTTCCTCGTGGAATTTCGGGTGACACACTGAGTACAGGTCACTTATAATTCACGTATGACTGTACGACATGGTCGGGATTTCTAATCTAAATGGTACGATATATAACTCGTATGTTTAGCAGCCAAAAACCACCTGAGATAACTTTGCAACATTCTGTATACTTGTGTATTTGATATTATCCTAGACATGCGAGATGAAATTCTCGCTAGGTTAGTTTTCGAAATCTAGGTTGAGTAGTTACGTATATCGTATATCATGATCGGGACTAAAAGGGGTAGAGTCCAGGTATCTCAATTAGCAAAAAAATCACAACAGATATAACAACTATTATTTTACAACAGCACAACCTTGAATTATTTTTTATGTACGGCATCGTACTTTTCGAATTTTTTTAGAAACGTGATGACGGACGTGAAATCCCCACAACCCAAATCCAGAAAAAACGGACTGTCGGGCAACAGAATTTCATAAAAAATCCATATGTTGGTGATTTCGGATTATTCATCAATAAGTGAGAATGCCTCTAGGTCTTAACAGAGACCCAACAACTTTTCATACATTTATCGTCAATAAATACGAATGCCTTTAGGTCTGAACACAGGCCCGACAACTTTTCAAACATTTATCATCAATAAATAAGAATGCCTTTGGGTCTGAATAGAGATCCGACAGCTTTTCAAAGGTTTATATTTCCTTTTCTGAATCCAGGGTGAAGATCTCAGTGAAGAAAATGGGTGTATGGATTGAAGGGATCGGCTGATCGTTTTTTGGGGAACTGGGAGTTTGGGGAGGAGGGAAAGTTGGCTGATCGGGACTAGGACGAGGGTGTTTTAGGTAACACATCGAGGAACCTAAGCTACGAGACCACAAGACTTTACACGATTTTTGCGGTTGTCCATTTTGCTTTAACTGTCGGTGCAGTATTTAAATATAATTCTCGGTGAGAGACCACTTCCGGGGTTAACCTCACGTCACCACTATCTATGTACAGCAGTCAGCACGAGTAGTCTAATACTTTTTGTACAAGTTCTTCCCGTTTTTACTAAACACTGGGGCACTACATTTACACTTTGTACAAAGAATAATCACATTTAAGAGTTGCATATTTCTATGTCCATTGTCGTTGTGACACTATACGGAGGACCTGCAACAAAACAAGTCTTTTAGTGAAAAAAAAACGACAAACTCAATATAATGTTGAAAACAATACATAATTTTATCAGATATATAGATCGATAGGTAGATTCATTGACCATTTTGTTTAAAATAGTATTTGTAGCAAGTTAATAACATTTTTATTGAGATTTATGATAATTTCTGCAATCAAAAATATACGGAGGACCTGCAACAAAACAAGTCTTTTAGTGAAAAAAAAACGACAAACTCAATATAATGTTGAAAACAATACATAATTTTATCAGATATATAGATCGATAGGTAGATTCATTGACCATTTTGTTTAAAATAGTATTTGTAGCAAGTTAATAACATTTTTATTGAGATTTATGATAATTTCTGCAATCAAAAATGGGAAAATCGTTATGTCAATAGTTAGGTAGCAGGAATAGAGAATTCAATCATGTTGGTAGGTTATTGTAGTATCGCTGTTCGGCTGCTTTTTCTAACGAGTCGATATGAAATGGGTATTACTTGTCCAAATCGTATGCATCAAAAGTATATTTATAATTTCCATTAGATTACTTTTTGCAAAGTGGATTCCAAGAATAATTACTATTATGCAAATCTATTATGGTTGCGCCTGCGAGCTCAAAATGGCAATTGCAATTTGTGGTTAGAAATAATCGAGTAATAACATGATTTATTACCAAATCAAAGAATATATTCGGCGGGAAACAATGATTGGAGTTTGCTCTGATGAGGCTTTTATCACTACCTATTATTAACTTTAATTTTGAAATATCTGCTATCATAAAATTTAACTGAATTATTGGTTCTAGTGAACATCAAAAGGAATGTACAGAGTGGGCCGAACTAGTTTCAAAACAGGACTTTCCTATTAAAAGTGTTCAGTTTGGCCCACTCTGTACATACTATTTTCAAAATACAGTTTTCGTCAAATTCTTGGTGCTTTACAAACTAGTTCAGCTTCTTATTGAAATGAAAATATTCAATAACATCATACTACCAACAGCGAATATTAGATTTCAAAGACAAAGGAATTTAATCAATACATATAATGAAGGAAACAATTGTGTTTTTGAAGATTTATAATAATTATTAATGAAGATAATATGAGTTGAAGTTAATGAATATGAATTCCCGATAGGGTACCACAGGGTTCTAATGTTGGTCTCAGATGATCAGTCGTTGTAATAAAACACTTAGTTTCTTTATTGAATTCATAATATGAATAAACAAACAAATTGAGTAATGTAATAGCTCACCTCACAGGTGATGTCCATAGTATTCGGGGTAGTGGGCGTATTGATTGTGGAAAGCTGGATCGCCAGGCGGTCGGTGCATCATTTGTTGACCATCCATCATGTATCCCATCGTACCATCGGGGCTGTATGCTCCACTGGGACCTGCGTGGGGAGAAAATACTATTAGTGGTTTAACACGCTGCTCTGAGTCTAAAACTGATATGGAAATTCCTCACACCAGAGCAAATCATTGGGGCCAGTAATATTATCACTCAGACGGTTTTATAAAATAACAGAGTCAACAGAATTTCATAAAAAATCCATATGTTGGTGATACTGGATTATTCATCAATGAATGAGAATGCCTCTAGGTCTCAACAGAGACTCAACAACTTTTCAAACATTGATCTTCAATAAATAAGAATGCCTTTAGCTCTGAACACAGGCCCGACAACTTTTCAAACATTTATCATCGATAAATAAGAATGCCTTTAGGTCTGAATGGGGGCCTGACAGCTTTTCAAAGATTCATATTTCCTTTTCTGGATTCAGGGTGAAGATCTCAGTGGAGAAAATGATTGTGTGGAATGAAGCGATTGGCTGATCGTTTTTTGGGGAACTGGGAGTTTGGGAAAGTTGGCTGATCGGGACTAGGACGAGGGTGTTTTAGGTAACACATCGAGGAACCTAGCTACGAGATCACAAGACTTTACACGATGTTTGCGGTTGTTCATTTTGCTTTAGCTGTCGGTGCAGAATTTTAATATAATTTTCGGTGAGACTTCCGGGGTTAACCTCTCGTCACCACTATCTGTTTACAGCAGTCAGCACGAAGTCTAATACTTTTTGTACAAGTTCTTCCCGTTTTTACTAAACATTTACACTTTGTACAAAGAATAATCACATTAAAAAAAGGCAAGATTTCGAATTCATTCTCGAGAAGAAATTATGGAAGTTGAACCGAAGAAATAAAGAGTGAAAAACCATGGAAATTTGCCTAGTACACAATATGGGAAGAAATGGGATACTTTATGCCAAAATAATCAAATTCAAATACAAAAAATAAGCGTTGGAACGGAACTGAAAGAAAACAATAAAAAAAATCTGGGTAGCAGAGAGAAGAAGTCGAAGAGAAACAGGGGAAAAGAAGAAGAAGCAGAAAAGAAGGAAAGCATCTATGAGGAAAACAGAAAAGATGAGAAAAAGAAAAGCAAAACACAGAGAAACAAAAAGACCAACACGTGAAAAAAGAACAGGCACTTCTGGAAATCAATAAAATTTATTCATACGCCAAAGTATTCAAATAATATAAAGATTGCTAATTATTAGAAATTTACTTTCAGCTGTATAATTTGACGGTGATGAAACATTTGAATCTTTCGAAACAAATAAAAAATCCCTAACTCTGTACCACACGATCCTAATTGCAGAGTTCCATAGAAAAACTCGCCCTGTCAAATGTAACCAGCTCCTTTCTAGTTATGCACCGAACCCGGAGAGTATATTCGTCGGGATCTCTCTCTCCCCAATCGACCGTGGAGCTGTCACTTGGGCCGATTGTGTGTTTCGTGTGATGGATCGGCCCGCGAGGGTCAATGGCTGCCGCCATTTCTCTTCGCCTGTCTCCAGCAGGAACAGAAAACTCCGAAATCGATAGCGTACGAAAGAACACTCTAACATCGACAGCCATTAATAATCTGCACTCTCGGCTTCGCGTATATCGAATGAGACTGTATACCAGGCGGAATAACAGGAACGACCTTGAGTTTGACGGCGATATGGTCCTTCGAGCCGGATTATTGTGATTGCCCTAGGATTAATTTTCACCTGGGAAATATCGGTGCCGTTTGATCACTTCTTTCAGTTCATCGACCGCATTCTCTGTACACGACCCAAAAATTGAACCTTCGAGCCTGATGAAAAAAGTCCAACGCGTTCCTTCTAAAAAACTATCCCAGGCGTAGCACCGTCGACTCACCCATACCCACACTGACATTCTTGGCGAAATAAAAAAGGAGATAACCGATCATACAAGACTTTCCACTTACAATTCATATCGGCCCGATTACCGCACTGGGATTGGCCCATATCTCCGTTAAAATGCAACGACAACGTTAAGCTTTAATGGAAATCACGATTCATTAAAAAATGTGTGATAAGAGACGTCTGAGGAGCGCCTTGCAGGATAGTTATGGACACTAGTGTAGATCGATGCATCTGGTGCAAGGAGGTCGATGCAAAGGTGTGAGTACGAGTAAAATGCACTTTATTCCGTGGGAATATGGCGTGTACGATTACAGGGTTATGTTGAGTAAGGATGCGAAGTGAACACTTTCTTTAATAGAATAGAGTAAAATTTTCATTGGTCTAGAATACACCGTGGTGTTTTGAACAGTATGAAGTATAATGCGGTGCAACTCCCTTCAAAATTGAATTCTGATATATAGTAGTGGGCATTGGCCAGAGTCAGTTTAAACTTGAATACATTCATATTTTCCAATGACCTTTCCACGGACTATGAGAAAACACTGTAATTAAAAAGTGTATACGCTAATATCACTTGAAATTTTTCATTTATTTTTTCTGGCCGCCAGTTTTTCTATAATTTGAAAAGAGGGGTTTCGTGACGTCATGTTCATCAAACTTGGCAACGTCGTATAAGTTGTACACCATGGAATCTCAAATTATCATTACATCTGGATTGTGTTCTATGATAGTTGTCATTTGATACCAGAGCACGGAGTAGATCAATAACAATTGTTTTTCTCTGTTTAATTCATTTGCTTACCGTATGTGATACAAGATAGATGCTAGTAGATCAAATCTGTGTGCTGGAAACTAACAGACTGTTGGATGTTTTATTTTCTGAGGTAGATGCGGTTTTCAAATTCAAAGTTTTGTTGTTTCTGTTAAATAATTTTTTATTCCTTATAACCGTGAAAATGTCTAAAAAGTGCTTTATACCCGGTTGTCTGAACACCAGTGAAAATTCAAATAAACTGTATGTATTCTGTGGTAATAATAACTTTTGTTCCATAAGAACTGTTATTATAATTTGCGGTGTTCGTTCAAATAATAAGAAATTTTTTTGTAAACGTGAAGGTCCATTGGTGTAGATAATACATAATAAAGATCAGTTCCCTAATTTTGGTTGATTCAAATGTTTGTTTGGGTATATGTATAATGTTTTTATAGTTGTAAGAGTGGTTTGGAATCAGTTTCTTTCACGTTTAGGAGATTGATTGTAGAATATGTTTGCGGATGATAATGTCACTACATTAGGGACAGTGAATAATTTGGCAGCTATTGACAGCTACAACAAAAGTAACAACCTACTGAGTGATATCAAGAATAGTTATTAATTTTATGAGTGTCTTATTAGCTGTTGCGTTGGCTTTCTTCAGTGCTTTATATGATAATGAGACATACAATGCAATACAACGTTTTAACCACAACTGGTATATCAGAAACACGAAGACGTTTTTCTAAATTGAGGGCTTTTCATGTTAATGACAGTTGCCCAGCTGTTGATGAAATAGAAAATGGGCGACGATAAAACAGACAATCAATCATTGATAAAAGGCTAGGTCCATTTTAACGACTTTCATATTTGTTTTGAGATGTTGGATAAAAAGTAGTTTTCATTGTAGTTTTGGAACAATGTTCTTGGACTTATGAATCGGTTCTCATTGATAAAGAGGTCCTTATACTATTAGCTAGTAACTGATCAGGGATAATTTGAATCGCAGACAATTACCACCCCTGCTACTCATCACTCCACAACCGTACACGACCAAATCAAGAATAATAACTGGCGCCGATACTTCTAGAACATTGCACATTGCTCGTACTCGTGAAATCCTGCCGGAAAGTGCACTTACCTGCTCTATTCGACTGATCAATCATCGGCTGAACTATTCTCCGCCTCGCATTGATAAACCTGAAACAAAAACGGGGTGCGTTAGCAGAACTGTCAACGTTCGTCAAAAGTACGGTGACGCAAATGCGATGCGACAACGGAAACGATTGGGTTTTCTGCCGACCGATTGGATGCGTGCGTGCATGGATGTTATGGGCACGGGAAAATGTTGTTGTGACATGAAAGAATTTGCTGACCAGCTGAAATTCGGTCAGAGTGTGTAATGAAGGACTGTCATTCGCTGAGACGAAGTCCCTGGTAACTGACATGTGGGAAAGAATTCGGTTCGTTCTACACATTTTTAAGGGAGTTTTATATTTCATTCGTGTGATCGATATCTCGTATTGAAATGAAGGGAGTCAAAACCAGAAAATTCCATCGAAACACCGAGAGAATAATGCTTATTCATTGAACTAGCTCTGTTTTGCGATTCCGATATAATTCCTGATCGATATTCTTTTTTGTTTTTTCACGAATCACCCTGGTTTTTGGAGAAAACCCTTCAAAAACAGAACTTGTGCTAACAAGTAAGACCTGAAACCTCCAACTTACGTACAAGTGGATTCCGAACCACTTCTGGCCACCTGGGTGGAAGGCAAATGCTCTAAATCCACCACAACTTCACTTCTCTTTGATGAAACAAATATTTCGTAAAAGTTGTTGTTTTCTGTCAGATATTTGTCTTAATTTCCACTTAGTGGAATTGTGTGGAGAGACAGGTACTTTTCGGTTTTACGAAATATTTGTTTCCTAGAATTGTACTCTCGAAGTTTATTCGTATTACTTCACTTCAAGTTTGTGAATGAAATCATCCCATCACTAACCCCATAATTCCATTTAATAAAATAGATGTACTCCAATTATTCAGAAATCAGATAACTTGGTACAATTGGAAAAGTCATTGAGCACCAGATTTTTATAGCAACAGCGACTTCAAAGTCACAAAAATAGGTGGCAAAAAAAAACAAGGAGAGATGATGAGCCACCTTCAGTAGTTACTGATAATCACCCCGACGTTTCGACCACACAACGATTATCTTCAGAACTTCCTATGGCTCAGCTCAAAACAAAAACAATCCGCATTTCGAATAATTTTTTTTTCATCGAGTTCCTGATTTTCACAGCAGCAATGCTGCGGATATTTTCGTATGGGCCGTATTTCGATTATCCTGCTTCTCATGGCAGCAGCATCCCTTGCGTTCGGCACATAAACAAAATTACTAGGAATTTTGTAGGATCAATTTCCCCTATCCATTAGGGAGCAGAGAGAGACAGTCACTTCCCTTGGCGACTATTACCCCGCATCGTTCCCAGCGATGTTATTCATAAAATTGTATAGGAAACGTATTTGGGTTATAGGAAAATGAGGAAGTCTATCTGGGCATTTCGTCGGGGATTATTCAGGTGATGATTTCCCTGTTATTATCTTTTTGTTACAGAATGAAAATGTCCGATCATTCAGGTTTTTTCCCAAAAATTGCTTGACGAGGAATCAAGAGTTTTGTTAGCACGAATATGATTCATTTCGTCAAGTGGCTGGTGATGATCCAAAAAAACTGCTCCCATGTCGTTTCAGGAGGCATCTGCTTCTACCGAAATATTGGAACGAATTAAAACTACTCCCATGTCGTTTTTGGAGCCATCTGCTTCTACCGAAAACTAGGAATGAATTGATTCAGAAACTGATTTGATTTCAGAAGGATTTTTTTGATACCAGATGAACATTGGCCACAGTTGATGGTTTGTGATTATAGCAAATAGTTGCTATTTACGCCAGTATCGATGAATCAAAAGTTTTGTTAGCACGAATATGATTCATTCCGTCAAGTGGCTGGTGATGATCCAAAAAATCTGCTCCCATGTCGTTTTCGGAGGCATCTGCTTCTAATAAAAACTAGGAATGAATTGATTCAGAAACTTATTTGATTTCAGAACGATTTTTTTGATACCAGATGAACATTGGCCACAGTTGATGGTTTGTGATTATAGCAAATAGTTGCTATTTACGCCAGTATCGATGAATCAAAAGTTTTGTTAGCACGAATATGATTCATTCCGTCAAGTGGCTGGTGGTGATCCAAAAAACTGCTCCCATGTCGTTTTTGGAGGCATCTGCTCATACCAAAAACTAGGAGCAAATAGTTATTCTATTTACGCCAATATCGAGCCGGATGTATACGAGTTGCCGCCCCCATCTAGCATTGGCAGCAAGAAGGGAGAACAAGAGAAATCTGCATCCACTCAAAGTCGAAATATTCCCTAGTTAATGCTTCATCCGAGAGCGAAAATCCGCAAAACGCAACATTAATAACCAGCATCTGTAGTGTTATTAAGAATCATAGGCATCGCACCTAATCAACCCCGGCTGTGCGCGAAAATACAGAGAACTATGAGACGATGGTCTGAGAGTTTATTATCGAGCGTGTGGATCCCAATTAAGCTGCAGCAGCTGTGAAAATTAATGGAGCACAGCTTTTAAGATGTAATTGGGTACATTCATAACTCTCCGTGCTAGCATCGGCCACGTTACGTAGCGCGTGTGCTACACAACGCGACATCTGATTTCCAGCTATAACAACGGTTTAATAAGACTCCGTTGTGGATGCTGCTGATGATGGAAAAGAGACAAGTATGCGCCACGAGGATTTTGCGGAGACGCTCAACGGTCGATGAATATTTTTATTCATTTAGGTGATTGATTTTCAATAGACACTGGTACTGGTTCGAATCACAGATGCGGATCTAGATTCGAAGTGACTGCGACGTGGGTTGCCTAGTTGCCATTGCAGGTAGGGAGCGGAAGAGAGAATGTGTCTCCAAAATTCGCATATATACAGAGTGACCCATTTGAAAGAGGGCCACCTCTCTAAAACTGTTATATATTATCCGATTTAAAATTTTCTTTTTTCAATAGATATAGCATCAATAGTTCTAGTAGAGTGCTATAAATTTGAAATTGAAATAAGAATTTCAAGGCCTACTCCGAATTTTTTCAATGTCAAAGGTCCAAGAAACATACTCTCGATTTTTTTTTTCTAATCCGCTGATAGGGTGAAACAGTACATCGAGTTTCTCTCCAGATCCCCGGACTTGACTCCACAATATTTTTATGGGGCTTCGTTGAGGAAAAAGTATACAAAACTTCGCTCAATGAGCAAAGAGGAACTGTGTGAAAGAATAACACAGGCTTGCAGAGATATCACTCCAAACCAACATTAAAAAACGATACGATACATGTATCGAATTGAATGGATATTTTGTTAAACAGTCCAAAATTTAATGTGTAGGCACTATCATGTCAATTAAATTACTTTGTAGTGGTTCATTTATGTTAATAAAATTGGTAATTATATCATATATCAGATGTTTATTTATATTCTACGACAACAAACTGCAGTGTTCTAATAGATATATCGCATATAGTTGTTATGTTCTGAAGGAGTATTTTAAACTATTTCATTTACACACACATTGACAAGGTGTTGTAACGGTAGAAAAATCCGCGGAGAAATCATAACCGATACTATATCGATTATAAAATTTTAAAATTATGCTCAGAAAATATGAGAAAAAAATCACTTCAAATGCCGTACAATGAGCTCTAAGCCCTTCTAATAACACTATAAAATGATCGATGCCGTCGTAAAAGGAAAACCCCTTTTTATGGCGATACTAAATATAGCTTTTAATAAAACAGCTGAGGAATAACATCGAATTCACAGACGGAGAAAGATATCATGCGTTCATAGCAAGCCAATGTTTTTCTAGACAATTTGTTCGTGGAACATTAATCACAGCGTAGCAGAAGCGACAACTTATGCACGGCGCTCGAGCAAGGATTAGGAAGGGTTCTTGCTCCGAAATGTCATTGGAACAGTGACGTAGGGCAGAGGGTAACGCGTTCCAGGAGTAGATGACACTTGATCCGTGCCATGGCGAATTTACAAGTGTCCATTAAACGAGCTGAATGGGGGGAATTAACGTTTTCCCGCTGATCCAGGCCGAAAATGTTGCGAGGCAACAATTTTAAAGTATAGGTTATTGAACAGAGCTCGTGTTTTGCCGTGAAATATATTTAGAATCGAAAGAATAGTATCAAAATTAGATAAGAATTGTGGCGCCGTCATTAAGGTAGGTAGTAATAGTGAAAATTATCAGGAGTGGGCCTAGCTTATTCTGATAAAAACTTGGTACATGTACCACAATTATTGGGTACTTTCGAATATGATAGAGCTACAAATAATGAACCCGAATTGTTATGAAACTGCGTTATTTGGTATTATTGACATGAAGTTACGATATATCAATGTGTAGTCATGAATTATGTGTGGGAATGAGAAAACTTGATACCAGAAAATGGTGAATTAGTGGTAGTATCCATGAATCAGATACTGGTTTTCCATTATGTTAAGAGATAATACTTTTCGTTGAATTTCTAGCTACAGACTGAATCATGGACAAAAGGACCAAAGGAAAGCTTCTTCATTTTCGGATTTCCAAAAAAAAAAAAATTCTTGTGAAACAGCATTACAACTCACACTTCGTAATATTCGAATCATCTTAGATAATCACAAATATGTTATTGGTATATACTTAGACCTAAAAAGGGCTTTTGAGACAGTTGTTAGAAGAATTATGTTGTTTAAATTGAAATAGTATGGAATTGATGTGAAAGTATTAAAATGGTTTAGTGATTATTTAAAAAATAGGAAACGGAAAGTCTGTTTTAATGATACACTATCAAATGAAATAAACATTGACGTGAGTGTTACCCAGGGTAGCGTTTTGGGCCCTCTTGTTTTCCTGTTATATCTGAACGATATTGAACTTTCTGTTGAATTTGAGTTATATACCTTTTCGTCGATGATACGTTGCTTATCTGTAGTGATGTGGATTTAAATAGAGTTGTCCATAAAATGATTTTACAAACTGTGAATGAGTATTTATACACCAACAAATCAAAGTTTAACGCAACAAAAACTGAAGTCTTGGTCATCATCAAAAAATATTGATATCAATAAATAAAATTGAAAGGTAAGGATGTAGATAAGTATGTACTTCATTGCTTTAATCATTCATTGTTTTTGATCATGTGATTCCATTTACTATTTTTTTGCTTGACATAAACTATCAATCTGTTACCAAACCAATCCGAATATATTTATCGTGGTAATTAATTTCGCTGATTTATTCATTCATCTGCATGTTATTTACCTAACCTAACCTATCCTTACCTAACCTATCCTAACCTATCCTAACCTAACCTAACCCAACGTAACCTAACCTAACCTAACCTAACCTAACCTACCCTAACCTAACCTAACCTAACCTAACCTAACCTAACCTAACCTAACCTACCCTAACCTAACCTAACCTAACCTAACCTAACCTAACCTAACCTAACCTATTCTAACCTAACCTAACCTTACCTAACCTAAGCTATTTTTCTCACTATTTTCAAATATATTTCACGGTGTGTGTTTCATTTAGTATTATAGTTTTTCAGTATATAAGGTTTTCTATTTCAAATAAAGATTATTATTACATATTCTTAACCACACAGGAGTGAGAGGTAATCTGTTAAAACTGATTCCATATGCAGATATTTTCATCACATAAATGTTTGTATAATGCAGCTGGTTTTTCTTTTCGTTTAGTGATATTTTTACTCTCACTTAATTGCAACCTCTTTGAATACGTTCAGATCGTTCAATATTATGATACTCTCTATAATACTGTCTCATAAAGACAAAGGCATAACCTGTGCGGGTAGAGGACGACTATTATTGATATTTGCCGTGGCGCTCCGGGGCGACTTACTGATTTATGGTGGCGTATTCACTTTTCAACTGTAGGAAAACTCGGAAAACCTACAGCACCACCAGGCGTCGGGTTTGTCATCTAGACAATCTACATTGCCTATCAACTCCTATGAAATAAAGGAGAATTTTCCCATTCCCAGGATTCGAACCTGGCCTAATGCAAGCGGAAGTTTCGAAGGCCGGCGTTTAACCGCCTTGCTACCGAGCTGGGTTTCGTTT
This sequence comes from Chrysolina americana, assembly GCA_958502065.1. Taxonomy (NCBI): domain Eukaryota; kingdom Metazoa; phylum Arthropoda; class Insecta; order Coleoptera; family Chrysomelidae; genus Chrysolina; species Chrysolina americana. The sequence goes on along the minus strand of OY293411.1, from coordinate 2,099,461 downwards.
ATTCTATTACGTTCTCACCTACATTTGCTTTCAAGTACGCCACCCCCGAAAGATGGATGGCAAGCAATGCTTCACATTCGCACTGAGAGTCAGTACTTATGCATTGGTCTCTTGTCCTCTTTTGTATGTGCTTTCTCTTGTATCGTTCATCTGCCCATTCTTTGATGCACAGCCAGCTTTCTGGTTCTATGAATGTCTCACGATTCTGCCATTTTTCTCACGTAGGCATGACAATTGCAGTATTTAGCACATTCAAACAGTTGCTGCAGTTTGTAGCTACATGACCTCACCTCTGACATTTTTAACATTGTCTATAAGCGGACCGTTATAGTTTCCTCTAGCCAAAAATATTGTCGCCCTTCGCGATTATTTGGTGGTTCCGCCACTGTGCCGGCGCACATGTGGCGCGAGTATAAAGAAAATAGTAATTGTAGATCTCGAGCTGTGTCTTTATGGACGGGGGCGGCAATAAATTCCAGCTTTAATATCTCTCGGCACATAAACGCGCAGGGTCGCAAGCTGACGCTCGATGATGGAGTCCATGGCTGACCCTGCCAGCGTCGGGGCGCTCCAGATGCCGTCCGCACCATTCGCTAACGACATAATTACCAGGCGGGGGGTCAGCTCTACGCACCGGGTCGCCGCCAATTTCGATAGGCACGTACTCGACAAATCATCGAAACGTCGCGCCGACCGCGTCGGAGATCGGAAGTGGCGTCGCGACGCGCATAGGAATCGCCGGTAAGCAGGTCGCAACGGCGTTATCGGAAACCGCGGTCAATTTCTGGAGGTTTTAGGAAATTGGCGGCGAGCTCCAGACAATTAGGACGGTCGAGATAAGTCGGCAATAAAAATTCGGGAGGGATTTCGGATTTAATGTCAGCGCAAGTATTCGATACGCGTCCAAATTTGGTGTGCATATCCAGAAAAGATTACATTTCAAGAATGAAGTTGCAAAAATACTAAAAATTTATTTTTGGGAGAAAATGACCCTTTTTAACTCCAGATGAACTTGTCAACTCGAGAACGGTTGAAGATAGAACAATTCTGCGATCGCCAATCGATTCAGAATGATGAAATTGGTATATTTTGTTAATTTTGAGGTGATAGACAAAATAAAAAAAAAAACTCGAAAAAGTCCTAAAAATCATGAATAATAAAAAGGACAGAGAATCATTTGAAATTCGCACTATATAGCCAAAATTTCATGCTGATTCTGAAAATATATGATTTGTTTATGCTTAGGGTTTATCATAAAAAGGGAATCAAACGTCAACAATTTTTTTTAAAGATCAAAATTGCGAAGGTGTCGTAAAAACCATATAAACTCTTCAATTGACTCGTAATTGACTTCTAATTTGGCGTGATGATTAGAAAAGAATACATTTCACGAATAAGACTAAAAATTCAAAACATATTTTCGATGGAAGATGACCCCTCCCAACTCCAGATGAACTTTCAACGATTGAATAAAGAGCAAACTAACAAAGATTACAATGAAAACACAAAAAGGGAAGACAGAGGAATCAATAATAAGTAAGGGGGTGAAACAGGGGAAATAACTATCAACATCATTCAACATAACTTTAGAATATTTAGTGAGGAAAATTAACTAATAAAATCTTATAGCAGAAGAAGGACAAATCATTGAGTTCACTGAGTATATAGCCATCATTAGCACGAACAGAAAAGTAATGACGAAAATTTTGTAAGAAATTATGGAACTATAACCAACCAGGAAAAAACATAATATTGAGATTAGGAGGGCAACAAATAAATGGAAATATTTGAATGAGAAAAAGAGAGTTTGAAGAGTGTTTGAATATCTAGGAGTGAAGATAATTATAGTTATTTATGTATCAAGGGCGTAAAGTAGGCGTTTATGGCCTGCGGCGTGGATAATGGCCCGAAGGCGTTAGCCGAGGGCCATTACCGCCGAAGGCCATAAACGCATTTTACGCAGGTGATACATACAAAATTTGATGCACTAGCAGTTTATACAGTGTCCACCAAAATCTTGGAACAGCATGGGAAACTGACTTTTATGAAGAATGACATTTTATGAGAAACTATTAATAAAAAAGTTTTCCATATGGTTCCAAGATTTTGGCGGACACTGTATATATATTTTAATCGCAATTATCGTGTCAATAATCATCTCTGTATACTGAAATAGATTCATTTATTCAAATTGTACACAGAATACGCAGTATATACCCACCTAATTATGACGTTGTTAAGCAAGCTGGTTGTTGTCTAGCAACAAATTCAATAAACAAGGTAAACGGTCATCTTCATGTTAATCTGAAAAAGTGCGTGAGTGAACTCAACACGAAAATTATGGAATCATCAGATGAAGAACATAATATATACATACTAATGGAAATTTTGGAATCGGCTGAGAGTGCCAAACTCGAACTGCTACCAACAAAGTCAAAGAAACTTTACGAAAAGACGTATAATGAGTTCATAAAATGGCGCAATGAAAATAATGTGAAGGTGATTACAGAAGATATATTACTGGGATAGTTTTTAGAGAAGTCCAAGAATCGAAAACCATCTTGTGGTCATACTATTCGATGTTAAAGTCTACTTTGAATTTGTATAATAATATAAACATAAGCAAATTTCCAAAATTGATAGCACTTTTGAAACGGAAGAATGATGGATATAAGCTGAAGAAATCCAAAATATAGAATAGGGAGAGAGGGAGATAATGTATATCTGATGACGAAGGTATGTTATACCTACCTATATTTATTAAGTAATTAAAAAACTGATTGATTCTTTTATAGGTTGCATTAATATTTGGGGTACATGGTGTTTGTCGTAGAGAAGAATTAACAAATCTCAAGCTTGATAACATCCAAGACCTAACTTATGCTTTATTGATTACAATTCGAGAGTCAAAAACTAAAATAAAACGAACATTAACCATCTGCAGTACTGAAAACCAGTCAGTTAATTATTTGGATATTTAAAGAAGATATGCTAGTCTACGTCCCGCAAATACTGAACATGGGCGTTGTTATATTCTATAAGAACAACAAATGTACAAATCAAGTTGTTGGGAAGAATATCCTCGGTCAAATTCCAAGAGAAATTGCAGCATTTTTGAAGCTACCTGGCCCAGAAGAATATACGGGTCATTGTTTCAGGCGTTCTTCAGCCAATTTATTGGCTGATGCTGGGGAAAGTATCACCAATATCAAAAGACACGCTGGTTGGAAATCAACTAAAGTAGCAGAGAGCTACATTGAACAATCGATTTCAAATAAATTGAATATTGCCAAAAAAATTGCCGGCGATGGTGATGGACCGATACCAAATAATAATTATTTGGACCTACCATCCACATCTAAAATGAGTGGTGAGGATGTTTCAAAGGGGAATAATTATTTTCAAGAGAAAAGTGAATATCCCACCCTCAATATTCAAAATTGTAACAATTGCATGGTTAATATAAAATTATAATTTTCAGGGTTATGGAGCAAAAATGTAGATAATGAATAAAAGTTGTTAAATGAGTATATCTTTATTGAACTGAATTCATTGTTTCGTGGTAGGTCTTCCGTGAAATGATGTGCGTAGGTATATATGGACAATTTTAGTATATTGTCTACTTTACCGCCCGTGGGCGCATCATGGCCACTTTACGCCCGGCGAACCGGGCGGTAAAGTGTACTTTACCACCCGCTAGTGCATAAAAAAAACTAAAGACGCCCTGAAATGACATAAAAATAAAAAATGTAAGTAGAGCATACCATGCCAATATTTTTTTAATACGAAGTTAATATTCATAATACAATCCTAAGACCAATAATACTCTGGGGACAAAAACGATATCAATGACAGAAAAGGACGAGAAAGAATAAGAGGTCACCTAGAAATCATTTAGAGTCTGGGAGACGATATAGTCAGTGAAGTGAAACAACAGGGAAATAGATGGTTGGGGTTTGTATGAACTACATAAAAAGGTACAGTAACTTATCCAACGTCACAATAGATAAAAGAGAATGGACCGATATCAAATTTGATACAGGAAGTTGAAGAGGACCCATGCTGATCAGGACTGAACTATGGAAGATAAAAAAACAGACAGATTAAAATGGAGAAACATAGACGAATGTATAAATCGATAGATTGAGAGTGATCCATTCAAAAAATCAGCCAGCTTTTCAGCCACTGTAATTATGCTTTCCCTAGATTAGTACTTGATATTTCGTAAAGATTGTTACAATAAAGGAAATTATGATTTTTTTGATTAACATCCCACCCACCACCGACCTACACAAAGTGATCTCTGAAATGACAATGTTTGCATCTCCTGACAATATCGATTGCTCCGAGAGAGCAAACAGCATTAGGGCGTCAAAGTGGTCCCGATCATTGTTTTCGTCAACCCTTTGCTCGGTGTAAGGTTTCACGGAATGTAGCCCATTATTCCCCCCTAATCCCGCCTAATGATCATCTCTGCTGACTAGGCTGGCAGGCATGCTCTTTCTTCTCGACACTTGTCAGAATTTCCGATCGGCCGACTTTTACAAATAAATGTTATTCCATTTCTGCTCTCGTACAATTATCGTTTCCGCCTTGGGGTGGGAAATCGCTTAGCCGGCAACCCTTGCACTACAAATGATGGATTAGACGTTAAAGGGTGCGACATGGAAACAATTACTGGAAGATGACGCTTGGTGGAAGTTGTTGTTATATGTGTAAAGAGAAAAATGAAAAGTCACGTCAACAGCAATATTTTCATCGTCAGTACAGACTTCAAATGTCAGGATGGAAAGGTCATCCCATCAAATCATTTACTTGAGTTGATAAGGAAATATTTCAATATTCGTCAAAGAGATGGCGTTATTGAACTTGACATTACGATTTGGATTTGAAACTCGTCATTTTATGTTGGTTGTGTTTGTTGGTACGGGACTACGAACATTATGGTGTGAACACTCCTGAAATATAATGATGATTCTTGATTGAAAACGTAAACGTCTCTGATGAGTCTTTGGTATTGACTAAGAAATCATTAGTGGAGATTTAGCTCAAGTGTTTGAATTGGGTTTTAATCAATCTCGTACCCATTTGGATATACCCATATTGAGCAAATCTTCGTCAAGATTTTCATCAAGGCCTTGTGTCGACAGTAACTGGTAGATTTCACAAGTCAATGTACACGTAGCATATTTTTATTCCTCTATCGTTGTTATCATCATCATTAACACTCTTTTAAATATATTTCCATAGATGGCGCGACAAGCGTTTTTGTTCGGAAATGCTAGGTGTAACAACTACTGCATTCAATGGGGAATCGCAACTAAGGTTAAATTCTATAGAGGCATACAACTTTCCTAAGCTATTTCACTCGGTAGATCAATGTCCTCTCGAACATTATATTGTAATTGAAGGTTTGAATTGTCTTGTTGCCTTGAAAAACACCGATGTATGCTAGTATCGTGCTACAATTGTCTGAAGAAGTTGATGGTTTAGACATTGATGGACAGATGGCGCAAGCTAAGTTGTCTAATGAAAGACAGAGAACATTGTCGATTTGACAAGTGTTTATGATCGATATAAAAACTATTTTGCACTCAAACTGTTTTTTAAAGGAGTTATTTTCAACTGGGGCGTTTATATAATTTTTGGCGGTATTTATGCATTTAGTGGAATTTATAAATACAAAATATGTGAAAATGGATCAAGGTTATTTCAACTACAGTAGTTCACAGCCAGTTCTATACCCCAGTTAGCAGTATCTGATTATTCAGAAGAAACCCTTTTTAGCTCCTGGTATATCAGACAGTTCGCTGTTTATTTTTTTCCTGTATTGCTGTATAACAAATATGATTACTTAATTTACTGTAGTATTTCCAGTCGTCACAAACTTTTAAGTGATTTTTACAGATTTGTTCAATAGTTTACAAAAAATTCTACAAATCAAGATTCTAATCTATAGATTCTATATATAAAAAGTTGAAATAACTAATTTCATAAAATGTCACAACTATTTGTGAATATTTTTAGTTCAAGAATTGATGAATTATAAAAGACGCTGGGAACTCTATACCGGTTGCATATTAATACCGATGTCTCGGTAATTACTTCATGTCATCAAAGTTTTTCTCTTCAATATTTCTTTCAGTGATGTCATGAAATGAAAACGTTCAATTTTATGGCTTCACTTTGTTATTACTTTTCAATACTGAATAACTTACGCCGAACCAAAGAAAAACACACGTTATTATTATACGTGTATGTTTTGAATTTTTAAAACAATGCGGATGGAAAAAAGTCCTCGAGCGAAATTATAGTACTTAAAACATCACTATATGCGGAACTCTGACACAAAGGCTTTGATGTTGTTCGATCTGGAAGAATGAGCAATAAAAGAAATTTACCGCCTCATTGATTTATTCGCCATAGCCACCTATATGGAAGTATTATTGTTGATGGCGATCGCAGTATTCTCTAGAATTTGTTATTGATTTCTCAATGAAAAATTCTGTATTCCTCATCGTTAATACAATAAATAATAATTATTTATTAAAAAATCTTCATATCTGAATTGTTTTAATGAACAAATTAATCGTCTACAAGTTTTCTTTTTATTCAGTACAAAGTGTTTTTATAGCTAATAATTTTTCCACAGATTTAGGACATTCCTCAAACAAAAATCCAATTGTTTTGTGAAAAACTACTGTGATAATATCACGCTTTTCGAAATTCAAGGAAGGTAATATAGTCTAACCTGAACAAATAAAAAAAAACACAAGGAAAATAATAATATACATTTAGGAAAACCCAACAAAATGCACCTCAGAGAGTCTCTTGCTTACGATGGATCTTTTTGTCTCTCAACTTGCAACCACCACAAATGAAGAATATCCCATGTGAATAAAATCAAAAGTGCGATAAAAATTATCCCCAAATAAATTCGTTATTTTTGTCTCTACATTGTTTTTACATTTTTAGTTTTACTTCAACTTTGTTATGTGCTTTTTTGTAATCATTATACATACTCATTTGTAATCTTGAGTGTCACAGTTTTTTATGCCTTGGATATCGCGTTTATCCTGTTTATGTCCAATATAATTATTTGTATCGGCCTATTTCTATGTCATGCCAGTAGTCTTTGAGGTTCAATAAACATATCTGTCTATTTACCTACTAATCTTTATGAAAAATATCACCTATGAAAAACGACTCACCGTCCAGCAAAAACGATAAACTACCCATAATCATATTGGCTGGAAACGAGTTAGATGTCAGAAGTGAACTCTTATAAAAACCCGGCACCTCCACCATATGTAGCGTATCTACCTACCTATCTATATATCTGTACAATCTACTAAGTACCGATCGTTATAAAAAATATCACCAAATGGAAAACAATTTACAGTACAGTTGAAATGATAAATTACCCGTAATTATTGTGGCTAGAAATGAGTTAGGTATGAGAAGTGAACTCAAAACTCTTATAAAAACCTGACACCTCCACCATATTTTGCGTATCTACCTACCTATATATCTGTACAACCTTTTTATAAAAAATGGAAAACAATTTACAGTACAGTTAAAATGATAAATTACCCGTAATTATTGTGGCTAGAAATGAGTTAGGTATGAGAAGTGAACTCAAAACTCTTATAAAAACCTGACACCTCCACCATATTTTGCGTATCTACCTACCTATATATCTGTACAACCTTTTTATAAAAAATGGAAAACAATTTACAGTACAGTTGAAATGATAAATTACCCGTAATTATTGTTGGTAGAAATGAGTTAGATATGAGAAGTGAACTCAAAACTCTTATAAAAACCTGGCACCTTCACCATATGTAGCGTATCTACCCACCTATCTATATATCTTTACAACCTACTACCGATCTTTATAAAAAATATCGCCATTGGAAAAAAAAATTACCGTACAGCCAAAACGATAAATTGTCCGTAATCATAGTGGTTAAAAGTAAGTTAGATTTAAGAAGTGAACTTAGAATTCTGAAACAAACCCGGCACCTTTAGCATATGTCACGAATAAGGTTGTTTGCAAACTAGATACTGTAGCTACTGATGGAAGGTATGTTACAACAGAAAAAAAACAATTTATTGAATATGATACTAGGGGAAAGTTAAATAGAAGTTCTAACTGGCACCACGATAACTCCGGCACCCACAATCCTGTCAATGTCTTAGATCAATTTCGAACTAGCGCACCTCTTGAAGTGACTTTTTTCTAACATTGTGTTTGGAAAAAAGTCTGACCGAGATCGTGAAAAAGAAACATTCTGTGACTGAAGCGAGTCTGAACATCATCCCCAACAAGCATCGCAAAATTTCCCCGTAGAGAAGGCCGTCCTAAGTCAAACATATCGTCAGGTGTACGGAGCGAGATAACCCGGGGTGCGGTGGGAGGGGAGCTGCGTTAATTCCATCCGTACAGATTACGCACGTTTGCTCCATTGGAAATCCTCGTGCAGGCTGGAGCTGTATGGAAATGTTGGTCAAATATATCATTCTGACTTGACAGTGCAATTCTCTTATCTACGCGCCACCGGCACGGGATCCCGAGGGCTGCTGAAAAACAGAATCGAGTGAGCGTGAGCCGGGGGTTGAACTACGACCAAATTGCAAACAAAACACTGAGGCGCCCGCCAGCAGAGACGTACTCGCTCCGAAACCGATATCAAATACGTCTAGAGGAAAATTAGCAATTCTCAGCAAATGTCTTCGTACATCACTCGTGACCTATTGAAACAACACTAAATTTCGGAAAAGTAATTTATATCGATTGTGTTTCAATGTATATTCTAGTAGAAAAACTTTGACAGGCGTTGGGTAATCGTATGGGGCTGTTGAATTATTTCTGTTTGACGTTTGCTGACAATCCTATATTTATTTATTCACTAATTTATTTACATATATTTTACATATTATGTCTTCTTTTAATTCCTGTCTAATTTCTAGATTAGTTCTTATTCTGTGTTCTTCCTCTGAGATCTTTTTAGGTCCTAAGATTGCTCTCATAATTTTTCTTTCAAATTTCCTCATGTCTTTTTCGTCTTTTTTTGTCACTGTCATCGTCTCCGCTCCCTATTACATAATTGGTCCAATTATGGTATTATAGATATTTATTTTACTATTCTTCAGTAATATTTTACTTTCCAATAATGTTTTATTGACGAAGTATACTCTGCGTTTAATATTTTTTCTTATATTTCTAGTCTTCTCTCTCCCATTTTACTTATCTTTACTCCTAGATATTTGAACTCTTTCACTTCTTCAAACTCTCCCGCTCCTATTTTGATCTTTCCCTGTATTTGTTCCGTTCCTAATGTCAATATTTTTGCTTTTTCTTCATTAATCCCAAATCCCATTATTTCCCCTTCTTTTATAATTTCTTCCCACATATCTTTCATTGCTCTTTTGGTCTTGATAATCATCGCTATATCATCAGCGTACGCAATGATTCGTCCTCCTCCTTTCCTAAAATTCCTTTTATTAATTCTCCTCACCACATATTCTGAAGTTGTGTTGAATAACATCGCTGAAAGTGCCCCGTTTTTACCCCTTTATTGCTCGTGAATTCCCCTTATTCTCCTTTTTGTGTTCTTATTGTGGTCTTAGTTGTTTTCATCGTCATTAATATCAGCTTTCTCAGTTTATTGTGGGATTTTTAACTCTTTCAGTGCTATCATGAGTTGATTCCTTCTGCCTCCTGAGTTCTGCCTCCCAAGTTCTCACTATGTCTTATCCACGATAAATTTTCATCAATAAAGATATCTAAGAATTTGAGTGATGAAGGGTATTCTGTACTTTCATGATTGAATTTGATTGGATCTTTCAAATCAATGCTTAAGGACTGATTCTTGAATGATGAATGCCAGTTTATGGTGGATAAGCTGATATGGATGATGGTATTTTTCCAAGATAACTTTCCACGTTATTTTTTATATCCTGTAACCTTTTTCCTTCATATATTACCATGGTCTCATCTGCAAATGTTTAAATTTTTTCAAATAAATCCAATTCAGCTAGGTAATTTATGTAAATTAGGGAAAGGATTGGTCCCAAGATGGATCCTTAAGGAACTCCGCATATAATACTTTCTTAGTACTGTATTTTTTAAAACCGTATTGCCCACTTTCTTTTAGGTATTCCAACAACCTATCGTGTATTGCTTTTCCATACTTTTTGAAAGAACTGAAAGAATTGAAATGGGCCTATAATTTTCTATTGAATCTCTTTTCTCAGCTTTGAAAATTGGCTTTACTTTGGCTACTTTTAATCAACAGGTATTGAGCCTGAAAAAAAAGTTAAAATTAATCTACTCATTAGTGGAGCAACTTCTGATGTCATAATTTTTACAATTTTCATAGTGATTTCATCAAATCCTGTATCCTGTAAACTCTTATATCTAGATTTCTTCTATTTCTTCAGACTAAGTAGACCTGACGTACACAGATGACACTTTTGATTGCATTTTTGTTGCATATTTTCATTTGGATTTCACTCTCAGCGATGATCAAATGAAATATTTCAAGCATATATTGCTGATGCGATTGCAAATGGAAACAGATTTGGGCCCAGTCCCTCTCTGTTCACTCCTCATGCAGATTCAGGCGAATATTAAAAACAGAGACAGGTTATCTGCATGAGAAAATGTGAAAAATGTAACGAATAAGGATTTTTGAGACAGCCAACGGTTTTACCTCTATCCAAACCGGTGCTAAAAAATTATCGCTCTAATAATTATCTCGACGAGAAAACGTGTATACCTAAATTGTATAGAGAGATGGATAGATAGAGAATTCGTTGGTGTTTTATACATTATACAGTATTTACACAAGTCATAGGACACTGTAATGTAAGTTAAAATATAAATATAAAATAAATGATAGATTATTAGTGAAAATTATTAACAAAAGAGGCCCTTAAATGGATCTCTGCGGTACACCAACTGTGATTTTCTCTTTTGTAGATATATTTTACTCACAGTTCAGAATTTTCAATGGGTAGGAAGCTATAAAAAGATTATTATGAGTCATAAATTGAGTGGAAATATAGTGGGTGAGTGGCAATAATTGAAAAAAATCAATGAGAAACAGCTGCTTTATATTTTGAAAAGGCAGAATACTTTAATAAAAAAACCTATTTATTGATCCACATAGATCTTTGTACAAATAAAAATACATAGGTACTTAACAAAAATGGTGAAAATTTGGTTTCATGGGGAAAAAGTTTGTGAATTATGCTGCTTCAAAATATTCATGCGAGAATATTTTGGAGGAAAAAATCAAAAGTTTGAAACCAATACACTATTTTTTCGAAGAGATTTTCATAGTCTCAAAATATAGTTCGCAGCATTTGGAAATTTTTTTTATTATTGATTGTACAAAAACTAGGTAATCTTTATGAAAAGTTCTGCATGATATACCTAAAATATGAAACTCAATCACCAGATATCGAATTTTTTCATTCGATACGAGATGTGTTGAAAAATATGAATTTCCTGCAGGGGTGAAGTAGATTTATTTTTGACAATATTTAAAATTGTTGTGAACAAAATTCCTCTGGAATTAAAAACTACTAAGTATCCACGTAGAACTTTTTATGAACAATACATTTCTCCCCCAAATTAACTAAAATAAGTGAAATGGAAATAAAACAAAACTTCATTTTATAATGTCTCTCAAAGTACTTTTGAATTCTGAATAACTTCTTCCATAACAATTTTCAGTATTGTCAAAAATAAACGCAAGAAATGTATATTTTTTAAGAAACTTCTTATACGACTGGAAAAATTCAATATTTAACATTCTTTCGTACAATCAATAATGAAAAAGTTTTCCATATGATGGCTAACTTAATTGAACATACAGTAGAATATTTTTGAATATTGGCTGGATAAGATCGAAACGTTGCGAAAAAGGCTTAACGAACTCCAATACACTTTAATTTTTTATGAATTAGTTAAAAAATTAAAAAGCAAGATCAGTGTCGGAGGCCACAGTTGCACGATTTTCCTCCGAATTTTCCTAGCCCATTTTCCGATTATAAACCACCCACGCCCGGCGTCACCCCTCGCCGTTCCGGTAAGTTTTCCATCCATTTTGTCTTATTTCGCAAAGTGATCCGTTCCAAGAGTTTTCATTTGGTCGGGAGCTTTTTGGTCGAGTTTTTTTCGCGCTTTCGTCCCTCGGGAAAACTGGTGTGCGACACGGCAGGTTGAACGTTATTTATGGGCGCTTTCCCACTTCGAACTAGCTGTCGAAAAAAGGCGCTCGACGTATAAAACACGTATCGCGTTAGATGGAAGAAACGACACTCTAATCTTTTGATGCATTGACGGCAGAAAACGGGGTTTTTTCAATTCTCGGTTCTGTTAGCATTCCCGTTATAAAACATATTCACATAACTCCGTAAGTGCATCGAAGAGTTGATGAGCAACCGAGGAGTACTCCAGGGCTCCAGTCTTGGGCCCCTTCCATCTGACTCAGCAACCACTATAGACTATGCTTGCACCAACTTTGATAAGTCATTTCCTCTATCACAAAGTTCAGATCGCTAAATTCAATAAGAAAACACACCACTAAAGAGTGGTTCTTGAATTATTTCTATATTTATAGGCGTACCTACAAATCTGTAATCAAAGCTGCTAAGGAAAATTACTACAAACACAGAATAGACAATACAAAAATCAATATGCGCGAAAATTGGTCTATAATAAACAACCTAACGGACAAAATACTCACTTTCCCTCTCATATGAATATTGAACCAAACGTACTCAATAAATATTACTGTACTGTGGCTAAAAAAGTTCACTGTTTGCTTGTATTTTTAGGTAAATAATTAGATGACAAGCTGAGATTTGAAGCACATACAAGGTTTAGGATGGCTTACTTTTCTCTGTGTAGAGTCACACTTAACGGCATTTACGATATCATGAGTCAGGTCAGTTTGTACAACCAACCCTCAACTTCTCAACATTTTATGTCTACTGCTGTATTTTGTATAGATTTAGAGGAAAATTTACTGTAATCTGTAATCGTTTTTATTTTATTATATTTCTACTTAATTATGTTTCATGTTTGTGCATTGTCAGTTTTTGTATTGATTTGATTTGTACAGAATTGTAATTTTAGCTTGGTTTAAATCCTGTGACCTATGTTATATAGGTACATATTTTTATTTATCCATTAATTGTGACCTCAACTTTTTTATTTTAGTTATATACATACTTATATTAACTATACAGACACAGACTCATGGTACGCGATCTTTTCTCCTTTGTTTCTGTAGCTATATTTTTGAAATTTGGAACATTGAATATGCTCATTATAGGGCACTCTTTGACATATTTGAAAAAAAAACAACTTCGGTTTTCTCCGGAGGACACCCTGTATATTATTACATTTTTGAAATCTGCATAATTTTCTGAATCCAATGATACCTCATAGTTGATACTTCATTCGTCAGAACACCCATTTTATTTTTCGATCTAGAGAGCCATGAACTCACTAAAATTATTCCAAATAATCAAAATAATGCTACAATGTTCTCGGTTCAATAACACTAATTTATCAAGGTGGCTATGGTACACGAACAACAATTTGACATTTCGACTTTTGCGGAGATCTAGTAAATATTTCATCCCACCGAAAGAGCTCCTGAATCTCGAAGGCTCAAAGCCTAGGTTCAAATGTAAGTAAGTAATAACAGTAAATTTTTCTCTCACAATTTAATTGATAACGAAACAAAATAAAAAAGAGAAATCTTATAATAGTTGTTCGAAATGTCCACCACCAACTTCAAAAAATTTTCGAGCTCGTTTGGCGGTATTTCGAAGAGCAAAAAAAAAATTGTTGAGGCGTTATACTTTGAATGGCTTGCCTAACTCGTAATTCTAGGTCATCGCGGGTCGTTGGGTAGGTTTCAAGTGACCCCAAATAAAAAAATCTAAAGGTATTGAGTCAGGTGATCTTGCAGGCCACCTAACAGGACCATATGTTCAGATCCACTTTTCCCCAAATCGGTCATGAAGGTAATCCGTCACGATCCTACTATTGTGCGGAGGTGCACCATCCTGCTGAAACAACAGTCGATTTTTCAGATTCAGCTGCGAATCTTCTAAATAATCTTCAATTTCATTTCTGAGGAAACTTAGGTATCTACCACCATTGAAAGGTCTATCAAATAGTATAGGACCAATTATTCAGAAACATAGCTACAGAATCGAAGGAGAAAAGGGCGTGCTCTTCGATAATAAAGCACATTTTGATCTGATTTGATTTGAATACGCCAACTGGATTCTCAAACCTACACGTCCGAATTCTGTATACACGCCAGAGTCTAGCAAGCCGTACAATTAAACATCAAGAACAGGAAGAGAACCATTTGACTAATTACGAAATCAGTTTCTTAATAGACGCCCCGACACGGCAGCGGACGGCACCCCGGAGGATAGTAGCGCACAATATCCCGGAGGAAGGGTTGTAATCAGCCGAAGATAACGTTCAGTCCTCAGTCCGCGTATGCAGCTGCGGGACGGCGAAGAGAGAGGGAGCGACGGTCGTTATTGTTCCGGCGTTCCCTATTTTCATTTCCTGCTACAATAGTTCATTAAAAAGGTGTTTCGGAGGCTATTCGGGAGGCTATTAGGTGCCCTGATATTACTCCTTGGAGGGCCGTAAGCCGACGGCATACGACGACAATGACGCTCACTCGTAAATTGCCGCCGAGGAACTCGAGGACGGGAAAGAAAGAGGCGGCTAGTAATGCGAATTCGGAGACCGAGAAAAGACTTGATTTAGGACATTGGCGCGGAATATTTCATCTCATCTACAGCATTCAAGGAGTGCCATTGAATACCTACGAATAGTTAATTGCCATACTTTTAATATTTCTTCTTCATATAGGCGTAAGAAGCGGAAACTATCGGGAAAAATTACGAAACAATTGAATAAATTAGTCATAATGGAAGTGTGCCATGAGTATCAAACAAATGACACGAGTTATATCGACGACGTCGAAATACCCGTCTCCCCACACATATCTGACAGAAAACAACTACTTTCCTGGCTGATATCACGACGGACATTGAAAAATGAGAGAGACCCATTGTCATTCTTCATTTGGCTGGTGTTGGTTGTTGCTTCTCATCACTGCTAATGGTTTTAGGACATCATTGAAGTCCCAGCAGAACCAATGATAGTTTCTCGTGCAATAAGATTTCATTACAATTGAAGCCGTGACTACGATTTGTGAGAAAATATTATTGAACATGTCTGCAGGTCGATAACGTTTCAACAATAGGTGATTGAATACTCTTTTGAGAAAGTCATAATTGTTAGAAACAAGGTCGATTTGATCATAATGACTACTCCTCTATACCGGGTATAACAGGATCGCGGTACACCTATCGTATCTTCATTGGTTTCGAAGATGATTGATTGAAATTTGGTTCGGTTTCAATGTTTGGCTTGAAATACTCGGTCGTAGAGTCATTGGTCCAATAATATTTGAAGAACTGGAGCTTGATACATAGGATTTCTGCTAAATGAAATTGAGGACAGGTTAACTGAATTACCTGTCCATTTACTTCTCTTATTTTCTTTTAGCTGTAATTTTGATTGTGTGTGTCTTCCATGAAATATGTCACACATTGAAAAAAGGTTACTATTACAGTATTGGGAAACAATTGTCGGTGATCAATTGTGCATGTTTGATAACCTGAAAATCAACTTCAATACATGTAACCAGGTCACTGATACCTCACATATGAACTCCTGTCTGAACCGAATTATTACATTTTCAGATTAAGGAGATTTATAAAATATGACGAGAATATGGGCACAACAACACAGCTCTGCGACACACTGACTTTGAATAATCACTTCCTTCGTTTTGCCGTGACACATTCTGATAATGACAACCTTTTGGAAAGTCTTGTGAACAGGGCCGCCGAATTTTCGATTCCGGACCTGTCGCCGGTGTCTCCGCAACGTGACCGGCCGCCTAGCAATTCCAGCATTCGTCTGATAAGGCCACCGACGCGTTTTCCCTTCTCGACGACGACGATTTATCACCGAGAAGCATTAACCTGCACACAGGAAAGAAGGCAAGACAATGTCTCCGAGCGGTAATGGCATGAAGCCGTGAAAAATGATGATGATACGGCCTGAAACGCGAAAAACGAAAACTCCCAAGGTAAAGTTTACCGCCGAGGAAAATGACAAAGAAAACCGAGCGATTTCACATTGAAACGAACTGAGCGAAAGAAGTTTTCCTCTCCCGTACTAGGTATCTAACATTTGTTTATTTCGAATTTGCTGCTGTATAAGGATGATAACACGTACGATATAAATTTCAACTTCAATAGAAGTTTGTAGATAGTTTTTCACCGCCACTCAATCAGCTAAGGCATTCAGTAGGACAAAATTTATATACAAGCTCTCATTAAGATGCACTGAGAAGGAAAAAATAATAGCTCCAGATGTGAGTCGTAGGTTATTTTTGGAGCACCGCATCCAAAAGCTTGAATCCTTAAGTATACCTATTTTTTTAAATGGAATTGAGCAATGATCATGAAACTCGGTGCTCCTCTTATAGCCACCATTTTAATTATATGAATATTGACGATGAAATAATAATCTTCGACTCCAAATACACCCACACATACTAATTATCAATAGAATCGGATCATAATCACACAACTCGTCGACATAATAAATCCTTCATATTGGAGCCGTAATTTTGAAGCCCTTATTTTGAAGCTGTCATCTTGAAACCGTGATCTTGGAGCCAGCATTTTGAAGCCCTTATCTTGGAGCTGTAATCTTGGAGCTGTCATTTTGGACCTGTTATTTTGAAGTCTCTATCTTGGAGTCGTAATCTTAGGGCCGTCATCTCGGCCCAGTTATTTTGAAGCACATATCTTGGTGCCTTGAAGATGTCATTTTGGAGCTTTTTTCATAAAGCTGTCACTTCAGAGATCATATTTTGAAGCCGTAATATTGGAGCTGCATCTTGGAGATGTCATTTTGGAGCCCTAATTTTGGCGCCGTTTTCTTGGAGCTTCATCCTGGAGCTTTTACCTTAAAAGCCGTTATCTTGGAGCCGTAATCTTGAAGCCCCTTTATTGGAGCCTTAATCTTGAAGCCGTCATCTTGGAGCTATTATTTTGAAGCTTACTTTGGTGCCCTTATTTTGGAGCCGTTATTTCAGAGCCTTTGTCTAGGAGTAAGAATGCTTAAGCCCTCGTTTTGAAGCCGTGATCTTGGAAGTGCATCTAGGAGCTGATATTTCGAAGTCCTCATCTTGTTGCCGATATCTTGTAGATTTCATTTTGCAGCCTTCACCTTGGAACTGTAATCTTAGGGCCGTAATCTTCGAGCCGTGATCTCGGAGCTATTAATTTAAAGCCCTTATCTTGGCGACCATATTTTGGAGCCGTCATTTTGGAGTCCTTATCTTGGAGCTATAATGTTTGAGCCCTCATAATAGAGAACAATTTTTAAAGCTCTTATTTTGTAGCTATCATCTTGAAGCCCTTTCCTTGGATATATGATCTTGAAGCCCTTTTCTTGGATATATGATCTTGAAGCAGTCATTTTAAGGCCCTTATTTTGGAGCCGTTATCTTGGGGCCGTAATTTTGGAGCCCTTATCTTTGAGCCGTAATCTTGAAACTGCAACTTTGAGTCATCAGTTTGAAGCCCTTATCTTGGAGCCGTCATCTCGGAGCTGTTATTTTGAAGCCCTTCTCTTGGTGCCCTTATTTTGGAGCTGTCATTTTGCAGCCGTATTTTTTGAGCGCTTATTTTTGAGCCGTGATACTGGAACTGAATCATATTGGTGCTTTTATTTTGAAGCCTTATCTTGGAGTCGAAATGTTTGAGCCCTCATTTTTGAGCCATCATTTTGAAGCCGTCATTTTAGAGTTCTCATTTTGGAGCCGTAATCTTGAAGCTGTAATTTTGAAGCCTTATTCTTAGTGCCTTTATCTTGCAGCTATCATTTATCATGCCTTATCATCTGAATAATGAACGCCTGGCAAATTTCAAATTATTTGGACGTTCAGAAATGGGTCAAAATTTATTTGCAAGATTTTATCGGAACGTACAAAATAATTCTCTACGACTCAATGACTGAGTGACAGATCAGTGAACGAATTTTTTGGACGGATTTCAGACAATACTTATTTTAAACAACCAAGTTTCCTTTATTATGGAGCAAGGAAGCGATTATTGAATACACTTCTGCGGTGGTTGGAAAATTCCGTATTTCCGGGTTAGTTTCTGGAAAATACCTCAACCACCGCCTGCGGGCACTCAAGCGAGTGGAACTGATCCTGCCGCCCCTTGCAACGGCCATTTCTTCAGCCGAACAGACTGTAATCACCCCTCTAAGACTCGTAAAGAGGCTAAAATGACCAGCTAGACAGTACGGTGGTCTAATGGATTCCAGTGGCAATGACTGAATCGAGACGTGTAAAAACTTCGGACAAGGCATCGATTCGGTATTAATTTGTCAGAAAAATTATTCGGTGTGGATGTGGAGAGGTGATTTTAAGTTGGATTTAGTTGAAGTTGGATTGGAAATCATTTTGAGTTTGGGAAAATGTAAGAAACTGCAGCTACCTACCTTTGAAACTTCGGTGTACCCAGAGGTTCAGTTTTCGGGCATTTTGAAAGCGGTAAAGGACGTAAAAAACAAACTAGGATCTCCTGCCATGAAGGGGACGGTGTCCAGTTGGATGCAATGTGCGATGCTTGAAAATTTTTGGTTTTGAATACATAAATAGCGAGCTGGAATGTGTTTGAACTGGTAAAGAATTAACCTATGAACCTTCAGAGGTTATGCATGCAAGATGAATCTATAAATTCTTTCAAATATTCATACATGGATCCATAGTTCAAATATTGCCTTTTCAAACTTCTGAATAACTGAAGTTCCATCAAAGTAATAATAGTGTATTTGAATTATACTCTTTTTTAGTAGTTTTAAGGAAGGCCTAAGACTTGGAGAGGTTTCTCGTTAAAAACATTTAAGAGCTGTTGGGCGGAAAGTTGGAGAGTAGGGTTTTGCTGAGAGCGATGTGTAACGAAATCTGACACATGATGCAGTACATACAGATAGCCCAGAGTTAATAAGACGAGTCCACATTTTTTGACGGACGACAGAGATCAGCTGATGACTGCAATCTTGCGGTTTGAATCTTGGATGTCTAAAAGTGCGCTGTGATACATATACATACGTTAGCCTGAGAAAACTCCGGTTTGAAACTTGGATATAGTAATGTAATGTAATGTAAATTAGCTACAGCTGATACCAGGGTAGAGGGGCTGGCTCGAGTCAAAACCGTGCCATCTGCTTATAAGCCTTCCCCTTATGTTCAGTCCCTGTGGTATGTATGATGCTTCCTCATAATCTCGTATCCATGCTATAAACATTTTGAATCTACCGCTGAAATGTGTCCATCTTGTGTCTATGAAGCTTCAGTATGTATCACCATCTCAATAATTGGATCAGTTCTTTTTAGAGCTCTGTGATAATCTGCAAATATTGTGGTAAGCTTCAACCATAGCCCACCTGCAAATTTGTACGCCCAACTTCTTTCTCACATGGGACAGTGGCGTTAGAAGTGTTAGATTCATAACTCAGCGTTTGCTATGGAAGTTATAAAAGGGGTCAGAAAGTGTGGATGAATATTCAAGTGGGTACTGACTTTACTTCATGTATACTTGAATTACAATGTTACTTTTTTCTGTTTGCTGTTGAAAAATGTTTTGTTACTCGTTTAGCTCACTATTATCAACACCTTCAATGATATGATTTTTCCAGTTCAGATTCTTACTACTGATATCGGCTTCATCGATGTAATGATCGAAGTATTTTTTTACACTCTTTTCGACATTATCTGACTGGGCAGTAGCGACTGATCTATATTTTTCAGACGCAAACTGCCGAACCTTCCACCGAATGGAAGGCTGCTGTCGACTAACGCGATAAATCGTGTACCGACATAATGGCATTATAAAAATCGATGACAATTAACGCTTGCGCCCCGCACTAGCTATGTGGCGAACGCCATTTCCAGCCGTAATCTCATTTGCGCTCTGCCGAGGGACGGAATCTAATTAGCGCGGAAAGCTGATCGGTAATTACGGCGATTAATCAATCCGGTCCCATTCCGGAAAAGCTTCTTCTCACATCGCTGCGATAGGTTGCCCAGGCGTACGCCCGCCGACTACGATATTCAAATGCATAAAAAAATGGCGGGAAGACGACTGTCACGTGACGGAATATTCGGAAACTAACGTAATGGTGGCAAAGATATATAGGAGCAACGGGAAGATCAGCGCGTCAGGATCAGGGAACACCGGACATAATACAAAGTGAAAAAAAATTAAGAAAAACTCTATGCGCCAGGAAGTAGATCCTCTTCCAACCAAGAAAAAGAGAATTAGGTGACTGCTTGAGGTCCAAAGAAGTCGATATCTAGCTTGGAAAGGAGCAGGCCCAGTCTACTGATCCAAAGCATCTGGATTAAATCTTATAGTAACACTTGCTTGAACATAGAAATACTATATAAGAGTAGATCCTTCTATGTTGGTAGCAGAAACAATGGAGCAAGGTTTTGTTGCTGGACAGCATGGGATAAAATATATAATTTCCATTATTCCCTATCCATTTGTCACCAAACCTTTCAGTCAGGTAATTATATACTCGTCTGGTATTGTGCGGTGGAGCACCTTTATGTTGAAACCAGATGTTGTTATAGTTAGGCAAAGGTAGATCATCCAAATAGTCTTCGAAAATCAGATTTTAAACTGCTGATAGATTTCTCTATTCAGAATTCCGTCAAATGAATGAGGACCCAAAATTCTATCTTTGTGAATTCCTGCCCCCACATTAATACCAAATCGCACTTAAGGTCTAATTTCTCGGAACTGCATGCTCCAAATGTGTTCGTTATTTTGGTTGAAAATCCCACAATTCGTCCAAATTACATTTCCAGGGAAACAGAAATATAAGATCTTCTTATAGCCAGAACACGATAAGCTGTCACGTGAGACTTCCACAAACTCTCACGAGTTTCCATCTAGTCAACAGTCACCAGACTTCTGACAGCTATTCTAGCTGAATTTATATTTTTTACGAATATTTCAAATGAATGAATCAGTTCTTATTGAAACTGTTAAGCATTTGAGGAAAATTAAATAAAAGTAGACTCTTCCACTGTAAGTTAGTGTGTGAATGGCACTAAAACAAGACTTTGATCCAATTTACATAAGAGTACCATTGTTCAGGACAGTATTTATTGAAAATAGATTTCGATTGGGGGAGATAATCAAGTTTGTTGCTCATATTGAACTTTTGTGGTGACGTCAAGGAAGTTAGTTAATTTTTCGTTGATATTGATTCAAAAGGGTATGGTAGAAGGGCAAGTTAGTATTGGTAACTAGGGAAAATATGTTTTACGAAAAAATTGTGGTGTTATTTGTACCACAACAATTTGTTGCTTTAGATTCCAGCGATGAGTTTATTAATTTTAATCATAACCTCAAACTACCCTTCCGCCTACCACAAACTCCTCCGCCCAGCGTAATTGTCGCGACAAGAAAAAAGGCATAACACCCACCTTATCCATTAGGCCACATCGACAACTACCCCCTTTCCCGCTGCTCTGCTTCTTCCGGAAGCACGGGGAAGATTCGGTAATTACATTTGCGAGCACAGAGTTGTAAGCGAGCTATGCAGATCACATTTTAATGCAATTCCATCCATTATGCCGGAGAAACCATTACCGCCGCCCCCCGATGCAATTTGAATCGTACGCCGCTCCGCCAGAGTGTTTTCGAAAAGCTATCTGCTTTATTCGGGTTAACAAAGGAGTAAGGCCTCGTCGACATTGAGCCTAACAAAAACCTACACCGCGAAATGCAGTTAGCCACGGATGGGGTGGCTATCGATACTCCGGGGGCGGCGCGGATGTGTTTCTTTTGTTTGTCGGCGGAGCGGAGCAATTTTCATTATCGTCAACCCCTGTATACTGTTCGAGAGGCGGTTGGCTTTATGGAAATACAAGTTCATTCGATCAACCTAGAGGACTCATGATTTATTCCTGGTTCAAATTAGATAACAATTACAGTGGGGCCATTCAAGCTGGTTAACGGAGAAAAATAAACAAACAAACAAGTGTGCAGAGTATGGGAATTACACAACCAAAATAAAAATGTTGGCCTGGTTGCATTCAACATGTTATTTTGGGACAAAATATCATATTTCTACATAGATACAGAATTACCATTAGCAAAATGTTCAAGAGCAGAGGCCCCAGAATGGATCTTTGAGGTAGATATTTTTTTAGTTGTCTCAAATTTCTGAAGGCTAGAAATGGAACTGGCAACGATTTATTTTTGGGACAACGTGCAGCATTGAAAAAATAGAACAATTTTGTAAGATCGAAGACATTTAAAGTTCAAATTTGAGCTAGTGTTTGAATTCATTTCTGATCTTTATGTTTTCTGAATCAAACATAAACAAAAAAAAAAAATGGAAAAATCGTTTTTACATAGTTTGACTTGTAAACCTTGAAAAAAAATTTAAAAAATCTGCAGTGTAATTCCCTATTGCATGAACATACAATTTACATCTTCCTTAGCGAGTATCAATTGTTTGTTGTGTTGAAGTTTATTTTGTTCTTCAATCAACCGATAATGATCGAGAAACAATCAAGATTCAAGTACTTACTTATTTATTTAATTATAATTCACAGTTACATCAACTTTTCCCGCATTGTTCATACTAATACAATAATTATAATTTAATTATATAATCGTGTTATCTTATATCAGTCCATTAATATAATATGTATTAGACTGTGTTCATACCAATGAAATAATTTAATCCGCTGGCAACTGTATAAAATTATCAGATCGTAATACGCAATAAATTGGTCCTTCGAGCCGGATACAGGTATCAAGGAGTACAATATTTGCAACATTACCATCCTCGTGACAATAACAACTGCATCTTCGCCCGAATGCCTTCCCGCTCTCGACATTCATTGTCGAAAACATTCCACCCCGTCCGCAGTCATAGAGTTACATTCCTTCAATCCCAACTGGACACAATACCGTGTTATCTTGAGCCATTGTGATGTTCGGTACGGGTGGAAAAAATCCGATGGAAATTAAAGAAAAAAGGCGAACGCATAGAATTTCTGGCACATCGAAGTCGGCATTTTAAACGTGCGATTTGTATCAGAGAGAACGACATCGGCCACGTCATTGTTCAGCTGTCTTACGGCCATTTCGGCCACGTAATTAATGGCACCTTTCGGACGAGGCTCGATCTGTGGGAACATTCCGACGGAGTGAGATAGACGTCGCTGGGTTCGCTCGACGGAATCCATCGGAACTAACAACTTTCAATGTGATTTGATTCATTTCATGTTATGTTTCATCAGCTGACTCAAATTCACTATCCGGTCCGTAGGACCAATTTTTTTCTCTCCTCACTGGCCGCTGTCTGTGCGGCCCTTCATGAAAGCAAATCAATTCCAAGTTTCGTTCGAGCGTTTTTCACTTGCGAAGCCCTCTTTGGATCTGATCTCTTAATGGATCAGGTGGTGTAGGCTCTCCTTTTCCATGTCACGACAATTAGAAAAGACTGGGAAGGCTTTTCAATTCGGAATTCGATATAGCAGCAGACCGGTGGCACAACAGAAAACTGCTTGTATCGGGGCGTTTTTAATCTGAGAAGTGACTGGGCGTTACGCTTACTTTTTTTAACTTGGAGGTTGATTTGAGCATGGATATCGATACCCTTTTTGTAGTGGATGTGGTACGTGATCAAAATTTCTGTAGATAAATTAATAATGAGTGCGATGGCATGAATAACTGAATAATATGACAGTATTGACCACTTTATAATTGTCTAATGGCATTTCATGGAAGTAAATCGAATAGTGCACTAGAAAAAAGAAGCCAAGGCTTGTGTGATGGAAGGATTTAGATCCATTATTATTTTCAGTGGATATTCAAGAACAGTAAGGGTATACTTTGATTTTGGTAGTTGCTATACAGTGTGCCCAAGATAAAACTGAAAAGAAAAATGATTTTTTAATAGTTTATCAACATAATCTAGTATTAAACTAACAGAAACTAAAATAATAAGAACAAAGAAGGCAAGACCTTTTGTTGAATATTGTAAATAGTAAGCGCTATAGTTCTTTCTCTGAAGATGCCAGTCATTGACGAAACATATATGGGGATTTTGTTCAACCGACAGTGTTTGTTATTTCAATAGATTTTCAATTCATATTGCATTGTCGTGGAATTCGATTACATGTGGCACAGATTTGGTAACTGAAACTTTGTCAGAAAACCTCTGAACGAGACTTTGGGGGAAGTAAGCATGCTTTTCTGGCATACTTTGAGGTTATACAAGTGTTTTCCGATTATACTTTCGCATGTAGATGAAAGTTATTGTTTCCGAGGGGAAAAGGAAGATCTCTCACTATTTTCATGAACCGGAATATACGCCTTTTTTCCTTTCACCTCGATTTGTCTCTCTATTCCATCCATTAGCCAGACTCCCGAGGAATTATGACCGGCAATTATTTAAAATATTAGCCACCAGCAATTAAGCGCAGAATTCCAGTGCTGCAAATCTGCCCCGCTCAAATTAATATCCTGTATATCGTACGATAAATTATTCGACGGGAGTAAAACAAACTAAAATTAGGATTATATCCAGTGGGCGGTGTGAACGGAATAACGGGAGCTTGGAAAATGTAGTTTTTTGAAGGAAGAACCGTAAATACAGCACGTGGATGGAACGTGTTGTTTTTATACCGACGAATTCAGTACAAGGATGGTATCGATTACAACAAAAATTTGAAAAAATTCCCAAAAATATCCGTAGTAACTATAGATCACATACACGTCGAGAAAAAATAGTATTTTGATGATGTTCTTTGAATTTTGACGAAAAAAAACACTGAAAAGTTCAATGTGATCATGAAATGTTTGAAAGTCATCCTGTAATGATAAAAAATGCTTTTGAATATGCTATATTTTAAAAAAACTTAATAATATTTTGTAATATTCTATATAGTTCCAAAATATTCCACAATATTCTAACTTCAAAGAAGTTGAAGCAAAGTGCGACATTGTGAATATTCTCTCAGAATTTATTATAATGTTTTCAAAATCTTCCGAAAATTATGAAAAAACTAGATGAATTAGGAATCAGTTAAAAAAATGTGAAACTCATGCAACTGATATTTCACACCTACCTTAACATTTTTGAAAAACTACCAAAATATTTTCTACTATAGGAATCCCCGGAGATTCGAAGATTCTAGATTCGTTTGGGGTGATTGAAAAATCAATATTGAAGATAATATTCAGAAAGTACTTGAGATAATTCAGTGATCCGCTTTCAAACGAAAATAATCTGTCTGACATCAGAAAAATGTATCGCCAACAACATTGATGAATATCCACAAAAATTAAATTATCCTCAAACTAATAAAACAATGAGTTACTAAAAGAGGAAAGTATAATTTTGAGAGTACTCAACATATTCAAATTAGCAACGAATGTTTCCAAAATGACTTTATTGTTCTTTATAAACTTTCAAGCTTCGGGAGTTTTAGGGATATTTTTATGTTTATTAATCTAATAATATACTATTACTTGCATATTGTTTACTTATTTTTATTTGTTGCTGGAATACATTCATTATTATTATAATCTGAAATAACTATTTCATCTGTTCCTGTTGTTTTATTTCGAACCCCTTAGTTTTCTCTCTCTTTTTACCAACCCTTCACTTCAAACCAACCCTTTATGAGGAACATTTCGAGCAAATCTTAAAAATTGTTCGACATAATCTTTAATCACTTTCTACGGCCAAAATCTCTGAATCACCCCTGCTGGGTCACGCGACTAGACATAAATCAGCATTGTAATAATTCACCCTCTACCCTGCAGACCCATACGCGAGCATTTGCACAAACTTCGTGAAGATCACGGGTCATTTGCCACCGGTTGGCGAAATAGCAAGACGAGTCACCAAAAATCCATCATCTTGATGGAGAAAGCCAATCAATGAGGTGGAAACGAACGTTTCCATAATGACTTCGAATACTTCATCACGCGGTGTTGGATTGTCATCTTTGCTAACGAAATGCACATTACAGTACTTCCTCTTAGAATTTTTCAGAAATACGACACTCATTTTCAGATTCTGATCTTCCCATATATACCTATTGTATAGATTTATAGGGAACATTTTCATTATTACATTATGGCTCCACAATTGATTTTGACGCCATCAACTCGCTTTTGTTGCAACATACACAAATATTTCCACAGAAAAGGCAGCAGTATGTCCATGTTAAGGATATTGAGAGTTCTTGTGTCTAAAATCGAGTAGGATACCGCAAAGCTCATTTCTTGGACCACTCATGATCTTAATATACACACATACGGAAACTGAAGAATCAACAATGCAAAGAAGATGAATAACTACTTTGTTCAATGGGAAACGTTTCTAATTGATTCAAACAGTACTAAATATGCAATAAAATGCCCATGACGTCACACTGGGTGTTCTCAAGGGTCAGTTTTGGGACCACTCCTATTATTTAATATGGTAACGACTTTTACCAAGATGTGTACGGTTGCTATATTACAATGTTTTCGTATTCTACTTATAATTCTTCCACATTAAAAAACCTCCTAGATGAAATGAGTAAGGTGTTGACGGGATAGATTGATTGTAGATACGTCAATATCAGTGCAGTTTTATTACAGAAAAAATTTGTTTCTAATGAAAGATTGGATGATTGATGGACTCAGGTGAATAGGCATTTTGAAACGAATCAAAAACTGCCCAAACAAAATATTACGACTCAACTCGACACATACCTAGTTGACATTTTGATTAGATACACTTATATGCAGACTTTGACTGAATTTTAGTCTTTATATCATCTTAATCTTTATGTCTTAGGATTTTCTTTTATATATTAGCTGAGTTAAAACACCAGCTTGATCTGACACAACCTTTTCAGCAATGATTTCTTTCTCGCTATACTGTGTTATACAAAGTCACATATTTTTTTGGTGGATAACGAAGTATCATTATTATTAAATTGGCACTCTGACTTGCCCAATCAATCATTGAAATCAGTGTCGAAGATTCCACACAGTGAATTCACAGCAAGAAACATCAGAAGAAGAGGTTTCCAAGAAGACAATGAAAATCAAAGAAAGAATATCTAATAAAAAATATTGTGAATGCTACTGATTCCCAAGTGGGTTTCAAAAAATCGGTTTTACCATGAACAAATAAATTTCTTCTGCTGTACACACTGTTTTGAATTATCTCACACAGACTCACTTATAAGTCTTCGTAGATTTCTAAGAGTTTCTCTTTCTATTTATTATCATTATCACGGAAGAAATCATTGTTCCTATACATTTTCAGGGACTCAATTAGTATCATTATTTCAACTCAATACGCATCGAACACCTTATGTCACCCCGTTTGATCCCACCCCTCCCTCAGCGTGCGCCAATAATTACATAGTGTACTTACCAGTTATTAACTTGCAGTATCGTCAGACCCGTATCTTGCGCTAGCTGTTTTTTCTGGTCTTCCGAGGGATAGGGATGCTGCAAAAAAACATCATCATTATTATCATCGTCAATTACGGGATGCACGTCGTGCGAGTCGTCAGCATTTTTGATCGGTAGGTAGGGGGCGCGGCGATCCTAGCGCACCGTAATTTACTCTAGAGGCGTTACTACTCTGAAGTGACACGTGATTATGCTTGTTCACCATGGCCAGGGCGGGAAGACGACGTGCGAATGTCATGGTCCACCTAATGGCCGGGATGTGGATCGGGAAAAGGTGCCAGGGGGAAAGGTTGGGACGGAAAACTCTCACGGTACTCGAAATTGCTTGTAATGGTCCCCCAACTGTACAGAGGTAGTGATGACTTCTGTCAGGGCGTTGAAGGAAGTCAAAATATTCAAATATAATTGGAAATGAGTCAATTGAAAACTACTTGTAGTTTGTTTGAAAAACAATGAAATAGCAGAGATGAGGTCGCAGAAAATGGACGACAGTCAGACTTTAGCTTTGAAGTCTTATGCTCAGGAGCCTGAAATGATGTGGGAGTGCAAACAAATCCTGGAGTAACTGGCAAAGAGAAGCGAAGTAACAATTGTCTATACCAGGCCATATCAAGTGAAACTGCCGATGTCACCGTGACAAAGTAGCTTCTGATAGCCTTGTAATGAAACCTCTGTGTCTCAGAACAATTTATCATTATGGCTTTCAAGACTCACCAAAATATAGTTCTGATGTGTGCTCAGTTTCAACCTTCTAAACCTAATGTATATTGAAACCAACTGAATAATCTCAACATGACTCAAATAGTTCCTGGTGAAAAACTCAGGAAATGTGGTTTAAAAGAGGATCTAAGGGATTTATATGGGAACATGAGGAAATTGGAAGGAACGGAAGGAACCCAGCTTTGAACACAATATGAAGGGACAAGTAAGGCCTCAATGATCCAGAACAGTTCTGTGGTATGGCAAAAGCTGTAGTAAAAACAAAACCAAATGAGACAGGCCAAAGAATTTATCAAACAACCGCAGTCAACAACACAGAATATCTACTAAGCCAGAAGAGAAGTACTACTAGAATATTAGTAGGACTTCTCACAGGACATTGTAGGCTCAACAAACGCACAAGTACAATCGGTCTGGCAGAAGGAGAGAAAACATCAGTACATATACTATGTCAAGGCTAAGGTTTCCAACGGTGGTATACATGGGAGTTCTCAAAACGATTTCGAGGATACACACAATAGATCTAAAAAGGTCGCGGTGTAAAGGTTTGTAGCACGAGAGCCCACAACTAATCTAATCTAATCCCAAAATATAACCGTTATACAGGCATAATATAACGAAAGAACAATGGAAAATGCTGTGATTTATTATTTTAGAATTTCAAGATGTCCTCAGCTTTGAAAAAAAATCTGAACAAGGCGTTCCAAAATAAATAACTGATGAAGAGAGAAAAATATATGAGGTATCCTTTCACAGATTTCTGGTGTGTTTGAAAAAGTACGCTTTCAATTTCTGATTGCGTATAGGCACAGTGTCTGCGGGTGAATCAACTCCCTTATTTATGGTTATCCGCAATTCAGATTGGGAACGTAAATCCCGCCTAGGTGATATGTGCACCCCGGGGTGTATTAAAATCAGTCCAAGTGTGTGATCAAGACCTTCGCCCTCTTCAATTTTCTACCCGTTTCACATTTTCAATGTAGATACGCAAATAATGTGTGTGCGAGGAATCCCAGTATTATCGTAAAAATCACTATGCATCGAAGGCGGCGGGCAGACAGAGGCGGCCCCGGCATCCACATAAGGGTTATGCCGCCCCGGAGAGACACTCAAGATGGGGTTATCGGTCTCCGAGGAGCTCTTCTGAGGTGTTATGGGGAATGAATGGTTCGCGTTCGCTGTTTTTCACGAAATTACCGCCGCAGATTCAGGCTGGAGGCTAATGGCGGATGCAGGCGGCTCTCGGGGGAGAGCTCGCGTATCGCCAGACATAGCTGCGACACACTAACGGTTATTAATGTTTTTTCTTGTGGTCTCGTATACGACTGATTGCTCCAAACCCGATTTCAGAAGCGACCGTCTGTACCAGAAACAATTCAGCCTCAGAAACAGCTCCCACCACTGTTAGTCGTATAGACAAGGTACTGACCGATCTAGATGAAACTTGTTTCAGTTCTGGGACATCTGAATCATGCCTCTCGCGGGAATTCAATTCTTGTGCATTCATTATGCTGTAATTTCACAACGTTATATTTTAACGCACTTGTAAGGCAGTCCTCACCCACTTTTTCACATTATTTTTGATTGAATAGATCATTTCATACAGAATAACTTTGCAATCACTTACATATTGTGATTGACTCTTTCTTCATCGAAGGAATTCATAGCACACTCCATCTATCGTACTTATAACTCTCCGCACGACAAAACTGAAATGCTTTCCGGAAAAATCTTTTACAGCTACCGCGAAAATTCGGTTAATGTTATGGAAAACGACTATTCGTCGATGTACCCGACCTGTGGATGGAATTGCTCATAAAACTCATCCAATAGGTGTGGCAGACGGTTGACGATAGGGGGACGCTGCCTTGCCTCTACCCTTGCTCAATCCGGAAGCTCCAAAACGGGATTTAGAATATCCTTTGATTATAGTTCCAGCTCCGTGTTTTGAATTTCAAATAGGGCGATTGGCGATCTGCTGTTATAAAAATTGGTGTGAAGGCGATTGGGGATTCTCGTGGTCAAGGTGGAGCTTGTAATAAAGTTTGGATGAGTTTACTGATGTATTGTACTGAATTTAAATTTATAATCTTGTTCAGTATCGTTTTATGTATTTGCTGTAACTCTGAAGTGGAGTATTCACTTAACCACGTTAAATTTCCGAAATGTATATAGCAATTGAAGTAAGTCAGACCGGACACGACTCACAGAACACCATAACACATTTCACCGTGATTCGAATCGTCTTTGCGTAATCAACCTGCCACCACAACGAGTAATTGCAAAAGCGCAGCAAACCTACCCAACAAAACGGGATCCTCGAACAAAGATTGAGCGGGACATGGAAATGCCGGAGTCGCGTCTGCATAAATGATGGGCCGATGGGCCCATGGGCCGAGGCCGCTACGAGACGCGCGACAGGTTCACCGCATAAACTTTTTCTACATGCAAAACAGTTGAATAATCATCAGGTCGGGCGGCCGCTGTATTACTCTCAAGTGGATCGTCGGTTGTTTATTTTTCAGCTGTTTCGGAGGCCATCTCACGACCATGGGAATAAATGTCGTTGTCGTGTGTACGTCTCGGATATGAATAGGAGTGATGGGTCATATTTCTTGGATTGATTTTGTACAGCGGCGTCACAAGAGGTGCGGAGACCGAGTGACAAGGTGAGTGTTACTGAAATTCATCAATTTTTTTGAAGATTAATGGCTTTTCAACGGTTTCCTATATCATATTAGCAAAGAAAATATTCCCTCATAAATGCTAATTTTTTTCATTGAGATCTTCACCCTGGATCCAGAAAAGGAAATATAAATCTTTGAAAAGTTGTCGGGCCTCTGTTCAAACCTAAAGGCATTCTTATTTCTCAATGAACCAATATTACCAACACACGGATTTTTTTATGAAATTTTGTTGACCGAAAATGCGTTTTTAGGATTTGTGTCGTGGGGATTTCATGTCCGTCATTAAGTTTCTAAAGAAATTTGGATAGTACGATGTTGTAGATGAAAAATAATTCAAGGTTACGTAAAATTAGAAGTGACCTGTACTCAGTGTTGACCCAAAATTCCACGTTAAGTTGTTTGAAAATATTCCAAAGTCTTCAGATGTTTCCAAAACCCTGATGAGAGATAGGGAAGAGGTCTCAACTTTCAACGTGCGATCCCATACACGGTTGATAATTCAACAGAAAATATACAGCACTAACGATTGACACCATCTGACAGTTTCACTACAATAGAGAAATATCCTTAAATAATTTTATATTTCTATAATGACTTTTACTTTTCAAACCAGACTGTTCGTATCAATTATATTAATAATAATACTCCCTGCAGCTGCTATTATTACTTGCCGTGTCACTCTGGGCGATATAATAATTCTTAATGGTGTATTCAGTCCTCAGCTTTAGGAACACCGACAACATTCCATAGAACAAGCTAATATATTTTCAAAAACAA
The DNA here is from genome assembly GCA_958502065.1 of Chrysolina americana. Taxonomy (NCBI): domain Eukaryota; kingdom Metazoa; phylum Arthropoda; class Insecta; order Coleoptera; family Chrysomelidae; genus Chrysolina; species Chrysolina americana. The sequence continues at coordinate 2,067,608 of OY293411.1, read as the reverse complement.
GTATGAAAACGGAAGATATTTTGATAATTAATGAATGTTTCATGTATAATTTACACTGTTTCGGTATACGCGTATTCATTGTGTCGATCAGAAATCATGGATCTAGCTCTGTATAAACCAAGAAATTAGGAATAGGGATGTATTCATCCTTCAGAAACGTCCACCCCGTCGGGGTGTCTTTTCAATCCAATAAATCTGACTGATTCTCCTGTTTTATATTCCGAAATCCGAATGCACGACATAGCAGTCGCGTGTTTGCAGAAAATTCGTCGAGGGTAGCTGTAAAGTTATTTGTACCCTCAGCTTTAACGGTTATTCCTATACGTTTACAGCGAAACGTAAAAAACTAGTCTTTCCGGATACGAGATTTCATTTCCGCCATGGATGCATCTGAGGCCATATTTCCGGCGAAGTTATCCTAGTTTATCCACAGGGAATTTCACGTCGACATGTGTCCTAGTGAGGGAACATATGGGAGATGCAGAAGGATTTCGACCGGAATAAACTGGACGGGAAAGGTTTTTAATAGACATCATGTCGATTGGGTTGATACACTAGATGGCGCTTCATCCCAACAATATATTATGCTCACATATTTGCATATATGCCATGTGTACCATGCATCAACAAATATATGGAAACATACAAGGCATGTAAGCCATATATTGTAGACGAATTCAATTTGAGATCTTCAGATAGGGAATGACATTTAGTGAGTCAACTTGGGAAAGAATCGAAGTTTTTTACGATAAATATCGATATTAAACATCACACCGGTGAATTCAGGGGATATTCAAAAGATTATAGGAGAAAACATTATGGAAAATATGAAGGTATCAACAATATTAAAGCTGAAACTATTAAAATAAAATTTCCCACATACTTGATACTCTGGAATCCATTCGTTTTTATCCGTTCATTTGAAAATACTATGGTTGTTCCTTTGTACAAAAAAGGAAATAAACAAATTGTGAAAAATCATCTTCCAATTCCATTGCTAACTCATCTACCAAAATAAGTTTCAAAGGCCGATCCAATTACATGCGTGCCCACTCTACACGAGGAAAGCATGTCTGTCGACGTTCACACCTGCGCCTGTTGGCGTGCGTGAAAAACGCAGGGTGAGCATGTACGGAGTTGGGATATGTTCTAGTCCAAATATTAAAATATACAGTGGAAAATACGTCATCACTCCACCCATCTTTGAAAAAATTTTTAGAGAATCAAATAAAATATGACCTCTGTTCAGACCTAAAGGCATTTTAATTTCTTTATGATAAATGTTTGAAACGTTGTTGGGCCTGTGTTCAGACCTAAAGGCAATCTTATTTATTGATGATGAATGTTTGAAAAGTTGTTGGATCTCTGTTGAGACCCAAGGGCATTCTCATTTATTGATGAATAGTCCAATATCACATTTGGATTTTTTCATGAAATTTCGTTGACCGAGAGTTTTGTTTTTGGATTTGAGTTGTGAGGATTTTTGTCTCTCATCACGTTTCTAAAGAAATTTAAGAGTATGATGCTTCACATGAAAAATAATTCTATTGTAAGATAATAGTTGTTGAGTTTATTGCGATTTTTTTGGTAATTAAGAAACCTGGACTCTACCCCTTTTAGTCTCGATCATGATATACGATATTTGTAACCTCTCAACCTAGATTTCAAAAACTAACCTAGCGAAAATTTCATTTCGCATGTCTAGGATAATATCAAATACAAAAGTATACAGAATATGCTTACAAGCACTTTTCGGGATTATCAAGCTCGGAAGCACTAAGCACTGTGCTTTGGGGCAGCTCAGCACTCAAGATACTTGTTTACTCCATCAGAACACTGCTTGTAGTGATTATAGCAATATTTCAAGATTGATTCAACATATCAGACATTCAAGAGGCTTGCCAATCGAAATACATCCCTGAATTTGATAAGACAATGATTGTAACAAAAAGTATATGGGTCAAATTCAGCAGACTACAAGAAATCGTTTCAAAGAGCACAACTACATATCTAAGGCCGTAAAACTCGCGTTTCATGCTTCAGGATTGATGATCCTTATTCGAAATTGCTCCGCCACTACTTACGAATGTCGCGTGGCGATTTCCCAGGAATTTAGTCGCTCGAATCGCAGACTTCGAAAGAGCATCGATCGTCGAAAGCTGCTCCCTCGCAATATCCGATAGCGGGATTAGCGCACAGGGTTTAATGAGTCGTGCAAGTAATCCGGGATCAGAGAGCGATACTCGCACCGGGAATGATGCATCGTTCAAATATTCATGCGTCGTCGGCCGTCGGTCTTTAGCGTCGGCCGCGTCGCAAAGTGGCGCGCATAAAATATTGAAAGTCGCGCGGTCAAGCCGGCCTCCCCCGAGAGATGGCAGCGTTATCTACTAGCGCAGCTTCAATTGGGACTGCCGTTCTTTAATTCCACCTGACAGGTGGACGGGATCCGCAGTCGCTTCGGATTTCCTAGGGGAGCCACTGGGAGCGTCTTATATCACGCCGGCGATACGGTCTGACTGGACAGAGGCCAAGCTGAATACGGATCAGATACGGGGGCGGTCGGTCGAACCTTTGCATGCATGCGGCGGCTAGATAAAGCGTCGAGAACCAGCAGAAATGAAACGCTCCCGGAGGGGTGTCTTCTGATGCTGGGAGTACGTGAGGGTTGCCTGCATGGCCTATAATTTCTTGCGGATCCTGCACAAGCAGCGATACATTTGTAATAATAATTTTATGGAAATGCTCCGTTTCAGGCAAAGTTGGCTCTGTCGTATTGCGGTGTGTCACGAATGCCATCGGCCATCACTTTTGAACGCTACGTGTAGAGAGATTGTTCGTTGGTACTTAATCGATCGTAGAAAACAGCAGAAGCATTGTATAAAGAGTAACAAGATAGTAAAACAATCATATAGGCTACCGATTGAATCCGATGGGAGGCGTCATGTAGATGGCGTTAGTACTCTGGTCTCCCAGTCAGTGATTGAGGATATGATGAAACTTCCAACTGAAGGGTGGCGATTTAATTGTGATACTGGAAAGGGGAAAGAAAATATATGTTCGGAATCTTTTCTTTGGACTAGTGCAAAAAACGAAATAGTTCATAGATACAAATTATATTTGGTGACAAAATTCGAGAATCGAGATCAATCAGTTTGTGAAATAAGTTGAAACTCCAAAGAACTATTCTATATTAAGTGGAAAACTTCTAGAGTTTTTCGTAGTTTCTCTCAGTTTTCAACTCAAAACGCTAGATGGCACTAGTGTTTTGCTCCGATGCCGATTTCAGAGGCATTGACTGACTATCTATGACTCTTTTAACAATGCCAGAAGTATGGCACAAAAAATATTGGGAAAATGTCGGTGAAATTCTTCACAGTATGTCAGCCAATTTTCCAGGAAAAAAATCAACCAGTCTCTGCATCATACTAACGGCATTAATTGACCGCCTTTACGATGTGGTGGACGTGGTGGTATTGACGAATATAACAAATTTAACAAGTTTTTTAACAATCCTTTTATGTCACGATTTTGGCAGTAGGATTTTAAATTGCAAAGTTGCCAGATTTCTACATATTTCCCTATATGAAAATGTGGACGGGTTTCTCCGCACACATAAGACTAGTAGCTTAATATTATTCTGATTACCTTCGATAATAATAATTAAAAAAACGTTTTCTTCATAAATACAATGGATTCATTGGGATAACTGAGGATTAATTTACTGTAGTGGATCTTCATTGGAATTTGACGAAAGATTAACGAAATTTCGACGAAAAAATTGCCTTTTCTAGATTAATCTTTTGTTCGATTCAATTTCTGATATGATATTCGGAATCTGCACGTCGAGATATGTTTGAGGAGGGTTTGCGATTTTTCGAAAAATAATAAATGAATTTTTTTTTAAATTCGATGGTGCGAGATAATTTTTGACGTTTTATCGCTTTTTATGGTACACCTTAAATCTGAATAATATATTTTGGAAATAAGCATGAAATTTTGGGTATACAGTGCAAATTTAAAGAGAATCTGATGAATTTGTACTTTTCATGATATTTGGATTTTTTCAAGTATTCTTTTTGTCGCCGATCGACTTTGAATTCACAGAATATACCAATTTTGTCATCCTGAATCGATTGGCCTTAGCAGAATTGCTCTATTCCAAACTGTTCTCCAGTTGAAAATCATATCCTGATTTGAGAGCTGTAATACCCGGACAAAAAACTTTTTTTGTTGCTTTTCTCTCTATATTCGTAGAATTTGATTTTTTTTGTATGTGCTCATCAGATTTGAAATGAATCCCTAGTCATTTAGAGATTTGGTAGGCTTTTACGGAACCTCTGCAATTTCGAATTGAAATTGTTTTTAAAAATTTTTATTTTTCATTTTTCGAACAATTTGAAAAACCTCTCAATTGTTTTTCAGTGAGGTGGTTTCAAATTATGCATCAAAAATTGAATTAAACGAAGGTTTAACGAAATTCCGTTAATCCTTAGTTAAATTCAATTTTTGATACCTCATATCAATTTGAGATATTAATTTGACTTTCAAAATTGACTACATCAAAAAATTGTCCCAATGTAGATAGCCTGCTAGCATGCTTTGACTATGAAATAAATCATAGGTATGTTTACAGGTTTCAGCAGCGTTAGCAAACGAAAAGTTTCATCAGAACTCGGCAATCGCAGTTATCTTCGACTTTATGACTCTCCAGAGCGCATAATAAAATATAGGAACAAAAACATGGTAAAAGCCAAATTAATTGAGGTAGATAACAGCCGTTTATTCCCAAACTAGATTCATAACAATCCAGGATACTTTTCATGAAGTTAAGACGAAATATATGGAATGTAATCTGCATTATCTGGTTTATTATAGTTGTATCATAATGTTTATTGAATCGTTTCATAATTGTTGTTATTACAGCTATTTTTGTAACATCTTTGTTTATGTGCTATGATTGTGATATAAGCGTACCGAGAATTCTATACGATATGAAAGATCAAGGGGGAGTACAATGAGCATTTTGGAGCAGTGCCTCTAGAGTCCTAGTGGCCTACAGATCCTGTCAGTCTTTCGTATATTTATATTGAATCTGACTCTCTGTAATGTGTACTTGCTTGCTACTTATCTATTAAATTATGAATATTATTAATATATTTTTAAATGAAGCTGTTGATCAGACACTCACCGTTAAATGTTGGAAAAGCCACGCTCTGAGTATATTTGTTGCTACTTTGGGAAATATGCCTCTCTTTTTTTGATTTTTCTTTCCATTTGTGTCGTCATCCTCTTCGCCTGTACCTTCCCCACTACCTATGCTCGCATTACTTGCGTCACCTGTAACAAAAAAAAAATCGTTCCAAACATATGTTTCAAAGAATTGAAAACCATTTTGAATAAAGAACATTGCATATGACAGTGTGTGAAATAACGTTTTACACACTAATGTGTAAAAAGAGCCTTTGTAACACTGTTGTCGAGGGATAGTGTCACTGCGGAGTAAAATTTCAATTTTCTTAACCAATGAACCCCTTGCCATTATACAGCACGCCACTGGCAACTCTAATTACAGTACGCAATTTTGCGGGTGTCGTAATGGCTCTCGATGCAGTGCCGTCGCGTAGTGTATGCAGAACAAGTGAGGGTGAACCGTGAGAGGGGTTTAATGACTCACACGCAAACTGAAAGGGGAAGAAATCAGATTAGGGGCGACCTGCGATTCCAGCCGACCCGAACTCTGTTGTTGTTTGTTGAACGTCGAATTGTAGTCATTACCAGATACACAAACACACGCGGTTTCGAGCCGAAGAAAGAAGTTTGAGAGGACCCTCCGCTAAGGAGGGAGGAGAACAATTAGAAGGGAGTAAGTCAAGAGGTGTTTGCGGCACGTCGGTAATTGCTGGTGTATTCGAGAGCGGCGGTGGATTGTTCTGGATTGTTATGAATTTTTGGAGCGTCGTGTCGGGCTAATAGCTTGGTTGATAATCCGTTTGTTAAGTATGGGGGTGAACAATACTGGGAAAGTTTGAGAAAAATCAAACATCTTTTGTTTCAAATTGGCACCCTCTATATTCAATATTCAACAAAAAAATTACTGTTTCAAGTTAATTGGTCTTGCTTATTGAGTTATAAAATCACGAGAAATCTTTCAGCACATTGTCATCTTCAGCAGACAAACTGAAAAACCCAGTTCACCATGGAATCAGAAAAAAACCTTCAAATCCCATTTCTTGACGTATTAGTCACCAAAGAGGGTAATCATCTAGGCCACAAGGTGTACAGGAAGAAAACACACAGATCGATATCTACACAATGGATCCAACCATCATCCAAAACAGAAACGAACCGTCATCAACACCCTAGTGAACAGAGCTTTGAGAATATGTGAACCAAGGCACATCGACGAGGAAATGCAACACCTTACAACTGTGTTACAAGCGAATGGATACAACAAGAAAGACATCATCCGTGTTACGCGCCCAAGGGAGAAGAAAAGGAACACCAATGAAGAGCAACCCCAAGGCACTGTTTATCTGCCATACATAGAAGGTATCATCAACAGAATTGGTAAAATTCTGAAGAAGGAGAAAATTAACACCGTCTTCAAACCAACGAAGAAGATATCGGAATATCTAAGATCAGCCAAAGACAGCAGAGATCCACTCAAATCAGCGGCAGTCTACAGAATTCCATGTAACTGTGGGAAGGTCTATATCGGACAAACGAAAAGGAGCATTGGTTCCCGCCTAGTCGAGCACAAGCGGAGTTGTCGTTTGGAACAAGCCGAGAAGTCTGCAGTCGCTGAGCATACATTGTCTGACGGAGAACACAAGATCCTTTTCGAAAATACCTAGAGACTAGCAACGTCGAATCATTATTCAACAAGAATGTATTTAGAAGCAATAGAAATACATAAACACCAAGAGAACTTCAACAGAAGAGGAGAGAGAACATATTTACCAAAGATCTGGCACACAGCATTGAATGGGGCCAAAACGAAGCCATGTCACCCGAATCGCGCGAAAAGTGCGCGCGAACCCGCTATTACAGAAAGTGCGCGAAAAAACATCACTATAAATAACATGACAAACTCGAGAGCTTCAGTTTCAGTTGATACGTTTAGAAGAGTATTTCGACCGCGCTGACCGACTGAAGATGACTGCCGCAGTTGCAGTCGAAACGTTTGGAGATTTAAACCAAAGAAGACCACGGCAAAACCCGGAAACTAACCAAAACATTGACGCCAGCCGTGAAAGCCTACAATCCTACAAACTGACATCAATTTAAAGGCGACTGAGATGAGGATTATGATGTGGATATAAGAGTAAATGAATCAGAGTATTGATGAATTCATAATTGGAATTGCACAAAATATTTAATGAAAGTATACATATCACATTACGAATTTATATCTATATATTATATTTTAGATTTAATATTCAAAATGATCAATTTATTATAGCCAATTTCCACTACTCACTAGCATATTTCCAATGAATATCTTTTTTGAACAACTTTTCAATAATAATACACGAAATCGTCACTGATCCATCTTCAGTTACCTCGGGTGTCCTTGACTCTTCCATTTATAATAAATATAATAATACCTCTTAAGCTCTGGTTGAATTATAATGACATGCTGTTCATTCCACTCACATGAAACCTGACTAATTACCATCCCCAATCATCCTTGTTGTCACGGCGGTAATATAACTCGTAAAATTAATATTAATAAACCATTAACAAACAAAGCTGCCAGAGCTCAGTAAGCCATAAATATTTTTCCCGAATCTCTCCACCGATCCAGCTCAAATTTATATCTCCCATTGTCTACCTCTAAAACACATGTAACTTTATGTAAATGATCACGATAAAGATAGCTAGCGTTGTCATTCCAGATGAATCGCCTATTCATTGTCCGCAGCTGATTACCATGACCCGCAAGCGAAAGATTGTCAAATGTCATTCCCGAAGTGACGTTTGTTTAAGCTGGTGTCTATCAAGCCGGCAGTGCGAGTATTTTCGTTGCTGCAGCACATGTGAAAGACATAACAGTGAGTAAGTTTGGTTTATTTAGACGGCGCCGATGCGATATAAATTTCGGCACCTGTCTAACTACATCAAGTACGTACAATACTCCCGAATTGGAGGAGTTATTTTGATGGCAGGCTAATACCACCGACTCATAAATTTCATTAAATCAGTAAAACTCCGTGGCACTCACACGAGAGACTCATTTAATGATGCATTTTATGTTTTCGCACGACAGACATTATTTTAATTCGTTCGTTTGGACCAGCTCCAAAGCTATAGAGGCACATGTTTATTCTACGAGACGTTTTTTTTTTTATTTCTCGCGGGACATGTGTGATAACGAACTTATTTTCAAAATACCGTCCTCACCAAAATAGCCTGCGACATTCTTTACAGTTATAATTGAGAGTTCCTGATGCTTTATTAACATTTCGAAATCAGAGTTAATAGGAGGAAGAAAAATGCTTATCAAGAGTTCTTATAATCGCTTGATAAATCTTGAAAATTATTCAGCTTGTATTAGAGATATTTGGTTGATATGAAAATGGGTTTTGTTGCTCCTATAGATTTGTACAGATGCCGTTTGGCATATCAAACGCACGTGCAACTTTACATAGGATATTACCTCACAATTATTTCAAAGAGTCACTGTTTATTATTCGACCAAAAGTAACAGATTCGAGGTTTATTATTCAGTTGATAAGAAAATGTGTTGTTGTTGCTACTATAGAATTGTAAAGATGCCTGTTGGCCTACCAAACGCCCCTGCAGCTTTACATAGAATTGTACGTTACAATTATTTCAAAAAGTCACTGTTCATTATCTGATCTAGAGTAGCAGATTCAAGGTTTAGTTGGGAGAAGATACATAACAAGTTATCCATAGAAATTAAGTTCACATAATTTCAAAATACCATTCTCATGAAAATAGCCCGCAACATTCTTTACAGTTTAAATTGAGTGTTCCTGATGCTTTAATAACATCTCAGAATGATAGTTAAGAGGAAGAAGAAAAATGTTCATCAATGGTTCTTATTTTCGTTCGATAAATCTTGAAAATAACTCAGTTTGTGTTAGAGATTTTTAGTTGATATGAGAATGTGTTGTTAATGCTCCTATAGATTTTAAGAGATGCCCTTTGGCCCATCAAACGCCCCTGCAACTTTGCATAGAAAGGTACGGTACAATTATTTCAAAAAGTCACTGTTTAATATTTGACCAAAAGTATCAGATTCGAGGTTTAGTTGGGATAAGACACATAACAAGTTATCCATAGAATTATATCGGAAGCTGCATGATACCAGTCACTCAAGATCAAATTCACATAATTTCAAAATACCGTCCTCAAGAAAATAGCCCGCGACATTCTTCACAGTTATAATTGAGAGTTCCTGATGCTTTATTACCATTTCGGAATGATAGGTGAGAGGAAGAAGAAAAATGCTCATCAATGGTTTTTATTTTCGTTTGATAAATCTTGAAAATAATTCAGCTTGTGTTTGAGATATTTAGTTGATATGAAAATGGGCTGTTGTTGCTCCTATAGATTTGTAGAGATGCCTTTTGGCCTACCAAACGCCCCTGCAGCTTTACATAGAGTTTTACCTAACATTTATTTCAAAAAGTCACTGTTTATTATTTGACCAAAAGTAACAGATTCGAGGTTTAGTTGGGATAAGACACATAACAAGTTATCCATAGAATTATATCGGAAGCTGCGTGATACCAGTCACTCAAGATCAAATTCACATAATTTCAAAATACCGTCCTCAACAAAATAGCCCGCGACATTCTTTACAGTTAAAATTGAGAGTTCCTGATGCTTTATTAACATCTCAGAATGATAGTTAAGAGGAAGAAGAAAAATGTTCATCAATGGTTCTTATTTTCGTTCGATAAATCTTGAAAATAACTCAGCTTGTGTTAGAGATTTTTAGTTGATATGAGAATGTGTTGTTAATGCTCCTATAGATTTAAAGAGATGCCCTTTGGCCCATCAAACGCCCCTGCAACTTTACATAGAATTGTACGGTATAATTATTTCAAAAAGTCACTGTTTATTATCTGATCTAGAGTAGCAGATTCACGGTTTAGTTGGGAGAAGATACATAACAAGTTATCCATATAAACATATCGGAAACTGCGTGATAACAGTCTATTATATTTTCAACCTGACATAACTCAAGCAAAATAATTTAATCTTGTCAGGTAAAATCAAATTCACTTGTGTCCAAAGACAGTGGCGTCACAACTGATCTATCAAATAATTGTGTATTGAAAATTTTATCAAACGACGATGTTTCGGTTGATACAGAATGATAAACTCATACTAACGTTCGCCGCCATAGCTGACAGCGTTGCAAGGTAAAAAGCCGGAGAATATCAAGTATCTTCATTCCTCTCCTCAAAGGTCCGAAACATAATACGCGGCTAATATCTCACATCAGAGTCGAGTGCGAGGTATGCCATTGTCGAACGAAACTTGGGAATTAGCCCAAGGCGCAAGGTGGCTGTGGAAAAAACGCCGTCCATTCCGGTCCTAATGACTGGGCCGTCACTCATCATTGGTTAGGCATCTCGTAGGGTATTGTGAGCTCACCTCTGCTTTGTGGGATTCCAATCCGGCACGGATCTGGCAGTCTGAATAGCGTCTCGCCCCTCTCAGGACTCCTCAGAACGTGATGTGGAAATTTGCCGCGTCCACCCAAGGCTATCGCTGGATATTACATTGTGAGCATATAATGTACGCTATTATCATATTTACATAAATTATAATAAGTTATAAAGAGGTAATTTCTGTAATCGAGTCGCGGGATCGACTACGGGGTGACCTGATCTTGGAGGACGCACGGTTTGATTCCCATCAACATCAATCTGCATTAAACATGACCTCCATGAAGTCACCGGAATCCGAACTTATTGCAGAAGGAACTGGTTAAATGCCCAATACTTGTCATTGGACTTAATTTCAATCGATGGTCGAATACAGAATATAAACAGATGGATGAAGAATTTAAGGATGTATCAAATGTAAATCACAAATTATTTTTATACATATAATCTTATAATATGTATATTATCAAAATCCCAGTAACCATAGTATATGAGGTAGGATTTTCATCAATTACATTGTAGATACTATCCTGAAAATACATATTCGATTCATATTTAAAAAAATTCAAGACAACTTATTTACTCTAACAAAAAAAAAAATTATTTATCTGCAAGCTTCGCGCATTTATTTTAATTTCTATAATTCTTTTTGCCTCTGTCCACGTCTTTTCTTTGCTTTGATGTATGCTTCCTATAACTCCATCCCATGTTTGTATTGGTCTTGCTCTTTTTCTCCACTTTTGTATCTTCAACTGCCATACGCTTTCAGCTGGTCTTGGTATCATTCAGTAGTTGCTTTCCGACTGAGTCCTGGGATTGCCTCCAAGATAAGTGATTCCATTGAAAAAATAACTCCGATGTATCTCCTTGAGAAACAACAGATAACATTTTATTTGATAACTCAATACACACAATCCTGCATTTATGCATGAGATATTGGCAATCACCATCCATCTAGTTAACAATGTAAAATCATTATAAAATTCCTAGCATTTCTCTTCTGCGTCGAGCGTTCAGAATATCCCCGCGATGAAATTAAATCAGCTCCGATCTCCGAAAGAAAAATAGATAATCAGTATGCACCCCGCTCCCCTCGTGGTGATGATGGATTTATACGGGTTCAGAAGTAGTGGTGATAAATCTAGCCGGCTCTCTCGGTCGGCTTCATCTCCTCACCCCCGTTCTCGGATCGGGATGGTATCGCGATCGAACATTCCTGGTCCTTCCTTATCCGACTTTAAATCGCCAAAAACGAGTCCCCGTGTCAGATGATCCGGCAAGGAATATCCGAGACGATTAATCAACGTTATCTGGCAACGTTCGACTGTCTTTCTCTCAGGGATTGCAGCGTGCATTGTGGCGCTTTCGATATGCGTAATTATCCTAACGAACCGAAGACCACGGGACCGGCGAGTACCGGACAAAAGAAGGCTTGCTCGATTGTGGACTTCTCATCGGATCAGCTTGGCCATCTCTGCATTTGCGTATATCACGAGTTTGATGACGAAAACTGATGATTTTCAACATTTTTAACAACAAAAGCATTTGAATATTTTGCAAAAATAGTTTTTTCCTAGAAATTACCTGAGAGAAACAGATATGATTGCGAGAATAGTGCTGAATGTGCACAGTAGATATTATGAGTTCGAAGGAATGCCATTTGGGTTAAAAAACGGCCCCGCAATGTGCTAACAATACAATTTCATCTGGGAGACGTTAAGAACTGCTCTGTTTGTTGGTAGATACGGTGTTGGAGATTGAAAATGTAGGTGGGTAACGAGACACAAATACTTACTTACTTAATTACCTTCAGGAATACCGTAGTACTCTTTTAATTTTTTTGTTTCAAATTACGTTGAGATAAGTAAACGAGCATTTTTTAAATTTGCCCTTCTTCTAATGAACAACCCCATTATTCGGCGACTGAACAGGGTTGTTTCCGAAAAATTAGTCGCGTGCATTATGTCAGACTTTTAGTCTGTTGTTGACAGGTTCACAGACGAAGGGATGAAGGGCTCTTTCGAACGTACTACAAATACTAAACTGCAACGAGTCTTCAATATTCACATTTCCGATGACAGTAGAGTATGCGCATAATTATGTTTTTATCATTATCATCGATTATTCGGGCGCTTAGGAAATTATCAGGTTAATTGCAGGTTTGTTTGCTTGAATCTTCAAGTATGAGTGTGATTCGAAGATCCAAGATGGTGGATGGGACGGTGTAATAGTTGAGCCTTAAGCTAATAGTGTTTTTGATTAGATAATTTTGTTCAAATTTAATTGCTTACGGACGGAGAAATTATGTTCATGATCTTTGCTACAAGGTTAACATATATTTCTGGTAGAAACAATAAGTTGATTGTGAGTTGGACGGACATTATCAAGATGTATAGACATCGAAGTTAGCTCCAGATTGAAAAAAAATGTATCTCATATGCAGATAATATAATTTAAATTGTGGTTTGAGTTTAATTTATTGTTAATTGCGGAGGTGTTTCTCTCGCTTGTATTTTTTTTAAATTATAAACTGTGAAAGGGCTTCAGTGGATAACTAGATTGATGTTCAAGTGGAGTATATATTCATGTGAATTTCAATGCAGCATTTCGGTGAATTTTACGAACATTATTAGGATGTACGGACATCAAAGTTAGCTCCAGAAGCTTCAGTAGATAGATAGATGAACATTCGAGTGGAGGATATATTTGTGTGAAATTTAATATAAACAGTTGACAAACACTTTTTTTATGTGAGTCTAGATAAAATTCACACTATCAGTCCTTGAACAGATTTATGCAATTATAAAAGAATGATAATGAGATGAACTGTAGTTTTCAAATATATATATATATATATATATATATATATATATATATATATATATATATATATATATATATATATATATATATATATATATATATATATTCAGATAGGTTTCCGCGGTCAGATATTTGAAAACTAAAAGTTCGGGTCGAACCGCGTCTAGAATTTGTTGAAATTCGACGTTTCGGCTCCGATTTTGGAGCCATTTTCAAGAACTGAAATAGAAAGAAAATTAATGAAAGGTTAAAACGTAATTCTACGCTGAGGTCTCAATCTGCCTACTCCTCAGGTATAATTACGTTACGAGTTCTCTCGAAGGAGTAGGTAGATTGAGACCTTAGAGAGAACCAGTGACGAGACATGGGGAGTAGGCAGATTGAGACCCCGACGTCAAGTCACAAAAACCTAACGTAATTATACCTGAGGAGTAGGCAGATTGACACCTCAGCGTAGAATTACGTTTTAACCTTTCATTAATTTTCTTTCTATTTCAGTTCTTGAAAATGGCTCCAAAATCGGAGCCGAAACGTCGAATTTCAACAAATTCTAGACGCGGTTCAACCCGAACTTTTAGTTTTCATATATATATATATATATATATGATACGCCTTCCTTGATGATTAACTTTTTATTGAAAATAGTTTGGGATATGTCAGAAGTTCACTGAAATACTGAGACAGTATGTCTCTTTCTAATATTCTAATCTACCTCGAACCCCTAGTTCCTAATTCCCTTCCATTGGAATCCAAATATAAAACATTCCTCTCGAATTTAATAACATAACATTTTTGTTCAAAAGTTATAATTAAAATTGTTCGCAGGGCGTTATTAAAAAACCGGTAATTACGAGGTCTCATTCGAACGAAAAAATATTAATGAGGCAGTGGGATCAGATCTGGCAGGTAAAAATATCAAAATAAATCCGTTTGATAGGCGCAGCTCTCAATTCGAGGAAACCAATTCTAATCTAACGAATGTATCAAAGATACAGCACTGGCGTATCAATTGGGATTTTTAGAGGTTTCAATAAATCGAATTTGATGAAAAGTAATAAAAAATTGTGGTAAAGAGTGAATACAACAGGTATTCAGATGATTGATGAGTCCTTTGGGTATAATAACGTTGTTGTTTGTGTATTCTTTTGATAAAAACGAGTACATTTCCTAAGGACCAGGATAAATTCGTGGTTTCAATTCAAAAAACTAACAAAGCCTTGTCACCCGAAGCGTATAGGTGAAATGGTAGACCTTAACACCTATTCAAACATTCCCATCATCCTACTTTCGCAAACGGTTAGCAATATTTTCACATACCCAGTAATATTCGAGGCCCATCATTTCTGCACCTCTTTGTACAACTGCATCTTTTCAAATTACACTCATAAAATTATTCACTAGCGAACGTTTTGACGTTCAGCTGTTGACCGGCCTCCTTGAATATGAAGATCAGCATATGTTAACCCCGAAGGCAAAATAAAATTGATGAAAAAGTACTGTTTTACTCTTGCCAGTTCGTTGTGTACATTGAGTAAATCGTTAATAGTAAGCACGAAATCAACATGCATAACTAAAAATAGCCTCTCGTGATCATTATCTATAAATAAATTGATTTTTTTTCGAAATACAATCGATGCCATAATGGAGATTTCCCATCGTTATAGTTGTTAGGCTGTGTTTTATTTTCCTGGGGAACAATCAATAACGATATCGTTGAAATATTGTAACGAGCGAAAATAATTGAAATTACTTGAATGGTAGGTAGCTATAGGTAATTTTTTATGATACTGAATGCCATTAGCGTGTTAAATACGACTTCTTCCCTGTTCAATGACACACAAACTATACCCATTGTCCAGTAGGAAAATTTGAAGTAGAACAGCCTCTGTGATAGAATATTTTCCATGCATCCCAACAAAAATATAATGATAAGGATTTTGCATTCCAGTAAAAAAAAAATATTTTTTCCTCAATTTAGGCAGATACCTGACAGAAAACAACTACTTCCCTGGCTAATACCGACGGACATTCCATTCCATAATTTCTTTTCACTATTCTACCAATACAGTCCGTTTCTTTTATCATGTGGTAACATTGCTTTATTCTAAACCGTAATAGATACAAAGACGATTAAATGGAAAAAAGGTAACTATTGTGGTGAGCAGTAAATTGTTCATAGAAAATTTACGGGGATTCTCGCCCTTCCAACTTAAAACTGAAAATGCTGTTTTCGGTTTTTTACAAATAGAATTGTTATTTCAGAAAATATAAAAAAATGAAAAAGGAATGTTTTATTGTATTCAAAATGTACTAGAACTACGTAATGATAAATTTTTATTCAAACGTTTCGTGTCAACACCGCCATCATCATCAATTTTTTTCAAATACGGACCTGTCTATTTCATCACAAATATTGATAGAGCGATAAAATCACAATTCAGTGGTATATCACACTCGACATTTTTATAACGTTCCATATAAAATAACTAGCATCATCAGTGACAACAATTTTTATTTACGG
Source organism: Chrysolina americana (assembly GCA_958502065.1). Lineage (NCBI taxonomy): Eukaryota > Metazoa > Arthropoda > Insecta > Coleoptera > Chrysomelidae > Chrysolina > Chrysolina americana. The sequence continues at coordinate 2,051,615 of OY293411.1, read as the reverse complement.
TCCTGTCGTTAGTTTTTTTATGAATTCTACAGAATCTAACGCTTCGATATAAAAATTATCAGTGACGTTTTGAATGAATGTATATATGAAAATTGTATTTATACCATAAAAATTCATAGAAGATTTCTGCAGTTTCAGAGACGAACGATAGCAATTTACCCCAGAAATAAACTTACTTAAGAGGAGAAGAAATCAAACAAACAGAAAAACAATTTATTTCATAATGAATTTGTGGAACAAAAAAAAAACCAATACAGAAAAAGAATTCTACATTAAATGCTCGAATTGACGACCTCTTTGTTGAATGCACATAAGTTGTCTGTCCATACAATTTCTGTGGCAATTTTATAGCATGATGGTTGTAATGCTATTACATGCATCTCATATTTTATGTTTGAGATGGTCGATATCGGTACTAGGTGTCGAAAAAACTTTATCCTTTATGTATTCCCAGACAAAAAAATCCAAAGGAGTAAGATCTGGGGATCGAGCTGGCCAGGCAATTGGTCCATTGTTTCCAATCCACTTTGTTGGGAATATTGCATCTAAATGTTCTCTTACTATTGCTGCATTATGGGGAGGGGCACCGTCTTGTTGAAAATATTGTATTTCACGGCGGTTGCTTGATGGCAATTCATCTAAGTAGCCATCAAACTCATTGGATGAAAAATTTAAATACATTTCACCATTCAAATGCTCATCGTAAAAGAAAGGACCTAGTATGTTTGTTCCCAAAATTTCCAACCAAACATTGATTCCGAACCTCTCTTGGAAATTGGTTTCTCTATGTCAATGTTCATTCGTATTTTTCCACCTATAATGGATGTTTCTGTTAAACCAACCATTGTTGGTGAATTTTGATTCGTCCGTCCATATTACTTTTTTACAAATATTTCTAACTTCTCTATTTCTACGTCTTAACCATTTCGCAAATCGTACTCTCCTTCCGTAATCCCTTTCATTAAGGTGATGAACTTTGCGTATCCTGTAGCATTTGTATTTGTTCTTCTTCAAAATATTGCTGGTAGATTTTACAGATATCCCAAGTTCGTGGGCAATTTCTCGTTTTAGTCTACAAGGTAATATTTGCTTACCCAAATCATTTATTTGATTCCTTATACTTCCAGTAACAACACATTTTCTAGTTTTATTTCTGTCAAATGCACCACAGTCTCTCAAATTTCTTTCTAATCTTCTAAACATTTGAATGTTTGGAATGCGACGATTCGGGTATAGCTCACCATACATATTTCTTGCCAAAAGAGGATTTCTATTTGATTTTGCATCAGTAAATATATCTTTAATATGTAACCGAGTGCTTAAATGTCTGACAATTCTTAACAGATATCAACAACTCATTTATTTTTCCTGCCATAGAAATCAAGCAAAGACTACGTGTTTGAATAATGTAAAAGAAGTGAGATGCTATTTAATTGTACCAAATCAGACAACACTTGTATTTTGATCAAAAACTGATATTTTTCATTACTTCCAGGATTGAGAATTATGAAAATAATCCGTGTTAAAATTGATACAGGAGAAATCAGCCTTGAATCAAGGATTACTGTAATACAAAAATCCTCAAAAAGGAAAATTACGAATGTTTGTTGTGTTGGGGTATCTTCCTATCGAAAGTATTGGGTAATGACTGAAGTATCCTAATAGTTGAATGAGTTTTGAAGAAACCAAAACAATTTACAAAAGAACTAACGACAGGACCGTAATTAAAATGTGTTGTCACTGATGATGCCAGTTATTTCATATGAAACGCTATAAAAATGTCAAATGTGATATACCACTAAATTGTGATTTCATTGCTCTATCAATATTTGTGATGGAATAGACAGGTCCGTATCTGAAAAAAATAGTTGATGGTGGCCGTGTTGACACGAATCGTTTAATTGAAAATTTATAATTACCTAGTTCTAGTACATTTTGAATACAATAAAACTTTCCTCTTTAATTTTTTTATATTTTCTGAAATAACCATTCTATTCGTAAAAAACCGAAAACAGCATTTTCAGTTTTACCTGTATAAGTTGGGAAGGGCGAGAGTCCCCGTAGATTTTCTATGACCAATGTACTGCTCACCACAATAGTTACATGTTTTCCTTCTTTGTATCTGTTACGGTTTAGAATATAGCAATGTTACCAAATGATAAAAGAAACGGCCTGTATATCCCAATGATGTTGTACCAAATCGCCGATGTTTTGAGGCCAATTTCGCTTCAAGTATATCCTAACAATATTATTTTCATAATGTTTAAACAATATTGGACCAATATCGCCAAATGTTCATATTTTTTCTCGCCAATATACCGTTCGAATATTTTGCCAATGTTTTGATAGTACTGTTCCATTATTATACCAATATAAGTGTGCTACCTGGATAGTTTTCTCATCGGAGTGAATTCAGGTAGTATCATCGGCAAACAAAACAAGTGACTGTGGTTTCATAACGCGACAGTTTTCGTTCGCATAAATGATGAACAGGATAGGCCCCAAGACTGATCCTTGGTGAAATAGTTTCACCAGTAAAATGTCATGAACAGCTTTTTTCAATAGATGGATAACTTGAAACAGTTTGAATACGCCAAAAAAATACATCTTACGCGATTATGAGATTGATTATTTCGGTGAGGAGTTATATTATGACGATGGAGGTTTCTTCAATTGTTCATTAATGGTGAAGGAAACGAGATAAGTTTATTGTAGTGATAAAGCAATGCTAGATAAGTTATCTTGCGCTCTTTTCGAGATGAAATTTCGCCCGAAACTCGTTTCCATAGCAACGATTACCTTTCGGCAGCCCCACGTAGCTAGCGTCCGGTTGAGAACCAATTACACGGCCGTCGTGATAGATGGTCCAATCAACGACGGTCTTCTTCTTAGAGCGGGTCACCTGCCAGGGTCATCGCTAAATTACCCAGATCTCATTCTACACCTACATCATTTTCAGGCATTTTCTCACGACGCGAGTACTTTGTAATCTCAAATAGCCGCCTAGTGCAAATTAAACGGCTAATAGAGCGTATTGCTTCACTTGCTATTGCCTCAAAAGGAGGAGATTCTTAGATTGCTTGATCTCGAAGATAAATTAGGAAAGAGTATCGCGTCAGCTTTGCTTTACGTTTTGTTGCGAAGAGAAGTACGGGGAGTGCAGAGGGGCATTAGTATAAAGTTTCGCAAAAATATGGCATTAATTAACTAAAAATTCATCAATAAAATCTCGCGGTTACATATGTTCATTCAATTTATTGTTGACTCTCTGCACTTCAAATCAAATCAAATCAAAATATACTTTATTGTCCGAAGAATTAATTCTTATTGACAAAGCTTTTATACATATAAAAATAAAGACGTAAAGAAATATAAAAATGGTAAGCGTAAATATGTGTTGATAAAAACATGAGTCGTCAAAAGAAGGAAGATCAGGTTCATCATAGAATCATCATAAAATATAATAGTATGATGTAAAAGCATACCTATCATAGGAAAAAATAATGCTACATACATTGTAAAATAATGATAAAATAGTTAAAAAACAATAACATAGGTATCAGTTTTGTTCATGTGTAAAATAATGTAGTTAAAATTGGATTACGCCAAGAAGCGAATGTCATAAAAATAGAAGAAAATGAGCATGACTGTCTGAGATTAAGATAAGTTAGAGCAATTCCAATCTTTGTCTAGATACTCTTGAACACTGTAGTATGGTTCATTGATAGAAAGATTTTTCAAAGATCTGAATAAAACTGGAGAGATAATTCTTCTGGTAGTAATTGGGGGATGATTAAATAGTATCAAAGCATTATAAATAAGAGACTTATTTGTTAAATTCGATGATGGAATGGGAAGTCTTAGATTATTATTTTGGCAGGTAGAACTAACAACCGTCTCATATGACGATTTATTGCTGTGCACTAAACATACAGTCTTTAGAATAAATAAAGTTGGAAGGGTAAGGATTTTGAGTTCCAAGAAAAGAGGTTTACCCTAGGTCCAACATTGAGGAGGTAGCGAACGGCCCGTTTCTGGAGGATGAAATTAGAATGGAAATTGTGGTCATTGCAGATACCCCAGAAAGGTAACCCGTATCTAATGTGAGATTCAATGAAAGCATTATAAACTACTTTTGCAGTGGCCACACCCAGTTCACTGGACACTACCCGCACGGCATAACAACCAGAGGCTAGTTTTTTCTTAGTGTTCTCACATGACTTTCGAAGTTGAGCTTATCATCTAGATGAATGCCAAGAAACTTGGTATTCATTTTTTGTTCAATGAACATATGTCAGTACCTACTTGAATCTCTGGAAGATTGCACTAGATCGATAAGAGGCTGGTTTTATTTATGTTAAACGAAAGCAAATTTGCGTCACACCACTCCTTCATAACGGAAATATCCTTGACAATTTTTGCGTGCAGGTTACTTCACTGTCATGCCAGAGGATTGTTGTGTCGTCCGCAAAAATAGTAAATTTACCGTCAATCTAGGCCCCAATACAGAACCCTGTGGTACGCCATGACTAATCGAACCAGTATTAGAAAACGTATCTGCTCTCACAATTTGGGTACGCTCCCCCAGGTAGGATTCCATCCAGCTAAGGCTAAGATTTCTGAACCCATAGTGTTGGAGTTTTCGCAGCAGGATTTGGTGGTTTACACAATCAAAAGCTTTTGAAAGGTCGCAAAATACCGCAGTCACGTTTTTGAGTATTTCAAAACGACATATATATTCAAAACTAAACTGTATATATATGTAAAAATAACATTTAGTCTATTATCAACTTCACTAGGACAATTTGCTTTAAGGAAAATATAAAGAGGAATATATATTTTCATTTCCTCATGATCACAACTGTATTCTTTATATTGGAAGGAGTAGAATATATGTTTATTGTACATAAGAAAAAACTCAATTTGAAAACACACGTATAAAAATTAACAGTAAATTAGTGTAAATATAAACAGTGTATCCTTGCAAAATACTTTCAAGATGTAGTAGGCCTTATCACTTGATAGATTTTTTGTTTTGTTTCTAAAAACCTCTACATTTTTCTCTTTGAAATCAATATTTTACTGTAAATGTTCACTCCATTGTAAATTATGTGGGAATGGGGAGCATCATGTGAATTTCGTTCTAGAGAGTATTATAGGGGGTGTTGTTGATTTTATACTCCAATCTATTCTTATTACTTATAGAAACTGTCTCCAATATAAAAATTGAGACAAGAGTTAGGATTTCATGAGCTTTGAATTTGTTAAAAGGTATCTAATCACCTATTGCTGAAGTACAAATACTGACTGGACGACTTGATTATTACATACCCCCCAGAAATATATGCCATAGTATGAATGCCAAAATTTAGCTGAATTCTTATTTTTCTAACGGTTATAACTTCCTAAGTGCATATTTGATATACAACATTTGAATGTAATAACACCTTTTTTTAGAATTCAGAGAAAGTAAATTAAAATGACATCTTCACCATGTCGGAAGATATCATTTTGTGCAGTTTACATCTTCTAACTTGTATCCTCATATGATATATGGTGCACCATACGTACCATGCTGAGGGTCACATCTAGCAGGATGGCTTCCTGTTGAAAATAATGTCTAAAGCCCTGTTGCTTGGTAGCAAAGATGTTTACCAAGGTGCTCATAAGTTCTTTCTAACTATCAGACTTAATCAAGAGGGCTGATTCCTCTGCGTAAATACAGCTGACTAACTGGGGTACGTATTTCTGTTTTGAGCTCAGGAGTACGATAGAGCAAGCGATGATATTTCAGTTAGCAGCAGAGTTTCCAGAGAAGGTTGTTCTTTATTGTTAGCTTCCCTCTAACTCTGTCGAGGTTTCACTTGAACCTTAGTCTTCGGTCTAAAAAGACCATAGTTAACACGGTGTTTGACTAAACTGAATCAGTTTATTATCCAACATGTTTTGTAGTATGTGTTTTGCACCCTTTCTGCATTGATATGGAACGAACTAAATATTGTTTTAGTAACATTGGGAAAGATAACGGTGTCGAGTGGAAGAGGTCAAGAGCAACATTTCAAAAGTTAAGAGTCCAGAGAGCCAATGAAAAGATCAAATTTTAAAATGCTCATATGCGCTGACAAAAGTAAAAGACCAACGATTCTAATTCGTTTCAGACTGTTTGTTTATAGGTGGTAAACAGGACATCACGCAACTAACTGCATGATTACAATACTTAAGATGGCGATAATATGGCGTATAAAAATTGAATGATCTGCCAATGACTATTCGATCACGAGTCCGTAATCGAACAACGCTGTATCGCGGTGAAAGTGCCATTAAATAACCCATTTCGTAAAAATAGCCACCCATGAAATGGAAGATTTTTATCTTCAGAATGGTTTCCTTATTGAGTTGAAGTCGTGCTATGGCTTAAAACACTGCTATGCACTTTATTGCTAGTATATGGATGTTTCTATAATTGTCTAACATTCAAATTTAAATTGCTGTGTGCAAAGTTAACGAAATGCATCCTTGCTCGTTGTACTTTGAATATTTATTTTTGTACGCGATAGGAAAGCTATTTTTGTGCAAATATATTATTCGGTGTTTGATTTGGTTCTGGAAATTCGTTTTCCTTATCAAACAATTCCAAGGGCACAATGACGCAAATCGTTTTAAAACAGTCAACGTGATATCAAAATAATTGCGAAGATAGAAACACTTTCTATTATAAACTCAGAAACTATATTATATAATTTGAGGCCCATTTGTTTGAGTTGTGAATTGCTAGATTTGATTTGGTTTTTCCTCATTACCCCTCAGTAGTAGTGATAATAGTATTAAAGGATAGGCATGTTGAAAAAAGGAAACGTTCTCAATATATAAAAAAAAATAATCACCTACAGTTGGTGATCCTTTCTCTTCTTGACTGTTTAGTGGTGAACAATATCGTTGGATATACAGAGGAACTAGATTATGTCATAAGAAATATTTACTTAGTGTTGAATAGCTTTTGGTTTCTTTGTTATTCAATATTCATAACACATTTTCACTCAAATAATAAGAGAAAATAGTTTTTTTTTAGTGCGTTAAATAAGTGTTTTTAATGGCACATAATAACTAAATTATACTTCTTATTTCCAAACATCTTTAATGTTATCAATACAATTTCACAGCATCTGCTCAACTATGTCCCATTGCTGAATAACCTCAAATTCGTTAAGCACGGTTGTTAGGAAAGCTTGACCTCTGAGATTTGAATGCGCCGTGGATTAGAAATTTCTTCTTTTCCTATAGAAATTGGTGGTAGATCTTTATGCAACAATCACTCCCTTTGTGCAACAATCACTCCCTTTGTACATCGTTAGAGCATATCGGAGGTCCAGCTGTGCTGGTTGGACTAAGTACCTGAAGATGTACATCGTCACAGTAGTATATTTATTGTCGTCTAACTGACTACAAACAAATCGAAAAATCACGCGTGTTCCAAATTCCACAGAGACTCGCTTATACCCGAGAATTCCCCGCATTCTCGCCAGCCGAAGTTGTAGCGCATCGCGAGACGACCGCGGCGCGAAAAAGGAGGTAACCGCGATCAACGCCTCCCAACAAGTTCGCCATATCGCCGCTACGCGCCACTAGCACGACCCGACGCGTGCGCATCGCCTCGCCATGGCTGCGAGGCGGTTATGCGGTCGTTGCCATGACGACGTACCTCCCTCTCCTCGACGTGGTACGGCGCGCCTGGTGGGGGAGCATGTGTGCGCAGCCAGCGAGAGAGGACAAAGACGAAAGACGGCCTCAACCGAATAGACTCGGACTACCGGAGGCAACTCGATGTTGTTTACTGTGTTATTGTTTGGGATGGATATAAAGGATTGTTTGTTCTTGGTTTTTAGCCGGACGGCTGTGAGTTTGTATGTAAAAGGAAGAGCTGCGGATAAATATAGGTGGATTGTTACGTAAGCTGATTGAAATGGAAATAAAGGGGTGCTTTTTGGTGTGGAAGTCTGAAGATGGCATATTTGTTCCAATGAGAAGTTACCCCAATATAGTGCATTTAAAAAAATCCAAGGTTCAAATACTACTCAAATATCCACTGCTGTAATATCTGCAAGAAGATTGTATTAATTTTGGAAAACCATAATTGGATATTTTGATTTCTTCGATAATTTCAGGAAGAGCATCCTTACTTTATCGAAAACATTTTTAACGTCAGCCTTTCTGATGATGCCGACTTTGTTAGCGAAACGTTTTTCTAGAATTCGAGCCTAAATTAATTTTGGTGAAGTGGAAAGGCTACTCCTCAAGTTATTGAATAATTCAAAGTATAAACTCTAAAACATTTATCGTTACTTTGAATCAAATAAATGAATTTCAGATTTCCAAACAGAAATATCGCTTTTTATTTCAAGTTATTTAAAAATTCATGTGTATTTTCAAACCAAATCTATTGAAGAGTAACAACTAGAAAGGTACGTATGTAATTATTCTAGGAACATTTGGAGTATCATAACATTCAACTAAAAAACGTTAATATACCAGAAAATGAAGTAAATGGTCTGAATTATATTATTATAAATTACTAAATGGATCAGATATGGAATAACCTTGTTGGGTTGTGATATGTCTGTATGGTGTTTGAATGAAGTCAGTTATATTTGTTACAGATGAGTACGCATTTGATTGATTGTTGTTATACGGTTTGACATTGACTAGAGTAGTGCCATTCATCATTTTGCTACTCTGACAAATGCCAGGAAAATGTTGCTAACGATCGAGTAGTTTATCATTACTTCGACCAACATTTATTGAGTGATATAACTCACATAGTGATCTCAATTTTTAATCATTGAAAGAGTGGATGTATTGCCGTAATTCGATATGGGTAAACAAGAAGAACCTAATTTTTTTTCCAGGCGACTATCCAAGGGAAGCTGACTTGATTCCAGTCATATGTCGACATGTTGATACATTTGCTGAATGTCGACATTCTGTTATTGAAATAGAAGGATATATAAAAATATAACTTGTGTACAAATGGCATATGACGATCTGCAAAAAAATACTCTAACTAAACAACTGAAAGAATGTTGTAACTTATTTTCTTTGTTTTTTCGACAACCAGTTGGATCTTGTGTTCAATCAATTTAAGAGTGTTTATTCTTTGATAATGACTGGCTATCGAAATGAAAAAATGAATTCTTTATCTATTTTCCAGAATATGATGATTTTAAAACTTTCTAAGGGAAGCTGACTTGATTCCAGTCATATGTCGACATGTTGATACATTTGCTGAATGTCGACATTCTGTTATTGAAATGGAAGGATATATAAAAATATACCATGTGTACCAATAGGAATATGATCTACAGAAAAACATTCTGTGGCTGAATAACTGGAGGAATGTTGGTATAATTCATTTTCTTTGTTTTTTTTCGACAACTTGGTGGATCTAGTATTCTGTCGATCTAAGAATGTTTCTTCTCAGACAAAAACTGGCTATGGCATAGAAAAATTAAATTCTTTCCGAATTTTTTAATATTAGGATGAATCATTGGTATTTTGGCTTCTGTATGAACGAGCGAAATATTTGTGAAGAATGAGTTTGGGATGGGTGATGGAAGATCTTCTTTTTTCTGGTGTTATAAGAGTATGGAAGGTTCCTTGGAAGTGAGTTTCTCTGGAATGAACTTGCAAGTCATAGTTGAAATGAACTGCTCAATGAATGGAGAAATGGATCTAGCTTAGATTTGCATAAATATCACTATTCTGGCAGTGTAATAGTTTGATATATTGGCTATGATGATAATCGCATAACAAGTTAATTTATTGACAAGAATACATGTTCAAAAATTATGATGTGATATATTCTTGATGCCTGTTGAGGCATATTTTTCATATTGTGAGGATTTCAATTGATTAGTGCGAACTTGTACCATGGAATTCCATGTATCTGACATCTTGTTCGTTTTCTATCATAAGGGAAATACTAGACGACGTTTTTGATGATTTATTGTGCCATAAACTATTTCACATGATGAATAAATACAATATACATTTTGGGCCACCCATATAGGTGATTATAGATAATTATAAATAGAAGGTATTAACAAAAGTAACGTTGTTAAATATCCGGTTTCATTAGTAAGATATATCTCCCTCAGTGACAAAAAACTATTCACAGTCGTTCTATACTCCTAAGCAAACAAATTTTAGTCTAATGACTCTTCAAATAACAGCTTTGTTCTGATTCAAGGAATTATTGGTCCTGTACAATATTCCGGAAACTATCTGGACGAAAAATACTATATTTGACTGATACCAATAATCAAAATTGACAATATTCCACAGGCTATCGGTGATCGTTTTTATGCTGTCAGGTTGGTAATGAATTTTGGTTTTTAATATTTGAAACACTGTATTTGATACACTGACATGTGCCATCTATCAGCAATGACAAATGTCAAATTATTATAACCAATCTCCAGCCAATCCCTTGAATCTGACAGATGACAAAATTGATTTTAATCAGTGTTTCCAATATAAAGGAAAAAAAATATTACCAACCTGACAGCAAAAAAAAAACAATCACCGATAGTCTGTGGAATATTGTCAATTGTTACTCATATCTTGTACAGAATAACTTGTGTTTAATTTTTATACGTCACGTGACACTTATATTTCAAATGGGACACCCTTTATATTGATATGTATATATGACAAACTCAATGCTCTTTTGGAAGAAGCCTGCACTAAATTCTTTACTACACAGGGCGTCCTATTTGAAGTACTGAGACTGATGTTATGTGATCGGATATGAGAAAATAATAATAATACTCCATCATAAACACTAGTAGCATGTACGCAGAGGCACAGCCCGTGCGGATATATGACGGATATTATTATTATTCGCCGTGGCGCTCCGGAATCAATTTAGTATCCTTCCTTCGAACAGTTTTCGAAATTTTATCGCTACGTACATCTATACGAAACTGAAACGCATGCAGCCTATCGGTATGTATCGTACATCCAGAAGTTACTCACCAGGACTACCAAGGAAGACGGAGGAATAGAGGACGCCCCTACGCGCAGCGTCGGTCGCTGCTCGAGCGTCGGTCGGCGACGACCATTCTCGTCGCGGACACCACTTCCCTGTAATGGAAAAACAATATACTACGATGGATAAGACGAACGGACGCCATTACCGCGCTAATCATCCCAATATATACAACTTCTACAAGGCCACATGCTACCTCCGGTAAAAGTAATCGTTACGAAGGGGTTGCTGTTCACCCCTTTCGTTTTGAACATGCACATTTTCTAATCGCCAGAAATAATGATGGTAGCTTCTAGTACGCACACTAGATGGCGGTATATTCATCGTATTCCTTTGGGTATTTTATACAACTGAATGTCAATCATCAAGTTTTAAGATGGTTCGCAACGTTTCTACATAATAAGAAACAGCATATCATATGATCGTCATGCATACAGACAACAAGAAGTTAGATAGTTTTTCAATCTACCCCTCTCGATGTATCTACTGGTATTCCACAGGGATCCATATTGGGTCCAATACTCTTTCTCATCTACGTAAAAGATCTGAATGTGATTTTTCAGGGTCTAAACTCCATTCAGGGAACTTCATGATGATATAATAATAAACCATTCCAACCATGAAACAGTTATTGACAGTTTGATATGTTTAAATTGAATCCGGACTAAGATATGGATATTTTTACACTTATATGGTACACATACTTCATAATTATGAGAATAAATCAATTTGCCTACGACAATGGGACTTTTTTATATTTGTAATGCATCTTTTTGCAGCAAGAACATTCCTAAACATCACTTGCAAATGCAAACATTGATAAATGATCACTGGACAATTATATAATTGTTATATAACCCATTATTCCGATGGAATCGCTGAATTCGATATGCCAATCTCGGAAACGATTACATACAAAGAGAACAATAAGATCCTGTTATTAAGTTTCACAATAAATAGGAGTTTTTATGTTACGTTGTTTAGTAGTATTATTATTTTTTGTAAAGATTCTATGAGTGACTTCATCGATTGTATCACTCATCGTAATTACTAACAATCCAGTTTGTGGTGGAGTTGTTTGCAAATGAATGTCAGGACATATGAATAAATATGGGTTCTGCAAGGGATAGTCATCGTATATTATTTTCTATGTTGAATTCAACTGTGCCTATCGGTTTGTGCAGTTTATTTTTAGAAAACTATTTGACAACTATGCACACGATTCCGAGTCAACTAAAAATGTGTTAGGCTTTTAACGGAACCTTTATAATATCGAGTTGAAAATTTGTATCTGTTAATATTTTCATTACAATCTCAAATAACATGATTTCATGATTCTGAATCGATTGGCGTTGGCAGCATTGCTCTATCTTCAACCATTCTCGAGTTGAAAGGTTCATATGGAGTAGAAGGTAGTAATTTTTCTTCACAATCAATTTTTTTAATTTTTCTGTTGATTCTCGTTAAACTCAACCTTTTTGGGATATGCACACCGAATTTGAAGTCGATTTCAAGTCAACTAATGGTTTTATAGGTTTTTTACGAAACTTCTGCAGTCGAGTTGAATATTTTCGAAAATTCGCTAATGGGTCCATTAAAAAATTTGTGTCTGCTGATATTTTCCTTTCAAACTCACAGAATATACTTATTTCATCATTCTGGATCAATTGGCGTTCACAGAATTGCACTATCTTCAACCATTCTTGAGTTGAAAGGTTAATATGGAGTTGAAGAGACTCATTTTCCTCCATAATTCAGTTTTCATCATTCCTCTGTTGATTTTCGAAAAATTTAACCTATTTTGAATATGCACACCGAATTTGAAGTCGATTCCGAGTCAGCAACTGATTTTATAGGCTTTCAACGGAACCACTGCGAAGTTGAGTTGAAAATTTTCGAAAATTCACCAATGTGTTCATTCAAAAATTTTGATATTTTTCTTTCAAACTCATATGATATACTAATTCCATCATTGTAAATCTATTGGTGTTTGCAGAATTGTTATATCTTTAACCATTCTTGAGTTGGAGATGGAGAGAGTAATTTCCCTTCAAAATTCATTTGTTTTTAATTTTTCTGTTGATTTTCGTAAAATTCAACCATTCTTGGATATGCATTCCGAGTCTGAAGCAAATTCCGAGTCAACTAATGATTTTATAGTCTTTCAATGAAACCTCTATAATGTCTAGTAGAAAATTAAAAAAAATTCGCTAATGTATTATTTGATGCTCATTTCAAACTCATAGGATATACTAATTCCATCATCCTGAATCGATTGGCTCTCGCAGAATTGCTCTATCTTTAACCATTCTCGAGTTGAAGAGTATGCAGCGTATAATTTTGATAGATCTGAAAAACACCTTAAAAACTCATGGTGTACCACAAGGTTCAATTTCAGGCCCACTTTTCTGCTCCTTGTATACAGGTAACCTATCAACTGCAATGTATGCAAGCGGATTGAACGCAAGGTGACTCAATTTTTTCTGCAAATAATACACATTCATTTTCAATACAATAAACAGGGTGTTTGAATAAATACAGAGAGATTGGTCGTCAAACTTTGAGTAAAATATGGAAAAGATTCATCATGAACTGTTATTGGGATACCATCAGCCAGAGACATAGGTCGTCTTTGAGAATATAGATTCATAGATATTTCAAATCCAGACGAACCTGATTTCAAACAAATAAATTTCAAGTACTACTTGCAATCATCAGTGTCAGTTTCCATTCTATAAATTGTGGAGTAATGGTTGTTCCAGCACCAAAACAATACAATTACCTCCCGGTCCGAGCGTAAACACTCCATCCAAACTCAATTTAATATCGGCTACACCAGACTCATAGATAATCACCAAAGAACTTCAAACAACGCTTTATACCCTTCGTATTTCATCCCTAAAGACAATTTGGAAGCCGGGACTTCCATCGTAAAGGTAAATCGTCGAGTATAAACCGACGTAATATTGTGTTAGCGACCACCCGTCGACCAAAGGGCTAATGGTAATCCCAACGCACGACTCTAATGAAAGTGGGACATCATCTGATGTCGTCCAGGACCAGGAGCTAGACCGACTCCCTTCGTCGGTTGTAGCAGGCCGTGGTAGTATCGAACCGTCATCTGTTTGTCATCGATTACCGTTCGCGTACAGAGAAATGCGCTGTCACTGTCGTTCATTTCCGCATGGTCTGGGATGCGTTCGAATATCGACGGCTGGTAGCACAGTTGTTTGCAGTGTGACCAACTGTCTTGATTTACCTTTCCGTGCAACGAAAATCCATCAAAGCTTTTCTGAATTCATTATAACATATTGAAAGTACTTCGGAGAAACTTTTTAACAAAGGAAACATACTTATTCGCTCGCTTATCTAATACATCAGAAGGCGAGATTGATAGAATGACAGATGACATAGAAATGCCAACCTAACCTTCGAGCTCAGCATAGTTTATTGGTGATGTTGAGTATAAAGCTTTGGCTAGAAGAAACCAGACTGAATTGAATATTCAACAATCGTACACTCTGAAGAATTGTTTCGACAGAGTGTTACAAAGTGATTGATCATACGAAAGGCAGAAGTTTTGTTTCCTAACCTAACCATCATGACATGTGATATGTTTGGAAATGACAAAAATGATGTGAATATGCGTGAGACATCTACAATGTTACAGCCACTTAAGTTGAAGCTATGAAGTATGAAACCTGTCAATGCCGCTTATTTTTTTTTTATGAGTTGCTGAATGTCAGTGATCAGAGTGTATTCATTCAGTTAGTGTATTTCAGGAAATAAAAATATGTTGGATTGAATGTATGATTACTGTATTTCATGAATTTTGCCACGTTCGTGTGAATATTAAAAAAAATTGCGTGTACCTATTATAAATTTTCAAACTGTAACAACATAAACTTAGGTTATGCGATGTGTTCCGTTTCTTCAAACTATTATTACTTTTCAGATGCATCGGAATTGCCATATGAGTCCAATTATACAAGAACTTTGCAGTCAGTTTCGATGAAAATGAGGGAATTACAAGTTGTTTTTGTATTTTTATATCTTGAATATTCACTGTGACAAAACTAAGTCCGAATATGAGAGTATAGTCAGCATTATTTTAAACCAAAGTTCAAATATAACTAAACAACCATAAATTGACTGTCTTCAAGTAATTTGAAGCGGAATTGGTATATGTTTTCTGTGGATACAACGGTGTTATGAAATATTTCACTCATGAAGATATAAATGAATGCAAAGTCTTATTAGAATGATGACATCAAACTAAATTACATTTCAACGGTTTTATTCATTCGGTCCTCCAGAAAACCGAGATAATCCTCTAAAGAAAAACATAAATCCTATGAGTTCGTATAACCATATATAAGAGCTGTACACTAACAGGACCAGAGTATGCAACGTTGCCATTGCTGCTTTATATCCGTGATATTACTGACATTGCACATGGTCATTCATTTCGTAAAACACTGCTGTAACAAACCTATATTGACGTCAAGATTCTAGATTATGTGTTTATAGCTTCAAATTCAGTTACACTCTTGAAATTAATTTATGACCAATCAACCTATTATCGTATCACGAAAGGACAGGGTATGAGTATGAATCCGTTGGACAACTCTGTTGAATCTTAAACTAAACTTTCAAGAATGAAGGTTCAATGTGTTCAATATGCTCTCTTCTGAAGAAAATTTATGACAAATGTGTGTGATAGACCAAGAAAAACATTTTTCTCACTACGCTTTGACTGATATTTATTGTTTTTTGTGGATGAACCGTAGCAATACATGTCATCGATGATCAAACAGTATGTATCAACCAGTCTAAAAAAGTACAAAGCTTTTTTTGTCGTATCATTGTTTCGTGCTGAAGTAGATATTCGAACTCACCCTAACGCTGCTGCATCTGTCATGTTTTGTGCTAAATTTACACACGGCTATCATGTGCACTCAATAACAGATCAATTCCCTTTTTATTTCACCTTGACTCCGCTACATAACCTATAAAACGACGGCAGCGTTTCGATTTTGTTCCGCTCGTACACGGTTCTCGTTCGAATTTCCATTTCGAATCCATTCTAGTTCTTTGTCTTTATTGATATTCTGACGAATATCCTTTTACATTGCTTATCGCAGGCCGTAAAGATTGAAGCTCGGTACTTCGAGTAATAGTACTGCCGAGAAATCTTGTAGTCTGCGAGAGTAACTACCTAACGTTGGCTCGACAACACTTTTATGCTCTGGGTTCTGGGAGTACGAATGCTGATGAAATTTGTCCCGTAATCCGTATCCGTTAGAGAACATTTCAACGACGCGTTTCTCTGGAATTATTTATTGAGATTGGTTATCAACTGATCCTTGAACCGTTTCAGGATGAATTGTTTACTTAATGTTCTAGCTGAAAAAGATTAGGAATGGTCACAGTGCTAGTTCTAGCTCTTCGCTGAATTTACTGAGCACACTCAGAAGTGGGATAAATGACACTTCATGAGTGGGATATTATCGTGGACCGATTGAAAGTTGCAAAACTAACAGAAAAACCTTCTTTTGAGACCATCAATGGACACCTGTCAGTCTTCTGGATGTTATCAACGAGTGAATAAAAATAATAATAATCCCTTATAAACACTCGTTGAGTGTACCCAAAGTCATAGCCTGTGTGGGTAGAGGACGGCTATTATTATTACCGCTTCGGGGCGACTAACTAATTTTTGGTCGCGTATTCACTTTTCAGCTGTAGGAAAACCCGGAAAACCTACAGCACCACCTCGGTTGGTCGGTGTGCACTCCAAGCAAGCAGATATTAAGTAAGGAATGATTGAAATCAGTTGGAATATTTCTGATGTAAGAAATAAAGATCTTGGAATCTTTTAGTTAAACGATAATAATGAAAAACTGAAAGATTTAAATTAAATGAACTAGGAGATTCACTGACAAACATGTGATGTGAAAACTCATTAACAATCATTGCAATCACCGGATTTTTCAGACATCTCAGCAAGCGTAATCAAGTCACAAGGCTCGTAAAGTCAAACAAACTAGAACTACATACCTAGCGTTGTCATTACATTGACCATGAGTAGAAGCAGGAATGTGAAGCTGGAGAAAAAACTTGTAATGGCAGCTCATCCAGTAAAAAGTCAACGGATATACACTGGAACTATCGGAGATATCTTAATAGTTGTTTTCCTATTACAGGTTTTTTTCAGTAATCAATTCAAATTCGAACTATTAGAGACGAATAGAAATGTAAATAGCAGCGAGTCATTTTCGGATTTAATGACGCTAACCATACTGAGAAACATTCTACGAGTTTTTTTTGAGACCGTTATGATTAAAAGTGGAACGAGCTTTCTTGGTAACGTGCGGGGACATTAGGATGATTTGAGATACGACATTTCATAATTGATATTAATGATATTGCTGAATAAAATAATTGAAGTTCATGGCGTATGGTTTTCGTCCAAATACGAACAAAAATTGTGTTGAATGAACCGATCGAATCGTCTTGAGATATTCTATTTTTCAAAAAATTATTATCCATACTGCGAGTTTCACGGAATTTCGTATAGATGGCACCACTAGGTTGCAAATGCAGTCAAACTACTAACTAATCCTCCCAGGCCTTTCTACGTTTACAATATGCATTCGAACCAAGATTTTATGCCCCTAAGACGCTGTAGTCACCAACTTGTTGATAACGATCGTTCAGATGGCAATTTTTCATTACACTAGTGTGATAACGATAAATTAGGTGTTAACAATCCATTTTACAATTCAAATATTGTCATACTGTCAAACGTGTTTGCGTATACGATGTATATAAATATTTACAACCGACATGTAATGGTTATTTGGCAATGATGTCAGATTGACATCATCCAATCGCGAAAGTGATAACGCAATGAGAGCGGGAGTGAGAGAGACGCCGCACTTATTGTTCCGTTGAAGAGGTAGGCATCAATCTTTTGTTTATAGTCGAGTTGATTTGTTTGGTTTGGGCAGACATAGGAATTTGGTATGGATATATCGAGAGATTGTTGTAAAATGTTTATTCTGGGAATAGTTTCTATAATCAATATTGTATAATCATTTGCATAAATGTTTATATTTGTCGAGACCTCTACAGTTGGAATTCCACCCCAAACTTTGGTTACCAAGCTATTCTAAGCATTAATTCAGCTGAATCAGTCGAATCTTGTCTAGGATGTGTAGTTTCTAAAATATTATTTCACTTTTGATGGGTCTTAGATACAAAAAAATCAACATCTACATCATATCATATCACTACTTTCCCGTTTGAAGGTTTATGCAGTAATTTTCAGTGAAAAAAATATTGCTGTATCATCTGCCCTTGATGAATGTAAAAGTAGTAATTCTTCTTAATATGGCATTCATACAATCATCATGATATTCAGTACGTAGAATTCATCAGTTTTCGTCAATATATAAGCAGGAACTGAACAAGAAACCTGCATAACTGGTTTGAGAAGTCATGGCAAGTGTCCAATTCGATGAATTTTTGATGCATCAGCAACATACTTGGGAGCCTTGCTATATTTTCCAACCAAAAGTTATCAGAAGGGTGTACTATATATACAAGTATCATCTGATTATTGGGAGCAAAATACATGGCAAATTTAAAAGATGAATGCATATATATCATATATATATATATATATATATATATATATATATATATATATATATATATATATATATATATATATATATA
The DNA here is from genome assembly GCA_958502065.1 of Chrysolina americana. Lineage (NCBI taxonomy): Eukaryota > Metazoa > Arthropoda > Insecta > Coleoptera > Chrysomelidae > Chrysolina > Chrysolina americana. The sequence goes on along the minus strand of OY293411.1, from coordinate 2,032,828 downwards.
TATATTTGAAAACTAAAAGTTCGGGTTGAACCGCGTCTAGAATTTGTTGAAATTCGACGTTTCGGCTCCGATTTTGGAGCCATTTTCAAGAACTGAAATAGAAAGAAAATTAATGAGAGGTTAAAACGTGATTCTACGCTGAGGTCTCAATCTGCCTACTCCTCAGGTATAATTACGTTAGGTTTTTGTGACTTGACGTCGGGGTCTCAATCTGCCTACTCCCCATGTCTCGTCACTGGTTCTCTCTAAGGTCCTTCGAGAGAACTGAGGAATTGTGGGTTGAGGAACTGTATTTATAGTGGATGTGTCTGTAATGGCCGTGTGCAATGTATTGGCGCGAGGTGAACTATAGGCGGGAACTGAATTGGCGCTAGATGAGCTGTGTGCGGGAACTTGGTTGGCGCTAAGTGAGCTGTGTGCGGGAACTGGGTTGGTGGGAAATGAGTTTATGCGTGCAATGAGAGGCTTCCAGGTATTGGGAAGTCTACGTCCGTCGTCGCGAGTGTTGAGGCAATTGGGGCGCTTCTCTATCTCAAGGGCTTCTCGGATGATCCTGGTTTGCAGAGTTTTCTCGGTGGAAATTGTTTTTGTGTTCTTGAAGTCTATTTTGTGACCTGTGTCTTCTCGATGTTTATAAAGTGCGGAAGTGGAAGATGCCTGACGCACAGCAAGTTCGTGTTCGTAGACTCTGGAAGTTACTCGTCTATTAGTCTGGCCAATATAAGTTCTCGGGCAGTCTGAACATGGTATTTCATATATACCTTGAGAATCGTTTGGTATTGTGTCCTTGGGAGATCTGAGGAATTTGGATATTTGGTTGTTGGCCGTGAATATTGTTTTTATCTCGTGTTTTCTCAAGATACTACTGATTTTGTCTGTCACACCTTTGATGTATGGTAGGAAAGCTTTGTGTGGCTGAATACTCTCTAGTGGATCGTTCGTTTTTGGAGGACGGGTCAGTTGATGGCGGATAGACTTGTCGATTAGCGAATTGTTGTAACCATTTTGGAGTAAGGCTGATTTCAGTTTGTCCAGCTCTTGTGGTCTATTCTGGTTGTCGGTAAGCTGAATTGATCTGTATATCAGGGAGTTCAATACGGAGTTTGTTTGTGCTGGATGGTGATGAGAGTTTGCGTGTAGGTATCGGTTGGTGTGGGTCTGTTTCCTGTGTACTGTGTGGGTGAAAGAGTTGTTGGATTTCGTGATGAGAACGTCCAGGAAAGCTAGGGAGTTGTTCATTTCGGTCTCCATTGTGAATTTCATGTTGGGATGGATATCGTTTAGGTGATCTAAGAACGTGTTTAAGATTTCGTAACCATGAGGCCATATGACGAAAATGTCGTCAACGTATCTGAACCAGCAAGTAGGCTTGTGGTCAAATTCTTCTACAGCCCTAGTTTCGAAGTCTTCCATGAAAAGGTTTGCAAGGACTGGAGAAAGGGGGGAACCCATGGGAGCACCTTTCACTTGTTTGTAGTAAGTTCCTTGGAAGAGGAAGTACGTGTTGTTCATACAGTGACTGATGAGGTCCAGGGTGTCTTTTGGAATTCTGTGTTTAGTTTCAAGGATTTTTAGCGTGTCCGTTAGGGGAATGTTTGTGAAGAGGGAGACAACATCGAAGCTCACTAGGATATCGGTGTTCTGGATTCTATAGGATTTGAGAAGGTCTAAGAAGTGGAATGAATTTTTCACGTAGGATGAAGCTTCTTCTGCTCGTGGCTGAAGAGTACTCGCCAGATACTTGGCCAGGTTCTGGGTTGGTGATCCAAAGGCACTGACATATATATATATATATATATATACATATTTATATACATATAAAGACATAAAAATGTGCTTGTGCTTGAATGAATATAATATTCATAATAATGAAAAAAAAAAGGTGAACTGCGTGACGCTTTGTGATTATGAATTATTCTCAATTAGATTTATAACAAATTGTCTATCTTTGAACAGTGCACATTCTTTATATGGCTTCTGAAATGAGAAATTCCTATTCTTTTTGTATAATTTTCGTTAACACACCGACTCCATCGCTTTTCCCAGTCAACCCGCGGTTTTCCACCCGTCTGCCATTCCGAATCCCTCTCGTCTGAAACAATTCAACCCTTGCCCAATTCCGAACGCCTAAAATTCCACGATTCTCCCGAGAATTTCCAATAATTAGAAATGTAATACAGTTATTGGCGATATCGCACTCTGGTCGCTTTTCATTTCGGCGCGTCGTCGTATTCGGGCGCGGGGGTGAGCGGGCGGGGGCAGACTCTCTCGTCCTCGGAAACGTCATTCTCGTTTTCCATTGGCTCTCGTTTCTCCCTTCGGAGTTGCATCTGCTGTCGATGCTATTCGTAAATCAAAATTGCCAAGCGAAATCTCCCTCTACCCTTTCGTTACGTCGACCTGTGAGGCTGAACAACGTAATCTCCACGACTCCCAAGGGTTGTCTTCCTGGGTGGTGGTGTTCCACAAGTCGCCAAGTTGCTAGCGGACTATTATTATCATCAATTTGATAGTGATACATGAAAACCACCCCAATTACTATTATTCTATCATTTCTCGGTTTCAGAAGATCACAACAATTTTTTTTTATTTTTCCTCTTCTCTTCTTCTTGAAGCATACAACTCAAAATCCAGCATACTGAATTTCTGTTTCCACCGGTCATTGTTCTTTTGGACAAGGATATCTACAAGACCATTGTCATATTTCGGTTTGGGTATTGGGTATCGTATTTGCTGTTGTTCTCCTGTTCTTCTTTTCTTTGTTTTCAGTTTGATAATTCCATGACAAGTGGTTGAGAAAATGCTAAAACCAAAGAAAACAGCATTCAATGCATCCTACTGAACATAAAAATTACAAAATTCTGAAAAACAGTGATGATATTGCAAAGGAATTCATTTTGAGATCATCTGATTCGGGATGAAATATCTTAAGACAAGTTGAAGAAGATTCGGAGCTTGTTACAATAAATATCGATCTAACACTCTAACCCTGTGAATATGGATGATATTCAAAAGATCGTATAGGAGAAAGAAAATATAAAAAAGATGTAGATATCAACAATACTGAAGCTGAAACTATTGAAATAAAATGTCCTACATGCTAGATACACTGGAATCCATTCGTTTTCTTACGTTCTTACTATGGTATGATATGGAATAAATACCTTCAGAAAACCAAACCAAACGTCAAGCTCTCAATGGAAGCATTCTAAAGTTTTCGACACTGTTGGACATGGTTTCATGTGTTTGACTGTGTTTGCTCGTAGTTGCTTTGATTTCGAGTTATTTTCAAGAAGATATATCTGATGTTGATGATGGGAGTGGTAGTGATACGTCATCAGATATATCTGATAAAGCAAATGCAATAGTATCAAATATGTTACCGGCCAAATCCGAGTTAGTATATGAGAAAACATATGATCAATTTCGTGAATGGTGCGAAAAGAATCATGTGAAAAGGTTTCTGAAAATGTGCTGATATGATATCTTGAGGAAAAATCGAAAATTATCAAACCTCCCACGTTATGGAGTGTCTGTTGAAGAGTACATTGAATGTTGAGGACAACATTGATATAAGGAAGTTTTCAAAATTGTTTCCGCTCATTAAGAACAAAAGCGTTGGATAAAAAATTGAGTTTTTTAACAAAATATTGAATTGTTCATCTTCTTCCAAACAAATTAAAGTATCTGGCAACATTTTGGAATCAACTCTTCAAGAAATATCTAACATTTCTGATCAGCAGCAACAAGGCACATCTTTGGGAATTTATTTTGGAAGTAATTGTTCAAACTTTACTACATATCAATTATTATTCCAATAAAAGAATTTGTTTTATGATGTATAATCAACTAATAATTGACTCTGTTTTGTGAATTATTTTGGCAGTGAAAAAAAGTAAACATTTACGCATCAACAGAGATGCAGAAATGTCAAGTTTTTTTGACAGTTGCACAAAAAATATATTCAATCACAGAAACTGAAGCGTGATATATTACCTGCATTCAATTATTTTAGGCTTGATACAAATCTAAAATTAACAAAATGCAGTGTTGTGATAAAGAATGAACAGGGTAGATCTGATGTGTCTGATATTTTTTTAATGTATTTTGAATCAAGAAATGAATTTACCCACCAGTTCTGGAAGGTTAGGGTCATTTGAAAGTAATTTGAGAGCTGTCTTCTCTTGTTCATGTTCAGCCAGTTGCATTCTTCGATTTTATGTGAAAAAATAAAAACATCTGAATAATTTTTCTTCAAGCTTTTCTGAGACAGCTATCTAAAGATACCGCGTATCTAAAACCGATCGGTTTCGGCATATCGCCCTGTACACCATCCACATCACTCCTCAAAAACTGCGCTCTCATCAGGATAGAAAAGCACGTGGGCACATCCCGAAAAGAAATGATAACGCTAAGCAGAATAGATGGCAGAGGTGACAGATAATATTTATGAAGTAATGTTTAGCTAAGCGTGGCGATATTCTTTGATTTAGCTGTGATGATTCATCACAATTTGCGAGAGTGACAGTCGACTCACAGCCTCTGTATCGTTAATTGGTGCGGATCGTGCTTTTAATTAATTACTGGATTTGTTTTCGAACGCAACCACAAGTATTTGACGGTGCAGGCAGAGAATTTTATACGAGATCTTTCAGATTTTGGCACGCACGAATATCCCTTACACACACAAAGTTTCTTTAAAATATAAGAAATGCTACTAAAATTTCCCGGCGCATCCACCATATTATTCAGGTTTTGTGGGGGTTCGTTAGCGCATCCACCATATTATTCAGGTTTTTGTAGGGCTGTTAGCGCATCCACCAATTTGTTCAGGTTTTTGTAGGATTGTTATCGCATCCACCATATCATTTTTTTTGTAGGGTTATTAGCGCATCCACCTATTATTCTGGTTTTTGTTGGGTTGTTCGTTAACCCATCTACCATATTATTCAGGTTTTAATTGGGTTGTTAGCGCATCCACCATATTATTCAGGTTTTTGTAGGGTTGTTAGCGCATCAACCACATTATTCCGGATTTTTGGAAGGTCGTTAGCGCATTCACCATATTATTCAGGTTTTTGTAGGGCTGTTAGCGCATCCACCAATTTGTTCAGATTTTTGTAGGCTTGTTATCGCATTCACCATATTATTCAGGTTTTTGTTGGGTTGTTCGTTAGTGCATCCACCATATTATTCAGGTTTTTGTAGGACTGTTACAGCATCCACCAATTTGTTCGGGATTTTTGTAGGGCTGTTAGCACATCCACCATATTATTATTTTTTTTGTAGTGTTAGCGCATCCACCTATTATTCCGGTTTTTGTTGGGTTGTTCGTTAGCCCATCTACCATATTATTCAGGTTTTAATTGGGTTGTTAGCGCATCCACCATATTATTCAGGTTTTTCTAGGGTTGTTAGCGCATCAGTCATATTATTCCGGTTTTTTGTAAGGTCGTTAGCGCATCCACCATATTATTCAGGTTCATGTAGGGCTGTTAGCACATCCACCATATTATTAAGTTTTTTGTAGGGTTGTCAGTGCATTCACCATATTGTTTGATTTTTTGTAGGGCTGTTAGCGCATTCACCGTATTATTCACATTTTGTAGGGTTGTTAGCGCATCCACCATATTATTCTGGTTTTTGTTGGGTTGTTCGATAGCCCATCTACCATATTATTCAGGTTTTTATAGGGTTGTTAGCCCATCTACCATATCATTCAGGTTTCTATATGGTTGTAAGCGCATCCACCATATTATTCAGGTTTTTGTTGGATTGTTAGCGCATCCACCATATTATTCCGGTTTTTGTTGGGTTGTTCGTTAGCCCATCTACCATATTATTCAGGTTTTTATAGGGTTGTTAGCGCATCAACCATATTATTCCGGTTTTTTGTAAGGTCGTTAGCGCATCCATCATATTATTCAGGTTTTTGTAGGGCTGTTCGCACATCCACCATATTATTGACATTTTTGTAGCGTTGCTAGCGCATCCACCATATTATTCAGGTTTTTGTAGGGTTGTTCGATAGCCCATCAAGCATATTATTCAAGTTTTTATAGTGTTGTTAGTGCATCCACCATATTATTCAGGTTTTTGTAGGGTTGTTAGCGCATCAACCATATTATCCCGTTTTTTTGTAAGGTCGTTAGCGCATCCACCATATTATTCAGGTTTTTGTAGGGTTGTTAGCGCATCCACCATATTATTCCGTTTTTGTAGGGTCGTTAGCGCATCCACCATATTGTTCGTTTTTTTGTTAACGCATTCACCGTATTATTCACATTTTTGTAGGGTTTTTAGCGCATCCACCATATTATACAGATTATTGTAGCGTTGTTATCGCATCCACAATATTATTCAGGTTTTTGTTGAGTTGTTCGTTAGCCCATCTACCATATTATTCAGGTTTTATAGGGTTGTTAGCGCATCCACCATATTATTCAGGTTTTTGTAGGGTTGTTAGCGCATCCACCATATTATTCCGTTTATTGTAGGGTCCACCATATTATCCAGGTTAGTGTAGAGTTGTTAGCCACTGGAACCTTTTTGTGAAAACCGGATCAGAAATTATTTTTTAAGAAACAAACACGAATCAACTTGATTACTGTATACACAAATCAGGAATTATTTACAATTCAATATATTCACACAAAAATGTTTCTTATTGAATATAAAAAAAATAACGAAGAAAATTATTCTGAATTACTTAAATTCCTGTTGCTTGATGTGCTTTTTTGCAAATCTAGTTGGATAACATTGTTACTACATAATCTCGGTTTCTTCTGCCTGTTATATCGTTTGTGAAAAAGTGAACCCAACTAGTATAATAATAATTAGATGATAGAATTTTGTTTTCTTGCTAAGTTTGCGTTAAAAACGTGTTTTATATCTCAAATATAATGGAGGATATTTTGAGACAAGCTGAAAAAGCAAAAGAATCATTAATTACATTGAAAAGTGAAGTCATAAACCAAAAAGAATACAAGATATATCTGGAGTGGCTGACACGGAAACATGTTATGCCAAAAGATGCCACTGAAACTGTATTTCCGGCATTTTTTCAATAACCGGGAAGGTGTTTTTCGGTAGATTTGGTAGTAATTGTGTTTATTCCTTGCAGTCAGAAACGAATAGTCCGAATTCCTTATGGACTAAATGGTCAATGCTGAAATCGATTGGGACTTCAAAATGAGAAACGAGATATCATCAAGATCAATGAACAAGAGTTTTTTTTGAAACGGAAGAGTAAGAGTTATAAGCCAAAAAGTCAGATATCTGAAGAACGCTCCTAATGTTTTATTCATTACTAGGATATTTGTAACATTGATTTTGCAGCTTTGGATCAGTACACCTGAGGAAAAATCTTCTCTGACTCTGATCAACAATTCCTAGAGTCACAATGATGGCTGTGACTTCGAGAACAGATTTGCAGGAGAAGAGATTGCAATAGAAAATTATTGAAAACAACGACGACTGATGAGGGCGGCTTATTTTTACGAAACGTCGATTTCAAATAATTGTTTTGTCTGCTGCTAAAACCAGTAGAGAACGAGTAAAGAACGCTTGCCAAACCGACCGACTCCCCTGATGGCGCCACGTGACTAAAGACCATAGTATGTCAAAACTAATGATCCAATTCCGTTGAAACACAAGGAAGTTCGTCGGGTATCTCGTCTCGACATCTAAATCGGTAAAAAGCCTCTGAAAAATGTCGTTTCGTGTAAATTTCACTTTCGTGGCTAACTGTGTCATCGGTAACGGTGTGTGTATGTAAAATTTGAAATATGAGTCGACGTCAAGGAAATATATGTCGCTGTAATGCTCGGGCGGGCCTCCTTGATTTACGGACCAGCTTCGGACTTGTTGGCCTAGGTCGCAGTTGGCGCGCTTCGCACCGAAACAAACGAAAGTGCAGGCGAATCAAAATGTATCAGGAGTTTGTTCGTAATGACCTAGAGATTGTAGGGCGAATTTTCTTCGAGAATCTAGTCACACCGTGTATATGCGGAAGCAGAGGCAAACTCATTTTAATCAATTTTTTTTTTCTGGTACTCACCGTGATTGTCGTAACTATGGAAATGTATACAATAGCTAGAAGTGAAACACCGTTTTGAAAATAACACGGGCTGGAAGAAGTGTTTTCAAAAAGTCCTATTCTCATTGGTTTTAAATGAGAAAATTATGGCATTTGATTGGTCTATATAATATGAGGGAAATTGTCAGTGTAATGTTGACATGATTAGGTGAAATTGTTTCATATGACACAAAATGACAAAATTTGAATGGTTGTAGAAACTGTCAAAAAAAATTTTCATTGGAATATGTCAAAACGGTTGCAGTTCTTTCCATGTATGGAAATAATTTTCTTTCAGCCCATTTAAATAGTTTCTCATATGAAGACACCGATACATATTGAAATTAGACTTGATAATTCAATTTTAAGGTTATGTAGAACGTTCCCTTGATGAAATATGTAGATCCTGTCATCTTCTCTCTCCACTGGACATGATCTTCCTCTTCTACCCCATTCATCTTTCACTATGTGCCCTGTTCTCCATCCATCAAACCGGAACTGGAAAACTGAATTCCAACAGTCTTGCTATTGACAGTGTCCCCAAAACCCCTTTAAAAACCCGCACTTTCCCAGCTCCGTATCAATTTCCCGCCAACCCCGATTACGCCGCAATAAAAGTAGTACGACCTCATCCCAATTCGGAATAGCGAATTTTGCCACATAACGTTTAGTAGTCGATCCTGAAGAGAGTTCCAGACGATCCAAAACGGTGAGTTTTATCGCGATGGCCATTTGGTAGATTGCGAGCAAGATGGCGAGTCCTCGATCTGAAGTAGCGTCGCGACGGCAAACGTCGGCAGAGACGCGCCGACGCTGGAGCGATTCTATTTCGGAGATGGCCCTCCTCTCGATTTTGATAGACATTCGAAAACCGCGCCCTCGTTCTGGGAACAAATCGCATCTTCATCGCGTTTGCTATTGTAATTTGGAAGAGTTAGTCATCCTAACAATTTGGTAGGATTGAATGGAAAATGTGCATTTGAAAATGGTATTGGATGTAAAAACAACGACGTACATAAGATTTCATGTGAATATATCTCTCAAAGTCATACTTGAATGTTGAATTAAAACAGAAGCAGACCTCAAACATATTTAAGAAGAAGATACTCCATATTCACAAGACTAAAAAACGTGGACCTATCATCTCATCAATGGGGTCTGATTTATTATAGTTTGTATCGTTTCATTGGAAATTAAGCTTTCTTTAAGTTGAATCTTTACTAAAAATTATTAACATCATAACATAACATATATCTGCATTCCTATAGATTCAAATTAGATGCGTATATTGAGAAGGGCAATGACCCCGAAATACTTCTTTGAGGAACTCTATTGCACAAGCGAGAAATTCTTGAATTCTGTGTAGGAGTACTATTTGCCTCCACTCTTGAAATATGTTTGAAATAATTGTAAGGCTCTTCAAGAATTGTAATTCTTGCGAGCCGAAAGCTTTGCCATGGCTCAGAAATTTTAGATGTGTATTTATTCAGATCATCTATGGACCCCACATACACTATGAAATTATTTTCAGTATCGACTTCATAATATCCCATCCTCGATTTGAAAATTCTCGATCATTAAAAAGTTCTTGCAATGACCGAAATCCCGCCGTTTTTGCCCGATGAAATATATGGCTAAAAATGATAATTAAGCAATTTCAAGATATTCTCAAGTCGTCGGTCCAGCGAGCTCTGCGGAAGATTTAGTACTTCTACCGCTTTCAGTAAAATATCAAAATGATGCTCTCGACTGATGTCGACCGCGCAAAAACCCTCACAAGCCACAATAACTCTGGTCCGGCCGACGTCTCTATACGCACATCATATTTACGATCCCGGCAAGATCTGTCTACAAATCCCGACGGACGTGGTTTTTTTGGAATGAATTGCTCTATTTGTATGAGATCGCCAACAAACAGGGACGTGATTCTGTATGCTGGTTGTACGACGGGTAAAAACTAGATCGGACTTCGTGGTGGTCATTGCATAAGTTTATTAGAGACATCTCGTGTACGGTGTGACTTGGAAGTACGATGGGACGTCTTAAACTTGATCGCAGCACTGGGGTATTTTGTTCCACAGGCTACCGTGATGGAACTTGCAACTCATGATTCGATTATATTGCTTCAACAATATTCAAACTATTGTTCATATTGCACCACTGAGAATTTTGGTTATGTGCGCGGTGGTACCAAGAGTGAACCATCATTTTATGATTTGTCCACCGTTACTGCCATCTAGCGAATATCTGAGAAACTTGTCCTGAATAGCGAAATCTCACAACAAAAATTGATTTTGATGGATCAGTAAAGAAATAAATGATGGATATTGAGAGAAAGTTTGTTTTTGTGGAAGATATTCGTTCCTTGACATAATTTTTTTTAGAATTTTAACCTTCCACAGTCTGGAAATAAAAATTGTTGATTCAAAAGTACTGCTGTCTTGAGAAAAATTATTCAAATTTGTCATTCTGAATTTGCCTATCTGAGTAAAATTCTAATTAGCTGATAATACTTTAAATTAACAATTTTCACTGTCAGACTGTGGAAGGTTAAAATTACCAAAAAGTTATGTCAAGAAATGATGAATATTCTCAACTCGAAATTGTAGAGGATCTGTAGGAAAATGCATCTTGACGAGCTGAAATGAAGGATATTTTCAACTGAATTTCCAGGGGTTCCGTAAAAAGCCTCTGAAATCTTTGTTTGACTCGGAATCGATTCCAAGTTCGAAGTGCCTATTCAAAAAGGATGTAAATTTATAGAAAAATCATCAAAACCAAATTTTGGACGGAAATTATTGCACTCTCCAAATGAACTTTTCAATTCGAGAACGGTTGAAGATAGAGCAATTCTGCAAACGCCAATCGATTCAGAATGTTGAAATTAGTATACTCTGTAAATTTAAAGAAAAATGACGTTGAAAAAATTGACTCGAAAAATCGGAAAAAGTTCAAAAAATCCTAAAAATCATGGAAATTACAAAATCATGAGATTCAGTTGAAATTCGCACTATATAGGCAAAATTTCATGCCGATTCTGAAAATATACGGCTAGTTTATGCTCAGACAAAAAGATAGGTATATAGAAGGATTGAAACATCAGATATTCCACGAATAGAGGTAGAAAAAAAAATTGAGGAAACTCCATGAAATTTTCAACTCGAGAACGGTTGAAGATAGAGCAATTCTGCAAATGCCAATCGATTCAGAATGTTGAAATTAGTATACTCTGTAAATTTAAAGAAAATTGTTGTTGAAAAAATTGTCTCGAAAAATCTGAAAAAGTTCAAAGGGGTAGACCCCTAAAAATCATGGAAATTATAAAATCATGAGATTCAGTTGAAATTCGTACTATATAGGCAAAATTTCATGCTGATTCTGAAAATTCATGACTCATATTCAAAGTTTGGCATATAAAAAGATTGAATCATCAGATATTCCACGAACAGAGGTAAAAAAAAAATATGGAGGAAACTCCATGAAATTTCCAACTCGAGAACGGTTGAAGATAGAGCAATTCTGCAAACGCCAATGGATTCAGAATGTTGAAATTAGTATACTCTGTAAATTTAAAGAAAATTGACGTTGAAAAAATTGACTCGAAAAATCGGAAAAAGTTCAAAAAATCCTAAAAATCATGGAAATTACAAAATCATGAGATTCAGTTGAAATTCGCACTATATAGGCAAAATTTCATGCCGATTCTGAAAATATACGGCTAGTTTATGCTCAGACAAAAAGATAGGTATATAGAAGGATTGAAACATCAGATATTCCACGAATAGAGGTAGAAAAAAAAATTGAGGAAACTCCATGAAATTTTCAACTCGAGAACGGTTGAAGATAGAGCAATTCTGCAAACGCCAATCGATTCAGAATGTTGAAATTAGTATACTCTGTGAATTTAAAGAAAATTGTTGTTTAAAAAAATTGTCTCGAAAAATCTGAAAAAGTTCAAAGGGGTAGACCCCTAAAAATCATGGAAATTACAAAATCATCAGATTCAGTTAAAATTCGCACTATATGGGCAAAATTCCATGCCGATTCTAAATTGTCTCGAAAAATCTGAAAATTACAAAATCATCGGATTCAGTTGAAACTTGCACTATATACCCAAAATTTCATGCTGATTCAGAAAATATTAGATAAATATATGCTCAGATACAACGTTAAGCATAAAAAAGGAATAAAGCGTCTAAAACATCGAATTTCCGAAAACTTTTATTATTATGACGTTATCAGAATTGAGAAGGGAAATTCAAAAACTGTTCTCATCCAGACTTCAGGAGCCACTGAGTGTTATGAATTCATTCAGATTTGAATTCAAACTGGTCCGAGAGTGCTTAAAGACCAGCAGCAAGCATAAAAATACAACAAAGTCACCTTTGTTTGTATCAGTTCATAAAGAGTAGGAATATTTTAGGAAAAAAGAGGCCAAGAACTCATTTACATAACCTGAAATGTTTTGTAGCATAGAAAATTGATTATATAAGAACCAAGCTAGAGCATAAAAATCAACAACAAGGTTTTGTTCGATTCTTTAGAAAGATAACACCCGCTCTTTAATCTCCGCAAAGCTGATTTGAGAGGATATCTATAAAAGTTCATTCTTAATCTAATCTAAGTGTTGGAATAGTTTTAATGAAGGCCAGCTCTGTTATTTCTGATTGGTACCACATCTGACACCAAAATGGTTTTATTACCAGAGATAATTAGATTATCGAGTGAAGTCGATCGCATTGTTATAACAAATCCGTATCGGTCCCACTGAAATCATCCAGTAGTTCAACAACAGCTGATAACCTGAAAACATGCATCAAGCCTTCAGACTGAATATTTATAAAATGGCGTTGCAAGGACTCAAACGATACGGGAAAATCAATATCGCCCTACGTCATAGGCAGCGTTTGGATGAACCTCGGTCCTGTTCTCCTTTTTTCCGACTCAACTTTTGTGAAATATTACCGTATTAAGCCTGAACGCGGCGGAACTCAACTTCGTTGTTTCTATTTATCCGAGAAAAACCGGCGGAATGGAAGCTTGCTTCTGCTGGTCTCATATTACACCGGGAAAAGTATATTACAGAACGTGATTCTCTTGATATTCTTCAGGATTCTCGTGTGCATGGAGTGGAATGTTTGCCAGGATGTTAAATACCCACGACTCCGAATTCTGTTTTTCCTGAAGTTGAAATAATTGGTGCCTCTTATCGAGCAGTTGTATGTTTTATGGAAAAATTAGTTTCATGGAGATTCCAAAATGTACACACACAATCACTTGATAGTTATTCATAATTTTGTTGTTTACTTCTCGTGAAGTTCATAAAACTGTTCGAACAGAATTCAGAAGTGGGATATCATAGATATTTGTTGGGCTACTTTATGTGTTGAATGCAAAATATATGAATATATTGAAAATTGAACACCCTCGTGCTGAAGAAAATACCTATATGAATATTAATGAAACTATATGAAGAGAAAAAACATCTGGACATACTCGATGACCACCTACGTGACATCATTTCTTGTATTGTTTGATAAAATCAAAATAATTATAGTAAAAAATGTTTTTATGATTTTTCAAATTTGTTTTTTTTTATCTTCTTCATTCAGTTTACTGAAGCAATATTCTAAACAACGTGCACTCGGGAAAGGAAAATCCTACCATTCTTCTGAGTCCGAAGCAAGTAAGAGAGTCTTGAACACAGCGTAGACAGCAAAAGAAGAAATATAATGGTGGGGATGAATGGAAGAACCGCAGCTTCAACTGGACTGAAATGATTTGCGTATGATTCTTCTCAAATAATATTTTTCTGGCAGATATAAGATTTCTCCTGAACAGGAATTTCGTTATACGTTCCCAAGTTGCTTTTCGATCACAAGTAACAGTTTTTAATTATCAAACACTACAAAAAGTACCAATACATCAAAGGAATCATTATCGGGACTTATGTTTTCAACGAGAATATTAGATATTCAGATCAAACTAGATATTTGAGTTCTCACGAATGCCCTTAGGAATGTAAAGAAGGCCTGCTACTTCCGATAGGTGAAACTGTAATACTTAGACCTTCCTAAACAAAGCTTTCTCATTGAATTGACGTTATAAAAACACTTATCAAATGTCACCCTATGCCATGAGCTGCATGTTTTCATCAAATCCATCGATTAGCGTTACACAAAACTATTTAATTAATTCGAAAAGGAATAATTAATTCGTCATCGTCCACGTATAACTTCCACGAATGTGAATGATAAAACCGTGTGTATCGAAAAACATGCGATTCACCTGTTAACCGCATCCTTGGGGAGTTGGACACGTCTCCCCTAATATGCCGTTGTCTCTAAACAGATTTTAATGCACTCCCAAAACAATGACACGCACCCCAAGTCATAACCACCAGGCGCTTGGCTATAATAAATATTTTTACGAGTCCTCCCTCGATTTTGCGAGCCACGTCAGGTTGAATACACAGGGGCAGCGCGGTTGGCTCATCACGGGGATACAAAAAAAACAGTATTGTTGAATTTTGGTTCGATATTATGAATTACGTTATCAAGTTTGTAGAATTTTAGGTATGAAACAGATAAATGGCGCATGTTTAACCAAACGAATAAGCAAATTAAAAAAAATCCTTCCTGTGATTTGCCGAAAGCTACTCTATATCCCGTTAGCAAAGATCTCACCTGTTTTATATATGCCTTGCTGAGAATGTAATGAATTTGATTGAGCAGTCGTATTGTGTAGTAGTTCTTTTCTATTGAAGACTTCATTTGACTTCCGCCACACAATAATAAACCTCCGTACTATAAAATGATCTCTTGAAACAAAACCGCAAAGTTTCGAAGTAAATTAATGAAATATCGAACTCTTGTTCAACTAGTCATTACTAACACGCTGTCAAAGTTTTTTATGCTACCTTAATGATCTGCAATCAGCGAGTCGTATATAGGACAAATCGAGCATAAATTTCGCCACACATCCCTAACCTCATATAAACCGTCATTGTGTTTCGAAAAGGCTTTTATTGCTATCAGCTGATTTTTACGGCCCAACTAAAATCTGTCGAGAATATCATTCAGAGCGATATAAATGCAAAGGTTTTATGGATTGTTATAGGCATTCTTTTCAATAAAATTTGCAACTGAGCCATTTATACGCACCGTTATAACATGTACAATTTGAGTTTTTTAACCGATGCGAATATAAATTTAGAAACTTTACGAGCTTCGATACGATAATGTTCTGTTCTAGCCACCCACGATAAGCGTAGACAGCAGAAGAAGAAATATAATGGTGGGGATGAATGGAAGAACCGCAGCTTCAACTAGACTGAAATGATTTGCCTATGATTCTTCTCAAATAATATTTTTCCGATTTCAAATGATATTTGTTACAAGTTCCCAAGTTGTTTTGGATTCCAAGTGACAGTTTTCAACTACCAAACTCTACCAAAACTACCCGAATACCAAAAAAAAAACAAAGGAGTCATTATCGGAACTAAATTTTTCAAAAAGAATATCAGAAAACCTAGATGAAACTAGATATTTGAGTCCACACGAATGCCTTTCGGAATAAAAAGAAGGCCTTCTACTTCTCATAGGTGAAACTATTAGACTTCTAGAGGAAAATAGAAAACAATCGTCAGAGACAAGGATTGAATAGTTAATATTGATTTGATCTGATCTGGCAGATATGAGGTTTAAACTACCAAACACTACCCGAATAGTAATAAACAGAGAAATCATTATCGGGACTTGATTTTTCAATGGGAATATCAGATATTTAGATCAAACTGAATATTTGAGTTCACACGAATGCCCTTAGGAATGTAGAAGAAACCTTCTACGTGCCATAGATGAAATAATCATGCTCCTAGGGGTTAATATGAAAGACTCGTCAAAGGCCAAGAGTAATAAGTAAATATGAAGTTTTTCCTCATCTCTACTTTCTGGAAAAGAAGAATGATATGTGGCGAGGCGCGTCAGCGTTTTCAGTTGTGGTGAAAATGATGTATGCCTTCACCGGTTAGGAATAATTGAAATCGAATGATATGATGTTTACACCAAGGCCATTAGGTGTTCACCGTTAGCTGAAGCCCGTAATTGCTGCGTAAATACATTTAGGGGCTAGTTTAATCCAACGTTCCATCATTCAGACGTCACACAAGAGAATAATTAACTAATTTTCCTCGGTGCTATTTGGCTAGCGATTGTTTAACTACACCCATACCTAGTAGCAATTACAACTCGAAACTTCTCACGGCACCATTCCCCGTTTAATTATTCAATAAAATGGGTAAGCTGGAAACTTTTGATTAAATTAAAAATTCCCGAGTTTTAATCAAAAGTGTGCTTACGTGATGGATTATCAGCGGAGCTGCTATTTGGGAGGTTAATTAACATCGGAGCTTTTAGTGCTTTTTGGATAAGTTTGCAAGGGATGGCCGCCTGGTGTTATTAGTTCATCGAAAACTACCGAAATTGAAAAACACTTCGTCATAGACATTGACGAAGGTAACCAGAGGCACAGCCTGTATGTGTGACTGATATTATTACTTTCCGTGACCTTTAAACTAATGAAAGATACTGGATTCAATACTTCAGTCTTCCTCATCAACTTGTATGATAGGTATAATCGTCGGCAAGTCCCTAACAGAAAACAACTACTGCCCCTTACGACCATTGAATTATATCTGTTTGGTTCCTTGTTCTTTATTCAACTTCAGTTTGTGTAGCTGTACAGGCAGAATCAGAACTATTTTGAATGGGTTTTGAGTAAACTGTAGAAAGTATTATCGAATTAAAAATCTTATGGAATTTTTTACATTTCCTCAAAGAAATTCTCCACACTTTCCAAAATCCTTACCACAACGGGGACTGTGCGAAATCCTTCACGTATTTCTTCGAACTAGTATAAAGTCATCCCCGTCGACACCGTTGCATATTCTTCTTCTTCAGTATGTTTCGCCGTCTGGCCGGAATATGTAATATGGCGGCAGAGACCACAGACTCGCGTTGTTCGAATTTCACGCGCGTTCGATTGTTACCTCGCCGAGCGCGGTGTAATTAGTAGTCTCTAAAAAGCTGACAACACTTTATAAGATGTTATGCCGGACCGAGTTGGCGTTATCTCCTTCTCTGGACACGTTCTGAGATATTCGGGGAGCTTTTTATCCGCTTTCCGAGATGACTTCTTGTGCCGCTCCTTCTTTGCTAATGAGACGAGAAATGAGTAAAGGATACACACGAATATTTGCGAATGGTTGTTTTGGAAAGTTGCTCGCTGGTATTTTATCGTTTTTACTCCTTTTTCGACAGTAACTCTGAAGATATAATCCACAAAACGTAAAAGTGTTTCTATAGTCACCCCAACAAATGGATATTTGGTCCTTCAAGCCGATGTGCAATCGACGTTTCACCAAAAATAAGTCTCTTCAGGACCTGAAAGCATCACGCAGTTACATTTATGTTTACCATATATGAATTGGGAATCCAAATAGTTATTCAGAAGAACCCAAATCCCTGCGAAAACCTATTACGAGTAGCAATTTTCAATATTAGTTCCGGTCGAACTGTTACAGTGAACGCCTCCTAATATGTTCGATTACAAGTGAAGTATTTAATGTGTTCGTATGTGTTCATCCAGTGGAATTGATAGAATTTTCGAGTAAGGCGAGGGAGCAATACAGGCGGAGGAGAACCGTAACGTGTTGCAATTTCTGCGACCGAAGTTAGACGTGTGGTGCATAAAGATGACTGAGATGGGATCACGTAATCTATTTGCGGTGGATCGGTCGTAGGAAAAGTGACGTGAACTGTTTGGGCAATGGCTTCGTGTCGCACCGGCAAAAAAGAGAATAATAATACATACGGTCAATTGAATTCGTGAAGATTTTGCCGGTCTGGGTATCGTCAAAACGGACATTGAGTTTACGCGAATGCCATTCGGAATCAAAAACTAAACAGCAACTTCCACGTTGCAAAGCGTGGTGGTTTATTTAACGTTACGATAATCTTCCCACGCAACGAGAAAATTTTGAATAACAAATTCAGCTCGGGAGATCACACGAACGATAAATCATAATGTAACTATTTCTAAAACACGAGCCCTTCGTCGAAGTGAGAGATAAAAACCTGCTAGTAGATTGTGGAGATCGATAGTATGGACATTGAAGGAAGTGACTTGCGAATTTGTGCCGACACCTGGACGCTTTGAGCGGCGCCCTGTATTCTAATGGGCGTCCCTATCAGCTGCTAACCATTATATACGATGATTCCGCATTTTGGGCTAGAACGTGCATTTAACATTGCTCCTTTCAATTCACTAATTACTGTTGGAACGGGCAGAAGTGTAATGAAAAGATAAAGCCCCATTGCTACTTTTATTGTAGCATGCAAAGGTCGGCAAGAGGTAATTCGTTCATTTCCCTTGCCCAATCACGAAACCATTTTTAGATATTCATTCTTTACCTTCCAAAACGAAGAAATAATGAAAATACGGATCAAAACTATTCACGAAAAACAAATACGACAGAAATCTCCTTTCATAAACTACCTTATTCATAACAGTTCTTTGACACAATACAATCGTTTACTGGAACCAACCAGACGTTAAAATTAATGTTTCGGATTATTTTTATTATCTATTTCCCCGTTATTAATCTTGTTATACTATTCACACTTTATGGTCAAGCGTATGTTTATATATTAGTGTAGTCTATAAATTATGTATATCAATACGACACCATTTAATTGTGGTATACGCAGCAGCATTGACGGTCATGAGTTGGTATTAACATTCATTCACACGTTAATAAATTTTGCGTACAACCAGAGTTGCTGTCACCATCCTAATGAAAAGCTAGTATCGTTGGAGATAGAAGGCTGTCGAAAAATATGGTGGAACTCAGTGATTTGAAGGCACTAAATACTCCTCACCATGCTCCGAACTTGCCCCAGTTCACTATCAAGATCTCTTCCTGTGATAGTTGACTGAGTTTTACTGTAATTTTTTGACTGCATTATTCAGACTGGCTGAAAATTGTAATTTCCATAATATGTTGCATTGGTCAAATGTTGCAGCAGTATTCTAGTTCCATACCGGCAAAGCTTCTATGAAAACTACTTTGCAGTAGCCACAATAATATTTCGATTCATGACAGATCGCCTGTTAATAATCATCATTGTATTGGATTGAGATAAGAATTCTTAGGATACAGCGTCATCTCTTGGGCCCAAAAGCAACCTGACTTTGTGCCACCAGTATAGATCACAAGCAATCTGGACTACTTCATGAACATATGCAATAGGGACATTACTACTAGTCTAGCCTTCATTCTCAAACTTATACTTCTGGTCTAAGATTTCCAGCTGTACTTCAGAGTTTTCTGCTTATTGTTTCTCAACTAACTGTACCTCCTAAATTCACACGGGTCTTAGTGAAAAAATAATCAAGATCACTGAATGTCCATGATCTATGATCTATGAAAGAGCCATATAATTTTTTGCTTGGCTGCAGACCATCATCAGTTGGTTGCTAACAAACTGTAAGTGCTATATGAGGGAGCTGTTTCCTTCAGTATATATTTTTTTGAAATCGATTAGACGATTGCTTTGAAATTGAACACTTGATAAGTGATTTTTCTATCATTTCAATTTCAGACACTAGTCAAATTACCAGATCACAATAGTTTACTACAGATTTATTTTTGTTAGAAACATAACAATCGAATACAATATAAAACAAACTACATCTACAAACAAGAATACTCTAACTGGATAAATCCTACCTGACCCTATGTTAGTAGTGAAGCAACGACATCCTCAATGAGTGATTTGAATTCAACCACTTACCCATGGCGTCTGAAACAAAAGAAAAACAGCATTAAGACCGGTGGCAACATCAAGTCAACATGGTTGACTCCAACGAGCATCGCAGGACTTATTATTGACTCGCGAAAAATCGTATCAAGGCAATATCGTCCTCATCGGAATTAATCTAGCCGGCGCGACGTAATCAGGGGCTATTATCACCCCGGGTATTTGGTTAAAAAAGCAATAGCCGCCCCACAATTACCTCGTAATGGCCCATCTTCTCTTCCTTGATCAACATATAACAATTGCGAACCCTCCTCGCGTTGCATAATTTCAGAAGTGGGATATTCAGGAGCGGGATTACGGCTACAGCCGAAGGACTGCAGTTTGGTTTAATTAACGTTTGCCACCTACGAGGCGAGGAAACGTTTTTCTCTGACCAGCTGGTGGTTTCTCTCGGAGTGCATGTCCAGAACACATAACGCGATGCTATTGCCATCACACCCTGTCCAACCCCTGACTAAGTGCAGGGCCGGACACTGAGGGCACGCAAACTCGAGTTATTTATGTCTTTGGTCAGCTGAGGCGATATATACCTGCTGAAATGTTTCGTGATCGATCTAGACTGACAAAGTTATCGCGTAGATACAGATCGGAGTACACACAACGAGGAAATGTTGGTTTAGCCGACGAATATGATAGATGAGTTTTGACGCCTACAGGATGAGGAGCTCACACTTCCTTGTTCGGTCTGTAGCTGTTGATTCATGACTGAATGTGATTGGATTTGAATGGATATAAGCTTTTTAGTCTCAAGAAGATAGTTAGAATCGGAAAGGTGTTATATGTTGTTGTCGAAGTCGAAAACAAAACTGAATTATGACATTAATGAAAATGAAAAGGACCCCTACTATCAGAACCACCATTTTAACAGAATTGATTGGGAAAAGCCTGCGGAGTTCAAAGAGTAGGTCTCGATATTTTGTCCGTGTGGTGGGGTGGGGAATTAGTAGTTCCAATAGATTCGGCACTTCTTATTCTCCACATCCGATTCAATACCCCTGGGAGTATAAGGCAACACCGGTGTCTCGTCAATACCGTACGAGGGTCGTAGATGGTAGTACAACACTGCGTTATGCCTATGGATATAGGCTGAGACCGCATAAGCTGGACATTATGGTCTTAGCTGCCCCACGACACGCTCTGCATCTGTCAGAGACTTCTATACGAATCACGCTACTACGATAGACGAGGGTGTTGAAGACACCATCCTGGCAGGCTACTATTAATCCCTCGGTTTGCGACTTCAGCCTGCTTGACCTGAGAAATGCAAAAGTCAGGTTTATGGATAAGCCAAGGTCTTGAATGTTTTTGAAGAAGATCCCATGCATTGGCTTATCCTTATGTAGCTGCAGAGGACTCTCACTCTCCGCAGCTCTGACGCAGGCTTTTTGCTGAACGGGTTCCAACTCGGTGACAGAATTCGGGTCTTTTCGTTCAGTGTCGAATACGAGACCGAGTTCATCGGCTGCACGGGTTGCTGCCTTGAAGAGACATGCTCCAATCTCTGCTTTTTTATGATAGCATACTAAGCAGATAAGGGAATCTGAACTCCTGATGAGTTTACAGGCTCCAACTAGTACCATTTTGTTCTGCGGACACTCCAAGCTCAAAATTCCACGGCCTCTTGGTTCTTCTCTGACAGTTCTGATGACCAGATCTGTCGGAGTTTTTAACAGTATTTACCTCTTGAGTGTGGCGTTGTTCCACCCCTAGATAGGTATACGTCTCTCCGGCATCCAGATGATGAACCGTGGCACATTTGTCGATCCCAAACTCCATTCCGATAGCATGCGTGTACTCTTGCACCACCATCAAGGACTGATGAAGATCCTTTCATCCGGAGGCATCAAGTTTAAGGTCATCCATGTAAAACAGATGGGTGACTTTATGCCCCCGGTTGCTGGGGTGCCGCAGCTATATCCGCGGGTTTTCTGTTATGCAACGGACAATGACAGTAGTGAAATGCAGAAAAGAAGAGGGCTGAGAGAGTCTCCCTCAAACACGCCCTTTCTAAAGATAACCTGCTCTGCTTGGACTCTGACTTGATCAGCGGAACTATTATTATTATTATTATTATTATTTATAAAAGCCACACAAAAATGATATTTTGCATATTTCGTGTGGTAAATTCCTGCAGCCTGCTATTTATGAAACGACTTCAATGAAATCCAAGGCGAACTGCAGTAGAACAATGGCATTTGATTTTTCTGTTGTCTAAACTGGTACGGTAGAGCACCATGTACTTACGACACCAAGTCGACATTCCGCGGTATATATCCGCTCGGTTTTTCCTTTGCTCGGCATTCCTGCAATCCATAATATCCACATAACCTTTTTACTACTAGTACCTAATTCATTTCGGTGCTGAGACAGAAAAAGTAATGGCTTCGGAGCTATATTATTTCAAATTCTACACTTAAATATTTAATTATGGGTCGATAATGCTGGTCTTAAAACGGGTTCAAATAGCTCACTTGATGAATAAAAAGCGCTCTCTTCTCGTAATACAAATTCGAACGTTTTATTACCGACACACCCACTTCAGGTAGTACTCATTAATTTTTTGCTTTCCCGACGTTATGATGATTGGTCTTACGTACGCGTTATCTGTCTTCGAACATCTAAGGGTGACTGTGTACTTTTAGTGGTACCGTGAATAATTAAAAGTGACTTCCATTTGTTTTCGTGCAGACTATAAAAAAGCACTCAATCGTGCCCCCGTTGTATTTAGATGTTATTTTATATGTAACAAGATGGGTTGATAGCAGATCTAATCTCTCTTTGGAATATTTCATTTAATTACTTGGAGGTAATCGAAACTGTATTCAGCAGTAATATTCCTAGGACATTGAATGCTATGACCAGTAATTTTCAGCAATTGTTATTCTTCCACACCATTTTTTGCCAATTCGCTAAGAGCAGTTGTTCTATTCGAGTGATACATTCGTTTCTCCAGTGTATATTTGGTTTTAAGATTGTCACTTTGTTTTGATATCAGTTTATGTAAAAGATGTACAGGGCAACTTTGTATTTCACTACTGGAAACCAACTATTTACTACTTGTACAGCTTTCGGAACCACCTGGGCACGATTTACTGAACACCGGATTGTATTCAATGCGATTTGTTGGAGAGTTTCTCGATTTGAAAAAAAATCCACCAGACAAGCAACTCCTTCTCCTCCTCGCCACGCTAATTCTACAGCAGCAATATGGTGAAACTTACGCATAAGATCTTCAGGAGTATTTTCATCCAATAGCAATATTATTTTGTTAACTTCAGAAAAATTTCACGAAACTGAACTGGACTTACGTTTACATGGATCTGCTTGTAGTTTCTTTCTGATTGCATCGTGGGCATCTTGGACTAGTTTAAATACTGTATTGTTAAGCTGGCCAAGCATAATATTATAGTCACTATAGTGGTTTTCTTCCAAAAGTTTGCACGAAACAATTCATATTGTTTTCTTCTTTGCTTCTTTAAATTCGGTCCCGTCTTTCTTTTTCATATTGACCGCCCAATATTTTAGTATCAACGCCAATTCTTCTAATCTTCTATGTTCATTTAATTTATATTCTCGTTCGCAGCAAAATTCCATAAATATACCCCAAATATATTTGTGACTGTAGGTTGTATTTCTGGTAATTTTTTTCTTTGACTAGCACATTTATACTTTGAACATTCGCATTGCCAAAACGTGACATTTTGAAATTTATTTGGCATGAAGTTGTCAAACTCAATCGTGTTGTCGTAGTGATTGATAATTATTGCACTAAATGCAATAATTTTCAGTAGTAATATCCCGACAAAATGCTGAATTTTCAAAAAATACTTTCACCTTGCTGTCACAAAAACTGTGTTGCTTAAAAACACCACTCGAGCAAGCTCTCGTGGTGTTTTATACATTAACCTAGTTTGAGTATTTTGAAAATTCTGCATCTTGAAGGAATATTCGATCAGACAATTTCACGAATACATTAAATTATTATGGACTAAATGCGTATTGCATCTTGTGTAATCGATGTTAGTTGAAGAGTTGAACCGTTGAACTGACTGAATTTAAGATTGGGTGAATTGTTTCATATGACTCAAAATGACAAAATTTTAAAGGTTGCTAGAACTGTTAAAAAAATTTCAGCTTAATCAATTCTCGATCTTTCGTTCAGGAGAATTATAAAGTTTGGAAAAGAAGATATATTTGAACTAACTAAAATTAGTCAATCATGTAATCACCAATTCAAAATCCGTAGAGGACTCAGAGAGAATCTGAACAAATTTGTAGAGTCCAACTCGCAGAAATCCTTTGAAGTGAAATGATGTGGGAATATTCAGAAATTATAATTATTGAAATCGTTCCAAACTAGACTCAGAGATCGATACAAGATACACGAAGGGCAAATATAACAGACGGTGAGAGATCATTTAAAAGTTTTGATTTTGGAAGTGTCAGATTCGACTAATTTCCCGAGAGAGGCGAAGTAGTTTTGGCTGGTTCCGAGATAACGCCCTCTTGTTTTAACGTTCCTACTCTATATGAGAGGAAATTGAATGGAAAGTGTACAGAATCCTAGATTTGGAAGTGGATTATATCCTAAACAACATCCATGCGATGATAGATACTCGACTCTTATGTTGAAGAACGTTCTTCTTAAAGGAAAGGAAGCATTATTCACTATAACAAAGTCAAATGGAAAGATAAATATTGATGAAGTGATTGATGAATGGTAAGCCCCAATTCCTTGAGGAATTTGAGGAATTTGAGGAGGTCTATTTGTGGAATTTCTCCCACAGTCAGCTGGTGTGATCCCAGTATATTCAATCTTTTGTGATGTACAGCATAACACTCCATCAATATATGGTGTGGTGTTTCTGGATGTTCCCTACAGAATCTGCAGGTGCTGTCCTCCTCTAAGCCTAGCTTCCTTAGGTGTTCTTTGAGTCAGCAGTGCCTCGTAAAAAATCCCGCGATTGTCTTTAGACTAGTTTTGCTGAGGTTATTCAGTGTCTTCGATCTTGCTCGGTTGAAGTTGCCGAGGAGATCTTTGGCCTGTCTTAGCTCTGGAAGTCTTTGCCAGTATGTTGCTCTCATTGCTTCTTTAGTTTTATGGAGTTCGTCTTGAAAGTAAGATTTTTAAGTCCGCAAAATGGTTCTGGCCCGATCAGTGACGTTGATGCCCGTTTTGGTGCCAGGGTATCTGCTTGTTCATTGCCCTCTACTCCGACGTACCCCGGCACCCAGAGGAGGATCACCTTGTTGTTCCTACCTAGATCACTGAGTTTGTCTAGGCATCCCCAGATCATCTTTGAGTTGGTGTTATATGAGCTCAACGCTTTGATGAATACTTGACTAGCGGAGAGGATTGAGATTTCCTTGTTCCGGTATTTCCTGTCGAGGTTCTATGGTGTGAATTTCCGCTTGAAAACTACTGGGGAACAGGCTCATGGGTTTGGAGTATTTGGTGCAAGCCCAAAGACTCCTGCTGTGATTGATGAAACTGAAGATTCCAATCGGAAAGAAAGCAATACTCCTTTCCCAGCACTAAATTTTGTACAGACTCATCTGATTTTGAATTACAAAATAGGGCAGACGGGAAAACTGCAGAAGGACGTACGCATTCACGCTGTCAGTCGTCTCGAGTGGCGGAAAAAAGTGCAAATTCTGTTTACTGAGTGACAGTAGCAGATCCGAGGGACTCTCATCGAATATTGACGCTCAAAAAGGAGATGGCGTGCCATACATTTTTAATTAGCCCCAGTGACGTCGAACGCAGAACGATTATGCAAATTCCGGTGTCGGCGCTCTGCCGTACCGACCGAAATCAAATTTTCCGCCCCATTGAATCCGAATGCGATTAAGAGCAAATCGCGATCGAGGGTGACGATTCGGTCGCCGCCTAGCGACGGACTCGAGTATTTTATTAAGGTAAACGGTGTCGAATGTGCGATGCGCTATAAAGTTTATATCCCCGTCGTTATTGGGCTCTAACCGCAAATCCTGCACGCTGTATCTTGTCTTTTACGGACCAAACCGTAAGATAGCTCCGGAATGACCTCTTCAGCTCGCCCGGAGTCGTGTTGTCGGCACGCCAGGACACTTGACGATGGGTTAAACTGATTTTGACGAGAGGCTTCACCGGATGGACGTTTTTATCACCGGATTATTGGAAGTTGCCTATTGATTCACCCAGAAAGACAAGCATGACGATTTATTTCATCCTATAGTCTAGTTCCGAAATTGTAGATAGTGACTCATCGTACATTTTCTGGTTTTTACAGGATTTGAAAGTGCGGAGGGGATGAACGAAAGTGGCAAAGTAAAATTTGTTCGAAGCCAAAGTACCTAGCTTATTTCCGTTCTATTTTTTGACCTGCTTCATAAAAATAATGAACCGTACAACCGATGAGTCACTATCTACAATTTCGGAACTAGACTATAGAGTGCCTGCACAAGGATTGACCTATTGCCTTACTTATAAACTGCCCCTTATCGAATTTCAGATGAGATGAGAAAAACGTGGCCCACACAATCTAAAGCTTTGACAGAATGGCACATTTTGAAAACTTATACCGCTATGAGTGTTAATGAGGGAGTATTATTATTATTATCATCAATATAGTACCCTACGGATATACAGAGTGAGCCAAATTGAATACTTTCAAAGGAAAAGTCCTGTTTACAAACTAGATAGATGGCTGTGTCTGAGATTAAAATTTTATGAAAAACTCAAAGTTGGTGACCATCACAGTGTTGTGAGGCGAAGCCCCGTCTTTTTGAAAATATATTTTTATAAGCTTCATTAATGGTAATTCGTCAACAAAGGGTTCCATATTTTGCCTTATATTTTCTACATACCTCAGTTGTGAGAGTGCCATTATAAATGATTTCTACCCCTGAAAACACCTGCCCCCACAGTAAATCCCAATCTTCCTTGACTTTTCTGTTCCACAATAGAATGAGAATTTTGTTGTGCTCACGTATAAAAATTGTAGTGGTTGAAACTGCTCCAGGAACCACTGGCAAAATCCATGTGGCGTTCAAAATCTCCTGGTCTGAGTTTTTGAACTCTTCTGGTTTTGTATGGCTTGTATTTTTGCTTTCTCAAAATCCACCCAACGTTAGTTCTTGGTAGGCCTGTTGATATTTTCAAATTTCGTGTTGACGTTTTGGGATTATTTTCAACAGCTCCTAAAAAGGACTATTTCTGCCAACTCCTTGTCCCTATTGGGTGCTTATAATTTTGGCATTTTCTTTTCAAATTGACCATCATCAATTAGGTTGTGTTGCAATCTTGCGAAAATGTCTCTAAAGGGTTGTCTTCTTTCTGGAAAGCTCTCGAGATACAAAATGCTTGCTGCTTCTACATTTCCCCCGGTTTTTATAAAACAGCCTATTATATCCCATTTTTCATAATTCTCAGACTCCATTGCTAATGTGATCGAAAATTGAACAGAAACCACGAATTAGAGAGCATCTTTATTGCTCTGCATTCTGTTCTATCGTCGCGTCTACTTGTTCAAAGTTTGCTTTCCAAATCTAAACAAAAAAACCTAAATGCTCTGTATTTCCAAGATGACTGTAGCATCTAGCAGAAGTGTGCTGCATTTTGGGAAAGTTAATTTAAGATCTTTTGAAATATGCAGGAACATAAGGGTGACTCATTTTAAAAACATATTTTTTCATCAATAACTATGGGTATCTTATTTAAAAAAATAAGTTACTCAGTCCATTGAATCGTGAAAAATGCTCTGGAAATGTTTTGATGATGAGAAATTTTTGACAGGAAAAAAGTTACAGCAATGTTTCGAAAATGCTGTACTCAGAAACGATGATAGATTTCGATATGCGGTTTTGACCATTAAGTTTGTTATAAAATTTGACCCTCAGACATCAGCATAGTTTAAAAACAGGTATGTCCCTTAAGAAGTGTCCAATATGGCCCACTCTGTATAGTTGATTTATCTGATCAAAACGGAATACCACGCTCATCAAATCCCCTAGTGCAGAACTAAGTACTCAAACCGTGAGAAACTGTGCGCCAAATTCTTTCAAATTAGGACCATTCGATTGGAAGTCGTATGCAAATAAAATGTGAAATGGCTTTGTTGGAGCCTATACATGGCAAATCTTATGGAAAATTTTATTACCTCTGAAAGCATTCAGGAAGACTCCCGCACATTTAGAATCCATTAGTTACAACCCAGCAGACGGTGTGGGTTTATGAACCATGATAAAATATTGGGAGAATTCACCAGATTCGATTGATAAGTGCAAAGAATGACTGGTGGTTGGTGTGGTATACATAGGTATCGATAATATATGAACGTTTATTTGAATATAAAAAACAATCGAAATACAAATATATATGTATATATGTATTTACAAAATACATAGGAGTATTATACATACTTGTATGTGGTGAGTATACAGGGTGTTCCAAATGAAGTCGGCACCATTGCCAACTCCGTTATTATTGATGCTACGAATTCGGTTGAATGGGCAAACTAGTAGCATTCTTGATGCCGAAAACAAAAAAAATTGACAGTCGCGTTTTCAGAATATTTCATAAAATGATATTTGTTTCAATGGAACACCCTATCATTTTTCATGCATTTCGTTTCGTAATAACATTCTCAACAACAAAGCTCATATCATTTATCTTCCTAAAGTGGAAAATGTGCGACTTATGTGGAAATATTTCTTTCTTTCACTAGTACAAAAAAATTCTTTGTTTTGGCGAATTGTCCAAACACCCAATTTTGGTACCTATACGAATGACAATATTTTGTTACTAATAGCAGAATACGACAGTAGAAAGAAAAAAATTGCACTGGGGTGTGAACTCGTGAATCCCGTGATCATCATGTCGCACCACTCAATTGACACCACTGAGCTGTTTGATATTAATGTACAAAACGATAATTTCCATCTTAAAGCCATTCCGCTTGCCGCATTTATTTTGTGAATCAAAATATGTCTGCTGTAATGATAACTTTAAAGCCGTTTTTGTACAGAACAGAAAATACTGGAGGGTCATATGAATGTGGTTGGAAAAAATGTGTTTCATTCAATAAAACATAATTATTATGAGTAATCAAGTTGCCTTGAAACTTTGTTGAAATACTATTTGTCAAATATTCTCAGGTATATCATGACAATGTCATAAATTATTGTAACTGTCAACTACTGTTCGAATATTTTTCGAAATGCTGTTTTTCCGTCAAGAAAAATGTGATATGTTAGAATCCTACTTGGTTTGCCAGAAAAGCGTAAGAGCACTCCAACACCCAACACTACAGCAATTCGTTCCCCGATCGTGAATTACCAAATAGGCGTTTTTTTTTGCTGTGCTTCATCGTCGATTCAGGAACAATGAAAAAGTTTTTGAGAAGAGGAGAACTAAAAAACGTTTGATAATATCTGAAGATACAGAAATTGACGTTTTATCCTACTTTGAGGTATATCCAAATAATTCCATCAGACATTTATCTAGAGAAACTGGAACTGTGTTGAATGCCACACGTGGTGTCAATAAAAGGGTCCAAATATGTGTTCAACAAGAAGGCGTTGTTTTCTAAACATTTACTCGATATTCTATAGCGCTTTATCAAATCCGTTTGTTATAAATGTTTCCTATAGATAAAACTGTCTTATTTTCATCTTTACGAAAAAAAGTCAAATGAGATTTGATGTTGAGAATGTTATTACGAATCGAATTGCAATAAAAAATATAAGGTGTTCCGTTGAAAGAAATATCATTTTATGAAATATTCTGAAAACGCGACTCTGAAGTTTTTTTTTGTTTTCGGCATCGAGAAGGCCATTAATAATGCTACTAATTTGCCCATTTCACCAAATTCGTAGCATCAATAATAACGGAGTTGGCAATGGTGCCGACTTAATTTGGATTACCCTGTATATATGTCACTGAGACCTGGAGTCTCTGAAATATTATTCGAATATTACGGGAAATAAATCGATCCTATAGTTGACCCATGTGGAATACCATGTTTTAAATTGAATGGAGTAATGAAATGAGGAAAAAAATAAGTCAGTGCCTTGGGCCGGTTCATTGGTATGAATGGAAATCTTCATATATCTCTACAAACACCACTTGACTCCGGGTTCATTTATCGGCTTTTCATAGTTTACATAATCAGAATTACCGTATCGATGCAATTTTATCTCCAGCAATTCAAAGAACTGTGTGTTGAATAACGCACGGTCAATAAACAGCAGGGTCGTTACGAGTCCAAATGGCATTCGTACGAACCTATTGACGAATTTAACAGTAGGAAGTAGCGACTCAAACGCGGTTAGTGTTGACATTATCGAGCACTAAACAAAAGCTCGTAAATGCGGCAGTCCGTACGCAAAAGAAAAGCATTCTTAAGAAGCAACCTGAAATAATACAAGCTCCCATTCGAATTAATCATAAAACTTAGATAAATATATATTACGGCGCTTTGATCTCTTTGTGGGCGCGACAATTTTATAGTTCGTAAAAGTTCGCCGGGTCTAGGAAAAGCGGAACGTGGGGTTGCATTTCTCACGATTCAATAATCGTGGCTTCGAATCTATCACTTCGCATTAGAGTTACTTACAACTTTTCCCATATTTTAAGCTCCGAAAGCACTCTGATCTAATGCTGCCGCATAATAGCGGCGTCTGCGTGATAAAGAAGATAAATCAATAAATGCAGCGTCCGCTTCCTTCGAGGAGGAACACGAATTCAATTCGCGGATGGTCAACGATGTTGAGGATGATGTGAATGCAGAATACCTTCATTACAACTAGAAAACTAGATAGTGCGGCGATGCTCATATGCAAATTAGCTTCTACAACTCATATTCAACAAAAAACAAATCTTGCTACCCCACAAAACCAGCTCTCCCCTTCATCAACGAACGTAGATCACATGTTGCTCAGTACTGACACTAATTCTCCCGCTATTGACGTATTTTTCCACAATAGATCCCATATCGCCAACTTATCGCCGAAACAAAAGGTCTTCGAAGATGTTAAGAAGTGATATCGAGGGACTGGTTGAATGAGAGTGGGGAGAGACACAAGCGTTGAACCGCGAGCCATTCAGCAACGCTTTAGGCCTTTGTTGTTCCTAACTACTTGAAAGTTGTTATCTCCTCCAAGACGTTGAGGTCCACCGACACCTTCTGCTTAATTAAACTCGAATTCTGAGACGCACCGTTATCAGATGTAAGGAGGGAGATGATATGCATAATTGTGGTAGAAGAGGTCGTATCTGCCCTGGCTGTCTTCTTAATGGCGTTGAAAGAATCTAGAGCGAGCCAAGATTATTTTCAATCAACATTCATTCCATTTTTCTGTTAGTCCTAAACAGCAATCAACTGATCTAGTTTCTAGAATTCGGGCTTGAATCAAATCATCCCTGCTTTCCGATTTATCACCGTGCGATAACAAGTGGGCATCGACGGCGTTCTAGTTGTTATGTTGACGACGCCTCGTACTTTGACTTTCAAATTAGACTCGGGGGCTGTTTTTTACGGAGCCATTGGAATTACAAAACGGGCTCTACTTCCCCATTGTCGAGTGTCACTTCTGTTGTAATGGAAAATAACGTTGGAGCCATCTATTATTGCGGAAGGGGCAGAACGAGCCTGGAAGGGGGGCGGTGATGCCTAGTCAGTTTTGTGTGAAGTTTGAGAAGTGCGAGAGAACGGCAAAAATCCCACAGCAGGATGATTATATTTTTTCGTTAAGTGAGATAAGGTAGGTGTGATTTGTTGTAATAACTTTCTCTGCCACATCGTCTACATCATCATTATAATTGTTGTGAACATATGTATTGTCCAGCATCCACTCTTATTACTGATATTATTTAATTCATAAGTTATGTAGTTACTTTTCTGCCTCTTCAATTATAATTGCAATAATTGCTTTTGATTATATTTGATTCTTTTTTGTTTCAGTTACTAGCTTCATCAGCTCAAAAAAAGAGAAAACTTCAAGATGACTAAATCTCAACTAACAGTAAACAAAGTAAACAAACTGATGTTTTACATTGGTATGTAATAGATGTTAGAAGAAGACTGGTCGAATGCGCCTGAGAAGGAAGCATTGACCATAAAGCAAAGAAGTAGAAGAACATATGTTTTCAACAGAAACTTGATGTTATTTTGTTTTTATTGGAATTAAAGTCAATGAATTTTGTGCCAAAACTTTCAGGATATACGCTTAGGTTTCAATCACATGAAATTCTAGATAGAAAACCCATTAAAGAAATTGAATTAATTTTCAAGAAGCAGAAATAGGCATCGGTCAATTTGGGATTCCCAGAGTATAGTTTTTGTAGATTGTGAATGAAGAAGATCCAGGTACAGGTCCTGGTGGAATTACTGATTAATACGTATTAGCTCTTGTGATGTCCCTATCCATATTCAAACTGTTCCAGATGATATCAGTGACAGTAATTTTTAGCTGTCAGTTATCGGTAATGTGTCTGTGATGTTGAACACTCTTCTGGAGCATTCTAATATATGACGACTACCGAATATCATCATTTATCTATCACCTCCACTTCCAAATCGTATAAACGTTGTTTCCCGAACGTGAAAAATAATGATACGTGTAACGCGTTTTCGGCGGATCAATCCCGTCCCTATAAACGTGACATCGAGTACGATACGGGGTTTTGGGTTACCCTTAAAATGCGAGTGTGCTCGAAGTGAGATAATTTGATCGAATCTTGTTGTAGGTGCTCTCCGACGTCAAGATCACTTTGGATCGAGTACTCTTGTGTCGTCTTTCGATAGGTCATACGACACCCACCTCAGATTTCCGGGGAAAACTTGATGATGTCGCGACATCCTAAAACGTACTAGATTCTGTGATGTGCGATAGATTATATGAAATCGTATAAGGGTTTTTAATGTGTACTAGATTCTATGATGTTTCTATTCGAGATTTGAGTATCGTTTAATAGAATTTTGATTGCTATGACCAGTAACTTTCAGCAATTGTTGTTCTTCTACAGCACTTTTTGCCAATTCGCTAATAGTAGTTGATCTATTCCAGTGATTTGATATCTTTTTGTCCTTCACATTCAAGCCAATTGCCTCAGCAGCAGATTTAGTCCATCCATTTATTGTATTTGTTCCACCAGGTACATTATCGTACCATTTGTCAGTTTAATTTTTCCACTGTCGATTTGGGTTAAAGAAACGTCGTGGTGGAGAGTAATTTGGAAAGGCAGTTATCAATATATCTCTGATTATTTCTGTCGGCTATTAAATATCAGTCATCAACCAATCATACGTTTGATTTCTATTTGACATGACCGATCATCACGCTCTTTTAGTGATAATTCAACTCATGTATAAAATCGTCCATAAGAAACATCAGTTTTGGCAGTTTGATATCGGATAAATAGGAACGTAACTGTTTGCAAGTGGATAAACTGTTATTTACCTTCAACACGGCAACAACTAATAATTGTCGTATGACCAAGATGCATAGAATCCCTGGTGCGATTACAGATTCGATTTTGTTTCTACCGAAGTTGTTGATACTGTAATTGCATTGACACCGTTGGCTTCATTTGTCGATGGATGGCGCAGAAGTCGAAAATAGCCAAGTTTCCAACTTTCCACGGTGCCTTGATTGTCATTTGATTGTTTTTGAATGTTGACATGATACTTGTTGTTGTCCAACCGTCAATCGTCAATGATAACATTAATTGGCAGATTGAGCGTATAATAAGAAGAAATCAGACGGAAATAATAATAATAATAATAATACTCCCAAAGGCATAGCCTGTGCGGGTAGAGGACGGCTATTATTATTTATTAATGACTAAAAGGAGTACGTAGTTAAACCAATGTGGAATACTTTAGCCAAAATTGTGCAAGAAAAATATTATTTGGATTATAAGATTGTGTTTGACCCATTCAAAGATGTGACATTTCAAGCCGCTAGAAACGCTAAAAATGCTAAACGCAAGCAACTGCAGAGCAATATAGATAAAAGAAGACAAGGTTCTATAGCATTAAGTAAAGAAGAAGTTATAAAAATGGCAGAGCAGTCCAATGGGACTTCAAAAAAAACTTTTTCATATCGCCGCTTTTGAATTAGCCTGGAGAGGTGGTGAAAGTGCTTCAGATTCAGTTGAATAGCGGAGAGTAGTACCACGGAAAATCGTCAAAATCAACCAGGACAGTCCTAAAAATCAATCAATTTTTTCTGTTGAGGCTTGAAATAATTATGGCGTCATTAGAGAATTTTCAAAAAAATCAACGCCTTCTATCCAAACTGCCGATAACAATACATCTCCGAGCTTGCTGAATATACTTCTCTCAATTTTTTATATTTCGTGGATCATTAATTCGACGATAGCCAAGGCAAGTTGTATACAATTTCTGGAATGGAGGCAATAAATAAATTGCGGCTTTCCCCATTTGATCGACCGAAGGGGACTAGCGAGCGTCTTTTGTCTATCTACATTCGGATCTCGCAAGAGATATACAAACTGTCGGATTTGTGCAGTTTTGATTGAGATATATCGGGCTTTCTACTCAGCGGGAGGCTGGAAAAATAGGCGTTGTTTTGATTCTGTATCCGGCGGAGAGAGGCCAAGGTTGGGGCACCTAATCGCCAAAGGTCGGCTCAGGAAGGTAGCGTGGTTTTTCTGTAAGGATAACGCAGTTGTGGAAATATCAGAAGGACAGCGAAAACTCCCTCTAATCACGACTATCAAATCAATGATGTCATAAATCTAACACACTGTGATCAATCCACCAAAGTGATAACGATTCATGGTTTAAGTCAGCGACATATGGAATTCTTTTTATTTTTCATAGTCATTCCTCACAAAAAGTTCTGCATGTAACAAATGAACGCACTCCACTCTAGTAGTAAACTTGAATATTTTGAAACTAGAAATTTCACAATTTATGATTTACAATTACCTCCTAGAACACGCAGAAATTTTCCTCAATCGAATAATAAAAATGTTCTCCATACAACCAGCTTGGGTGGACACAATGTTAATTTTTCCAAAAGATTCATTTTCATGCCTTTGTTTTCGAGTTTTCCAAAACCATTATCAAAAGTATGGTTTCTTAACGAGGTAGTAAACGTTAAATTTTCTTTTCTCTTCACAAACAATTTTTATGTCCCATTATCCTCCTTTTGAGGGATTCACCTGTTTGCCCAATGTAACACTTAGGACAAGTGATGTAAAAACACTGCTGTACTAACTTGACTGCTAATTTCTTTACCGACTGAGCTAACATTATGTCCAATGGCTTTGATGTCATAATTCACGGTTCTATTCTAAGGAAACTTTTTCGGACTGAAAAATCGACCATAAAGAATGGAAAGCAGCGAAAAAACACTCTGACCCATTTGAGTCGATGCTATCTATAGTCCAGAAATAGAAAACATTTTATTGCTGGAAAACTTCCATCAGCGATTCGAATCCCGCATGTGTAATCACAAAGGTGTTACGTGAGTGATATCATTTGTAGAAAAATTAGTAATTCAGTCTCCCTGATGGAAAGGCTGTCAAGGGTCTAGCGTGTTGATATTTTTAACCGCAACCCACCGCGATAAAGACGCTTTTCACTGCATTCGGCTCGGAATAATTCATAAAAACCCAAACAAGCTAATAGTTCAGGGTGCATTTCGTGTACTGTTTGATTTATATAAGCCGCAAGAGGTTCTGTAATCATCTTTGTGGTTTCCTAGCGGTAATAAAAGATTCACTGTTTTATGGCATACGCCGCTTTTTAACCTGTGACACATGTGTTTTCCTGCGTGTGGGTTTTTCAGCTGATAGACCCGAGTGAAACGGGAGTGCATCGTAAAGATATTCACGAAATCAGTCCCCCGCCCGAAAGTGCATCAAATATGAAAACTTACATTAACTATAGTGCTTTTTTCGACTGCTCATGAATATATATTAAGTTTTGGATGTATGCGACATCGCGGACCACATATGAATATAGTTCCCTATAGGAATAAGGGATGAAAAATGGAGCAAGGTTCCTCTTGTTCGATTGTCAAAGAGAAGTGTTTTTTCGCGAAAATATTCGACGGTTCCGAGATGTTCAGTGATCATCAAGATACACTTCTGACATCCAGACAAAAAGCTTTGCACATTGCTCACAGATACAACCATGTATCAGACTTTTTCCATATTTTTCAGCAACCACACTTTGTCAAACGCTAGTACCCTTTGTCAACATTTGCCTCGAAATAAGTCTTTCCGTAAGTTTATTTTGGTAACTACGAAATAATACTCTCAAACCTTGTGCTCATTCCGGAAAACTGAATAAAATATATCGAAACTAAATTTATGCATTACGATAATCATCAAGTGGCGGGTATAAATATTAATTGAAAGTGATCAATAAATTATATTAAAAAGTTACCAGCATAATTTATTATATATCATATTTATAACTACAAATTAAATTTTACTCACGCCCATATATTTAATTTACCAAATGTGATTTATTGTCTTGAACTTCATTTGAATTTTGAGTGATTTAAAGCGGTGTTGGCGCTAAAAAAGGTATCAGATTTTATTATCTGAAATAGGATGACTGGATTCGTAAAAATAGGTGTGACGAGAACGTTTTCTGAAGAATGACACATTTTCGATAATATCTTGCCGTCATATGGTAAGATGTGGATCGATTGTGTGACAGAAAATACGTACTTTTTCAGGGCACATTGGATTTCATCTGTCAGACACTTGTGCAGTAATTACTTCAGATCTGAGTCTGTATCCACTTAACATATGGTCAGTCTGTACAATAAAATGTTACCCTTCAGGGTTGGGCCGCATCTACTCGATACCCCATACTACAGCAAGATATTTTTTTTCAGTTACGGAATCTTTTTTAGGCTACTACGTGTTTTTTTCCATCTATGCTCTTAATCCCAGGTCAGATAGTCTTTGATGAGATTAAAGGCATCTTCCTGTTCCATTTCCCACTTCCAGTGGTGAGGTTTTCTCAGGAGTTTGGTTAACGGCCTAACGACAAGAAAAAAGTTATGAATTAACCTGCGGTTCCAGGATGTCATTCCCAAAAATTGTGGTAGTTGCTTCAAGGTTCTGATTGAACTATAGACTCAGTTTTGTCTGAATCAGTTTTGATATCCGCTGGGGTAACCATTTTTTTATATACGAGGGTGGTCCCTGAAGTACCTGGCCCAACAAAGAAAACACAAAAATTTTGGAAAAAAATATATTTATTTTTCAACGTAATCTCCTTTTAGCTCCACACACTTTTCCCAGCGATGTTTAATAAGTTCGATACCCTCTTTATAATAAGAATCGTCAAAGTCCTCAAAATAGCCATTAACTGCCGACGTAACCTCTTCATTGTTGGAAAATCTTTGACCACCGAGCCATTTTCTCAAGTCTGGGAACAGAAAATAATCCGGGGGGGCTAAATCTGGCAAATAGGGTGCATGAAGTAGCAATTCAAACTTTAATTCATTAATTTTGGCCATTGCAATAACGGATGTGGGAGCTGGTGCATTGTCTTGATGAAACAACACTTTCTTCTTAGCCAAATGCGGCCGTTTTTGCTTGATTTCTTTGCTCAAACGTTGCAATAAGTTCGCATTATACTCGCCGTTGATAGTTTTTCCTTTTGCAAGATAGTCAATGAAAATTATCCTACGCGCATCCCAAAAAACCGACGCCATGACCTTGCCTGCAGATGGAACGGTCTTTGCCTTCTTTGGAGCCGGTTCTCCCTTTTCAGTCCATTGTTTTGATTGTAATTTTATTCCGGGTGTGTAGTGATGGACCCATGTTCCATCCATGGTTATGAAACGGCCCAAAAATTCGGCTTTATTTCTTTGAAACCTTGCCAAACACTCGATGGAAACATCTTCACGGCGCTGTTTTTGTTCCATTGTGAGCAAACGCGGCACCCATCTTGCGCACAGCTTTCTCATGTCCAAATTTTCAGTTAATATGCGATGTAATGCACTTTTTGAAATGCCTACTATGTCTGCTAGCTCGCGCACTTTCAGTCGACGATCATCCAGTACAGCTTTGTGGATTTTCTTCAACATTTCTGGAGTCGTACGGCCTCGTTTGAACTCTGCTACACAATATTTCACTGTTGATATCGAAGGATCAGTCTCACCCAGAGTAGAACCTAGTTCAGCTTTTATATAGGTTGGGCTAAGGCCTTTCAAATAAAAGTATTGTATCACATAACGATGACCAATTTTTTCCATGTTTACAAATTCACTTGAAACGTTTACTGTTGATGGCTGCCAAACAAATACTAAACAACGTGGCGTCTTCAAACTTGACACATATGCTGTCTAGATTGTGTAGTTTCTAATACAATGGTATTATTCAAGCAACTACCGCAATCTCTAGGTCAGGCCAGGTACTTCTGGGACCATCCTCGTAACCCAAGAGTGTCTCGGTAGAGAAATATACCTATAATATTTAACCGATACAGGATATCATCAGAATTAAAGTGAA
The DNA here is from genome assembly GCA_958502065.1 of Chrysolina americana. Classification (NCBI taxonomy): domain Eukaryota; kingdom Metazoa; phylum Arthropoda; class Insecta; order Coleoptera; family Chrysomelidae; genus Chrysolina; species Chrysolina americana. Next base: position 1,994,376 of record OY293411.1, on the reverse strand, counting down.
TTCCCAAAGAAAGAGATATATGTAGTAACTGTATGGGATCAAGGACGAACCAATTTGAAAAATCATTCTTCAACTTGAACCAGTTATTGATAATATGAGATAAATTTTTTCGACTTCCTATGGAAGAACTGTAATAGCCACAGAATATCGTAAGACCAGAAAAAAGGAAAGAATTAGTGATATTTCTGAAATTTCAGTTGTTTGAAGCTTAGAGAGAAGCTCTCTTCGTATTATTTATGGCATCGTCTCCAGCAAAATTCATCTATACTCTGGAAATATCAGTTTGGCAATCTTTTCTTCAACTTTCGTAGAATCATCACACTTTCAGCAGCTTGTCACTCGATAAAGACCAGTCTGAATATTTATAGCATCCACGCTGTTCAGTAAACTATCCGTTGCTGTAGCACTGTCTCCCTACCGGCTCCAGAGGCCATTCCAGAAGTTTGCCGTGTACCCTACCGAAACTTTCCCAAAGTGTGGTCATTATTTTATGATCCGGTTCGACCAAAGGTAAGTAAACAGCCGAACAAAGGTCGCTGCGCTATTTGTTACAGTAGAAGCATCTGTTAGTATTTCCTCTGGGAGCTCTGATAAAAACAAATGACGTCGACGACATCCTTACGGACGAAACGGCTTCGGTTCCGGCACACTTACTTATTCATTTCACGAATGGAACTTTTAAATTGCGTAATTTAAAGAACAAGATCTTCTTATTCTCCGCTAGATACGAAGTAGCATTTCATCTCTTCGCCGTTAGACAAAGCGAGGGGAATAAATCGGTAACTTTAATTAAGATATTGGGCAGCGACGAGATATTCTTTTGTTTCGACGGAACTCGAGAGCCATTCATCATGGCCCCCGCGACGATATCGTTAATGAACATTTTAAATTTGCTGCTCCGAGCTGATAACACTTTTATCGGAACGCGACTGGGAATCGAAAGAACCCCATTTCCATTCCTAAATGACCATGGCTCGGATGGAATCGTAATGCTACATGGAAATTACTTTTGGATCTTTTAATGAGAATTCTTTGTTCTACATAACTCAAAAAGAAGATGTTGAAAGGGTACGCTCCATTGAGAAATTCAGATCGGTTATCACTTGAAATAATTCAAAAGATATTTACAGTGTTGAATAGTAGTGAGTTTTGGAACGCTTTTTCACGTTGTTTCAAGTTTTTGTACCCTTCATGTATTTTTCCATCACCTATTAAAGACAAGATGCCGATAAATAGAAGTTTTGGAGTTTTTCAGAATGCCCATTGGACTGAAAAATGCACCAGCGACTTCCAGAGCTCAGATTACTGATATCAGGCCGTGCAACCAGAAAATAAAAACGAAGAAATGTAAATTTCATAAACATGGATCTGGGGGCATTCTTAAATTGGAATTTAATATTCATCTACTCTTTTGTGTGTGAGACGTTACGTGAAGTTGAATTTTGTTCGGACAATTATTTTATCTTCTGTCATAAATTTGATTGAATACTAATGCTCCATTGAGAAATTCAGATCAGCTCTCAGTTGGAATAATTCAAAGGATATGTACAGTGTTGAATAATAATAAGTTTAAGGACGCCATAGTACGTAATATTAGTGACCTTTTATATATCTTTCCATCACCTATCAACTATCAAAGTCTCTAAGCCGATAAATAGAGTTTTGGAGTTCTTAAGAATGCCCTTTGGACTAAAAAACACACCAGCGACTTCCACAGCTCAGATTACCGATATCAGGCTGTGCAACCAGAAAACAGCCACAGAGGAATGTGAACTTCATGAAAATAGAACTAAAGATACTGTTAAATCAAAATTTTGTGCGTAAGCCATTACGTGGAGTTGAATTTTGTTCGGACAATTATTTTATCTTCTGTCATAAATTTGATTGAATACTAATGCTCCATTGAAAAATTCAGATCAGTTATCAGTTGGAATAATTTGAAGGATATGTGCAGTGTTGAATAATAGTAATTTTTAGGACGCTATTATACGTCACATCTGTTACCTTTTATATATCCTTTCATCACCTATCACCTATCAAAGACACGATGCTGATGAATAAAAGTTTTTGAGTTCTTGAGAATGCCATTTGGACTAAAAAATGCACCAGCGACTTCCAAAGCCTAGATTAACGATATCAGGCCAAGCAACCATACAACAACAGGGAAATGTAAACTTCATGAACATGAAACTAAAAACATTCTTGAATTAAAATATAATATTCATCTACCCTTTCGTGTCTAAGCCGTTACGTGGAGTTGAATTTTGTTTGGACAATCATTTTCTCTTTAACCATAAACTCGATTATTCCATCTTCTGCGTTGAAGGCTAATACTGTTGAAGCTTGGCTTGCCCTTACCGATTCATCCCCATCCAGCATAACCAGTAGTTTTCTTCACTTTCCCTAGGCCTTCATTTGTTATGTTATTTAGTTGTAGTCAAAATTTAGTTTGATAATTTTCTCTGCCAAATCGCGTTTTTTTGCTTACGATATAAATTTTATTATATTTTTTCTGGTTTTCTTCTGTTACTCTGTCGTCTTTCTATTTCATTTTTATTGTCTTGTAATTTCAAGGGTTATTTTCTATATTTCAATAATTATGTATCCATACATCATTTCAAAACTGCACTCTTAGACTGAACACTTGTCCAGCGAGGCTCTGGTGAATGTTTGGTAACTAATAACTTCAAATTTAATGTCGTAAAATTAGTAATCAATAATACGATGCCGAACAATACGAGTTTTTGGAGTTTATAAGGATGCCCTTTGGACTAAAAAGTGCACCAACGCTGACTATGAATAATGGCATTTTGGGATTTCACTAAGCACTCCTTTCTTTTGTGGTGATCTAACTAAGTTCTTTACTCTCTTTAGTAGTTTCTTTGTTCTTCTTTCGTTGTCTTATCTTCTGATGTGCATTTCCCATTATTGAATTTTGTTGCCTCAAAAACTTTAACTCCGATCGAAATCTGACGTAGCACACTCAAAAGATTATTAACTGAAATGTTCTTGAACGGACTAGGGTGTTGGTGTATCAATAATAATATTAATGATGAATGTGGTCATTAAAATCATCGAAGTCCCACAAGAGAATGAATGATACGGTCTGTATAGTACCAATACGTTTAGAAAGACGATAATAATAATAATACTCTTTAATGAGCACTTCTAAATGACATGTTCCCACTGTACTTTCTGATCAAGTCTTTTTACGATGATAATCGTCTGACTGATGAGTGCATAAGAGAATGATTGTTTCTCCCGCATTTCACCTCTAACGTGAAACTCATTTCGTCCAATTCGAGCTAGCGGACGAGCAATTGCTTCCCGAAACAATTTCCTCTTGATATAACGACGCAATCAAAATTCAAAACGGCTCCACATGATGCGGCGATGACATATAAATTACGAAAACTACCCGGCATTGTGGTAAAAGGTAATTTTAAAATTGTAAAGCTTAACGGAGAATAATAGCGAACGCTGCACGGCATGCCATTTGTATAATTCGAATAGGATCTGCATTGTCGGAGGGCTTATTTCAAAACGGAACTCGCGGAAATATCGGAACGAAAGTTGACGAGGCGGAAAGAACGAAAACCGGGACAGCAGTCTTGGTGGAGGTCGTCCAAGCGTGATGCTCGCTCTGAACCATTACGGCGTTAAGGAATTACCGCAACAGAGGAACAGACCTCCCGAACACGAGCCCCGAGGAGGAAAACGAAGGGCTGGCCACGCAAAAAGTTAATTTTACACCCCTAATCGGTTTAATTATGATCGGCTTTGTTCTTCTTAATTGTTGTCGAAAATTTTCGACGCCCTGAAAGATTATTAAGAATGAGCGCAAGGAAAATATGCCGTTGATGAAACTTCTGAAGCGAAATAACAAAAAAATCATCACGCCATGGACTTAAATACAAGACATCAATGTTATTCAGTTGTTTTGTCCTGCTGAATCAAATATGTTCATTTTGTCCGTGGGGATTACCTGAATTTGACTGATTCAGAATTTTGATTTACTCTCTTAGGACAGAACTACTTGCAATCGATTCCCCTGTAAATGAGAAACTTTGCACAAGAATATGTTTAATATAATAAGCCAGGAGACTAACGAAAAGGAAAACTGAACATTCTTTACAAAAATAAGCTTGAGAACTATTAGGTAGGGGCGGTTTTGACTTGAAGTCTTAGAGTAAGCCAAGGATTTGGTAGACAACTGATTAGAAAAACCCTTCGAAGTAAGTCGTTATCTCGTACAAATCTCGAGTTACTCGGAGTTTCAACAGCATATTCAAAACTCTCAATAATGGGGGTATCATGCAAAACCTCGTATAAGCTGTAACTGATCCTGAGAACTTCCAGATATAATACAACAGGAAATAGAAAGTCGGGGATCACGGAATCAGCTGCAACGACTGCGAGAAAAAGTATGATGGTCAAACAAGAAGGGTCATGGAAGTACGGTTGAAAGAACACATTGCCCATATCCGTTTTTCTAGACCAATTTTGTTGGCGAAATTAGACAATTTTGATTGAGAATCAGCTATTTCTGAGTCAAAATACGGAATCAGTAGATCCCGTATATCTGAGAACTAGCTGATTCTGACTCAGCTCGTATTATAGAAACAGCTCATTTTGATTACGGATATGAATTCTGTCTCTGAGTTAGTAAATTCTGGCTCACTTTCCTATTGAAAGAAACTGTGTGAAAGTTTTGACTGAGTGTATGAACAAATTTTCCTCTCCTGACTCACCAAATTACAATTTTAAGAAAGATCCAAATTATATTTCTGTATTTAGCTTATGTTAAGTGAATTAATCAGAATTCTAACTAAATCTCACAGAAAATTTTATCTCGTTTAGTTATAATTTCAAGACGTATTGATTTTTTTTGCTGGAGTTCTGTCTATAAAATTCGAGCAATCTGGAAAAATTAAGGTAGACATCCTACTAACAAACCCATTCTGAATTCAAACTGAGTGAAACATGAGTCAAAAATGGAATTTATGGAAATAGAAAATTAAAAACCTAAAACTATGATTTTATCCAAACTCTGAAGCTTTTTTGTCAGGAATACTTCTATGAAGTGATGTTCGAAGAAATCCATCAATAATTTTAAAACTGATAGAAGAGTATTATTCATGTTCTAGTAGAAGTTATCGATAACGCATAGTGACAGATCGTTGTTGAGATCACTTGTATCATTCCCAACTGACATATTTATTTATAACTACGCGCAGCAAGTATTTTTATCTCCAAGAGTTATCAACCTTGCAAGAAATCAATTAAAACCAGAAATCCCATAAATAAAAAAGCTGAATTGTAAAATATCATAATTATATCATAATAACAGTTGAGGAACGACGTCGAGGTGTTAATTGAAATCTTTTGCTGTTTAATTAATTATCACAAGGCATAAATCAAGAATTTGTTTGTTCATAAAGCTAACAAAGTGATGACTTTATTTAATGGAGCTTGATTAATGGCCGAAAGTACGTAACTCGAGGTGATATTTCTGTGATATGTGTGGTCTGAGTTAGTGCAATGAAACTTTGTATCTCCAGGTGCACCAACCTTCCCACACTTGGTGGATTAAATCAAGTGGAATTGCGCCATTATCTTCAGATTAAGGTTATTACTTTCCGTAACTATTACTGCTGAAACACCACATTCACCACAAGTTCTCGAAACTTCTGCTTAGGATTAACATGATTTTGGGCAGATAAATTCTAAAAAAAAATATACCAGTTGGTATGTATGAATTTCACCAAACATTACCTACTTACTAACGCCTCAGATTTATTTCGTTCTCATGAATGTGGGAGTTGTTATATTTACTATTTATGCGAACCAAAAAATGCAATCTGATTTTCATCGAGAGATCTGTAACACATCCAAAAATTCACTCAGTTAGCTGTCAACTAGGCTTCTTGGCATTCAGCTTGAGCCTTCAAAACTGTAATTAATTTCTCATATTGGATTCTCAAATATGTGAGTATAGAAAACCCAACTATATATTCAACAGTCACAAATCTAGCAATCTTTTTAATAAATATTGGACAGATACATGTGTGCTAACCCCGCATTTCTACTCGTGCATGAGAGATGTATGCCTGTCGACGTTCACACTTGTGTTTGTCGGCGTGCGTGAAAAACGCAGGGTTTTCTAGTTTGAATAATAAAAGATACAGTGAAAATAGGTCGCGATTATTTGAAAAACTCAAAGAGCATTACTTCAGCATTGACAAAATTATTACCAACTAAAATACGATCTCATGACAGAAACGCAGCGAAAGGCACATATGTGAATTTTCATGCAGTTTTCAGGCACAAGCTTCAAGAATGCATATGCATGTAAATCGCACGTTCTGGTTCTCCAAAAATATTGCATGCTCCATGTATCTGAATCGGCCTTAACACTGAAAAATTATTTAAGATTGCTCATTAACTTTGCTAATCCCTTATACGTAAATGAAAAGTGATGTGGATCTCAGTCCGCTGAAAGTCTTGCAGGAAATTTAATCATGTTCTAGAACTGATGAGCCCAAAAAAACATATTTTCAACACACTCCATCTCACACACGCCCTGTATGGAATTTAGTGCGCGAGCCCATGTGAAGAATTTCGTGAAACGTAAAATATTTTTGCCAGATGTAAATTTATTCGGCTGAATTCTTGGAGTTATGATATTCACATTCCTGCTTTCCGAAGCGTAATATTTTTATTTTCGTGTCAGTTACATTACATTGATGGGTAGGGTAAGGGCGAGGTTATCTGAATTCCAAGGGTCGACTCCGCGTCTCGCTAATGGAAGTTGTTTAAATAGAAGCATCCTTCTCTGTCGTTAATAGCTCACCGAACGAAATGGAAAACAACTTTAGTAGAATCAGCCCTCATTTTCACAATGAATGAGACGATAACGTTTCGGCACCACCTTGGCAATAACGTGAAAATTAAAATGGCAATCTTGGATCTATTATAGATTTGAATGGTGGAAGATCTGTTGCATACTCCTAAAATTAGTATCTGCCCCCTTTTTCTGGCTCTACTCGGATGATATGATAATGGGCTTTGCGAAGGAAAGAAATCTTTACATTTGATGAGTGCTCTTAGGAAGTTTTTTGAAGAAACTGTACTCAAACCAAGACTTAGACATCTCAGTTGTCAAAAATAATTTTGCCATATAAACAAAGTTTTGTTAACATTAGTTGCAATGTCCAACATAATATATCAGCATAGGAAGGTAAAAAGATATAATGATTAAAGAAACAATTCAAGCTTACATACTAGCGTGAAAAATCAAGAAGAAGTTTAATGTTATCAACTGTCCTCACTCTACGAATCAATATATCTCCAGAAGAATTTTGGGATACCGTCAGAGATAAATGAGTACGACTATAGTTACTAGAAGCACCGTGCTTGGGATCACACTATAAGAAGAACGATCCTTTTCATTACTAGCTTGCACAAGTCTCCCGATACCCTCTAAAGGTGGGTGATGGAGTTAACAGATAATTTATGATTGCATACCACTTTTTCAAACCCAAACGACGGAAGATGAAAACAATATGTTTTTTCGACGCTCATGAGTGTTAAGAAATTAATACGTCAACAAAACATCATCCTAAGTCTGAACGACGGTGCAGCATCCATCAAGATAACCTCCAGGACCTTGTTCATCTCAAATCCGGTCTGACTTCGATCATCTCGTAACGATGAATTGACAAATACCGAGAAATTTCCGAGAATTCAACCTCTAATCGATGTATATTTTTTCTGTCGGTGTCGATTTCTTTATTTTTTCTTCAAATGGGTCCGGATCCCGCATTCAGATGCTAGATAAGATGGCGGTTACCTGCAGATGTTAATGTTCATGAGAAGCAATTGAGAATGCTGTGCTCTAGGATCGAAATTGATTAATCTTCTAGATATTTGATTTTTAATGTTGTTCGAATTGTGGTTGTCACTTGTGGATCTCATGAAATTACATTGGAATGGAATTGATTATAATATTTTACTATAGACTGAATGCTAAGAGGGAAACAAGTAATTATATTGAGTCTTCACAATTTCGTTACATACCTGCCTCCACGTTCTATATTTGTATCAACACCAAATTCGCTTTTTGAATAAATCCGTCGCAAAGTTCAGCTTTGCCGATTATTTGTTGTTACCTATGGCGGATACGGTAAAAAACAGCCATCAGTTACGATCACACGATGACGCGAGCTAATGCAGCAGTAATAAATTGAGATTTGTGCGTCAGATATATTTGAATATCGGACCATACAGATGTGCATTGCCGTGTTGTACACAATTACACATTGTGGTGACATTAGTTTAATTCAGTGCTTGCTAATGAGAGTTTACGAGCAGACCACGTGAATGCCACGCAACGCCGGCTTTCTTTTATTTTTCTATTCACTTCAGTTTAACGTTTGCTGTCCGGTTAGTTAGCGAAAAAGTTATGGTTATGGAACATTCGCTAGCAAAGCGCGGTTGGTTTATGCATTCATTTATAATATTCCCGGGTACTTAGTCATAACCTCAATTTTTCATTAGCCGGATTTTCAGTCGCAATTGTTCTGACAGTTTAATTGAGTGGAATCTGGAAATTGTGCCAGACATTTGTATCCATGAATAAATGCAGAACAATTGAAAAATTCTTGTTCATAACAATTCAGCCATCACCCTTTGAAGTACTCAAGTCGTACTGATGGCTTCACCCTGTTAAATTTCCCATGGCAATACAAATATCTCAAATTTTCTCAGTTTTTAAATGAACATCAAGCCTTAACCTAATTTGACATCGAATCGATATTTTCCATGATTCACCATTTGATTCGCTAATGTGATAGTTCTGAATAATCTACGAAGTAATGCTAGAATTGAGTGCATCAACTTTTGTAGCAAACCTTTCCCCAAGTCGATTACCTCGTCGATCTATTCCAAAACAATTACGATCGATATCAAGCGCTAAGTAATTTTGGAAAAGTAAACAGGACCATTACGATACCGATCTGATGGCAATTTGGAGTAAGTAATGAAAGGCCCCTTATGTAAAAACTGTTTCAATAATTGAAAGCCGACTGGCTAATGAAGAGTTTGCGCTTCTTCGCTCGCATTAGTGATGATAACGGCCTAATGACTTAATCGATAATTGTTTATTTGCTTCATATAAAATTACAAATGCTTGGCCCTAATAGATGAGGGGACAACATTCAGTAGTTAAATGGACATTACGCCACCGGCCAGATCCGGAGGTTTGATAATTTTGGCTTCATCGAGAGAATGGGCAGTGCAGATTTAAACTTCGGTGTTACATTTGCCAGGAAGCTACATCAACTCCTGCCGGATGTTTAATAGCTCAAAATATTCAATTCAGTACGATGGAACTTGTTTGCAATCACCTATCTTAAACACGACCTCGATTATAAGGATATTTAGAGCTTTCGAGGATGCCCTTTGGACAACAAAATGCCGCAGCAACTTTACAAATATTTTCCTGGGCCGCACCAACCAACCCTGAGTAGAGTGTAAATATAATCTGATGTGATAAATTGTGCTGAAAACTCACCAGGATCCGAGGCGTCCAAACTTTGCTGCGATGCGGGTGGTTGGGATAGAGGTCCTGGCGTTCCAGGCGATCTGACGTCATCGTTGACTGGCCCTCCGTACGATAACGACGACGATGGTGGTCTCTGCAATCAGAAACAATACTTAGGCATAAATGATGATATCTTATCAGTTCGTCTGCGAGGGAGGGATGGTCAAAAGGGGAAGGGAGTGTCGGAAAAATGAATGTGAATGAGGTACAAATTAATCGTTCCTATCGAAAATCAACGATATGAGTGAGAAGAGTTATGTATTCATAATAATAATAACGATAATTTGTTGAACACATCAAGACATAAATTTGGACAGTTTACAATAAGTTTAGTTTAAAATAAATAGTTCACGATGAATACAGAGATAAATTGAAATGCATGAGAGTAATTTAAGAAATGACATGTTAAAATTTCAAGTTTAAAACTTCCGAGACGCTATAGAAACTATGTTCTTGCAGGTATCCTTTCAGCTTCGATTTGAACGAATTTTCTTCAAACTGACAGGAAGAAGGTTGAAGAATTTAACTCCTGTGTATGAAGGACTATTTTTGAAAACTGATGAGTTATGAAGGGGAATTCTGAAAAGGTTTTCTCATATGTATGTGTTTCAGAAACATCATAATAGATTTCAGAATGTAAATACATGGAAACGTTAAAATTTTGCACTTCCTGCAATTTTCAATATTCTTGATCCTAGTCGACCTGTAATAAAATTGCATACACATGGTCTTTTCGGACTATATAATTTCTATCACATCAGGTAGTGAATTCTTTTCCGAAAATATTTGATTTGTTTTGAAGTTCCTCAGGACTCTCAGCTTCAGCTGCTAATGTGTCATCAGCATAGAGAAACACACAATTTGTACTTAAATAAAATGGGAGGGATTTATAAATATTGAAAATATTAACGGACCTAATATGGATCCCTGAAGAACTCCCGAGTCCATTGTATAAAAGTCCAACCCATAGTCGTTTATTTTAACAGAAATTACTCTGAAACGAATGTATGATACTATCCACGATGAGAAGTTACCGCGGAAACTTAATGAATATAGTTTGCTTCTGATAATGTTGGGGTCAATTATATCAAATGCTTTCGACAAATGGAAAAACAGTGCCCCGATATACTTCCTTTTATCTATGGAATCATGTACATATTGACCATATTGACAGAACTTATAAGAAGTACATTCGATCAATTTACCAGAATGAAACCCAAGTTGATATTCTGAGAGTATTCCGAATTTATTCAGAAATTGATACATTCATTTATTGTAAAATGACCTTGAAGGAAGTTCATCCTTCCTGCATTTTCTTCACTTTTCTGAACCATCTACAGTTACTTTTATTGAATCTGATTCTTGTTTCATTGCGAGAAAATAACAAATGAACGAAAAGAATATTGAGTTCTTCAAACTATATTACAGTCTGGGAAAAATGAGACTTGGCGTTTGACAGAATATAGTTGAAGTGATTTTTTCATTTATTTTAGGTTCTTCGACACATAATTGTAAAAAGCAGGTAAGTAACTAGACTTTGAATGATCGGTTCTATTAGAGCAACGTCATTTCAAACTGAGACTTCGACTCACAAGGGACTCTAACCCCACTTTCCGTATCAAATTCGATAAAAACGCGGTTTTCGTGCGTCTAGCAGATAAATAATACAGAAAGAGGGATCATGTGCCGTCTAGCAGTGGTCCCTCTCTCGGGACTATGAGACATGACACTTCACTTTGGAGTGACGGGGGCCTATGCAAAAAATTATTGAAACACGACACCTCTGCTCCACGTATCTGGATTCGGAGAACCCTCTTTATTACGGGAAATATTCATGAAGAAGGGACTACGCCGACGAAATAAAAATAATGTCTGATGGGATGAAGAAGTGAAAGCGGATGGCTGGGACGAATAAACGGTCTCGGTGGAGATTTCTACAGGGACTTGATAGAGCATAAGAAGTTATGCTTCAATCGATTTATTATTCATTTTTGAAAGAGAGTTTGTTTTGGATTGTATTTATGAGAGTAAAATATGGGAATTTCTACTTTGTTTCACAAAATTACTGACAGTTTGTGTAACGTTTTTGTTGATAAAAAAGGCACGACAAATCGCACTCATGCCTTGTGGGGTTCGTTCAAGGTTCATCAAGCCGAACAGTTGGAATATCAATTATCGACACCAGTACAGCACCTTGTGTGTTTTATTAAATATAACTAGGTGTGTAAAAAAAACAAAACGCGCAAACGAGTTGGAAAAACACACACCCCAGCCAAGTGGAGCGGAACGATGCTTCCTACTTCCGGTTATCGACATATGTGGCGTATTGGTAAGTGATAAACAGATATCGTGTCGTAGCGGAAAATTGAATATAATCGGCAGGTATGTGTTTAGAGGAGCTACCCCTGAATGATAAAGGGCTAGGCGAAACTCGCCTGGAATGAGTTGATTCATGTGCGATTTGAATACGAAGAGGTTTGAGGAGGATACAGCCTACAAAAATATATTTTAGAAGTGACGAAGTATTTTTTTTATTGATAGTTTTGATGATATAATTTTCAATTGAAGAAACTGCTAGAAATATGAGGAAATAAACAAAATTGAGGGAAAATACATAAAAATGAAAAAGCACTGAAGATGAAAGAGAATAAGAGTCTTGAATATTCATTTCGACCACAAGAAAGTTGACCGTTCTTTCAGAACGAAAATCTTGGTTCAATATTTGTCATTAATCAGTTTTTTGGTACCTTTTCTATTCAATGTTTCAAACTAGTGGTTTGTATCCACAAAAATTAAAAACACTTTATCACATCTTTATCTCAACAGATGACTCAAATATACAGATATGTTGAAATTGATTACAATAAGTGTACTATTAGTATTGAAGAAAGCTCACTTGATTTCATAACAGCTGATGAATATACTGGAGAAGCTCTTGCTAAACTGATCGAACAAAAACTATAAGCCAATCCTATGATGATGCTGGAAATATGGCGGGCAAATATAAATGTGTCAAGGCTAGAACTTTGAAGAACAATAAACACTTATTCCCTGATCAACTTCTTTGTGAGTTTGACTATGAGATAGAATTCACTCAAAATGTAAGTATGAAGGGATCTTGTGATGAATGATCTGATTTCTTTGATTGAACCGAATTTTGGAGAGGAGAGGAAACGTAAAATAAAAGAAATGCCAGGAGAAGCTAATGATGAGGCTTCCATTATGGATGGGGGAAGTCTATCAAAGAAGGAACTATTTCAAGTGCATATCGATGCAATTTGGAGAATTTTTATTGATTATTTTTCATTTATTTTGTCACTGAAAATATTCATGCATTTGCTTTGTAAGAATATTTGTTGTTATAACCAAAGGAGATTTGGGTTTCAGTTTACTGATTACAAAAGAATCATCGATGATTTTTGTTTAAGGGCGCATTTTGAAAGTCCGTCAAAGGCGCTAGAATCCTAGCTCTGGTTCTGCAAACTATACATTATTATATTAATTTTTTGTCACGTTATTTATCTAATATGAGCCCCAACCACTTTTCTTAAACAAACGCGAGGTACCATATGTGAAAACCTTATTATACAGCAGAAAGAAAAGAGAAGAAGAAGAAATGGTCAATAGTCCAATAGAAATGAATGAAATAAAATCCACGGACATCATACAGAAGCCAAAGTGTTCATATCTCCAATACGTTTCACGCCGAAGTCTCAGTATTATTGAAAACTTTCGAACAGTTTTCAATATGGCTTCCGTGGTCATCAATGAAACCATTCAGTACAGTCGCTGGGACGTCGCAAAAACATTGATACAAGAACTGTGAACTCATTCCAAATCACAAAGCTTACAAAACTATCAGTGAAGTTTAACCAACGTCAATCGTATCTTCAACTAATTTTACATCGGACACAGATTTATTTAATTTCCTATCACTAACGAACCACAACCGGCTTCTAGTACATTTTGACTCTTGCTCCTGTTCTGTGCGGGTGTTAATTGTGTTCGTGACCTTTTCGTCCCATCCACACCATGTGGGCCGTAATGAAATCAGTGCTACAACTGTCCCTAACTGCGTTACCGACTTCCGATTCACAAAATTAGTCGAGGGCCTTCAAGTAGGAAAGAACCGGCGAAATTCGGCTGTGATCAGGAAGCGGCTTGTTGTTTCAGACAAATTGAGTTTTTCCTAACGAGAAAAATATCGGGGTGATGGTCAGAGACGTTCTGGAGCCGTACAACAACAGTTTATCGAAATTCCATTACTGAACAAGCACTCGACATCTCCAGTTCAACAAGGTGTCTCATTATCAAGAAGGACCGTAAATCAATTGAATGGACTTTTGTCGTCCTCATTGACCCACATGCAGAACGGTGGATCCGCGAAAATAACACGATTTTAATTGACGACATAATAACAGGCCTGTTTACGTGTCAGAGCCGAATGCAAACATAGTTATTAGACAAGGGATCAGTGTAGGAGTGGCAATGTAATTATAAGTGTTCATTACAGCGATATCAGATTCGATCCTTGAAGATTCTGCTGACCAAACCGGGTATAATTGCGACGTTGTCGACGGTGGACGTTTGTCGCCAGATCTACGAGGACGTCGCAGTTATTGTTAGCTTTGGGGCTCTCTTAGTCGAAGAGGAAAATCACCAAATAGTGATTATATTGTTCTCCTGAAGACGGAGCTGCACTAGCAATAAATTAGTAGAGAATACGGACTGGAGGTTATAAGTTAGGTTAGGTTTGAAATTAGCTAGTCTGCCTGGCCCTCCACTGCGACTCATAAGGGTCTATTTCGGCACATACCAATTCATATTTCACTAAATAGACCCTGCTTCTTGACAAAGCCGATAAGTTTATTTGATGAATGATCTTTCATGTCCGAGGGAGAGAGTGAAATGCTGCCAAACATCGAAAACCTGATTCACGAAGAATGTGCTCTGCTGTTTCATCATCTTCAAGACAGAGGCGACATGTCAGGTCATTCGACAGTTTCAGTTATGTCATGTAACGATTCAAACGACAGTGGCCTGTGAGTAGGCCTTTTGGACATCGCAGGTCATCCCTGCTGGAGTCTAACAGTGCTTTGCCAGAAGTTTAATGCTTTCCTTGCTGTCCAAGTGTTCAATGTATACTTGGCAAAACTTGGTGAGATGCCAGTGGCAGGTTATGGTCTAATGAACTTACGTTCTCTTGCAAGAAGGTCTGCCGTTTCATTGCGTTGCGCTCCATACCGGAGTGGCCAGGAATCCAGACTAGCGATAGACTGTTGAGTCTTCTTTGGCAGTTTGACACCAGTTTAGACGTTGATCCTCACGAGCCAAGTGCTTTCAAAGTCGCTTGACTGTCCGAGAAAATTTTGATTGAGCTTTGTGTGAGGTTGGTTCCTTCCAGCCTCTCTACACATAGAGGTTATAAATATGAAAATTGTGTCAAAGTAATATAGTCTAACAATGGAGAACTCACATATTGAGTGTTGTTCTGCATCCATCACATATTTTCTTCAAGCACGTAAGATTTGATTCAAGTATCGTTTAGGAAATAACAGACATTATTGATTTGCCGCCATGACTTTGATGTGAAGTACTTTTATATCTGCTTTCATTTGGAGCTGAATGAGCATTCAATTTTCTGAACAACTATGCCTAATAACTCTGTTGAGAATTTTTATATCCATATTGAAGTTGATGAAGTATTAGATCGGCGGGTAGTCGACGGTATGAGACATTATTATGATTTGACGACAGAATACCCAGCTTCAACCACTATTTATCATTATTATTGTTCGGTGGAGTGGCAGAAATGCAGTTAATTCTGCATAGAATCTTTCTGGTCCACACCGACAGGTCTGACTTTGGGTATCGTCAGCTCAGAACAATTTGCTGCTCTTGACGTTATAAGTTCAGTCACTTGCATAAATCAGGAACACGAGTGGGTCAAGTACGGAGCCTTGAAGCCCCCATGGTGACTGCCGTGTCATCGGAGTTAGATTTTATAATTTTGACGGTTCTGTTCGACATGTACTCATATCTCAAGGATACTGCTCCGGCAACGCTGCAGTTTGCTCGGAACGTGCGCCACAGACGATACACTGAAAAACACATTCTTAGCAGCGCTTCAAGAGAACCATAAAAATGTTACGATCGTACAATAGCCGTAACTGTACACTAGACAGACTCTGTAGCAGATTTCGCATTATTTTTACGAGCTAATTGTGTTGTCAAATTGACTAAACCTAAACGCTACTTTACGCCCATTATTCCGTCGTTCGCTCGCATATATATAAACGCCGCTTTTTGCTTTTCGCGCGGGCACCTCATCGAATGGAACGTAGCGCGTTACGTAACACACTCATTTAAATCCATTGTTTCTGGATTTTTTTTTCTCCGTTTTACCGCTACCGACCTCCTGTCGGCGTGAAGGGTCGCTTGCGGAAAATTGAGAGAGATGGCAGCACTTGGATTTTCAGCTGACAGTTATTCAGACATTTATTATCCCATTTTACAAAATTCGAACGAAACGTTTCCTTTGTATCATTGTATTCGCAAGTTTCAAATACTTTGTAAAGTACTTCAACAGTTTCCAGTTCCTGATCGAGGAATACCTATCACTGGTCTACCCTTTTGCCTTATCCCCAAAGGAGAACACCATCTGACCCCAGCTTGGTGGCTGCTCAAAAATATATTATTATTCGTCTATCGATCTGATTCACCCCAGATCTGACACCAGTCCTAATCAAGATATTCCTTCACTTTCACAAATGAGAAGGCCCTACCTAATTTTCCTCTCAGTATCTACTGTAATCCTCATATCTGACGTGTTTAACATATGGCGTAATCCTACTTTAAGATGACAAGAGACAGGTGACAGGTGAGAGATAACAAGTGAGGGTGATGTTCTTCTGAAAAAGCTTCAATCGCTCCATTGGTGTCATCGAGATTGGCCCGTCAAGCTGCAGGAGGTATTCTCTGGGGCATGAAGCCAGTAGAAATTCAAGAAGATCTCCGATTCTTGTCTACTTTCTGAATATTACAGGATTTTTCTTCTCTTGGGTATCAAAAATGACAGACGATAGATAAAAGGAGTCAGGTGACCTCTGACGGTTGACAGGTGACGTGCTACTGATGACAGAATACTTGTGACAAGAGGTGGGTGACGGATCACAGATGGCAAGGATATGGGGTGTCACATGACAACTCTGCGGCGCTCTGATTGGATCATGACGTAGGGGGATGAAGCTGAATGTGGATGTAGTGCTCTCAAGTTACCCCAATTCCTACTATTAGTCCACCTATTCCATCTCCATCCCCATCTTATCCCACAAAAGGGCAATCAGAGCGCTGTTACGTGATACCACTCTCTCACCTTTCATCCGCCACCCATCACTTGTCATCCGTCACCTGTCACATACATACATCAAACTTATGGTCACCCACGCCTCACTGGTATGGTGGCCAAAAATGCAACAAATTTCAGCACAAGTCAAGGCTGCAGAAAGTGCAGCGGCTAGCCTGTCTGGGAATCACAGGGGCAATATTTACGTGTCCTTCTGCAGCTCCAGATGCAATGTTAAACCTTCTGCAATTGCACTGTAGCAGACAAAAAACTCAAATCTGATCGAGAATCTGAAGATTTTGTAACATATTTCCCTAGAAGATGTCTGAATCAGGCAGGTCGGATACGAGATCGAAGTGCAGCATGAAGTGGTTATGAACAACCACCAGATTCACACAGAGAACGGTGCTCAATTGGCAATGGATGCCTCAGTGTGGTACACAGATGGTCTGGGAATGCCTAGACAAACTTAATGATCCAGGCAGGAACAACAAGGTGATCCTCCTCTGGGTGCCGGCGCACGTCGGAGTGGAGAGCAATGAACATGCACATACTCTGGCACGAAAAGGGGCATCAACGCCAATGATCGGGCCAGAACCATTCAGCGGACTTGGAAAATCTTACTTGCAAGAAGAACTCAATAAAACTGAAGAAGCAATGAGAGCAACATACTGTCAAAGACTTTCAGGTCTAAGGCAGGCCAAAGATCTCCTCGGCAACTTCAACTGAGCAAGATTAACCTCAGCAAAACTAGTCTAAAGACAATCACGGTATTTCTGACGGGGCACTGCAGACTCGAAGAACACCTAAGGAAGCTAGGTTTAGAGGAGGACAGCACCTGCAGATTCTGTGGGGAACATCCAGAAACGCCACATTATATATTGATGGAGTGTTATGCTGTACATCACGAAATATTGAATATACTGGGATCACACCAGCTGACTATGGGAGAAATACCTCGAAATACCCCCTCAAAATCCTTAAATTCTTCAAGGAATTGGGGCTTGAGGGTCTGCTGTAAACGAGAACACCTTGAAGTAGCAGAAGAAGATGGGACACAGTAGATCTAATTAGGTCGCAGCGCATCAGTCACCATTCATACTTACCATTACCATTACATCCCGATCTTCAACCAACTGCGCCACCAGTGCCTCCTGGAGTAATCCGCGACTTACACTTCAATCTCAGCAAATCCTGAACTGTTTTCGACGATACAGCAACGTTTTTTTTGAGTCCGAGATGATGTCATGCAATGCGCCTATCACAAATCACACCACACAGCCAGTGTCCAATCAGCCGATAATTCGGACGTTTCTTCCACGCGATTGGCGCTCCAGCCGTCCCCAGCGCTGACGATAAATCGCTTCTGCGACCGCCACGCATTGACTGCGTCTATCCATTCTTCATTAGAGTCCATTACGACAAAGTCGCGCTAATGGCCTGTTACTCGGAGAAGCAAACAATACCCATCCGTTCTGTTTAAAAAGATTGATTTCGCCGGAGAAAAGAAAGCAACGTTGCAGGACGACGTCCCGATGGAGCGGCGGGACGCAGGGGGCGGCGTCCGTTCGGTCAGCGAGCACTATTTCATTTTAATGGTCCCCGCGGTCCCGGATTCCATTAAACTGTTTCTCCTGCGAAGTTTACTTTTGCCACTGGGACCATTAGTTTGATGCAGCAGGAAACAATCCTGCCAAAGGAGCAGGATTGATAGATGGAGAGGTCCGAGCCGATGCCTTATTTTTGCTGTCGGGGCCGGTCATAATTCAGTCGGTATGTTTTCGGGAAAAGTGCTTGGAATAACAACGACGGCAGTTTTTAGGTAGTGGTTTCATGGAAGTAATCAAATAAATCGGAATAGTAGGTAGCACTGTAGGTTCAGAATTTTTTTAATCGGTTTTTTTCAATTCAATTCAAGATACATTTTGAGAAAATATTCAGATAATTACCATAATCGACAAAGGATTTGGTGGCGCATTGGCTTTTATAGCTGCAGGAAAACCAGGAAACACCTGCAGCACCATATCATCTGAAGAGTTGGGAAAATACTATTTCACTTATTTTATAACATTTTTGGGGGTTACGAATAGGACTGGAAAAAAATATAACGGGAATTGTCTCTTTTCCACTCCAGATGATCGATAACAGTTGAAGATAGAGCAATTCCTGCCTGCCCAATCGATTCAAAATGATAAAATTAGTATAATCTGTGAAATTCGAGTCGATCGATATAAATCAAAAATATCCGAAAAATCGAAAAAAGTCCAAAGGGATAGACCCCTAAAAATAATGAAAAATACAAAATCGGCAGATTCACTTGGAATCCGCACTATATACGTAAAATTTCATGCAGATTCCAAAAATATATGATTTGTTTATGTTCAGATTCAAGGTTTGGCGTATAAAAGGAATACAAATTTATTATAATGAAATATTATGTTAGCGGCAATTCATACAAGATAAAAAATAAAAAAAATGAAATAAAAATGTGGACCAGCAAGAAATTCACATCGTCATTCGCATTATCGCATTAATTTTGGTCGCTGTGTTTTGAGGTTGAAAAATATATTCGAAATAGACGAGGGTGTCTAAGATTTGGATGAAAAAAGAAATATAATTCCAGTGGAATTTTGGTCAGAATTTCCAAATGTTTCATTATTGTAATTAAGTTACGACAATTTTTGCCGGACCACATAAATGTGCTACCTTCAGCAAAAATCATACAATTACCAGGTAGTATGTGATAGGAAAACCTTCGATATAAATGATGAAAAGAAGAGACCCCAGAGCTGATCCCTGGGGTACTCCTCTTTCCACTATTTTGAGCATTGATTATGCGTTATTATCAAGGATAAGACAATGCCTTCGATTGTAGACCTATGATTGGAATAGAGAAAGTGTATTTATTATTCCTTACAGCTTAGTCACCTAGTTTATTCAAGATAATATATCACAAGAGACGCAGTAGAATGCTTTGCTCAGGTCACAAAGAGAAAGACCTCTGTTACAACTGTAGTTGCAGTATGAATGGTAGGGCATGGTTTCCGAATTTTTTTGTTTTCAAACTTCATTTCCAATCTAGTTTTCAACAAGTTCTCAAATGTTGGTATAGTCGATACTGAGCGATAATTACTCGATTTATCAATGCTTCCTTTTTGCAAACTGGGATTATCGTGGCGAGGTTCACCTTATGAGTAATTATTCAGTCAATTTCAGTTTAGTCATAGTCATAAAAGTTTCTGAAGGACTAGAGGAAGAGTATCGAAGGAAACTGTATGAAGATACAACCCAAAACAACATTGCAAAATACATCTGATCTATTTACTTTGTAAAATCTGCCATTTCATTTACAAATTTTTTTTGTAGTTTTTTTTTGCTAAAAACCCAAGATAGTTACTTAAGAATGCCTTATGCCTTCATGACACTGAGTTGTCCAGTTCGTGATCCTTCTAGCGAGGTCCTCCAAGCAAAGAACCTGCTCGAAATGTTCGAAAGAGACCGTATTCCAACTGAATGCTGGAACTATGTCGCCGTAATCACCATAACGTCAGCGCCGCGTGTGTCGAATCTGTGAGACGGCTTCTCGAATCAGTTTCTTATTCTCGACACGACAATGCGATGTTTGTAAACAGAATAATCGAGTCATGTCCGGAATAAACAATCCGCTCGATGAATACTTCCATTGTTGGTGGAGTCTAGATATGAACTGTCGAAGATGGGAATTCATCTGTGATGTGGTTCAGTAAGTAGGTCACTAGTCTGGAAACCAAGGACGTGTGGTAGATGGTGGCTGGACAAAGGGGGTGGGGGTAAGGCAGATAGCAACTAAACATTTTTGCACAAATCATAATGATTAATAATAATAATAATACAAGATACAAGCAGTGAAAAACTGATGAAAAACTTAGTACTTCAAGCTTATGACCACTTGATAAAAAATATCAGCGTATGGGTAAAGTACTTCTAGTTCTATTCCAAAGCATCATTTCCTGAAAATGTTACCTCTCCTCCCAAGGGGGAAGAGTGCATCTTTTAACCCTAAAACTACGGAGGAAAAGTTAATTTTACAAAATAATAATTTATGACACCATCATCTTCCACTAATTCACTGATACCGATCTGGGAAGATAATAATAATAATATTCCCTCATAAACACTTGTTGAGTGTACCCAAAGGCATAGCCTGTGCGGGTGGAGGACGGCTATTATTATTATTTGCGTGGATCATTAAATTTACAAAAAATTAATTGCAAATCTCGTTTCAATCGATTGTTAATAGTCTAAAATGTCTATTTATCAACGAGTGCCACTCTACTGTTTTTATTTAAAAAAAATATCACATTTCAAAGTGTCGTCACGTCATCCCCCACTATAATCCACGTTCCGAAATTATTCGTAACGTTAAAATTTTCTGAACGAACCTGCCTTTTGATTAGAAACTATTGTTGGCAACACCGCAAATTATAACAACAGTTCTTCAGAACAAAAATTATTATTACCACAGAACACATACTGTTTACTTGAATTTTCACTGGTGTTCAGACAACCGGGTAAAAAGCACTTTTTAGACATTTTCACGGTTATAATTGATTCGATCTTTTATCACATAACGTAAGCAAATGAGTTAAACAGAGAAAAACAGTTGTTATTGAACTGCTCCGTGCTCTGGTATCAAATGACAACTATCATAGAACACAATACAGATGTAATGATAATTTGAGATTCCATGGTGTACAACTTATACGACGTTGCCAAGTTTTATTTTGAAACCCATTTTTCAAGTTATAGAAAAACTGGCGGTTTTATAGACGCGACGTTGTTTTAGAGTGATCGCGGTGGGACATCCTCTCACATCTGATTCGATAACCATATGTCTCTGACGTCATTGCCAAGCCATCTCTCATATTTTGACAAGGAAAAATCATCGGAAAATGCATGGAACAGTCTCAGATGTTTTACGATATCTGTTTTGGATAGTACGCTTGTACGTTCACATAAATAGTGAAGCTGGTATAATATTTACAATAGAAGATCAAGTTTTGTTCAATTTGAATAAGACAATGATACCAGTCTTGACAAAGCTTTCGAATAAAAGTCATGTTAAGAGTTGAATATTAATGGGATATTCAAATATGGAAATGATATCGACAAAAAAAGTAGAATAAGTCTTGAAATACTTAGGAATATTAAAGAATGTGTCCGTAGATTTGTTTAAGGCCAAAGTAATAGTGGACCGCATTCTGGATATTTGCTGTAGCGGAATTTATGTTTGATTTTTATTTATTTAAGTTTTTCTTGTTGTACGTATTCAAATATGGAAAAAATCTCGAGTATCCAGAAAAAAGCACCAAGGCAACCAATTTCCATTAAAATTGATGATATTTTCATTAGAAAACTATGATGGTTGGGTATTTGTTGTAAACTTTGGAGTGCTCTGAGTTTGGTTTGGGAGAAAACTTTCTATAATCTTGAATGGAAAAACATACGATTGTGGATATAATACTAAACATAAATTGTATGTGGATTAGGCGCCCTTAATTGAATACGAATTGAGCCGCAGGCGATTTTAATATCTGCGCGTTGGTAACAAAGTTTCCGCACTCATAATCTAACATGCTTTTGTGTTTGGTTCCACTTGCAAAGTTCCAAATCACAGCCGATTCGTTTTCTATGAAACCCCAACGAACGATTTTGAATAATTCATAACCCGGACACAGTGTCTGGCGTTGACTAATGTGATTACATAACATCGAAATGAAGAAACCGTTCCGAGTTGCAAATAATGCGATTGCCAAAATCGAATCAGTCAAATGGCATGGTAATGATTTTACATTCGACTAACTCTGTTTGGAGTATATGGCGCTCTTGTGTATGGAGAGCTCACCCTTCTTGATTCACGTAATTGACTTTTAACTAAATGCTAGAAAATGGATAAGTCGTGTTTGGGGGACTGCGTCAGTTGTAACAAATCTAATCTACGCATCAGTCGAATTACAAATTAGCAGTTCCCGGGGGATAGTCGCCCCCGTTCATGCAAATGCCAATTGGCTACTTCAACCAGCCTAATGCGTATACATGCAGATTGAATCAAGAGAGCAAACCCCATCTCTATCCGATTTCGACACTCAGACAAACTGAGTATCCGGATTGGATTTATCTCATTTTGGTCGATGGAATGGAAAGTGTGGGGAATTTGAAGTTCTCATAGAATCAGGGGACATTAAAACCACTTTGAATATTTTAGAAGGGATAAAATATTCTGAATTCATTATCGTTGAGCAGATTAGGAAAAACACTAGTGGATTCCAAAGTTTCCTGGCAGAAATAGTGCATTTATGATTGATTGAGTTAATTTTTTTAACTCTCATAAAGAGGAATCTCACCACCTTATTTTCCTCTTCGGTAGATACTCTTCTTGATCAAATATTAAAAAATGGAACAAATGATCAATTGTTTCGAAAGAAATTCCAACCAAAACCTAAAGGGAGCCAAGAACTTCAGGGAGAATTAATTATTTCAAAAGTTATATCATTTTGGTCGATAAAATGGAAAGTGTGGAGAATATGAGGTTCTTATAAAATTAGGGGCATTAAACATCTTTAAATATTTAAAAGGAGATAAAATATTCGAAATTTACTATCGTTTAGGAGATTAGGAAGAAGAACTAGTGGATTTCAAAGTTTCCTGGCGGAAATAGTGCATTTGTGACTGATTGAGTGGATTTTTTTTCCAACCCTCATGAAGAGGCAACTCACCACTTTATTTTTCTCTTAGGTACTCTTCTGGATGAACTAGTCAAAAATTAAACTCATATTCAATTGTTTCAAAAGGAATTCCAACCAAGAACCTAAAGAGAACCAAGAACCTCTGGGAGAGTTATTTTTTTCAATAGTTACATCATTTTGGTCGATAAAATGGAAAGTGTGGAGAATTTGAAGTTTTAACAGAATTAGGGGGCATTAAACCCCTTCGAATATTTAAGAGGAGATGAAATATTGAGAATTTATTATCGTTGTGCACATAAGGAAGAAAAACTAGTGGATTTCAAAGTTTACTGACGGAAATAGTGCATTAGTGAATTTTTTTTCAACCCTCATGAAGAGGCATTTTACTAAATGCCTTATTTTTCTTTTCGGTACTCTTCTAGATCAACTATTCAAAAATGAAACATATATTCAATTGTTTCAAAAGGATTTCCAACCAAAACCTAAAGAGAGTCAAGAACTTTTGGGAAAATTCATTGTTTCAATAGTTATATCATTTTGGTCGATAAAATGGAAAGTGTGGAGAATTTGAAGTTTTAATAGAATTAGTGGGCATTTAACCCCTTTGAATATTTAAGAGGAAAGGAAATATTAGGAATTTATTATCTTCGAGCAGTTAAGGAAGGAATACTAGTGGATTTCGGATTTTCCTGGCGGAAATAGTACATTTAATATATTTTTTCCAATTCTCTTCGGTAGTCTTTAACATCAAGTATTCAAACATAAAAAGTATATTTCAATAGTTTCGAAATGAATTCCAACTAAAACCTGAAGAGAGACAAGAACTACTGTGAGATTCAACTGCCCCAATAGAATTTGTTATTTTGGTCGAAGAAATGGAAAGTGTGGCGAATTTGAAATTCTCATAGAATTGGGGAGCATTGCACTCCTTCGAATATTTTAGAGGAGATTGAATATCCAGAATTTATTATCGTTGAGCAAATGAGGAAGAAAAACTAATGGACTTGAAATTTTCCTGCCAGAAATAGTATATTTGACTTGATTCTTTCAAACACCTCATAGGGAGGCATTTCACCTTATTTTACTCTTTGGGGACCTTCTAGAACAATTATCCATTTTTTTCACTCTGCAGATGTTTTTTGAAGTGCATTTAAAATAGTCCAGGACAGAAAAAGTCAGAATGTTGGCCTAAGCGAATGGCTTAGGCATGGGACTCGAACCACTCTTGCCTGGAGTTAGAAAAACTCTATTTTGTTTTATTATTGTGTGCAATCTTTTGTCTACAAAATCACAGAATTATTATCTATATTCATTGAAGTACTGAATGAAGAAGGATAACTTTTGTCTAATTAGAGACTTGTATGTGTGGGTATAAAACTGAACTGTGCCTTCCTCAGGGTACCGTTTCAGGGACACTATGATTTGATCTGTTTGTCAACGAACAATATATGAAATAAATGTTTGTGTGGTCGCGCAATCTTAATCATCACAATCGAAAGCGTCGAATAAATTCCCAACAGATCGACAGACCGAAACTTCCTGTGCCTCAATGGTCAATCCCGCCAGCAGACGTTTGGCACACGGTCCTTCCACACATCGAATCCCGCTGAGGGAGCGCGAACAAATAGCCTACAAATTAAGAACATCTGGTGCTGACATTTAAACAAAAAGTGCGCGTTTGCCATCAACCGAAAATTTACTTGCAGAAGACAGCACGCACACGCATGTTTGATGTCTAGAGGGCTGCTGCTGCAGCTTTTTCGCAAACAAAAGACTGCGGGGGAGTCGCTCGGCTACCTTGATTCGAGCTGACTTCAATGGGAACGGATAGAATTACGCGGTTTTGTGGTGCGGTTATTATCCGGTGAACTCGTTGGAGAAATTCGGAACGCGCTTTGAAAAACAATGATCACCGAGACTCTGGACACCTGCCTCGGAGATGGGAGGGAAGAAAGGATCGAGATTGTTCCACTGAACTTATGAATATCACAAATTCTCTTCAATTTTGAATCAACCAGTTCTTGAGTTCCAATTTTACGAATTACTTCATAGTTTTTGTGACACTGGATCATCGACTGTTTTTATTTCAACACTTTTTCTACAGCTGCAACTACACAAAGTTGTGTACAGTTTCCACTTCAGAAAACTCACAAAAGTTCCTAACTCCCCCTACGTTTTTTATACTTAGTTTTCTTTTCCAATTTCCACTACAGTTCTAGTGTTCAAAAGTTTTTACTTCAAGAGTTTTTCATTGCATTGCATTGCATTGCCAAATTAAAATTGTTGAGATGATTTCGTAAATTCTTTCAAATTCGTCCAATCATATTTGTAATTTTTTTGAAAATATCCTATTAGAAATATTTTTCAACAGAAATAAAGTGCATTACACCACAACTGGTTTTCTTGGATTTTTATATCAAACAAACTGCAAAATATTTCAAATTATTATATTACTATTATTTCAAATTTTATAGATAGACAGAAAACCAAATATTTAAAGACCGATCTTATGAGTTTTCCTTGTTTTTCACATATCTTCGACCGCATTGACCAGTACACCAGCCTCATAAGGCAATTCGTTTCTGGAACACCCTGTACAGAATTCGATACCTGCGATTATTCTATTTGAACGGTGTATTTCGGGTTCAGCCGGCACAGCGGGGTGCATCGGTGCTGAAACGAAATCATTCCGGAGTCAAATGGATGAAAAATATGGCGTCTTCAGGTCGCGTCAGACCCTGGAGATATATTTACCAGATGAATATCTGTAACCAGAAATGTCGAATGCTTATGCCGAGACCGCGACAACAAACTTGGCTATTTCGGGTATGGCATCGACGATTTCGAAGTTGGTGTCGACACGATTTTTCGAGAACGTTGCTTGTCTTTCGGCATGTATACGTGAAATGTGTCGTCTTGTACTCGAGGCATTAAATCAACAGTCGTGATGCATTTGGGGGGAGCCTTGAGGTTGTGTGGCGGACAAAAATTATAGTGAATTATAAGAAATCAGCAGAATTCGAGGAACGTTTTTGAGATTCATTGTTAAGAATGTATTGTTAACACTTGATGCAACAGAGGACGAATTTCCAACTGACAATTCTTTAAGTACTAACCTATTTCAAGAACTGATGTTGGAACAAGATCTGGATACGATGGATGCGTTGAAGAAAGCATCACTGATAAAGGAATAGTTCCAAGCTGAATTGCAATAGTTCATTAATGTTGAGACCTTTAAAGTTCTTTGACAACCTTCTAATCATTACCTATTGATTCAGTTATTGAAATCTCAAATTATTCTCCAGTTTTTGCGTCAGCTGAAAGAGATGGAGTTCTTTTATCACATGATAATAAAGCTTCGATAGTCTGGTTCAGCCACCAGGTCAGTAGTCATAAAAATCAAACTTTTGTTCAAAATTCCAGAATCGCCAAGTTCTATAGGTGCATCTATTTTTTCAGCTCTGGTATGCTTCAAATCATCTATCATCTTCATCAGCCCCTATCTTAGCTGGGAGAGATTCTGAAGTCATGCCATTACATGACATAGATGGTTTAACCAGAATAATCGTCGCAGAAACCAGATCTCTGTTCTAGATCTTTAGAATCAAGTCTTGAAAATGTTGCCGGCAAATTAAATAGTGAAATTTCAACATATTCCTCAGCTACTACAATTATGCTCAAGACCCTTACGTTAACTCCTGCATGAACTAGAATTTGTAGTTACCTACTATTAATGATGCTTCCAACCTTTATTTTAACTCCTCCATCAACCAGAATTGATGCTCGAGTCTTTTCAGTAGTAATATCCCGGCAAAATTCAGAGTTTTCGAAAAATACTTGCTGGCACGAAAACTGTGTTGCTTAGAAACACCACGAGAGCTTGCTCGAGTGGTGTTTTGTACAGCAACACAGTTTGAGTGCCTGGCAAGGTGAAAGTATTTTGGAAATTCTGCATTTTGAAGGGATATTCGATCAGAAAATTTCACGAATACATTATATTATGGACTAAATGCGTATTACAAGAACGGTCCATCTTGTGTAATCAATGTCAGTTGAAGAGTTGAACCGTCAAACTGACGTTTCTATATTCACCGTGATTGTCGTAACTATAGAAACGTATACACAAGTTAGAAGCGAAACACTGTTTTGATAATACCACGGGCTGGAGGAAGTGTTTTCAAAAAGTCCTGTTCTCATTGCTTCGAAATGAGAAAATTATGGCATTTGATTGGTTTATATAATATGAGGAAAATTGTCAGCTGAATACTCCATTCAGCTCAACACCAGATCAATTGTTTCATGAAATCAGACCTTTCATCCAGACCTTCAGTACCGTCAAGTAGATGCCTGTCGTTTGTTATTGCTTGCTGATATTTTAACGTACTCTTCGGCTACTATTCTGACTTCCATCCACAGTCACGTTCCAAAACATCCAAATAAAGTCCTGCTAGAAGAGCTGCTAAAATTAAAGTCAAACTAAACTATAATAGCACACTAGACTGATCACAGAAGTGCCCAATTAGGTAGCAAATACTGAGCAACCATAACTGACCACCCACTATCGTCCAACTACGATAAAATTTTCAACAAGTGTATTCTTATCGGATAACTCACACTGAATGATCGTTCTCGATCGGTTTTCAAAGACCATGTTTGAAATTCCAATCTGCTGAAAATGTTAGACAATCAGTGTGAGTTTAAACGTTTTCATTGATTTCTTTCAATTTTTAGTCGTCGCTGGACGGTCGCAGACGGTCGATCTTGGTCGGTCAGTGTGTTCTAGCTAAGACGCCTCGTTAACATTCACTTGACAATATAGGTCTACTGGAATGGTTTCTAGGGATACTGCGTGGGTTTCTGTCAAAAAATGGTTGAGTCCAACATTTTTTTGTAAACAGGTATCCGAACAGTTCTGCTAGTGGAAGCTGGAGAGCCAGAAAACAAAGTTTTGGTCCTACCGCGGTGTTGCCATCACAAACACCCTCCGTGCTGGTAGTTATACCACAAGCGACCTCTACCGGCGTATTTCGGCAGCACTAGCGCTCACAGTCTATCCAACTGACCGTCATTGGTAGCTTCAATAAAATGTAATGACCCGCATACTCTCCGTACCCATGCCGAAAGAGGTCGCAGCTGTTTTGTATGTCGGTCCCGAAATAAATTGAACAAATCCACCTGTTTGCAGGAGGGAAACTCCGTCGGCGATTACAAGCCATCACTGTCTCCTGAATTGGGCTGTTTAGACGGAATCGTTTCCCGCTTTTCGCTCTCAACTGCGAGCTCTGCGTTTTACAAGCTATTTGAAGTCAATAAAATGATAATGCTCCAATAAAAGCACCGCGGAGGGAAAACGTCTTCTCCGACTAAGTGAATCAGAGTTGATGCAAATTGTATCAAGGAGGAGAGTGAAAAACAGAAAAAAAGAGAGCGCCGGAGAGTCTGCGTCGATACGGGTTTGAGGAGATGTATGGGCCTTGTTCGACGTGCTCTTTGAAAGGACATTATTTTAATATATACATACTCGCGATTGGGATGAAGGCGATCCTCATCCAAGACCTTATGCCATATCATGTTAAAGCTTGACAATCACCAGTATCCATGCTTTGTTTCTGTTTATATTTAGCGAGGTTTTTTTGGGGTTAGGTGGTCATTGGCAAGGAGTTTTCAATATTTTGTATATTCTGTCAGTACGAGATGAATTTTTAATTGGTAGTGATTCTCTAAAAAAAAGGGACGCGCAAAAGGGGGCCTATAGAAACTGCATAGTGTGATGCCTTGGTGTATCCCCAGTATCATATTACCATGTCAGAAGTTCTGCCACCTTCATACCCAAATCATCATATTTTTTCTCTCAGTCTCTCTCACGAAGATTGATAATGGTTCTCAAACCACTTCATCATGTTCTGCTTAACATTTCAGCACCTACACCGTTGCTTGTTTTATAATCATTCTTTTACCAGATTTGCAAAAACTGTCAGAACTGGTAGGGTCATCGATGTTTCTTCCACATCTAGTATGACTGAAGTGTTTCATCAAAACAGTTTGGAGTCATTTTATCTCAGATTTCATGACCATCATTATTTTGGAGTTTGGTGTCTACATAACAGAATGATACTGGATGGAGCCTGCAAAGTCATCAGGAGTTCAGATACCCTTCTCTACTTAGTATGCGATCATGAATAAGTAGGAATTCAGCAAAAAAGCACAGGTCAAATCTGCGAAGAGTAAGAGGTTCCTACAGCTACATAAGGATAAGCCAATGCATAGGGGTTTTCGTCAAGAACAATGACGACCTTGGCTTATCCAGAAACCTGGTCTTCGCTTGTCTCAGGTCAAGTGGGCTGAAGTCGGAAACCGAGGGATTCATAATGGCCTGTCAAAATGGTGTCTTCGACAATCTCGTCAACCGTAGTAGCGTGATGGGTACAGGGATCCCTGATACTGGATGCAGAGCATGTCGTGGGACAG
Organism: Chrysolina americana; assembly: GCA_958502065.1. Taxonomy (NCBI): domain Eukaryota; kingdom Metazoa; phylum Arthropoda; class Insecta; order Coleoptera; family Chrysomelidae; genus Chrysolina; species Chrysolina americana. Next base: position 1,964,234 of record OY293411.1, on the reverse strand, counting down.
CAAATGCATTATGGTCTCATAATGCATTTGCTGTCAGCCTCTCCAGCTTATGCGGTCTTAGCCTATTTCCAAAGGCATAACGCGACGCTAGGAGTGTTGTACTACCATCTACGGCACTCGTACGCTATTGACGAGACACCAGTGTTGCTTTATGCTCCGGGGAATATTGAATCCGTTGTGGAGAATGAGAAGTGCCGATTCTATTGGAACTACTCATTCTACACCCCCAGGCAAATACAAGTCAATACGCCTGATGTGGTCCTCTTCGATCTCTTCGATCGAAGTAGGATGGTCTTCGTCATAGAGTTTTCGGCTTCTGGCTTCTGAAAAGAGTAGGAAAACTGGACAAGATATCTAGACCTTCTCATTGAACTCCTGCCATCCAGTCGGGTAGAGGACAGCTGATATTATCAATTGCCCTTGTGCTCCTGGGCGACCTACTAATTTTTGGACGCATATTTACTTTTCAGCTGTAGGAAAACCCGAAAAACCTACAGCACCACCCCCGCATAATTGTTCCAGGTGAGTTTAGAATTGAGGTTCAAAGATATTGGACTCTCCTAACATCTGTAGACTTTCTCCAAAGATTCGAGAGGCCTTTGAACCATATAGAAACAGACATTCAATCGTTAGTGTAGTCTTTGGAAAACTACCGATTTAGGTGTATAAAGAGGCTGTTCACCACAAGAATTAGGTGAAGAAGTCGAAGAAATTGTATTCTAGTCTTATCGACCAGAGAAGACGAACATAGAGTGTCGATAGAGTGTGATTTGTTAATTTTCATAAAGAAAAATGCCTCGAGTTCCTTCGAAACATTTGGTCGTACGTGCTTGATATTGATGTCAAGTTGGAAGACATTTCCTGCCGCACTTTCACTTCATCTTACTATCTACCACTAGCTGCCAATATAAGCTAGCTCTACAGCAATAGTTTCAGAACGTCATCTAACTTGTTTCTACTTGTCTTTGGCTAGCTGGAAGTTTTTGAATTATACTATAATGAATGGGCGAATGTATCGATGGGTCAAATATCTGGACAACTCTCCGTTTGGTCTGAACTGGCATCTCATTGATGGAACGGAATAAACAAGATGGCAGAGTCTCTGAATCGATACCTCTGCTATCATAACTCAAGTTGAAACAGCCCAGCCGAGTGGTGGTCCGAAACAGCACATTTCCAGTTTCCCTCGACATTGTCTCGCCACAGTTTCCAATTAGCAACTTCCGAGCTTTCGTCGCCTATCTCCGTCGCACCCACCAACAAGCTGCGCCAAATTTATGAATAGCTAATGTGCAATATATCGATTAGCATTCGTAGCGTCTCTTGCAGGTGTTGGTGTGTTATCAGTCGACGGAAAGCGGCACCTGGGCCGACGGGGAGCGATACATCACCCACCTAGAGATTCGGGACGGGATAGGATAGAGTCGCAGAGGGAAGCAGGATATGAGCATCGCGGAGGCGTCGGCAGCGTCGCTGCGATATATCACCCGGACAAATTAAATTATCCTGCTGTCTACGATAAGACCGGACGACCGAGACCTTGCATCGTAATGTGCTGCCATTTTAAGCCGCCACGAAGAGTGGAATGCATGGAAGAGATTGGCTTCCCTGGCGGTTTCACAAGCTTTTTGCTCTTCCAGTCTGCTGAACCCGAGTGAACTCCTTGGTGGGCAATGAGAATTGGTATGATTCAAATTTTTCAACGTTCAGTACTAATATTCCACTATAACTTCAACATCCCGGACATCTCTTGATGAGCAGTTATTAGACATTCCTGATGAAACAGACAATATGGAATTGGATGAATAGTAAATAGTTTGGATGATATAGTAGAAATATTGAGAAACCTGTCTCATGCCTCGTTTGATGGTTATATGACTGATTTTCATAAATGTATTGTGTACTTACTATTCTTTCTACTCCACTACTACTTACTACTCTAACCATATTATACATTTCTTCGATTGATAGTTCATTTATATTATGGAAATTCATCATAAAATGGAGAAACAATTTCTTACTGGGATTTCATAAGTAACAACTTTTATCGGCTTTCAAACCATTCTCAAGTAACAGTAACAGTGACAGTGACCATAATAGCACCAGCAACAGTAACAATAATAGCATTAGCAACAGTAACAGCAACAATAACGGTTAGAGTATCAGCGACAGTATCAGAGTATCAGTAAAAGTGGTGGTAACAGCAACAGTATTAATCTCTCTAAGAGTAACAGTAACTGTTACAGTAACGGTTAAAGTAACAGCGACAGTATCTATGACAGTGGTGGTAGCAGCAAAAGTAACAATCTGTTGAACAATACAGTAACTGTAATTGTAATCGGAACAGTTACCGTAGCAGTAACCATAACAATGACGGTAACCGTGACAGTGACAGTTACCGCAACAGTAACCGTAAGAGTAACAGTAACAGTAACAGTAACAGTAACAGTAACAGTAACAGTAACAGTAACAGTAACAGTAACAGTAACAGTAACAGTAACAGTAACAGTAACAGTAACAGTAACAGTAACAGTAACAGTAACAGTAACAGTAACAGTAACAGTAACAGTAACAGTAACAGTAACAGTAACAGTAACAGTAACAGTAACAGTAACAGTAACAGTAACAGTAACAGTAACAGTAACAGTAACAGTAACAGTAACAGTAACAGTAACAGTAACAGTAACCGAGACAGTGATCGTTACAGTGACAGTAACGATAGCATCCACAGTGACTGACAGTATTGGTGTGAGCCATATCTGCAGCAACAGTGGCAGTAACAGTTATAGTAACAGTCACAATATCTCAGTTACAGAAAGTCACTTGACAGTTACTTGAGAATGGTGTGAAAGTCAGTCCAGTCATAACAAATGAAGTCTCAGTAGGAATTAGATAGTCAAGATATATGATCAAAATTGGATAAATATTAGAAGAATACTATGTGGGGTATTTAATTTCTTAAAAACATGGAATGTCTGACCGAATATTCGTAATACTGCAGCTGATCGTACACAAATCAAGAAACCGAAAGGATCTGAAGTATCGCAGGGATACAAAGGTGACATTACGGATAGTCAACAGGAAGACTCAACACCGAAAAGGCGACATTGAAATACCCGAAATTTTCTATGATGTGATAGAACGTCGTTTGTTTCTCGTAGAGCCAGAGTTGATCGTTGCCCTTGCACTATAAATACCGCGTTAATTATACCACTCAGACGACAAATGTTTGTGTGAGATGCTATTGGCATCGTCGGGCCATCTTCGCTGTACTCCAGGAAGATTATACAAATCGAGGGAAATTTTTTTGAATAAAATTTTTCTCCAAAGGCTATGTAGATAGCCATATCAGAATTGATGAAATATTTGAAAGTATTAAACTTCTAGTCATGCCAGTTACTGAGAAGTCGAGGCTCAGTTTGGTATATAAATATCATTATTATAATTGGTAGTATAATTTTCTCGAGTCATGGAAAAAATTAAATGGAACTAATTCAAATTAATAAATATCAAAACATTACTATAAAAAAATGTGAGTTGAAAAATACTTTGTATAAATATAATATATAATAAATATAAATACAGTAAGGACGTAATGTTTCATTACAAATCGATAAATAAAAAAATATATTAATTTCGTGTAATTTATTTGAAAAAACCTACCCCTAATCTATCATTCTGACACCTTTCCTCCCTTCCTATATTTTATGAATTGCAGAAGATGCGATAATGAAAATTTTCATCATTTGAACTAATTTCCTCGAATTAAAATGTTCGACCGGACATCTTCGCTATGAAGTACTCAGCTTTTGAGCGGCTTCCAAAGCATAACCTGGCTTTCAGTCACTCAGTACATACCTCGTGTCTACTATTTTTAGCTAGCTTATCAGGACACATGAACAAGAATGCAATTCTATTGTCAAAAGGAGACTTTGGCTTTGGCTGAACCGACGGTCTTGTTGCTCAAAGAATCTCGCGTTGACAAATTAACGCAAGTGGAGTCTAATGAGTTTTCGAAAAGAAGCTTTGGTAGACTTCTGTCTGTATGGAGGTAGATTTATGTACTTGTTCACTGAGAATGTGAGACAGGAATAATTTTTGGTGTGATATCTTCAGCGATATGATATTTTTTGAGGAATCTAACGGAACCTCAGTGAAGAAACTACTGTTGTAACCTATACATTCTCACAAAACCACGTCATGTTCATCATGAACATTTCCACTGACATTTGCAAAAGAGATGACATTGTAAACGATTGCTATACATTTAAATATGAAAATCTTCTGCTATGAGAAAGCTCTCAATGTTCATTAGACTTATGCCTTCATTAGGTACTTCTTCAGGATTTGCATCGATTTCATTGATCACAGAACGAAGTATTCGTTTTGTGGAAGATTTCAATTCATATCGCTGTCAAATAGATGGACATTTGCTACAAAACGTTTCCTAGTAGAACTAAAATGAGATGGCAATGCTGAAATGTTGACTTTTGTATCACTATCATTGACATGTTGTCATTTTGACAGCTTTTCGAAAGCTGAATCAACCCGCTGGGTTTTTAGCAAAGAAAAAGGTAGAAATTCTTGAATTTTTGTATTTGAATTGAATGCTGTTGAAAATTATATGATTTTAATAATGGTCTTATAGTCTAGATACTTTTTATATCATACGTTAGATATTTTGTGCGAAATATCTCGGAGGCGCAATACTATTTCATTTGTTTTCTCTTAAACGAATTGGCTAATGTCTCAAGGCCGATTCAGATACATGCTACATGCGTGCCCATGCAGGGTTTTTGAAGCACGAGCTGTTTGAATGCCCCTTCTTTACTCACGTTTATATCCATTATTTGGTTTTGTAATAACTTTTCCAGCATTGACAGTATCATTACAGAATCACAAAATCAAAAAATAAATTCTTGTGATAGATATGTGAGTAAAAAGCGTTTAGATCGCCCGTGCTTCAAAAATCTTGCATGGGCACGCATGTATCTGAATCGGCCTTTACGTTTGTTCCCACAAGTTCTTCAGATATACACCAAGGTTCCTGAATATTTTCAATTCAGTAGTGGAAAGATCAGAATTGATAGATTTTGATACTTCATGAGAAGTTTAAATGAGTCGCAAGTGATAATTATATTACATCTTTCAAAATAAAATCTGTCAATTAAGACTGTTGTTAGTTTTGAATGAATTTGTTAAGTTGAATAACGTTTTCCTAATTTTGTCGTTATTCACCAGTTAAAGAGTTTGTTCAAATTATATTTCATCTGATACTATTGAAGAACTCAGAGTGTTTTACTTGAAAAATGAATAGATTTTGCTTTTTAAAAATAAGAATCTTTGTTCGTTGTATCATAAGCATTAGATCACCCTGTGTATTCTGCGTGCCACAGATTATTGTATACATTTTATCACATAGCTTGGGTACTTGCACATCCAGATTCTTCCATTGACGTCTTTAAATTTGGTTTTGTTGAATATTTTCCCTCAACCATGATTGTTCATTAAATTTGTTTCAAATGTTGATAACTTGGTCACTTTGCATCTCATCCCTAAGATTGAAAATAATATGTAAAGTCCACATAATTCGAAAATGAAGGAACATACTTGGCGATCCATTTAAAAAAGTCACCAAATATTGAGCCGCGGATTTTTGGTGCACCCTGTACACCGGAACAAAATATCAAAAAGTGGGACATCAAGTATACAATGGGTTCCAAAAAGATTTTTGCTAAAATTTGTACAATCCACTAAATAACCCGCATTTAATCAATATGATTACTTGCGATGCTAGCAATATCGGCGTTGGCGCCGTTCACGATAATCATCCGGCACTCTCGATAGAGTGATCGCAGGTAAACGATGCCATTTCGTCTCGGATAACAGTAGGTGTACTTCCAGCACAACATGCATCCAGCCGTGATCTCAAAGAACGCCGAGAGGATGACCGCAGAATGCGCAAGGGTGAAATTCAATCCCCGACGCTGCCAATGCGTCAGTCTAAATTGACACCAATTACCAGCAAAACTCCCTACTTTAGCTTCCCCTGCTTTTCGCAAACAGCATCACGAAAATGAGCTAATACACTCAGGGTAGGCGCTACCCCGCGCCCCCCGCATGTCGATCAAGCGGACATCTTCGATATCCGTCGGGACGGACTGCTCTGAGACTTTTTCTCGGAACTGCGCGGTCGATTCGAACGTTCGAGATTCATTAAAAGATTACGATTGGTTTATCTCCGATGACTGTGCTATTTGTAATCGTCGGAAAATATTAACGAGTTATTAGTTGTTTATCCGATAAGTACGAGGTGATTAGCGCTTGTATCACACTCGTCGATTTAATCTCATCCCAATTTTCCACTTGATGAGTCCTCTGCATTTCCAGCGATACTAACAATGATAAGTAACAAGACTTATGATGGGAGCAACTGGGGGTCTTCTTGAAATAACGCAGCACAAATATCTGTCAGATGTAGTTCAATATCCGTCGTGGTATTAGTCAGGGAAATAGTTGTTTTCTGACAGATGTTTGCCTCATTTTTCCACTTGGCTCGAAAAAAATTGTTAACGGATACTTTGAAAGTAGGCCTTGATTTTGAATTTCATTTCAAACTTTCAATAGTTTAAATCACATTTCCTCAGCATGAAATGTTGGGACATCATTTTTAATCGAGTCCACAACCCCCTAAAAAAATTCGTGTACGCCACTGCGCTTACCATATCCCCAAACTGGTATTACGCAACGCGGTTCCTATTATTTATCCCGAACAAAGCTCGAACTCATCAAGCAGCATTCAAGTAATCAGATGGGACGGAAAGAAAAGGGTTTTGTATATGGAAAAAATACTTACGACATCCGGCGTACTCGCCCCATCCGTATGGGAGGTGGAGTCCGCGTTACTTCTCGTGCCCCCGTCACCATTTGTCGATCCAGTCAGTTCGGGTGGTTTGCCGCCATCCCTCTCGTCTATCACTAAGTCTATTGGCATTTTACCCTTTAAACAACTGATATACCGGTGACAGAAGTTGTCGCACAGCTCGTGAACCTGAAAAACAACGACATTCATAATTCCAGTGGTGAAAAAATTAGGGTGTGCTACAAGGTTCCGTTTTTGGGCCACTAATTTTTCCGATGTATGCAGTTACAACTTACAGCATATTCCGGAGAAACAACCCCGTACGATCTGTTTCAAACGACACCTACTGTGAAAATTGTCTATGTTAACAGGAAAAAAATTGATTTGGATTTGGAGCGTGTTGACAGTATCAAACGGCCACAATTGACCGTACTATTTCGATTTGACTATGGGCTCATTACAGTCTAGTTCCTAAAATGTAGATAGTGACTCAACGGTTGTACGGTTCATAATTCATATAAAGCGGGTCAAAAGATAGAACAGAAATAAGCTAGGTACTTTGGCTTCAAATTAGGTATTACTTTGCCACTTTCGTACATACACTCCGCACTTTCAAATCCCGTAAAAACCAGAAAATGTTCACTATCTACAATTTAGAAACTAGACTATAGAATGTTTTATGGGTCCGGCAGATGAAAAAGGAGGGCGAGTTCGATCGATTTGCATATCTTGACATGGCCTTCGAACTCGCTTTTGCCAAAGTTAGCGTGGGTTCTTTCGTCTAGTCTCATGTCTACGTGTAATCAACAATGGATTTGATCGGGGGACTGTACTATTGTTTGATAATTTTCACCATTTGTTTCCAACGCTCACGATTATAATTAGAAGTAACATCATAGTCTATAAGTTGAGTTTTTCTGCTTTTATTGTCGTCTTCAGTAGCACCTATCGGCTTGTTATAGTGACCGTAAGAACTTTGTCCGATATATCTGAAGATGGAGAGAGTAGGCAAGATTCCAAGGAATGTATAGTTTTTTAATGATAACATTAGGACTTGTGCCAATCCTTTGTATGATAAGTAAAAAATTCAACGGATAGGAGTAAAAAATAGGAGTAAAAAAATAGGAGTAAAAAATAGGAGTAAAAAAATAGGAGTAAGAAAATAGGAGTAAAAAATATGGAGAAAAATTACTCCTTCCAACTCCAGTTGAACTTTTCAATTCCGGAACGGTTAAGGATAGAGCAATTCTGCTAACGCCAATCAATTCAGAATAATCAAATTTATAATCTGTGAATTTCGAATAAAAATTATGAAAAATACAAAATCGGCAGATTTACTTACTATGCGCACTATATCCGCAAAATTTCATGCAGATTCGGAAAATATATGATATGTTCATGCTCAGATTCAAGGTTTGGCAATACAACGTCAAAAATGTCACCAATAGGACTGAAAAAAAATATAGAGAACTTTTCAACTCGGGAACGGTTGAAGATAGAGCAATTATGCGAACGCCAATCGATTCAGAATGATCAAATTAGTGTTATCTGTGAATTTCGAGTCAATCGATGGAATACAAAATTATTCGAAAATTCGAAAAAAGTCCAAAGGGGTAGACCCCTAAAAATCATGAAAAATACAAAATCGGCAGATTCACTTACTATCCGCACTATATACGCAAAATTTCATGCAGATTCGGAAAATATATGATATGTTCATGCTCAGATTCAAGGTTTGGCAATACAACGTCAAAAATGTCACCAATAGGACTGGAAAAAAACATAGAGGACTTTTCAACTCGGGAACGGTTGAAGATAGAGCAATTCTGCGAACGCCAATCGATTCAGAATGAACAAATTAGTGTAATCTGTGAATTTCGAGCCAATCGATGGAATACAAAATTATTCGAAAATTCGAAAAAAAAAAAAATCATAAAAAATACAAAATCGGCAGATTCACTTACTATCCGCACTATATACGCAAAATTTCATGCAGATTCGGAAAATATATGATATGTTCATGCTCAGATTCAAGGTTTGGCAATACAACGTCAAAAATGTCACCAATAGGACTGGAAAAAACATAGAGGACTTTTCAACTCGGGAACGGTTGAAGATAGAGCAATTCTGCGAACGCCAATAGATTCAGAATGATCAAATTAGTGTAATCTGTGAATTTCGAGCCAATCGATGGAATACAAAATTATTCGAAAATTCGAAAAAAGTCCAAAGGGGTAGACCCCTAAAAATCATGAAAAATACAAAATCGGCAGATTCACTCACAATCCGCACTATATACGCAAAATTTCATGCAGATTCGGAAAATATATGATTTGTTCATGCTCAGATTCAAGGTTTGGCAATACAACGTCAAAAATGTCACCAATAGGACTGGAAAAAAATATAGAGGACTTTTCAACTCGGGAACGGTTGAAGATAGAGCAATTCTGCGAACGCCAATCGATTCAGAATGATCAAATTAGTGTAATCTGTGAATTTCGAGTCAATCGATGGAATACAAAATTATTCGAAAATTTGAAAAAAGTCCAAAGACCCCTAAAAATCATGAAAAATACAAAATCGGCAGATTTACTTAGTATCCGCACTATATACGCAAAATTTCATGCAGATTCGGAAAATATATGATATGTTCATGCTCAGATTCAAGGTTTGGCAATACAACGTCAAAAATGTCACCAATAGGACTGGAAAAAAATATAGAGGACTTTTCAACTCGGGAACGGTTGAAGATAGAGCAATTCTGCGAACGCCAATCGATTCAGAATGATCAAATTAGTGTAATCTGTGAATTTCGAGCCAATCGATGGAATACAAAATTATTCGAAAATTCGAAAAAAGTCCAAAGGGGTAGACCCCTAAAAATCATGAAAAATACAAAATCGGCAGATTTACTTACTATCCACACTATATACGCAAAATTTCATGCAGATTCGGAAAATATATGATATGTTCATGCTCAGATTCAAGGTTTGGCAATACAACGTCAAAAATGTCACCAATAGGACTGGAAAAAAATATAGAGGATTTTTCAACTCGGGAACGGTTGAAGATAGATCAATTCTGCGAACGCCAATCGATTCAGAATGATCAAATTAGTGTAATCTGTGAATTTCGAGCCAATCGATGGAATACAAAATTATTCGAAAATTCGAAAAAAGTCCAAAGGGGTAGACCCCTAAAAATCAAGAAAAATACAAAATCGGCAGATTTACTTACTATCCACACTATATACGCAAAATTTCATGCAGATTCGGAAAATATATGATATGTTCATGCTCAGATTCAAGGTTTGGCAATACAACGTCAAAAATGTCACCAATAGGACTGGAATAAAATATAGAGGACATTTCAAATCGGGAACGGTTGAAGATAGAGCAATTCTGCGAACGCCAATCGATTCAGAATGATCAAATTAGTGTAATCTGTGAATTTCGAGCCAATCGATGGAATACAAAATTATTCGAAAATTCGAAAAAAGTCCAAAGGGGTAGACCCCTAAAAATCATGAAAAATACAAAATCGGCAGATTCACTCACAATCCGCACTATATACGCAAAATTTCATGCAGATTCGGAAAATATATGATTTGTTCATGCTCAGATTCAAGGTTTGGCAATACAACGTCAAAAATGTCACCAATAGGACTGGAAAAAAATATAAAGAACTTTTCAACTCGGGAACGGTTGAAGATAGAGCAATTCTGCGAACGCCAATCGATTCAGAATGATCAAATTAGTGTAACCTGTGAATTTCGAGTCAATCGATGGAATACAAAATTATTCGAAAATTTGAAAAAAGTCCAAAGGGGTAGACCCCTAAAAATCATGAAAAATACAAAATCGGCAGATTTACTTACTATCCACACTATATACGCAAAATTTCATGCAGATTCGGAAAATATATGATATGTTCATGCTCAGATTCAAGGTTTGGCAATACAACGTCAAAAATGTCACCAATAGGACTGGAAAAAAATATAGAGGATTTTTCAACTCGGGAACGGTTGAAGATAGATCAATTCTGCGAACGCCAATCGATTCAGAATGATCAAATTAGTGTAATCTGTGAATTTCGAGCCAATCGATGGAATACAAAATTATTTGAAAATTCGAAAAAAGTCCAAAGGTGTAGACCCCTAAAAATCATGAAAAATACAAAATCGGCAGATTTACTTACTATCCACACTATATACGCAAAATTTCATGCAGATTCGGAAAATATATGATATGTTCATGCTCAGATTCAAGGTTTGGCAATACAACGTCAAAAATGTCACCAATAGGACTGGAATAAAATATAGAGGACATTTCAAATCGGGAACGGTTGAAGATAGAGCAATTCTGCGAACGCCAATCGATTCAGAATGATCAAATTAGTGTAATCTGTGAATTTCGAGCCAATCGATGGAATACAAAATTATTCGAAAATTCGAAAAAAGTCCAAAGGGGTAGACCCCTAAAAATCATGAAAAATACAAAATCGGCAGATTCACTCACAATCCGCACTATATACGCAAAATTTCATGCAGATTCGGAAAATATATGATTTGTTCATGCTCAGATTCAAGGTTTGGCAATACAACGTCAAAAATGTCACCAATAGGACTGGAAAAAAATATAGAGAACTTTTCAACTCGGGAACGGTTGAAGATAGAGCAATTCTGCGAACGCCAATCGATTCAGAATGATCAAATTAGTGTAACCTGTGAATTTCGAGTCAATCGATGGAATACAAAATTATTCGAAAATTTGAAAAAAGTCCAAAGACCCTTAAAAATCATGAAAAATACAAAATCGGCAGATTTACTTACTATCCACACTATATACGCAAAATTTCATGCAGATTCGGAAAATATATGATATGTTCATGCTCAGATTCAAGGTTTGGCAATACAACGTCAAAAATGTCACCAATAGGACTGGAATAAAATATAGAGGACATTTCAAATCGGGAACGGTTGAAGATAGAGCAATTCTGCGAACGCCAATCGATTCAGAATGATCAAATTAGTGTAATCTGTGAATTTCGAGCCAATCGATGGAATACAAAATTATTCGAAAATTCGAAAAAAGTCCAAAGGGGTAGACCCCTAAAAATCATGAAAAATACAAAATCGGCAGATTTACTTACTATCCACACTATATACGCAAAATTTCATGCAGATTCGGAAAATATATGATATGTTCATGCTCAGATTCAAGGTTTGGCAATACAACGTCAAAAATGTCACCAATAGGACTGGAAAAAAATATAGAGGATTTTTCAACTCGGGAACGGTTGAAGATAGATCAATTCTGCGAACGCCAATCGATTCAGAATGATCAAATTAGTGTAATCTGTGAATTTCGAGCCAATCGATGGAATACAAAATTATTCGAAAATTCGAAAAAAGTCCAAAGGGGTAGACCCCTAAAAATCATGAAAAATACAAAATCGGCAGATTCACTCACAATCCGCACTATATACGCAAAATTTCATGCAGATTCGGAAAATATATGATTTGTTCATGCTCAGATTCAAGGTTTGACAATACAACGTCAAAAATGTCACCAATAGGACTGGAAAAAAATATAGAGGACTTTTCAACTCGGGAACGGTTGAAGATAGAGCAATTCTGCGAACACCAATCGATTCAGAATGATCAAATTAGTGTAATCTGTGAATTTCGAGCCAATCGATGGAATACAAAATTATTCGAAAATTTGAAAAAAGTCCAAAGGGGTAGACCCCTAAAAATCAAGAAAAATACAAAATCGGCAGATTCACTCACAATCCGCACTATATACGCAAAATTTCATGCAGATTCGGAAAATATATGATATGTTCATGCTCAGATTCAAGGTTTGGCAATACAACGTCAAAAATGTCACCAATAGGACTGGAAAAAAATATAGAGGACTTTTCAACTCGGGAACGGTAAAAGATAGAACAATTCTGCGAACGCCAATCGATTCAGAATGATCAAATTAGTGTAACCTGTGAATTTCGAGTCAATCGATGGAATACAAAATTATTCGAAAATTTGAAAAAAGTCCAAAGACCCCTAAAAATCATGAAAAATACAAAATCGGCAGATTTACTTAGTATCCGCACTATATACGCAAAATTTCATGCAGATTCGGAAAATATATGATATGTTCATGCTCAGATTCAATGTTTGGCAAATAAAAGGAATAATACAACGTCAAAAATGTCACGAATACGACTGGAAAAACGGAGGGAAATGACTATTTTATACTCCAAATGAAGTTCATCAACGTGATATTTGCATTTTGTGTTTCATTAATGCAAGTTTGTTGAAAATTTCAATGAAACATGTGAAATGAACAAATCATTTTGTTAAATATTGTCCGTTTCTCAGAACATAAAAAATTAAAACAGGAAAAATATATTTTCATTCATTTTTGCACGAGAATCTATTCCTACAACAGTGAACACAGGAAATAAAACTTACCAGAAAAAAATATATTCGCTAGTCATCTACAGTAAATAATAATAATAATTGGGGAATATTTACATAAAATCGGACAGAAAATAAGGGCGCTATGATGGCTTGGGGCATTTTTCGTCAGTCAATATTTAGCTCTACCACAAAAATTCTTAGGGCAACTCGTAGTAAAAGCCCAATTCCCCCCAAGTGGCCCATTCGTATGCCCCCTTCCCAACAATCCAACGCTGAAAGTGCCTCAATTTCGCACACATCAAGGCATGATTGATAGATTTCTTGAGCAAAAAATCTGAGAGCGTTAAATCTCTAATTGGCTCTTCATCAGTAGCTCTTGAAATATTGTCGTGATATTTAGAAGTGCATTATCACAACTATGCGTAACGTCCCCTTTGGAATCCTTCCGATCATAGTTCCAATATACTCTGATGAACATCGTGCGAATAATCAAGGAGTGTTCAGAATGTCCCCGCCATCTCGGGAATAATGGGAACGCTCTGAAAGCATCCTGAGAGCGTTTAAGATTCAACGTATTTGCGAACTCTTTGATTTTGACTATCGGAGCCGCCATGTAAAAATATGGAAATTGCTCGGCAGAATGCAGTCCGTCGTCCGTCCGCGGAGCTCGCATCGCTTTTGCATTCGTAGCCACATTTAAATTGCTAAAAGGGGACACTATCAACCGGCTCATCTCTCTCGGTTGCCGCAAGATATTATAATCTTGTTGCAAGGCAAATGCACATAACCGGTTCGTATAGACCAAGAGGACGCCGGCCATCTTGGAAGCCGGCCCGGACCCATGCCCATGCAAACGAGACGAGCTGGTATGGCTCGAGGTGGACGACAACAACGATGGTCGAAGCTATTATTGTTCGTACGATCGATCAAAATTCCTATCGCACCATAATGAACAGGTCGTTAGTTCGCTTTTTTCATCGGGTGGATCGAGACTGAAAATCCGTTCCTTGTTCTCTGCGAGATAACGCGAGATATTGAGCTATGTCTGTCTGTTCGGCCATGGGCGGCGACAAGGGGTTTTTAGTGGGTCACTTGGATCATATATCCAGACCACAGAAGGGAGTTTTACAGAAGCATCACTCCCCTTCTTATACTGCCTTGAGTTTGAATGCGCATGCGTGCAATTGTGGTAGTTTTACAATCAACGTCAGCTCACAGAATACATTACACAGTCTTACATAAGCATCATTCCCTTTATTACACTGCTTTAAATACGAAAGCGCCTGCGTGCAATTGTGGAAGTTTTTCAAACAACGTCAACCTACAGAACACATACATAAGTATGTGTTTTATGAGCCAACCATTCTATTTCCAGTATGCGAAACCTATTTCCAGGAACATTTTTTTATACAGTATTACCATTTCTAGAAAAACTCTCATCAAAGTTAACATGAACCAAAGTTCGTCAATTTCGCAAAGCACTCTACCAAAAGAGTTTTGTTTACAAGGGATGCAGACTGTATAACAATCTTTCCAAGGACACTAAAATTTCACGAAATATACACCTTTTTAGGAAAGCGGAGAGCGGTGAGAGGAGAGTGGAGAGCAGAGAGCAGAGAATGGAGAGCGGAGAGGGGAGAGCGGAGAGCGGAGAGCGGAGAGCGGAGAGCGGAGAGCGGAGAGCGGAGAGCGGAGAGCGGAGAGCGGAGAGCGGAGAGCTGAGAGCGGAGAGCGGAGAGCGGAGAGCGGAGAGCGGAGAGCGGAGAGCGGAGAGCGGAGAGCGGAGAGCGGAGAGCGGAGAGCGGAGAGCGGAGAGCGGAGAGCGGAGAGCGGAGAGCGGAGAGCGGAGAGCGGAGAGTGGAGAGCGGTGAGCGGAGAGCGGAGAGCGGAGAGCGGAGAGCGGAGAGCGGAGCTGAACAGAGTAGAGCAGAGCAGAGAAGAGCAGAGTTTGAATTCCACCAAAAAATTTGCTGTTTATACTTTTAAGAATGGAATCTAATACTTTTGTCTAAGAAATGCACTATGCTGATTTGAGGAAATCATGCCTGCCGATCTCTCTCCTATGGCTGAAGTGTGAACAATCAAATATTTCAAATTAAAACAGCATTTTCTGTATAAATTAAATGTTTTTTGAATTAAATGTTCATCTTTGTATTATTTCTACGTTTGGCATATGAGAGTACTTGAGTGTATACAAGCAACAATGAATATCATTGTTATTAGTGCTTCTCATAATAATCATTCAATTATTACTTGATTTTGTCCAATAGCATCAAACATCAACTAGAAGGTATAGCATACAAATAAGTCCTTCTAGGTCCTGTTATTTGTGTTGTACTCTTTTTGTACGACACTGTTAGATCGCTGCATGTTTTGCCCTTTCTCAAAGTACCAGGATAGCTGATACGAAAGAGAATCCTTCATCAAATAAAGTAAAATATCTTTTTACTCTCCGGTTTCTTCAACCTCACTCTGTTCCACCTTCTTTTGTTCATCGCCCCATTTTTCACACGCTCTGAAGTGACAATAAAAAAAATCGAGCTGCAATCCTTCCTTGCTTGCATAGCCAACTGGTTATCCAAATTCCAGTTGACTATTTCCATATCTTTACATGTCGTGGATTCGAGTCCCTGTATGCCCGATCGGTGCTTTGTACGGATGTCGCAACCTGTGTTATCGATCTCTCGTTCTTCTCCTTCCCACCTAATTAGGAGAGACGGTCTCACAGTCCATTATTGTACAGAATATTCGCTGCCTCGAGTTTTGTCCCAAATTCGTTTCAATAGCTTCGAAAATGTGTACTCTCACACAAAACCTAACTCAAGAGCCGGCCCGACAAAGGGATATCGTACAGTATCTAGTTAGCTTTCACTTCGGATTGAAAATGATTGGATATGAAGGGCGCCTGTACTGGAGTATGGCCAACATAAAATTTCTACCGATGGGAAAACAATGTCTGTTCTCATTGATGAACATTGCGAAAAGACACAGTGGATAACAATGTCGTCTTAGACAACTGATAACTCTATACACGCTGTTGAATAAGCTGGTGTGGAAGACTCTTCAAACTCAAATAGATATACATTGAAAAAGGCATTGAAAGAATCTCATCTATAGGTGAAAGTTGTGACCTATACGTGATGGGAAATCGAGTAACCCTTTCAAGATTTTCTGTTTGTATTGCTTGAGAATTTGGCAACAATTTCTTTCTTAAGAGCACTCGTTACTTGAGAGAAGCCAAGTCACAATCTTTCGTTGGCGTTAGAAGCAAGAGAGACTTGATAAAGAAATTGATAAAGGGATCAAATAGCTACATAAGGAAGTATTCCAGGGCTCTTGATGTGAAGTAAGTAATTTTATTGTAATCTAGTCTACCGCAAATGTATATTGCCCAACAATACACTAGAGTATAATAATAATATTCTCGAAGCACCCAAAGAACTTTTGTGGATAACGAAATTGAAATAAAGTTTAAAATTGATACTGGGGTAAAACGACATAGGGACGAATTCTTAGACACTTGGTGTAATGTAATATTGCCCAGAAAATATGTATTGATCATCAATACAAGAAAAGAGATACGTTCAAACCATATAAAGCACCTTGTGGATATCAGAACCTAGGAAGGTTGAACAGGAGTTCAAAATAGATGATAGGATCAGACCAGGTGACTTGTCATCAACGAAGGAAAGTATTTTGGGATCTTTGATGTGATTCCAAGTAATTCTGTCATTTATTGTACAGTTAGATACGTATTGAAGGACAATACATCAACTTTTTTCAATAAGGATCTTTTTTTAACGCAGAATCAAATAAAAGAGAAGTTTAAAGTTCATGATGAGGTCAGATATGGAAGAATGGAATAATTTTTGACAACTTATATTTATATTCACCTTTTCTAACTCCAGGAGATGAAACCGAAGCACTTGTATCGCCTGGACCATCTGAAAAGACATAAAGCGTTATAAGAGAATGAATACTTTGATATTGAAAATAATAATTATAATGTCGTGAAGTTAGTATCGACACAGTAGCATTCGTGTTTTACCTAAGGTAAAACTCAAATTTCCAAATTGTGCACTTACTTGGTACTGTGAATACGTGATACTGTGATATGAATACAAAAGTACATACGGAACTAAATTTAGTTTGCTTCAACTGTAATTTCTTTCAAAAATTAACAGGGTGAATCCCAGATCGGTGTCAATTTAGTGTATAGGTGGGAAGGTATTTTGTACGCTTCAAAACTTGTAACCGTACATCAGATATGATAAACGACCCAGCATTGGTTCTTGACCATCAAAATCAAATGGGTTCAATATTAATTCTTCAACCAAGCGTGGTAATCCCAAAGTGACCAGATTAAGTCTCAAATAGAATCGAGGTCTCATGTAGGAATGTGATAGTTTTGCAATACTTTCAATAATACTCTGCAAATGCTGATGAGTTGGAAGTGTTTATGAGTTAATTCAACTAGTTTGGAAAATCATTCTTCAATATTAGCAGGCAGAATTGAAAAGATGTGTTATGTTGAAACTATCAGGTTTTCGTTGCATTTAGAGTTATCGTGTTAACAATTTCTGCAACAGATCTTCAGGAATTTCAAATACTTATATATGGCAAATAATGAAATACTAATTGAAATCGACCTAAACACTTATATCAATCTCGACAACCTGACATAACATATTCACCGCCATATTCTTGATTTATGTACGCATAAATTAGTTTTTCGACGATAATTACTTGATCGAGCGCCTATTAACGACAAGAATACCAAATCACTCATATCTCGAACACTATACGAGTAGAACAAACAACAGGAATGCTTTCTAAACATTTACATTTCCACTCGATGGGAATTTCGGTGATTCATGTTGCACAACCGTCTTTTTCGAAACCGTTGGAGATGTTCTATGTTGCAATTGCTTTGCATATCTGATATGGGAGCTCGTGCATGGATTGGCCTCATTCGCGAACATACGAGAAGACATCAGGATCGACATGTATGGGAAGGAATAGCAGTCACGAGTTCTTCAGAAGAAGAACGATTCATCGAAGAATAGAATGAAATGGTTGATGTTGTGAAGAAGATGATGGTTAACCTTGAGTTTGATGCAGTTGATGTCACTGGGTGGTTTCAAGGGCGGAACTGAAAAATGTCATTCACCGATCTAGTTCTCTCGTTGGGCGCCGAAAAAATATATTTGTTATTAAAATACCAGAAACCATAGTAAATAACATATTAGTCTTTATTTTCTTTGATATTTTTTATTTATAAATGTCTGATTCACTGACTGGTACAAGTTTAATGTTTTTTCTACTCTATTGTGAATTTCTATTTCTTGTCTTCCATTTTCTTCCATTTCCACCCCCAAATATTTTAATCTTTCAACTTGTTCAACTTCTACTCCTTTCATTTGTTCATTTATTTCTTTTTGTTTCTCCCTTTGACCGTAATTTTTTCTTCATTTGCTTTCATTTCAAAGTCTTCACAAACTGCATTCCTAATTTCTGTTATAACATCCTTATGTCTTTTTTGCCAAAAAATGTGACAACAAATATTGTTCAGGAGAAAAGCTACATTAGAACAGTCGAAAACTTTGTGTGATCGCAAAAATGCAATGCTCTGTGAATTCCATTTCATTTGTTTTGGAATCCGTCAAACAGTGTAAAATTCAAGTTTTTGCGAATGACAAGCAACTTCACTTTCATTTTCATTCCCATATACTTTAATGTAATTTCATTTATATTGACGTCTGAGTTTGCAAGTATCTTGAACGATATGCATGCATACGATTGCCAAAATAATGGACAATCACTTATGTCATTTATTTTTCCTCCTCACTAATATCTGTTTTTGAAACCCGATAAATTATTATTATCACTATCTCTGAAACATAGTGAAGAACAAACTTTTCGTTTTTTTGTTGTTGACAAGCAATTCGCCAATAATCAACGATCTCTTATGTGATCTACCCAGATACGCGTAACTAAACTGCAGTTGGCCACAGCATCATCAGTGCGATCATCGATTGTTTGATATTTATCGAAAGCTCTGATTGACAGTTGACCTGATTGGCTGCGAAGCCCGACTCCGATAAACCATTAGACAATTCTCAAGACCCGAAGAAACATTAAGAGACTAAAATGTTTGGTAATATATTAATGGATTTTGGAAAGGATTTGAGTTAATCTTTCGAGTATAATTAATACAAAGTAGCATTATAAAAAATCGAATCGGAAACCTGTCGTTCGGGTTTCAGTCCTTTGAAGTCGGGCAATGAACACTAACAGACCTATAGTATGAGGTTTCGATGTGATTAGTTGCTCACAATGATTGTCAAAGCATCTGAGGTGAATGAAAAGGGAGATTTTGTTTAACTATTCAAGACAAGCACTTATTGAAAACAATGTTTAATACATTGAATATTATCATGATTAAGATTTCAGATTTAGGACATGTTTGGTATGACATACAATACACCAGAATTTTATTTCAAAATCTGTCGAAAAAGTGGAGAATATTTGGGCTAAATACGTTGAAGTGCACCAGAATGATTGAAATGTATAATACAAAATCAGCAAAAACAAAAATAACAAGATGAAGAAACCCTTGAGATAGAAGAAAAAATTAGAATAGACATAACAAAGTTATGAAATGTCTGCTATCAAATGATATCTGAACGAATGGGGCACGTAGTTGAATAACACAGGAACAAAATAGAAAGCTGACGAAGATGATGATGAAAATTTACCAACAAGGAATCTTCATTTGATTTATGTGATGCATCAAATTAAAATGTCTAGAAAGAGCTACATAACTCGTGAATCAGTGTTCCATATCTGCTGATTATATGTGGAAGTGAACAAACAGTATAATATATGTGATCAATCAACGCTGTTCCAAAGCACAGTGCTTAGTGCTCGTGAAAGCACTCAATGCACTTTTGTGCTCCTAAGCACTGTGCTCCCAAGCACTTTCTTGGACCACTGCTTATTGCTTAGTGCTCCGGAGCATTTAATGAAATGGCTTAATGCTTAGTAATCCCGAAAAGTGTTAGCGAGCACAAACATTTGACAATCACTACGTCATTCCTGTGATTGGTCATCAGATGCCTGTATGGTCGCAAAATTTGCAATTCATCCCTTTATGTTCTATCATGGTGGTATCTTAAACGTGTAAATTTATCATGACTGCTAAATACAGAGGAAACAAAAGCTTCCACTTTACACAAAGATTATATACTTGTAAAGTAACGCTTACAATTTTTACGATACACAGTGTTGAGTTATGAGTTATAAGAGTGCAAGAGTGCTTAGTGCTCCCTGACAAGGATAACTTTTTGAAAAATGCTCAGTAATAGCGATAATTTTATAAATAAAAGTGCTTAGTGCTCCTCAACTAGAAAAACTTTTTGATAGTGCTTAGTAATTGCGAGCATTTTATAAATAAAAGTGTTTGGTGCTCCTCAACTTGAATAACTTCTTGAGAGTGCTTAGTAATCGCGAGCATTTTATGAAAAAAAGTGCTTAGTGCTCCCCAACTAGAATTACTTTTTGAAAGTGATTAGTAATCGCGAGAATTTTATGAATAAAAGTGCTTAGTGCTCACCAACTAGAATAACATTTTGAAAGTGCTTAGTAATCGCGAGCATTTTATAAATAAATGTGCTTAGTGCTCCACAACTGGAATAACTTTTTGAAAGTGCTTAGTATTCGAGAGCATTTTATGAATGAAAGTGCTTAGTGCTCCCCAACTAGATTAACTTTTTAAAGTGCTTAGAGATCGCGAGCATTTTAAAAATAAAAGTTCTTAGTGCTCTCCAACTACAATACCTTTTTGAAAGTGCTTAGTAATCGCTAGCATTTCATGAATAAAAGTGCTTAGTGTTCCCCAATTAGAATTAATTTTTGAAAGTGTTCAGTAGTCGCGAGCATTTCATAAATGAAAGTGCTTATTTCTTGAGATTTCGAAGCACTTTTGAGTGCTTAATGCTCGAAGCACTCTTTGTCAGTGCTCGGCACAGCTCTGGTTTCTACTCGAAATTCTTGGAATTCCACCAATTTTACAATATGTGTATATCCATCGTTTTGCTCCTGGCTGTTTCTAGTTCAGAAGTCCGTGAGACTGCAGGCTCTTATCTGGATGTTTTCCGAGCTGTTCTTTCAATTAGCCTCATGTGCGCACTGACGCAAGAACATTGATTTTACGGCATCGAGGATTAAAATACAATAGGTAATTCGAGTGTAGCAGGAAAGGCTTTGTGCCTCGCCGTTTCTTCACCCCCGATGTGTATGTGTAATGGTTGTGTTGCACACTCCGATTGTTTGCAGTCTCCGGCATGAGGATGAAAGATAACGCGAGGCCCGGGGACGCGGACAGCAATCCGGCCCCATCTCGTGTAATTTTCTGTTCTGTGAGTACGTTCATTGTGACTGCACACCTACGCCTTCTATAAACAACGAGCCAGACGCTAATTCGCTCCGGAACACAGTGATTTATCTAATAACTCAGTTCTTATTGTTACAAGTAGCGGTAATCACAACTAATGGTTTTCTTTATCTTCGGTTGAAAAGTGGGTTTGATTCACTGTACAGATTTCGGTGGGGATTCGTTTCTCAAAATTAAGTAAGAGAAATATTGGCATGAATATTGGAAATGAAGAAACCCATCGCATCATATAAGAAGGAACAGCAACGGGCCAGGATGGAACCCTGACAAACTCCAAAAATAATGGAAAAAACCCCTCTCGCAATATTTCATGATGTAGAAGATGTAACGCTTCATAGGAAGCAGTCTTCGAAAAAATGGAAGCAATGACATTGAAATCGAGGATGTGTAACGAGAGAACAAGATAACTCATCGCAACAAATGGTAAATGAGAAGAAGAAATAGTGACGGAGCCAGGATATAGGAATCCTTTCACTTTATATCGAAATATAAAAAGGTATGACATGTTTATTGAGGATATGTAAGCGAGGGAACCAGATAACTCATCGCAACATATATGGAGAAACAACAAAGAAGCCAGAACCCTGAGAAACTTCAGCGTTGATGGAAAAGAACCCCTCCACCATATTACAAGATATAGAAGATGTAACGCTTCATAGGAAGCAAAAAATGGAAGCAATGGCATTTAAATTTAAACGAGACAAT
Organism: Chrysolina americana; assembly: GCA_958502065.1. Taxonomy (NCBI): domain Eukaryota; kingdom Metazoa; phylum Arthropoda; class Insecta; order Coleoptera; family Chrysomelidae; genus Chrysolina; species Chrysolina americana. The sequence continues at coordinate 1,941,788 of OY293411.1, read as the reverse complement.
ATAACTCATCGCAACGTATGGTAAATGAGAAGAAGAAATAGAGCCAGGATAGAGGATATCAAGATATAAGACATTATAACATTTCTATTAAGGATATGTAGCGAGGGAACAAGATAACTCATCGTATGGTGAATGGGGAAGAGAGACAGCGACGGTGGTCCCTGAGGAACCCCATTTTATATCAAGGTGAAGAAGATATAAAGTTTCATAAAAAGCTATTAAAAGAAAACGATAGTTATATTGAGAATATGTAAGTGGGGAAATGAGATAACTCATCGCAACATATGAGAAGAAACAACAAAGAAGCAGGGAACAAGATAACTCATCGCACCGCATGGTGAATGGGGAAGAGGAACAGCGACGGTGGTAGGATAAAACCCTGAGGAACGCCAGTTTATATCAAGATGAAGAAGAAGATATAAAGCTTCATAAAAAGCTTCTTTTATTTATGTTATCTTTTTTCAGACCAGTTCTGTATAAACATGTTTTTGGGTATAGACATTTCAACTCTTTTTTATGTTTTATATTTTTATTGTAAATGGGGACAAAAATATTCCTCAAGCGTAGCCAAGCACGACCCCCTCCACCCGACTCGCACCATCACAAAACGGATTTAATTAGGGAGACAACCCCTTTAGTCGCATTAAAAATAATTTAGAAACTGCGGGTGTCGCTCTGAAGACTGTCTCAAAGGGGCCATAGAGTAATAAATAATATTTCCCGTCCGGTAGCCGAATTTCTTTCACCGTACACCGGCCTACCAAAAATTAATTGAAGCACAAAAGATAGCGGTTCATTCTGCCCAAGATTACATCTCCTCTGCGGCGTAATTAGTTTTTTAGGTGTTATTGAATTTTGTGCGCGGCCTCATTAGCATACAATGTGGGATACGGATTTTAGTTTTTTGCCACTGCCGGTAGGACTGGAATCGGAGAGAAAGCTGGCTGTCAGGATGTCCCGTTCCTATCATGTTCGCAACAGAGTTATAAATAGTAGATATCAGATTGATAAACTGATATCTCAATCTCCTTGTTATGAGTTTCTCGATTTCGTCAGGATATCAACAATATACTTCATTTCAGGAATTCCCACCATCCCACCTTAATTTTCTCGAAATGTGTGTATTATTTTCAAAATCCCTAGGCATGTCAACAAATGTATCGAGGGGGCAAGTTTTCAACAGAAGATGAACGCGCCCGCTTTCATCGCCTGCAGGGGGGAGGCTACCAACTTCAAAATCTTAAACGCGAAGGGGTATCGAGTAATATTTCATTTTGAAGGTCGTTTTAATCTTTACACGTCGGTGTTTCCTTTATTGAAATTGATCGATGCGTTGTTGAGATATTTAGGAAAATCTGTTTGCTGCTTCGTACCATTGAAATAAAAACTGTAACTGTTTATTCTCATTCCTTTTACTTCAAACCTTAATCACAATATTTAACACTACTGTCACTTTGATAATCGATAATATTTTCTTTAACAAGTACACTTTATTGCATACAACAATTGGAAGTAAACAGTTAGTTTTTATTTCATTGGTATGAAGCAGCAAACAGGTTTTCCGAAATATCTCGACAACGTATCGATAAATTTCAAAAATAGAAACATCGACGTGTAGAAATTAAAAATGCCTTCAAAATGAGGTATCACTCGATACCCCTTCGTGTTCAAAATTTTGAAGTTGCAGCTCCCCCTTGCAAGGAATGACAGGAGGTGCGTTCATTTTCTGATGGAAACTTGTCCCCTTCGGTTCATTCGTTGACGTATGTCTGGATTTTTTGAAAAAATACACACATTTCGAGAAAATCAGGGTTGGACGTCCTGAAACGAACACCCTGTATATTGAAAAGTTAACTGATCGATGCATTGTCCTATAATTTTGTGGACCGATATGCTCCATTCAATTCTTTAACAGCACAAGTATCCGTTTGATGTTATCAAATGTCTGCTATGATATCAGAGAGGACCATACTTGTTTTCTGTTATAAGGAAAATTACATTTTCATCTGTCAAATGTAATCCAATCTACGACGCGGTATTGAATAAGGTTTCCTGGAGATTACTTTCCTTATATGTTCCTCTAAGAGTATTGAAGGAAATAATTCAATCTGTTGAAATAGTTTCACGATCAAATCATGATTAACGATTTCCCAATACAGTTATTAATCATAATGTTTGGTGGTAATTTCTGTATTACTCCTTGTAATGATGTATTTTCCTCTTGAAAATGGGACTATACCACGAATGAAACGATAAATATTCTGAAATTCAAACTGGAGGCAATTATGTTACAACTGTCGAAAACCAATTCAACACGTTGACAAACACCCCGAAGAAATATTGTTTGTGATCGTTCGAACGCCATGACGTTTTTATGGTAGCTGCCGTTTAATATCCCATTCCAATCAGTTTTGTTACAGATCTTCTGGTCATGACCGTGATATTTCGACTTGTTGGCAACACGTTGGGGTGCCACACAACACTGGCGATCAAACAGCTCGAAACAATCGTCATGGTCAAGTTTTATACGACCTGTGACCTGACATGGGTGTGTGGGTGGTCTCAACGTACCGTGATTTCTCAAATGGGTGTTGTAATGATTTCAGCCGTGAAATTTCCAATGCGGTGGATCGGTTTGTTTCCTGAGCTGCAGACGTATAGTTTTGATGTGTTCATTTAGGAGTTTCGACTGAACTTTTTGAACGGAATTTCTATAATATAAACACCACTCCTCATCTTGCTCAATCGTCTTTTCACAATTTTATCCAACATCGATCTTTTATATCGAAATTATTCCAAAGAAGTTCGTTGAGAAGTTTTTTGAGTCGACCTGACCAAGAAACAACTGGGAAATATTCGTCAGAAAAAAAGAGAAAACGTTCTGCTCCGGATCGAAACAGCACCTTATTTCCGAATGAAGTCAGCCGTTTGATTATCGATATCGTTGTCTGATAAACGCCTGAATTAAATTCCAATTTATGTATTTTATAACGACACGATTATTATAATGACGGAGAGAGAGAGATACGTTTTTTTCGATCGTTTGCATTTTTCAGGTCATTACTAATATCTAAGCAAGCATGAGTACTGAAATAAGTATGTATGTTGATCATTACTTACAAATAACCTACTGTTTCCATTATCACTTCATTTCATATCATTATCCAGAGATATTGCATTGCAAGTCTATTTTTAGAATCTACAGATGCCATTCGGCTTCACAAATAGCCCGTCCACATTTGAATGTTACGTGGAAGATTATGTAATAAAAAGCAAAACCCTTCGCAAAAATATATAACTTAATACTATCTTGTATTCCAAGCTCCTAGTACGGTCCTGTAGACGAATGCCGTGCGTAAAAATTAAGTTGTATCACGCATATCTAACCAAGTGGCTATTATTTTCGATAAAACCTTCTAAAACATACAATTGACATGCAACAAATTCACAATCTTAGGAAGCGATTTCTCAAAAATCGTAATCGACTTCATTTGAATATAAATATAAAGTGAGTTTTCAATTGCATCGCTTGCTTGCCCGCCCCTGATACTCGAGTAGTTTTATTTACATCAGATACAGATATCGGTCGACATTTCCATCTAGCAGCCTGTTTATGTTACAAGGTCACGTGACGGTTCAACCAGTTGCAGAGGCAGAAGAGGTGAAGTAGTTCATCTGTGGGTGAGACGTCTGGAGATTTGGCTACAAATGGTTTTAAATAGTCTGTAGTCGAATTGATTTGAAAACTTGAGATCATTTATCTACAATTAGCTGAATATCAATCAACTAAATGAATCAGCAAAATATCTGATTTGTTTTCAGAAGAAATAATCTTAATCTTTGATAATCATACTAATCCTTTATTGATGGATTATTCAGAATTCATAAACAATAATCTCGTGAAAACGTATGGATACTCAGTTTGAAAAAATGTCTCACAGATGTGTCAATGATGTGATGAAAATCACAGAAAGAATATAAAAAGTGTATCCTTGAACTGAATTTCATATAACCGAATGGAATCTTTCATAAATTAGTTGGAATAATTTGTTTATGGTATTCTAAGTGTTACTTCTCGGTTTTTTCAGTATAGGTTCTGATAACATAGATTGTGTAATTAAGGAATTTGGAATCCAAAAATCACTGGTAGTGAACTCATTCTATTCTCATCAGGTTAATGACTGATGGATGACTTGAGTAAAACAATAGTAGGAGTAACTCAATGCATTACTATGAATATTGTAATCTAGAATGTTTTAAAAGCTACTCGAATGTGTTGACTTCATTATACTTAGCAAATGAACAGTTTTGAAATACTATGGTTCCTCTTCACTGTTGTCAGTACATTTTAAACAACTACTACCCCCTTAACAACAAGAAACAATGGATTATTCACAACATATTCAAATATGCAATCACGAATATATCGTTGCCCACATTTATGAAGACTAGGTGCATACATTTGTTTGATATCGGCATACTAAATTGCAGAAAAACTAAAAAAAGTCACCGTTGAAGATACGGAAGTCAAATTGACATAGAAAAAGTGAAAATTACTTTTTTGAAGGAAGCTATCTAGAAAATTAAACTCAAGGAGAGACATTCTCCAAATGCTTAGCATGAATAGTTTCGGTACACTATGGTTCCTCTTAAGTGTTATTTAAGAGTTTCAGATTAGAATTAAATTTTCTAATTTATATCAAATGAATAGTCATCTATTTATCTTTTTCCATCGTCCTAACATTGTTTATTATAATACAGTTCAATTCTCCTGCAACGGCACTGGATCAGTCACTTTTTTTTACCTAGAAAACGTAGCGAACGGTTGGGATAAAAAAGAATATGAACCATCTACGAAACACAAACGTTTCTTTGTTATGAGTTTGACGAATTCGTTTATTCAACCGTCTCGAAAACAAAAATGGAACCAGAATTTTCACAACGATATGTAGACCGATGTATACAAGTGGGGTTTTTCTCCTTTCATAAATTGAATTGCAAATCGAAATCGAAATGTCCATTTAAATTATTAATGAGAAGCATATGCATTAATTAATCCGAAGTAAACATGTGACATTTGCAAGCAGGTTGTTGAAAGAATTGAACGGTCAAGAAATCCAGACGTATTCGGTTAACATTGAATTTAAAAGGGTCTTCCCACATTTGAGAGCTGGTTTGATAATATGTTTTCGGGTATTGTAAATGCTGTGGTGTCAAAGTTTTACAGTGACCTTAAAGAGATGAAGTGATGCAGAAAACGTGATATTTTTCTAAGCATAAGTGTAACTTTCATCGAAAATAACGTCGTTAAGTGTTGGAAAATATGTTTAGAGAGCATGTGATGTATATACTTACAAGGGAGTCTACTTCTGGGTCTGCTAAATAATACGGTTTTTCTTGTCGTATCTGTAAAAAAATAAATATATTTATAATACTTTCATAAATAGGGAATGATGAAACAAATAATTTCGTTAAAACTAAAAATATCCATCTCTCCAAACAATCCCAGAAAGTGAAAAATATGAGGCGAACATCTAACAGAAGACAATCATTTCTTCCCTATGGACATTGAATTCTATCTAACCAACGTTCTTCATCAATGGAAATTATCAAACAACTTTAAAGAATTCGGTATATTGTCCAGTCATTTTTCTGAATGAGTGCTGAGAGTTAACAGCGTAAAAGTGACAGTAGCAAATTTAAATACCTTTATGAAGTCATCTGTGTATACATACAAGAAGTAAGTGCCCACGAATTGCACCTCTGGGTACTCGGCGTATATATATAACAATTCTAGGCGTATAAATATACAAGGCGACTCTTATAAGAAGATGAAAAGTTTAAGGAGATATTGCTGTCATTTGGCTTCCAGTTGAATGTATTCCGAGACCTTCGACTGTATTTGAGGGTGTGTAATTGATGAATCAAGATAAAAACAAACTTTCAATCTCGGTCGGTGGACCAGTGGTTAAGGTATTTAGCAGTAGAACTTCGAATCTTTTTTCTCAAGTACATGGTTCTCTTTAGCTGGCCACAAGCCTTGTTGAAAAGCAAGTGTATGGTGAGTTGCCTAGATGCTAATCCCGACGTCTGGTGCTAGCTTGAAGTGCGCACCGACCACCCGAGGTGGTGCTGTAGGTTTTTCCGGGTTTTCCTATAGCTGAAAAGTTAGTACACCACCAGAAGAAACATCGCAGCGGAACGCCACGACAAATAATACAAATAATAAGCCGTCCTCAACCTGCCTTTGGGTACACTCTATGAAAATATGACGCAGATAAAAAACCAAATTAAAGTTTCCTGTGATATTTATTCTATACTTAGCGCTTATTGAAAATAATAATCAATGATTACGTCAACTTAATTATCGCGACGTTCCTACCTAATTTTCTGAAATATAATATACCTGGGATCATCATCATTATGATGATATAAAATGACTAACGCTGCGATGTAATAATGGTAGCGGCCAGTAGTATTTCAACGTTTAATAAAAACAGTAAAGAAACCACAAAAAAGCGGGGTACCCTGTTATTTGAGAGTAAAGCTATAATACGAAAAACAGGGAGCTTGATCGAATACCTCCGATAAAGGAGGACCTTTTCTGTACAGTATAATTACACGGTGGTTAAAACCGCCCAAAATCCACGTGCCACAGCCCAGCTTTTTATCCGCTTTTTATAATAATTACAGCTATTTTCTTGGAAAGATCCAAGAGTCGCCTTTTAATCGAGGTGTAAACTCGGTTTTAAGAGACGACTCTGACGACAACTTAATGGCAATAGAAACCTATGTAATTTCGGTTGTCAATCGGATTACACCAATTTGGACTAAACGCTAGGCCCGACCCGAAATGACACACGAACAAAGTCTTTGGTGGGGTAATTGTAGCTTTCTCGAATGGCCAAATTGACCCGCTTTTACCGTGTCTTCAAAAGAGGTACCAATTTGGGACCGCTAAAGGTGTGCACGGCAAATCATACCCTTTGGCCAGATTGTGTGAGGGAATGATTTTATTTCTATACAAGAATTGTAGCAGAGAGAAGGATAAACCACGATTTCATAACAAAAGTACGAATCGAGAAAAGGGTTTTCTGTAAATAGCGTCTTCCATCTTTGATGATAGTGTCTGTCTTGTATGTGATTTATAACTCAATCCTTCAATTAGGGTATTGTTATCAATCAGACATATTGCAAGAATCAAATAGCAACCAATATTCACAGAAAAAATCATTCATTTGTCTACTAATTCAAGTTCCACTAAGTGCAGTACTTATTAAACTAATGAATGGTATCTGATTGTTAATAGGAAAACTATTTATAGACGCGTACTTCGTTCTAGGTAAAAACTTTTCCTTAATTTCTTTCTCCGTTCACAGCAGTTGTGGTAAATATTTTGAAGGTAACCTTTCTACTAGTTTCTAACAATTACAAATCAGACTATATGAATCAATTTCACCCATAATAGAATCACAACATGAAAGTTTATTGAGTTAGAAACATCAATTTTCATCAATCGTTATTGATTATCAATCTGAAGTGGCTAAATAGTTGTGATCATTTCTAAATTATTAACAGTGGGTTATATATGACTATTTGAAAACCCGGAAAAGTCTGGACAATATACAAAATTGAAGAGGCCCAATTTTTGTGTGTATTTGAGACTCAATGAACGAACATCCACGATAGATGTTTGATTTCCAAATATATGGTCTTGCAATATTTTAAGTTGTTCAAGTTTAGTCAATACTACGAATAACTGAAAGATATACACGACCATGAATAAATTTCAACAGCCATTTCCAATTCTGAAAGAATGTTGACTTCAGCTTCATGCATGTCTGATTATTTTATATTGATTTCAGTTTCTGTATTCGTATTGTTTTCCAGAAATTCTTGTCTTTTAACGATCTCCAAAGAATCACATAAATCCATTAATTTAATCTAAGCATAATCACCAATGTATTAAGAGTCGATTTGAGTCGTAAATAGAAGATGTTGTGTGGGCTACAAGCAATCTCTTATGTATTCAAGATGATAAGAACACTCACTTCTTTCACCAAGAGAACCGTCAGTTGTTTACCAATCAAGAAAACATTCAGAGTGAGATATTATTCGAGAAGCGGGCAAACAAATCACCTTTTCATAACCATTTTCAATAAACCTGTCATCGAACTAAAATCGAAACCGTAAAAGAAAGCATTTTCGAGGAAAATTTATTTATTTTGGTTAATAAATAATCCGACTTTCGTATTAGAGCTCTTACTAATTGAGGCTTGTGTAAACATGTGGTTTTTCTGGAGCAAGATAAGTGCTAGACGTCGTGGTATCGGGATTAGATTACACATGCCGTGCAGATGCTGGTCAGAAAGGCAACGCTGTGCAGAGTTGCCAACCCTACGGAAGTTCTGTCAATAACAAACTGTTTGGAATTCGGTACCATAGTTAGTATCGAATATAGTAAAGAAGTTTTCCGTTCCAATCCATTCTCACCTCCACGATTTTTTTTCACAAGTCTCTCAAGTATTCAGAATTGCTCTCAAAATATCTTGAATCCAACTTACATGGATATATATATCAACATTGACCGTAGAAAAAAACAATGCTTAGAACAGTAATATCACCAAGAAATGTGGTTAACCATGAATCATTGATAATATATAATCACAAATATACCATTGTCCATTTAATTACTGAAAAACTACCAAGAGATGTGGTTAACCATGCCTGATTGAGAATATACAATCTTTTATATACCATTTTCCACATTAATGAAAACTAAGTGTATATATACATTTTTTTGATATCGGAGTATTTAATTACTGGAACACTATCAAGAAATGTGCCCATATCATTAATGAAGAGTAGGTGTATACATTTGTTTGATATCAGCGTATTTAAACTGAAAAACTACCAAGATATGTGATCAACTATGAATAATTGAGATTGATTCTACACTAAATACTGAAAGTTACTCTTAGTATAACGAAATAATTCAACAAGAGAAAAACAATGAAAGTTAGATTGGGGACATTCCAAAATCAAATGAAGATGTCAAATGAAAAGTCAGAGCATTTTTTAAATCTGTAGTGGATATATTTCAACTGAGACTTATTTCGATTTTCTTCTAATATTAATATATTTATGAATAATTAAATGATTGATAGACAAATGTTGACACAGAAAATGGTAAATATCTACTTCCTCCTGAACATAATCACGCCCCACACATTTGTTCGAAATTGGAGTCATAAATTTCTAGGAAATGTCCAAACAAATGACACTTTCGAAGCTCAGAAAAAAGAGACAAGTGCCATAGAACAATAAAAATCAGAATTCTCGCTAGGCCAACAACCTGAAGGTCAATGGGCTGTAAATAATCTCCATGACAGGAGTCATATTTTATTTGTCGAAGGGACAGAAGAGTGTTAATGAAAAGGGACAAGTTCGTCGATTTGAAAAGGATTTCCGAAGTGCCCTAGATGAAGGACATGATATTGATTGAAACAGAAATATACCCTTCTGCGTTTTTTGTTGATTTTCCCGAAAGATAGTTATTTTCTTCTAATTTGGCAACGCTGTTGAAAAAAGTCGTTAAACGTTGCCCGAACGCTGGCCAACGTGGTCGTTAACATTCGCGTGCGTAATTGTACCCTGGTGGCTGATGAGCCCTCTTTTCTTGCCATTATCTACCAGCTTCGCCCAACATTCATGTTGAACTAGACCACTATGATGGTCACTTGTTCACGGATCACATACTGATATTATTTTCAAGCAACTTGAATTTTGGTTGGGATGCGGCCAAACAAACCAAACTAGTATCGATATTATCAACGTTTCGATCTGTTTCCGACATTTTGACTTTCAGAAAGTCAGTCATCTTCAGGACTACTATAATGAGGCAGAAATAATTGAATAACACGAAAATAAAATGTCAATCCATTATCAAATTTTGATTTTTGTAATCGATGGCCTAATTTCCACAAATTGTTTTTCATTTATTTCATCAAAGTGATTAAACTTTGAATGTTACAGTGTTATTTTAATTATTCAATAAATGGCATTTACTTTATTTTTAAGGGGAAATGAGGATGATGAGAAAGTTTCCGTAAGATATCTGATTCGAAGAGAATTAGCTACTTTGGAGGAATCCCGATTACTTCAATGACGAAGAATTCTCTTCTACCCCATTTCTTCTAATTTGTGAAAAATCAGTCCAGAAATGGTGGTGTCTATTCCTCTTAATTAATTTTCCTGGACATTTTAAATTCTTATGATATGGTAGTTGCAAAATCAATACCGAAGTATGAATGAAGCTTTTCATTGATAACGTCTAACCAAGTAGTGTGATGTACCAGGTTCAGATATACATACTTTTGAAACATTAATTATGGCTCAATTGAAACAGGTTTGTTGCACAGTAATTTTAAAAGAATCTAGTTGACATCAAAGTTTTTTCTTAGAAGGGTAGGCATTACATTTGAATATCTTCAAGTCAGCTGCGATAGAGAAGAATATTTGCCATTTACACAGATGTTGAATAATGAATGAATGACCTAGGTGTAAACTTGGAGGTACTGAGAAAATGAGAGTTTGTAAAGAATAACTTATTTTTTGATACAACTATTTATTCTTTTTTGGATATCACTGCATAACTGAATTCGTTTCGCTGTTTCAAGATATCAACGGATCACAAGTCTTCTTCTTGGTTGCGAGATCGAATATTAAGAATCTCAACTCAATCGATTGTGGATTTTTCCAAACCGGTTATGAATGTCGTCGGTCGGTATCGAGAGAAAACATATACAAAACGCTTATTAATAAATATCCGGCTCGACCAACATAGACCTAACGGAGATGCCTTTGCGTTTTTATGCAATTTTCAATTAGCCTCGGCAAATACCGATTTAAATGGACGGTAATGAATATAAATCCAACTGTGCACTGCAGAACATTTCCTTGATTGAATCTGATGAGAAAAACTATCGCCATTCGCCGGCGAAAAAGGCATTCATGCTGAAACTGATTACGCTACATATTTATGAGATTCACGAGGTTTGCGCAAGGAAAAGCAAAGGTGACAGAAGTACGAGGATAAGAGATATTTTATATTCCAAACAGAAGATGTTACAGAAATCGAATACAATTATTTATCACCAAATTATGATAATAATCCCCAAAAAGGATCAGAACACCAACGTTGTTTTTAATAATAGAGATGAAAAATATGGAGAATATTATGACAAGTTTTTGATATCATTCAAAAATATACTAGGAGGTTTAAACGCCTAGTACGAATATACAGAAAAAATCCCTTTTTTGGTAGATTTTCAATTGAAAACAAACAATCACATAGACACAGGCATGACGAAAGCATACGTGTTCAACTAAAGGCACTAATTCTGATTGTAATTTATTCTTACCCTATGCACTGAACACTTATGAGACCTCTAGAACGGGACAAAATTCGTTTGTCGATTTTTCAGAGGACAATTAACAATACAACAATTAAATTAGAATAACGAGCTGGCTTAGAAGCAGATACTCCTCACTGACACGATTAATTTAATTAAACGACACAAACAGCGTCGTTAAAGACAATCAAGTCGGCATTGGAGCATGGTTTTCGACTGTTTAAACGGGACGAAGGGTAGTGCACCATACAGGACATGCCAGTGGCAAAGATGTGCAATTTTTGCATATACACGCTGTGTGGTGCAAATCCGAATGCTTTGTTGCTCATTTTGTTACCTGAGGCTCGATATAAACTAGGCAAACAGAGTGAGGGAACAGAAAACTCCAGAGTTTGACTGAAATATACCTCAACTGAACTTTTTTGTTCTAGATTTTAACCTTTCCATCACAAATTCAAGCGATTCTATTTCATACAATCCGAAGTCACATAAAAATCTTACCAATTTTTAGTGGGAATGACTGGAATCCTCGATGTCCACACTTCACTGTTCCTAACTTTCGATGAGCAGTGTACCCGACGAAACAGTGAGTCCCTTTATCGCTTCCTAGGGGTTCATAACAACAATTACGAAGGTATGGAGAGGTAGGTAGAATAATAAAACGCACGGTGTTCCTACACAGCCATACGATCGTATCATCAAGCCATCAGGAGTGTATACAAGGCAATGTAAATAATGTTTCCGATATGAAATATATTCACGAATGTATATTTATGAACATTGAATTGAAAGGAATGATCCCATATCGCATTATGTTGGCGATAAACATTTGTAATATCGGCAAAAATGGGGAGATGCTTAGATTGTTTTTGAGCGATTTGAACAAAATATTGAATTTTTGAGAACTCCATTTGGTTTGACAACGATTTTATTTTAGTTGTAAGAATGCCATTTGGATTATTAACGATTTTATTTGAGTTCGTGAGAATGCCATCTGGTTTAACAACTATTTTATCAACTTTGTGCGAATGCCATTTGGTTTAACAACGATTTCATCAACTTTATGAGAATACCAAGCAAAGATTTCATTTAACTTTGTGAGAAATCCGGTTGCTTCATCAAAATTTTCTTTTACTTTGTGAGAATGCCATTTGGTCCAACATCGGTTTTATTCTAATTGTTGAGAATGCTATTTGGTTCATCAACGATATTTTTTTGTGATTGTGAAAATACTATTTGGTTTGACAACGATTTCATTTGTTATCAACGAATTTATTTGAGTTTGTTGGAATGCCATTTGGTTTAACAACGATTTTATCGACTTTGTGAGAATGCCATTTGGTTAAACAACGATTTCATCAACTTTGTGAGAATACTAGTCAAAGATTTCATTTCACTTTATGAGAAATCCGGTTGCTTCATCAAAATTTTCTTTTACTTTGTGAGAATGCCATTTGGTCCAACATCGGTTTTATTCTAGTTGTTGAGAATGCTATTTGGTTCATCAACGATATTTTTTTGTAATTGTGAAAATACTATTTGGTTTGACAACGATTTCATTTGTTATCAACGATTTTATTTGAGTTCGTGAGAATGCCATCTGGTTTAACAACTATTTTATCAACTTTGTGCGAATGCCATTTGGTTTAACAACGATTTCATCAACTTTATGAGAATACCAAGCAAAGATTTCATTTAACTTTGTGAGAAATCCGGTTGCTTCATCAAAATTTTCTTTTACTTTGTGAGAATGCCATTTGGTCCAACATCGGTTTTATTCTAGTTGTTGAGAATGCTATTTGGTTCATCAACGATATTTTTTTGTGATTGTGAAAATACTATCAGGTTTGACAACGATTTCATTTGTTATCAACGAATTTATTTGAGTTTGTTAGAATGCCATTTGGTTTAACAACGATTTCATCAACTTTATGAGAATATCAATCAAAGATTTCATTTCACTTTATGAAATATCCAGTTGCTTTATCAAAGATTTTATTTCACTTTATGAGAATGCAATTTGGTCTAAAATCGGTTTTATTTTAGTTGTTGACAATGCCATTTGGTTCATCAACGATATTTTTTTGTGATTGTGAAAATACTATTTGATTTGACAACGATTTCATTTGTTATCAACGATGTTATTTAAGTTTCTTGGAATGCCATTTGGTTTAACAACGATTTTATCGACTTTGTGAGAATGCCATTTGGTTTAACAACGGTTTCATCAACTTTGTGAAAATACTAGTCAAAGATTTCATTTCACTTTATGAGAAATCCGGTTGCTTCATCAAAATTTTCTTTTACTTTGTGAGAATGCCATTTGGTCCAACATCGGTTTTATTCTAGTTGTTGAGAATGCTATTTGGTTCATCAACGATATTTTTTTGTAATTGTGAAAATACTATTTGGTTTGACAACGATTTCATTTGTTATCAACGATTTTATTTGAGTTCGTGAGAATGCCATCTGGTTTAACAACTATTTTATCAACTTTGTGCGAATGCCATTTGGTTTAACAACGATTTCATCAACTTTATGAGAATACCAAGCAAAGATTTCATTTAACTTTGTGAGAAATCCGGTTGCTTCATCAAAATTTTCTTTTACTTTGTGAGAATGCCATTTGGTCCAACATCGGTTTTATTCTAGTTGTTGAGAATGCTATTTGGTTCATCAACGATATTTTTTTGTGATTGTGAAAATACTATCAGGTTTGACAACGATTTCATTTGTTATCAACGAATTTATTTGAGTTTGTTAGAATGCCATTTGGTTTAACAACGATTTCATCAACTTTATGAGAATATCAATCAAAGATTTCATTTCACTTTATGAAATATCCAGTTGCTTTATCAAAGATTTTATTTCACTTTATGAGAATGCAATTTGGTCTAAAATCGGTTTTATTTTAGTTGTTGACAATGCCATTTGGTTCATCAACGATATTTTTTTGTGATTGTGAAAATACTATTTGGTTTGACAACGATTTCATTTGTTATCAACGATGTTATTTAAGTTTCTTGGAATGCCATTTGGTTTAACAACGATTTTATCGACTTTGTGAGAATGCCATTTGGTTTAACAACGGTTTCATCAACTTTGTGAAAATACTAGTCAAAGATTTCATTTTACTTTTTGAGAAATCCAGAAATCCAGTGATTTTATTTGAGTTTGTTGGAATGCCATTTGGTTTAACAACGATTTTATCGACTTTGTGAGAATGTCATTCGGTTTAACAACGATTTTATCAACTTTTTGAGAAAATCAATCGAAGATTTTATTTTACTTCGCAAGAATTCCATTTGGTTCATCAAAGATTTTATTTTACTTCTGAGTACGATCAGTGAGGTTAAATTTGTCCCGTGTCAAATCAGAACTTTCTAATTTTACCATTAAAAGATTTTTATAAAAATTCCAAATTGAATCAATAACAATAAATCCTGCCCGAAACTGTCTTAGATTTTATCTCTCTAGAATAGAATCATGTAGTTATACACTGGATATGTTACACTTCTAGAAGAATTGATCACGAATCATGAACCTCGAATAGACACAAACCCATAAAGGTATAACAAATGCCGTTTTTCGTATTCCCAGATATCGAAACACACGTTTAGTGAAGTATAACGTTCGGTTCGTTATTTACAAACCTACATAAATTATCTCACAAGTCACTATAAATTTATGACGGCAGTTTAGCGGCAGGTGAATGAAGCATGCCGAGAGAACTGAACAGTGCCCGGGACAACGGTCAGTAAGAGTTCTCTGTATTTCATCGACCACTTGAGGTATTTGCGAAAAGTATTTCTTTCTCCCGCCGACGTTTTGGTTATCAGATTTTGATGGGTTTCTTGAGAAGAATGAGGCGAATGTCGTGTTGGTGAGACCACCGAGTTGGTTATTACATTGTAACCGATTTTGAACGAGTTTATCTCACCTGGGTATCTTTTTCCATGTTGAATGGACATAAAGGGACAACAGACATGAGACATAAATACTACAAAAGAAATGGATCCTTAGAGACGAAACAAGAGGTCATTTTTAGGTTTATAATCAATGTAAGAAAAATTGGTTAACCCTACCGAAAATAGAGTATGTGTGTAGGAAATGAGTTGGGGGAGAGGTAACGGATTTTTAGTTGACAACTATAACATAGTTTGTTCTGGCATTTTTGGATGGCGAAGTAGGCAAAAAAATTGAGCCTTTGGACAATCTCAGTAAAATTTGGGCTAACCAGATAGCTGTCACTAATTTTTATAATCATAAAGCAGATCAGTTTAAATATATTCAATTGTATTTTAAATGTTCTACTTGGTGTATTAACAATTTTATTTGACAATACCATTTCGTTTATCAAAGATTTTATTTTACTTTATGAGAATGAGAATTCGATTACTAACAATTTACGTGATTTTGTGAGAATATTATTAGGTTTATCAGAGATTTTATTTTACTTTGTAATAATAATAATAAAGGTCTTTATTTCTCAACAAAAAGAAAATGCCGAAGATCAGATGGCAGAACTACTAGTCGTAGAGTAGTAACACTACCTCTGTTTTTCATCTAATGCCATTTATTCAATCATAATTTTATTTGACTTAGTGTGAGAATACCATTTGGTTTTACAACGATTTCATTCAAGTGAGAGTACCATTTGGTTCAATAATGGTTTCATTTGCCTGTTTGTGTGAGAATACCATATGATTCAACAAAGAATTCATTTGAGTTCGTGAGTATCATTTGGTTTAACAACAATTCAATTGAGATTGTGAGAATAACATTTGATTTATCAAAGATTTTATTTTTCTTTGTGAAAATACCATTTTGTTCAACAACTATTATATTGAATTTGTGAAATTGCCATTTGGTATACCAAAGATATTCCATTACTTTGTGAAAATGCCATTTGGTTCAGTAATGATTTTGACTCCTTGTGCGAGAATATCATTTGGTTTAACAACGATTTATTTCATTTGAGTTCGTGAGAGTACCATTTGGTTCAACGACGACTTAATAATAATAATAATACCTTTATTGCTTCTTAAAACATCGTTTCACAGCAAAGGTTAAGTTAGAGGGGAAAAGAAAAGAAGAAAGGAAAAATTACATAAAAATATCAAAATAAATTCGTCAGAATGCAGTTTGGTATATCAAAGATTTTATTCAACTTTGTGAGAATGCCGTTTGGTTTGGTAAACGGAAAAAACCCCGGAAAAAACGCCAGAAAAAATACCTCCGGAAAAAAAAAAGAAAATAAAAAATCCCCGGGAAAAAACGGAAAATAATGGTGTCATTTGACTGTTTGTGTGAGAATACCATTTGGTTTAACTATTATTTCATTTAACTTTGTGAGAACGCTTTCTGGTTTATTAATGATTTTATTTTCGTTTCATGAGAATTTGTTACAATAATATTTGAATTAACAACGATTTTAATCTAGTTTTTGAGAATGCCATTTGATGTATCAACAATTTTATTTTATTTGACTTCGTGAGAATGCCATTAGGTTTAACAATATTTCAATTAACTTTGTTAGAATACCATTTGGTTTGAAAAATACTTAATTTGAGTTTATGCGAATGCCATTTGGTTAAAAAAATGCGATTCTAACGGAATAACTAGTATTTACATTGTACAATGTTCACCGTAATTGTGATCATGTGTGTTCAATAAAAACATAATTACCAATGTTCCATATGGGAATTATTACTGAAAAATTGTGTTTTTTGTCCAATTTCAAGCTTGTCAGAAAAGAAGTGGTCTGTCTTGATTTGTTGACTGAGTCGCAGGGTTAATGAGGGATGCACTTTACAGAAGTGTGTATATATTAATTGACATCTAATCACTTGTGGTTTGAGGTTATACTACGCAAGGAGAGTGAAAGTTTGATTGCATGTTAGAGATAATACAGTCATGCCATTTTTGGTCTTAACGACTGTCTAGTATTTACCTCTCCAGTTCGACCTTCTGACCTCTACTTTCCTTCAACTATCTAGCTATTCCAACGATTTCCAGTACGCAAACACCCGGAATTTTATACGCGATAAAACAATTGCAGAACGAATAAATTGTCTGTGTTGATAGGGCTAGTTTGATATGTCTGACTATGTTATTCGAATATCGTTGCTAAAACATGCCTCTATTTATAACATGCTTGTTACAACGACTTCGTTGAAATTAATTAGCGTGTTTTTAATGCGAGCCCCGCGCTGCGCTCGATCGAGTGTCGTACTCTCGAACACGTTGCTAATGCATATTTTAATCTGATGCTCTTAATTATTTTTTAATTTCGTAAGCGCCCTCACGATATAAATTACGAGAATTATCCGTTTTGAGAACATTATCTTTGCTAGTTATCGTGATGGACGCGGGGAAACTGTAATTTCCGATGGCACATGCGACGGGGCCTTCATTACCGGCTAATGGATCGAAAGAATCGAGCCTGAGGATGGAGCCGATCAATTCCGAAACGTCGGCCGTATATATATATATGTTCTGCGACGTGTATACTTAGTATTGCCCATCTTTGGTGTCTGATGCACAGGATCGAAATTAAATCAAACAGTCTAATTCACCGCGACCGATCCTATATCAAGCTTGTTACACCAATTAAACAAGACGCTCATTTGTTTCTAATGCAAATGATTTTCATTAATTTCATAAAGTTGCGTATCCAGCCTGCTTTATGCAACAATACGTAGAGTGATCGTATCTTAATTAGGATTTGTTGGCGTCCATTTACATATATCTAACTGCTTCAGGTGGCCTATAAACATTTCGAAAGTATCCACCATCAAAACAAATTCTGTTGGGCGAACGATCGTAAATTTCTCCTGCACACTTTCCGATTATGTCACGAATAATTATTTATTTTATTTTATTTCCACGATTAAAATGCCATAAAAAATATGTTAATGATGTAGGAACAATATCCTGTACGAGGCTCAAATCAACTGACATTGGCGGAGGATTGATTTGTTGTTGTGATTCAGGCCTTACGACGTTGTAGAAAGGTATGATGTTTGATTTGAATGAGTTATTACCATAGATTATCTGATTCAAAATACCGAGTTATTTCCAGAAGAAACACCCACAATCATGTCAAGATCTGTGATAGGAAACAACCGATTCATGGACTCACATCTGACTGATACGTGTGCAATGCCCGTGAGATTACTTATATACATCGTTTTCAGGGTTCCCTTCCCTTATAAATGACTGAATGAATCGATACTGGACATATCTGTGTTAAAATCCAAAATGGCCTCAGTTCTTAAACACTCTGTCTAGTACTGAAGCGGTGTTCACTATTACCACTCTATCTTGTAAGTAAAACAAGAGAGAACAAGTCAGCATAACCAAATGATTGAATAGTACATTTTTTCATTTTTATTCCTTTTTACAATTTTAAAGAATGTTACACTTGTCGTCTACTTAGTTTAAGTTTTATTTTTAAGGTTTTCTATGACTAATCCTACACAATGTACCTTTTGATTGTCTTACAGGATAATAAAAAATTATTATTATTATTAATATTATTATTATTATTTATTATTATTATTATTTTTGCTCTAATCCCAATTAAACAATGGTATTTTATTTTCAAGCTTATTTATCATTGGTGACAACAAATTATAGTATTTATTGAAAATATTTCTTTCATTCCTATTTTATTAACTGCTACAATTGTTCTGTTATGTTTCTCAATGCCATAGCTTTTTTGTCAGGACACAGGGTTTTTATAGACGCATCAGATTTCGCAATAGGGGCAGTTTACTGAAAAACTTCACATTAATCTTCAACTGGTTTTTTATAGTTTTCCTGTCCTCCATAACTGATTCAGAAGTGTCTGGAAGTTCAACCACTTTACAAAATTGATGTATTGCTTTTTGGAATATAATCAATCCATTGTAACATCTATCACACGAAATCGTATGGCTTCGAAATGTCTTTCGAATGCTTCATTTCAGATGAAATTTCATCACGCTGTACAATTTTTTTCTAACACCGAACCATTTACAAAGTTTACATAAATAAAAATTATGAATCTGTGATTTTGTGTTGACATACCGTCACACACTGGATTTGAGCATCTTGAAAAATACTTCCCATCTGGCAAACATATGATTTGGGCATCAGAAATCTGTAGGGCCATGAAATTCGAGGAATAAGTAATTTGACTCTCCCGGGATTTTAACCCCGTTATGTTTCAATATAACGAATACAAAAACTCGAAAAATGTCTGCGGATCTATGACGACAATATCTACATCCATGACTTTTCAAATATTCAAACGGACCATGATTATTTTGGCTTTCCATGCGAGGATCAAACCACTTAACATTTATTTTGTTCTCAAAGTAAATTTTGTGTGGCCACGTCCTTGTGAGCTATACATACCATTGATAACGAACTCATATGACATCGGATTAGTACAAATAACGAGATAATTGTTTCAGTAGCACTTCATCCAATTTTACGGTATTTATTGTCGATATCATAAATTATTGTAATAACAGTTCCAATGAAAATTAGAAGCTACCCGAGTAAATTTAATTGCTACCTATATCATTTAATGCCATCACTTAAAAATTTACAGTTTTGTTTAATAAGATAATTGCCGTTTTGAGAAACGCTCGACGTTGGCTTTTCAATATTGTTGTCATTCTTCAGACAGGGGCGGAGGTGAGCAAATTGCCTCCTGTCAACGAGCGACGATATTTCAAAGCGGGCCATATGATTAAAAATGGTAATGCATGACATTTGTTAAGCCAATGATTTGTATAAGTATAATAAGATTATATTTCGTGGTCTTGATACCATATTCGACTTCATACTAAAAAATAAAATAATACATCATCAAGTAGAAAAAGTATTAATTCAGGGGTTCCCCAGGGTTACTATCATGGAAAAACTGTTCAAGAAAAGAAGAAACAAATGAAAAGTGACCTAAGTTTGATTTCGTTATGGTTTAAAGAAAATGAGTTGAATATGAATGGTGTGATAATTTACCCATTCTTCATCTTCGTGACTGTCAATTTCTGTGATACTTTTTTTTTTTACTTTTGTATAATAAAACTTGATGGCATCGTTGAATATCTTTTATTAAAGATGATTTGTACCTACTTAATATACAGAGTGAAACATATTCAATAGCTGCTCAAAAAATATTGTCTTAGATGAAAATAATCTTTAATAATTCAGATCTATTCATACATGCTCATAGTACTCACAGTTTCGAAAATACTGATGAATTTATGGGAAGTTATAATCTGGGTAGAAGAAATCAAGATGTTTCTCTTTCGATGAATGGGGGGAGGCTGCTAGCGGAGTTTTTGCTGTAGTTAGGCATTGACAAGTGACTTTCTCTCTTCATCCAGACTTTACAATCCCGTCTTTCGCTTGTTTTCTCGTGCGCAACCTCAGCGAAACTTATAAATCACCGCAAACTAATATATTTCCAGCTCACCGCGACTCTTCGAAAGAAGTCAGGCGAATATTATTCACCGGCATAAATCATCATCTAGTTTCATTCACCGCCCGCTGGAATTAGGAGCGTCCCAAAGTTGGCAACGCTGTCCCGAGATACGTTGTAGTTGTTTGTCTATACTCTATATTCTATCAGAACCTCACAGGATGTGGTGATGTGGATGCAGGTATACAGGTGAGACCGAATGAATTGAATGCAGGCAAGAGAAACCTTCGTTTGAGCCAAAGACCAAAGCTGGATGGTCTTTGTTGAGAGACTCGCATGTTTGCGTTGCTGGCCGAGCGAAACTATAATGCCATTGTGTCTGGTTGGCCCGGGATTCGATAGCCGGGACCTGCTGTAAAACCTAATTTCATAACAAACATCACTATCGATGCGATTTCGGGGTTTTGTGCTTGGGTATGTCACGTTTTGTTTGCGTTAAAGTCACGGAAATAGCGATAAACAAGTCTCTCATTGTGTGTGCGTATTCTGAAGATAATATTGTTGTTTCTTGAAAGTGTTAGCTCCAATTACAGATTTCTCAATCGTGGAGACCTAAGAAGTTATGTAATAGTCACACTGCTTATGCGTGTAAATCGTAACTGGTTCAAAATCTCTGCATGGGCACGCATCTATCTGAATTATCATAAAATACAGTCGAAATTTAGATGCAATAAAAATAGTCGACTATTTATCAAGGTCTTGTTATATTAGGTACCCTTTAATATTCCTAGCTCTCTATTTGCAGACAATCTTATATTATATTATAAAATTGTCAGCGAGTTCAGTCCGAATTAGACATAATCATTATCATAATAATCATCATAATGATCATCATAATTATAATCATAATTGTGAATAATGTTATAATACTGGAAATCCTGAAAGTTTCAAAGAACGATGAAAGTTCAAAATAAAAATAACCAAAGAACGATGAAAGTTCAAAATAAAAATAATCAAAAAATGAAGAAATGATCGATGTTGATGACTGTCCATAAATTCTTTTCTAAAGAGTTTAAAATTCATTATAGTTTACCCTACATTTAAAAAAATCCAAGGGTAATTTAAAAATTTTGATTAGTGAAAATCGTGATAATCAAAAAATAATATTCTCTCTTGCTGCTGTTTCTGGTTATCAGTGAATTATATCAATTTGTCAAAGTTAAAACGAAAGAAGGAATAGGAACATTTCTCACAATATATCAAAGAATCCTGTAACGGAATTCACAGAAAACATTTTTTAGAAAGACAGTTGAGTATCTAGGATACTTCAATATACAAACATATTTTCAGTTCATGGAATTTATAAAATCTACAAACACAAAATACAACTGGATCAAAATCATAAAAATAAATAATTAATTATTATTGTTGATCCTGGTGAAATATATAGAAACAACAAAGGACAAAACATGCATTGATGCAATAACATTTGAAGGTAAAAAATATGTAAAAGTGAGAAGGATGTATTATAATATCTGACCTGCAATGTGATAACTGCAAAAAATATAGAATTAAAAGAGAAAATGAATAAAATGGTATGTTCAGAACAAAATAGTTATAATGATTCTGATATTTTATTTGTATAGTTTTATGTTTTATTTGTATTGACAAATATTTCTTGTACATTAAAAAAAATCCAAAATACAACATCAAATTTTTAACTACAACTACAAAATACCTTAAATTATCTGGTTCTAATACATAATAACTAATGAGTAAAATTTCTTATATTTACTACCATGAATAGTCAATTGTAATTAAGTTTTTGATGGCTAACGTGTTTATTTTGGTTTTTATTTCTGAATTTTAGCAATCTCAAAAATCATTACGTTATACATTATTGAAATACCTCTTAAGGATTTCATTGATTTGCCTAGTTCTTGTATGTATTTTTATATTTGTTGATTTTGATATTTATGACCGGCAGAAAGTACGCATCATATGGGAAACTCTTTTGTTAATAGATTTTGACAAATATCGATACTTGCAATCGCTTCTGCATCTAAAGAAACCCCAGAAGACGTTGTACAGTGCCGTTCGTCTTTTCGTATGTGGCGGGAAATTCCAAAAATTGCAAATTTTTCTCTCAAAACACACTTATTTGAAAAATTATCGAAAAATGTTATTCGGAAAAATTGTTCAAAACGACATTTTATAGCTATGTACAAGTTTTGAGAGAAATCTGAGATAAAAAAATAAAAATAAATTTTTTGCCATAAAAAAATTTCTGTTTGGAAATAATAGATTTCTGGAATAGAATCTCATTAGTAATGACAACAGTGATATTTCAAATAATATTTTGAAGAGATTCGCAACCTATATCTATTGTATTCAGAGAAAATTTGAAATCTGTGAATTTGCCATGTGTTCAGCTGCTTCATAAGAGGTCACTGAAATATCTTCAGGACATTATAATCCCGTTATAGAAAATTATTAATAAAGAACCATGTTTCCACACAATTTCAATTTGAATTTTTTATTAGAACAAAAAGTTAATGATATTTGGCAAATTGTTGGAATCAGGCATACCTACAATATTGTCATTGTTGATACCTGCATTGACAGATTTTTTCATGATCGAAGCGACCATGAAACCATTGACTTGTAATGCTAAGATGTCATTAAGAGTTGTCAAACGATTCAGAAGTATCTTTCTTGCATAGTTTCTTCCATTGTAAAAGTTATTTTGTAATTTTGTTGTGCATTACCAAAAATTAGAGATGCCTCAAGAAAAGATAAGTAAGCAAGAAAAAATTGAGCTCGTCTTAATATGTGGCGAGTTTTTTCATAGTTCCAGAGAAGCAGCAGATATATTCAATGCTAGACATCCAAATAAGAATATCCATGGATCTACTGTGTTGCGTATTTTGAACAAATTTAAAGCTACAGGCAGTGTTGAAAATCGTTACAAAATTCCACATAGTAAACCCGTCACTAATGAAGAAGGTACCTTTAATGTTTTGTTATCGGTCACAGAAAATCCACAAATGGCACTATCGGAGAGGCAAGAAAAAACTGGTATATCAGTAAAATCCATAAGAAGAATTTTGAAAAAATTTCGTGCATACAAACCAAAATTCATCCACACCTTGCTCGATAGAGATTTCGATGCCCGCTTAGATTTTTCATTCTGGTTCCAAGGCATGATTGAATCATGCCAAAATTTTCCTACGAAAATTTTATTCACTGATGAGTCGACTATCAACAGTAGATGGTGGGCTGATGAGAATCCAAATTGGAAGATAGAGGCAAAAAGTCAATTTTCCTTCAAAACTAATGTTTGGTTCGGCTTATTAGATACCCAGATCGTTGGGCCTTACTTTTTTAGGGGCAATCTTAATTCACGAAGTTATTTAGAGTTTTTAAATAACGAGATTTTAGATTTCTTCCATGGATTACCGCTTCAAAGAAGAATTTAATTTTTTTTTCAACAAGATGGAGCGTCGATACATAGTACCCTTCAAGTCAGAGCGTGGCTCAACGAACAGTTTCCTCATAAATGGATAGGACGATATTCAGAAAATCCGTGGCCTGCAAGATCCCCAGATTTGACGCCCTTGGATTTTTTTTTATGGGGGTACCTTAAAAGTGAGGTCTATAAACATCGGCCATTTCATAATATCGACCATTTAGAAGAAGTAATACGGCAATGTATCAATAATATTACACCACAAATGCTGCAAAATGTGTCCGCAGGGAAATGAAATTCCGAACAACTACTTGTATTGAACGTCAGGGTAGACATGTCGACTAACGGACAATTAAAAAGTTTGCAGAATATATCAAATGGTTTGGTTTATAATTATCTTTCAATATCAAATGTTTGAAAATAAAAAGTAACAAATATTTAAGTTCTTGTTATGTCAAAAATTACATAAACTTTTTGTTCTAATAAAAAATTCAAATTGAAATTGTGTAGAAACATGGTTCTTTATTAATAATTTTCTATAACGGGATTATAATGTCCTCAAGATATTTCTGTGACCTCTTATGAAGCAGCTGAACACATGGCAAATTCCCAGATTTCAAATTTTCTCTGAATACAATAGATATAGCTTGCGAATCTCTACAAAATATTATTTGAAATATCACTGTTGTCATTACTAATGAGCTTCTATTCCAGAAATCTATTCCAAACAGAAAATTTTTTATGGCAAAAAATTAATTTTAATTTTTTTATCTCAGATTTCTCTCAAAACTTGTACATAGCTATAAAATGTCGTTCTGAACAACTTTTCCGAATAACATTTTTCGATAATTTTTCAAATAAGTGTGTTTTGAGACAAAAATTTTAAATTTTTGGTATTTCCCGCCACATACGAAAGGTCGAACGGCACTGTACAACATCTTCTGGGGTTTCTTTAGATGCAGAAGCAATTGCACGTATCGATATTTGTCAAAATTTATTAACAAAAGAATTTCCCATATGATGCGTACTTTCTGCCGGTCACTGTATGAACAATTTGAAATAAATTTAACTATTTTAGTCTACGTAATTTCTCAAATTAATCAAATAATAGTTTTCTGCTGTCTTGATTTGTGATTTTCTATTAAGGACTGATTTTTCAATTCAAGAATTATCAAAAATGCTTTAAAACCATAACAGTATTCAAAACTTGATTCGATAAATATTGCAGACCTCCATATCGACCTAAATTGCTTCGTAAATCATTTCAATTAATGGAAGTAATGAACTGGGTATATTAATGTAACAAATTAATGAAAACAAGATCAGCAACTAATTGCATAGATGTAAGTAATTTATATCCTGTAGATGATCCGGTTTTTAATACGGAAATTATTTTAATTCCAAATGATGTCGGAAAAGACATTGTAGATGTAAAATAATAATATACCTGAACCAAACATGGCCCACACATCGCCATTGCTGTAGGAATTGATTTGGAATGTCAGTTTCTACACTTGCAGAATGAACTGAGGATTGAAATCCAACGTCCTGGATATTTTTTTGGTTTGGAAAATTACCATGTGACTTGCGGACGAACCAGAGAGATTTGATCGGCGAAACTTTCTATCGAATTCTTCTGTAATTATCTGCAGTCATTATCAAATCACTGAATAATGAAATTCAATTATCTGGCACCTGTGAAACGAACGGCACAGTAAAATCTAGACACACAACGTCTATAGAATTATGCTAATTGCTCACAATAAACCTCTAAAGGCAGCTCATTCGAAAAATCAACACGTTTCTAGCAGAGCTGACATTTTAATTAAGATTTTTTCCGTCCTTAAAAGGTGACGTCGATCTTAAAAGGCGAATGATACACTTCCAGCGGACTGAAGTAGGTAATGACCGGCAAAAAGAAATCTCAACGACTTGACTATTCATATTCGTATTTTTCTATCACTTTCCTCTAGGTATGGCGGCACCCTTTGACGGAAATACCGTTGTCCCGTTCGCCATGGACGTGTACGGCGTAATTTGTCCCGGTCCATTGGCGACTCGTTTCATAGGATTCCCGTCATTCTTTCAGTTCGTTATTCAGTTATTTTTATAATGAGATAATGACTTTTGGTCGCGCAGGTGAAGGTTATGAATCATATTTTTTCCAGAAACGAGCGGTTTTTTAGCACTGAGGAATCGCGAGAGGTTCAGAGCTATACGCGTTCGTATGTTCGTTTGTTTATTCATATGATAAGGTTATTGTTCAATTCAGTGCAATATTGTAGAGGAATAGCTGGTTAAACTATAACAAAAGATATATATTGTCAAAAATGTTACTAGAAGCGAAAACTTCAGTTGAATCTGAAAGTGATAGTTAATTTCGGCTCTACAGAATGACACTACAATTTTTGAAAATCTCAATAAACGGATAATCGCTCATTTTTGATATTTTGAAGGAATTTCTTGATGATAAATATGTTATGTCACACGTACAACCAGTATACTGAGTTGATAAAGTGTTATATTTTTGTTTCATGACACCTTTATCCACGAAAACTTTCTAAAGTTTTGTTGACGATAGGCTTAGTCTTTTTTTTTGAGGTTATTATCGTATTTTCGATAGTTTTACTGTGTTGTCTATAAAATATACGGATTATAGTAATATTAATCTAGCTTGTTTGTTAAATTTTCAGAATAATATTGTCAATGTGCCTCCAAGACTATTAAAATTCATCCTGTATTTCATCATCGATTCAATAGAATATTACAAAAAATACACCTTTGAATAGTTTATGTGAAAATATAACTTGAAAGAACTTCTAAATAAACTTCATTCATATACGAAACCATTTTCCAATGTTGAATCATAAAAAAAATCTCGCATTTTTTTATTAGAAGACCATTGAGTTTGTGGATTTTTTCAACTGAAATTTTGTAAAAAAAAATTTTTTTTGGTGTGATCTGGAATCAGCTGATCGAGATATATTTGAAGGACTTTTCGATTTTTTTAATAATGGAAAATTGAAACTTCGATCGTGCAGGGAAATCATTGATGATTTATTCCTATTTTATGCTAAATCTTGAATCTGAGCTCATACAAATCATATATTATCAGAATCAGCATGAAATTTCACTCATATAGTGCAAACTTCAAGTGAATCTGATGATTTTGTAATTTAATTGATTTTTAGGGGTCTATCCCTCTTCGATTTTTCGAGACAATTTTTTTTTAACTGAATTGTCTCTAAATTTTTTCTGCGCATACTGATTTCATCATTCTGAATCGATTGGCGTTTGCAGAATTGTTATATCTTCAACCGTTATCGAGTTAAAATTCCATGGAGTTTCCTCATTATTTTTTTTCTACCCCTATTCGTGGAATATCTGACGTTTTAACCCTTTTATATGCCAAACTTCGTATCTGAGCATAAACAAGTCATATATTTTCAGAATCGCACTATATAGGCAAAATTTCAACTGAAACTGATGATATTGTAATATTCATGATTTTTAGGGGTATACCACTTTGAACTTTCTTCGATTTTTCGAGATTTTTTTTTAACATCAATTTTCTTGAAATTTCCAGAGTATACTAATTTCAACATTCTGAATCGATTGGCGTTTGCAGATTTGCTCTATCTTCAACGGTTATCGAGTTGAAAATTCCATGGAGTTTCCTCCATATTTTTTTCCTACCCCTATTCGTGGAACATCTGACGATTCAATCCTTTTATATGCCAAAATTTGTATCTGAGTCATGAATTTTAAGAATCAGCATGAGATTTTGCCTATATAGTGTGAATTTCAACTGAATCTGATGATTTTGTAATTTTCATGATTTTTAGGGATCTACCCCTTTGAACTTTTTTTGATTTTTCGAGAAATTTTCTTTAACGTCATATTTTCAAGAAAGTTTTTCGTTTTATCCGTCCTCATATAAAATAGTGCTTAGTATATTGAAATAATAATTTTTTTTCATCGATTTCCACATTTATTTTCCTGGTATTCATAGCAGTGAATGACTTATGAAAATTATATTGTATTCACTAGTTATAAAGATTTTCACGTAAATTTTACCAAAAAACCCATATCGTAACTAAACTGAAAAGTATGTCTGATACTTTTACAACAGAATTGATGAAGAGATAAAAATATAATGAGAGAGTTACAATTAAAAAATTGTTTTTTTTCCTAATTGCTTCCAAGAAAACTAAATGAGTTACAATGTTATTCATATAAGGATCGTGATAATAATTAAACCTGAAAAAAAAATTGATTTTCTAGAAAAAAAAACTTTACCAAACAATTTTATGATGTTTTTGATGATAATGAAGGAAGAATAATTTTTTGTTTTTTATTTAAAAAACAACTAACTAACTAACTGAACCGAGCAGAAATGCAGATTGGCGAACAGAGTTCGTCGAATCGATCCAATCACAAAACACGAAATTATTTACGGTATGCCGCTGTCGATAGTGTACGGTACCATCGTGTTTACCAGTTTTTTGTCGGTTTTGAGAGCACGGCTGGTAATTAAATCAATTATTTATACCGAATTCCTATAAAGTGTGTTTTCAACAGGAGACGAATGTGAGAGTGGGTGTTTTCGACTCCAAATTAAAACCACATGGTGTGGACTTGGTCGGTTGGTTCATGTGTACGCACACATTAATATATATCCAGTTAACGTGCCAACATTTGAGCACAATCATTCTTGTGCTAACGGAAGCTGAGGAATGTACAGTTAGCAGGAGACTACGTCGTCTGCCAGTGACGAAAGTGCTTATTATTAATAACATTAATGTGATTTGATATTACTTGGTCATCACATACTGCTTTACCTTAATGATAATGATACTCGAGCTGGAAACAGTTTTACATTCGGTGATGTAAGAGATCACAAATGGATACACGTAGTCGATGTAGAGAGTTTATCAATGACTACAGTTCGATTATTTTATCTTTACCTAGCGTCATCAATTTATGATCACATGAGAAATCACATACCCTCTGTCGAACTTCTCTTTCTATCAACCGCTATAAGCGAATCAAAATTCGTTAGCATTTGTCTATCAATTGCGTCATTGTTTTCTGTCATTGGGGTATTGTTTGTCGCCAGTTTTACTTTGTTTTGCAGTCGAATATATTATAAAAACTGTTTTTTTCAAAGCTAAACGTCTCTTGGAATCATGACTTCCAAAGTAAGTACAATACAATGTGTTTTATTCACAAATACTCTTCGAAAAACAAGAGTTATTCATAGTGTGAAAATCTAAATCTACAGGTAAAAAATTTACAATATATTTGAACTCTTTTTTAGATTATGCCTTTAACTAACTGCCTGTGGTATTCAGGCATATCTTTCAATTGTTAACAACTTTTCCTTATAAAATTTTGCTAAATTTTCCGAAATAAGGTTTCTTTACTCTTGAATTTTTTTTCATATTTTTGACTTGCAACTATTCTAATATGCACCAACATTCGGCAATATTTTTTGTATTTCAGTTTTTCAAGTGATAAAAATAATCCTGAATGTTGCTTACTTGAATAATAATAATAATAATTTTCCGGAGGAAAAAATTCAAACTCTTCAATGTAGATGTGCATTTTATTTTCAATTATCAACAGTTTATGTGGAATCATAATACTTAGCAATTAATTAATTGAAGAACTTTACAACCAGCAAAAAACTGTTTGATTTTCCCATACGAATGTCCTTGGAAATCGCCTGAAAACTCACTCACGGACAATCGATTTCGACTTGGATTATTGAAGCCTCTAAGGCTGTTTAAACTTGATTTTCATTTTATATTCACGACAACAACCAATCAAACTTTTATAAAAACGTATCGTAGATTACCGTATTATTATGCAAGTGGTATTTTGTATTTCATTGGAGGAATATATGATTAGAGCATCATTATGCAAATCATCGGACATTTTTTTAACGATGTGGAAAATTTATTCAATATTAATGGTGGACTTCGATATAACTATCCAATTTTGGTCTATAAGAATATAATTATAACCGTATATTTGATATTCTGTTTCGAAACGGACAGATCCAATATTGTTGAGCGTTGTTTTGATAAAAGCAGACAAATTTTTCAATTCAGCTAGAATTTAAACAAACAAACGGATCTAGGGGACCGAAATCCAGATCTTTTAATCCAATTTAATTATAGTGGTCGGAGACAAAATAATCTAGT
The DNA here is from genome assembly GCA_958502065.1 of Chrysolina americana. Taxonomy (NCBI): domain Eukaryota; kingdom Metazoa; phylum Arthropoda; class Insecta; order Coleoptera; family Chrysomelidae; genus Chrysolina; species Chrysolina americana. The sequence goes on along the minus strand of OY293411.1, from coordinate 1,911,278 downwards.
ATTGTCAGTTTAATCCTACGCATAATAAAAAAACGTCTAGCTGTCGACTGTGATAATAATTTGATGTAAATTGAGTGCAATAAAATACACACGCGCTCATTGCTGAGGCAATGATGATTTCATGAATTACATAATTATAGGTGGATTTCCATCGAGAATATCATTAGGCTTCTATACGACATTCATAATTAGTGGGCAATTTTTGTTAATTTCAGCCTATTGGCTGGGAAACAGATAGGTAAAAGTTTGTGAGTAAACATGACCTACTTGTTCTTGTTGATTGGAGATGGAACTGGACATTTGATGACAGTCATCGAGATTTCATAATTAGTGTGAAGTTAGCCACACTTTTCCAGCTACAGTTTCTTATCTTACGTGGATTGACGAGTGACCGTCTGCGGAGTTGCCACATCAATTATTTTACATACATGTTCTTTATCAGTTTTTTTGTTATTTGCAGCTAGGGAGAAGGGTGGCTTAATTCTTCAAAGAAGTGTAGATATGTGTTAAAAATTAGCCACACTGTCTAAGCCACACTTTTCCAGCCACAGTTTGTGAACCTACCAAAAATATTCAGATTTCAGATTGATGAAATATCTCTAGAAAAGTATATACAGGGCCAAATCAATTTGTTTGGAAAAAAAAAGTTGAAAAAGTGGAAACTAAAGTAAACTAACCAAAATATGCAGGGTACCAAAAATTTGAAAAGGCCATTCGATAGAAGACCTCTGGGAAGGTATACATACAGGGTCAAATCAATTTGTTTGGTCGGAAAAGTGTTGAAAAATTTAAAATTAATTAAAATTCCCTCAGTAACCTACCCGAAATATTCATAGTACCAAAAATTTTAAAACGTCATTCTTTGAAATATCATTGGATAAGTGTATATACAGGGTTAAATCAATTGGTTTGGCCGAAAAAGTGTTGAAAAATTGGAAATTAAATAATAATCCATCAGTAAACTACAATTTTTCAACACTTTTCCGGTCAAACAAATTGATTTGACCGTGTATATATACTTTTTCAATAGTCTTTTATAAAATGACTTTTTCAAATTTCTGGTTATCTGAATATTTCGGGTAGTTTACTGATGGATTATTGATTAATTTCCAATTTTTCAACACTTTTCCGGCCAAACAAATTGATTTGTCCCTGTATATATACTTTATCAATAGTCTTCTATAGAATTAGATTTTCAAATTTTTTGTACTCTGAATATTTCGGGTAGTTTACGGACGGAACTTTATATAATTTCCAATTTTTCAACACTTTTCTGGCCAATCAAATTGATTTGACCCTGTATGTATACCTTCCTAGAGGTCTTCTATCGAATGGCCTTTTCAAATTTTTTGTACTCTGAATATTTCGGATAGTTTACTGACGGAACTTTATTTAATTTTCAATTTTTCAACACTTTTTCGGCAAACCAATTGATTCAACCCTGTATATATACTTTTTCAATGGTATTTTAAGGAAAGACGTTTTCAAATTTTTGGTACTATGAATATTTCAGGTAGGTTACTGATGAAATTTTATTTAATTTCCAATTTTTCAACACTTTTCCGGCCAAACAAATTGATTTGTCCCTGTATATATACTTTATCAATAGTCTTCTATAGAATGAGATTTTCAAATTTTTTGTACTCTGAATATTTCGGATAGTTTACTGACGGAACTTTATTTAATTTTCAATTTTTCAACACTTTTTCGGCAAACCAATTGATTCAACCCTGTATATATACTTTTTCAATGGTATTTTAAGGAATGACGTTTTCAAATTTTTGGTACTATGAATATTTCAGGTAGGTTACTGATGAAATTTTATTTAATTTCCAATTTTTCAACACTTTTCCGGCCATACAAATTGATTTGTCCCTGTATATATACTTTATCAATAGTCTTCTATAGAAATAGATTTTCAAATTTTTTGTACTCTGAATATTTCGGGTAGTTTACGGACGGAACTTTATATAATTTTCAATTTTTCAACACTTTTTTGGCCAAACCAATTGATTTGACCCGGTATATATACTTTTCAAATGTATTTTAAGGAATGACGTTTTCAAATTTTTGGTACTCTGAATATTTCGGGTAGTGTACTGATGAAATTTTATTTAATTTCCAATTTTTCAACACTTTTCCGGCCAAACAAATTGATTTGTCCCTGTATATATACTTTATCAATAGTCTTCTATAGAAATAGATTTTCAAATTTTTTGTACTCTGAATATTTCGGGTAGTTTACTGACGGAACTTTATATAATTTTCAATTTTTCAACACTATTTTGGCCAAACCAATTGATTTGACCCTGTATATATACTTTTCCAATGGTATTTTATGAAATGACGTTTTAAAATTTTTGGTAATCTGAATATTTCGGGTAGTGTACTGATGGAATTTTATTTAATTTCCAATTTTTCAACACTTTTCCGGCCAAACAAATTGATTTGTCCCTGTATATATACTTTATCAATAGTCTTCTATAGAATTAGATTTTCAAATTTTTTGTACTCTGAATATTTCGGGTAGTTTACGGACGGAACTTTATATAATTTCCAATTTTTCAACACTTTTCTGGCCAATCAAATTGATTTGACCCTGTATATATACTTTTTCAATGGTATTTTAAGAAATGACGTTTTCAAATTTTTGGTAATCTGAATATTTCGGGTAGTGTACTGATGGAATTTTATTTAATTTCCAATTTTTCAACACTTTTCTGGACAATCAAATTGATTTGACCCTGTATGTATACCTTCCTAGAGGTCTTCTATCGAATGGCCTTTTCAAATTTTTTGTACTATGCATATTTTGGTTAGTTTACTGATAATATTTTACTTTAGTTTCCACTTTTTCAACTTTTTTCTTTCGAAACAAATTGATTTGACCCTGTATATACCTTACTAGAGAAATTTCATCAATCTGAAATCTGAATATTTTTGGTAGATTCACAAACTGTGGCTGGAAAAGTATGGCTCAGAAAGTGTGGCTAATTTTTTCTAACATAATTCACTTAAGAATTATGCTACCCCTTTCTCTAGCTGCAAATAACAAAAATAACTGATAAAAACATTTCTATAAAAATCGTCAATTCCACCTAAGAAATGAAACTGTGGCTGGAAAAGTGTGACACTAATGATTTCATAAAACATTTGTTCTGATCCATCGATTTACATTTTGCAAATGATGAAATTCATAAGTTTGATTCGATTATTGCTTGGAAGTTTGGTTTTCGTTAACATATCATTCAGGAGTTGCATGTAGCGGACAAATGTATAGACGCAAATCGAACTAACTATTTCTAACTCTCAAAAACCGATCCGCCACTGAATCCGCTATTCATTGAGATCCATTAACAAACTGTATATTAATAACGATTATGTTATTGAACTCGACGCCAAATCACAACCCGTCAAACTCGACATCGCGCTGTGTCATCAAAGGGTGTTAAAACACAGTTGGCTGTGTTGATTTGAAACTTCAACTCGCGAAGCACGTCTCGATAGACCACTGTCACTCGTCCGGACTAATTTACTGGCCCGACTAATTAAAAGGTGACGATTAATGACAACAAGAAGTGATCGGCATGCCAGTTTAAAGTGTGAGCTATTCGACCTCGAGTTGAGATCACCAACGGACAAACAATGCCGTTTTAAAGTTCCTTACAAGGCAGTATGGCGACAGGCTCGGCTGGTACTTCGAAGAATTTTCAGTTGGGATGCTGAAACGTACACTGATGGAAATTTTTTCGCTAAATTCAGCTGCTAAACGATCCGCGGCAACAATATCAGATATATCATTCAGTTATATTGCTAAAATCGTCGACAAAAATGAAAAAACTCGACTAACTACACTTTCTTCTGGACATTTTTTGTCTCATTTTGAGTTTAATGCGGGTAGGGGGACTGTATTCAAAAAATATACGGTATAAATACGAAAATAGTAATAAATCATGATGAGACTGGAATATTAGAGTTATTATTTTATTATAAGTGAAGTTCATAGTTTAGCTGTAATTTTAAAAGTAATTCCGCATCAAAACATAGTTGCTGGTAGTAAAATAATAATATTAGTCTGGCTTTTTAGTTAAATATTTAGAATAGTATCGATGTACCTCCAAAAGTACTCAAATTAATCCTGTACGTCTTCATCAATCCAATAGAATATCAAAAAAATGGTAAAAGGAAAAAAACCGGAAAGAAAAACCGAAAAAAATATCTCCGAAAAATAACCGGACAAAAACCCAAAAAAAATACCACTAGGAAAAAAAAATCTGAAAAAAACCCTGCGGGAAAAAACCTTGGAAAAAATACTTCTATATGCGATAACAATGGCCAGTACACAAAAAGTGATGAAATTTCAACTGTGTGTCATGTTAAAGAAACTAGACCATATTCGATTCATTTTACAATACCAATAAAAGTTTTAACCTATCCTGTGGAATGTTCATCGTCGACGACCAAAAAAGACGATTTTTATATTTTTATTACTCGATTGTTCCTAACGAACTAACCCGGTGACAGATTCGCCTTTTTGCAAGGCTGGAAAATCTGTTGTTCCACCCCTCTGTATTGTAAAATGAATCAAACATCTTTAACATGACACACAGTTAATATTTCATTACTTTTTGTGTACTGGCCACTGTTTTCGCATATAGGGATATTTTTTCCGTTTTTTTTTTCGGGTTTTTTATCCGTTTTTTTTTAATTTTTTTTTTCTGTTTTTTTTCCTAGATTCCAAAAAAATACACCATTGAATAGTTTATGTAAACATAGAACATTCTTTCTTGAACTTAAAAAAACTTCCAGATAAATTTCATTTAGATCCGAAGTCATTTCTAGAAGTTGATTCCAACAAAAATAATCTTACATTTTTTAATTAGAACGCCATTACACTTAGAAAATGCTAGTTTTGTGGATAGGTGCATTTCTTCTACTAAAAATCTTCTGAAATTTTGTTATAAAAATTATTTCTTTGATCTGGAATCAGCTCATCGAGATATATTTTAAAGATTTTTCGATTTTTTTAATGATGAAAAAAAATTCTTTCGAAAATGCTTTTTTATGCTGAATCTTGAATCTGAGCTTATACAAATCATATATTTTCGAAATCAGAATGAAATTTTACATGTATAGTGCAAATTTCAACTGAATCTGATTATTTTGTAATTTTCATGATTTTTAGGGGTCTACCCCTTTGAAGTTTTTTCGATTTTTTGATCTAATATTTTTGACGTCAATTTTCTCTAAATTTACATAGTACACTAATTTCAACAGTCTGAATCGATTGGCGTTTGCAGAATTGCTCTATCTTCAACGGTTATAGAGTTGATAATTTCATGGAGTTTCCTCCATATTTTTTTCTACCTCTATTCGTGGAATATCTGACGTTTTAATCCTTTCTCATGCCAAACCTTGTATCTGAGTCATATATTCTCAGAATCAGCAAAAAAATTTACGAATATAGTGCAGATTTAAACAGAATCTGATGATTTTGTAATTTTCATGATTTTTAGGGGTCTACCCCTTTGAAATTTTTCGATTTTTCAAGATAATTTTTTTACCGTCAATTGTCTCTTAATTTACAGAGTATACTAAATTCCACATTCTGAATCGATTGGCGTTCGCAGAATTGCTCTATCTTCAACCGTTATCGAGTTGAAAATTTCATGGAGTTTCCTCCATATTTTTGTCTACCTCTATTCGTGGAATATCTGATGATTCAATCCTTTTGTATGCCAAACTTTGTATCTGAGTCATGAATTTTCAGAATCAGCATGAAATTTTGCCTATATAGTGCAAATTTCAACTGAATCTCATGATTTTGTAATTTCCATGATTTTTAGGGGTCTACTCCTTTGAACTTTTTCAGATTTTTCGGGACAATTTTTTTCAACAACAATTTTCTTTAAATTTACAGAGTATACTAATTTCAACATTCTGAATCGATTTGCGTTTGCAGAATTGATCTATCTTTAACCGCCACCAAGTTTGGAATTTTTGAATTAAAACACTGTTTTACATGGAATATGATTCTTTCGATTATAGATGCATTGTTTCAACTGAAAATCTTCTGATATTTCATCAATTTGTCATCGAAATTTATTTTTGTGGTATTATTTGAAATCAGTGACAAATTTCCTATTGCATTTTCTGTGGTTAACAAATGAAATGTCCTTGCTCAAACTTAGTTACATACACCTACCAGTTACATACATAACGATTAATGAAGGCCCAAGAACAGAGCCTTGAGGTACCCTAGATGTGACCATATTATAACCAATGGGTACACCTATTAATGAAATTTTGAGTAGCTGAATGAAAACTACCAGGAAAACAATATCTACATACATACAGTGGCGTAGCTAAGACCCCCGCAATCCCCGCGGCGCGGGGGCACGCAAGCCTGACAGGGGCGCAAGGAAACCAGATATTTTTGCCTCACATTTAAAGGAGGGTATGGGTAGGGGTGAAGCAAGTTCCTGCGGGGGGGCTCGCTGAAAGTTAGCTACGCCAATGCATACATATCTGAATTGCAGATGTAATCAACTAATTCAAATGTTAATAACCTATAATAGATTGTTTTCATTATACACTTTTCCGAATCTGTAATCACAAACAATAATTTTTATGGGTGTACAATCGTAAATGAAACGGTAAGAATTTCTTTATCAGGCACGTCAATAACAAAAGCATGTTGAAAAAACCTGATATAAGTAATAAAAGCTGTTCTTATTATGTATCATTAATTTGAGCTAATGGCATATAAACACAGTTTCAATAATTGGGTATATGTGTTATTGGACATATGGATTTTCAATATTTCATCGGTTTTTGCAGGAGCTTGTGAAGATTCTATCGGAATAATTTGAGTAAAATATTCAAAGACACTCTCATAAATCAGGCGATACGCCATCTTTATTTCTTTTCATCGATACCCACAACTGATATTGATCATTCGCAAGGCCATAAAATTCAAAAAGGACAACTAAAATTCTCAGTTTACAGCTCGTCCTTATTCATTAAAATATACTTTCCTCATTAAGAATTAATTTTGATATAATTTAGTTCAAATAAATTCAACTGTTTATATCGACACAAGAAACAAATGATATAAAAAATAAAGATCAACCATATGAATGTCTTACGAATTTCTTTATTATTAATAAAAATTTAAATAATTTCATAGGCCTTGATTCTGGATATTGCCACCCTAGATTACCCATCATAAATGTCACCCATCTACTTCAGTGATTGAGTCCCGATGACATCAACCATACACGAAGGACCAGATCCCCGAAACTATATTTAAAAACCCCACTGTAACAGGAAACTCACCCTCATAGATCTCCCAACAGCTGAGTGTGTAAATTTGCCTAACTCTGTTTATTTATTCCTCCATTATGATTCGTTAAATCGCATATTCAAATTCATAACCCCGATTTGAGCGAGTCGTTGCCTTCAAACAACAGGGTGCTTCTTAATTATAGAGTCAAAATTTTATCGTTTTGATATCAGCGGGGTCGAGATGAGCTCTTGATGGGTGGATGGGTTTGAAGAAACCACAGGAAATTCGTTTAGTTTAAATGCTCTTTTTGTTGCTGCGCTTTGGATAGGAAAGAGGTTGTTGATTTAGGTCATACAGATACTTCAATAATGGACTGATTTTTGGGGAAAATTTGTAAATTTGTAAATTCTTTTAAAGGAATATTTTAATAAATACTCAAAATTTCTGCTGAATTGCGATTACTTAGTTGTCATTTCAGTCGCATCAGTTCTCATACATACACATTAGATGGCTTTCTTTCCGGATCAAAAATCAGTTCTGTACATTTCATTCTGCTGTATTTAAGTTTTATATTAAGTTATTCTGATAAATGATTGATTCTCCATTTTATTGGTTTTACGTATTAACAGTTTTCTCATTTATTGTTATTATGAAAAAAATTCTAGTTTTATTTGGCCCACCTGAAAATGTTTTGCCATAAACTAAATTTTATATTTGATCAACTTGCTTTCAGGGTGATATTTTAAAATAACATTGGAAAATTTTCAAATAAATTTATTCAATTATGATGATGATTTTAATGATCATTCAACCAGTCTTAGAAATTCTCACATTACATTAAGTAGTCCAAATTTGATTTGATATTTGAAATGAACATATTAAATGATTAAATGATGCAGGAAGTGAAGATTGAAATCAAGATTTAGACTGCTGATGAACTGGACCATCATTCAAGTCACTATTGTTGTGAAAAGGACCTCCAAAGACTAATGACGTTAACGATATACTTTTAGTGGTGTTGAACTTCTGCCAAGTGGCATAGTACACTTTGAACAACATCACGGAAGTGCTTGAACCCGATGAATAATGCTCCTTCGATTGTTTAGTCTTGGATTTAGAATAATAATAACATAATGTGGCTTTAATATATCAACATTGCTAATAGGAAAGCAGCGATTGTTTTTCTCTGCCATCGATTGCAGTGCTAGTTGTATTTTTTAATGTATTAATAGACCGTTTTGTTGTTAAATCGAATCTGCACTAAGTTGAGTACGTATATACCAGCAGAATGCAGGTGCTTTGACGGACATTAGATTATAAGTAACGACAGGAAATGTAACGGAAATTACTTGAAGGGCACGAAGAATGTAAACTATTAGTTTATATCAATGATAAGCGAGTCAATTTGTACACAACGAAATGCATATTCATTAGATAACATGGATATCGCTACAATGTTATCATTAAAGTAGTCACCAAAATTATTTCGAAAAAATGTAGATCTTTTATCTGAAAACTATTCTACATCAAAACCAGTCATTATTATTTTTTTGTTTAAGTTTATACAAACAAGTCTATCTTGTTCCAATTGGAATACGTACTAAGTAAATTTTCGGACGAATTGAACGCATTAAAATGACGTAAATAGAACACCGGACAAAGATATATTACAGAATACCAAATTTATTCAAATTTAGATTTTTAGTGTTTGAATAAATATGCAAAGAATTCTAATTCTCACTTTATGATATCTTATGATATCCTCATCCAATTTATAAAGCGATAAATATATCGAATGCCGTTTAAACTCTACGAGATACGCGGTAATGTCTGTCGTTAAATTTAGACGGACGTTCGTCAACTTTTTCATGACATATTAAAAACAGATACTTAACTTTATTGCGCATATCTTTTCATTTTTTCAAATTTATGGCATCGTAAAGGCCCTAGTGAGACAATAAATTTAAGTAACTCTTAGACATGACTATTTATATGCCAGTACCTAGTCAAAATACCCTTAGGAGAAAGGGCGTTACGTACAGATCCCAAAATAGTTTCGTCGACTTTCTTTTTTCCTATCGTCTTATCGATGACTTTAGAATAATCTCCGCTGAGATATTTCGACAGATGTATTTCCGAGAATTAGCTAGACCAAGGGTAGTAGTGAGAGAGATGGAGAGCGGGGAAACTAGTGAAACAGAAATGGATTCAGCTCAGGTGACATTAAGTAATATTCAAGTTAAGGCCATCAAAAAATTCGAGTACGAAAAAAGTTACATTTTCCAAAACTGCTTCGGTTCCGGAGGGAAAAATCAAGTAAAACACCAATATTTCGATTCTGCCAATTCATTTGAATATATTTTTTCACACCCAGCTGAATAATTTACAAGAATTTTCATTAAAAAAGCGTTTTCATACCATGAAATGATTTTTACAGTCGTAAATGTCAATTTTATGTTCAATTTTTGAGATAATTATACTAATTATGTTCATTATCTGGAATTATTACCATTTTTGAATTCTATATGGGTCCGAAAGATAATTTATTTTATGTTTACGTTATAATTTACCAAGTTCGGTTTGTGTATATCTCATGTTTCGTATAGTTTATAATTTGTAAAGTATATTCAGTGAATAATAAAACACTTTGGTTGAGTGGTAGAATTGGAAATAAAATAGTTGCATATGAACTAGTTTTACGGATTTTTCACCATGGATATTTTACATTCGATTCATTGGTCAACTTTATCAGGTAAATTTTTTGATAAAAAAATAATAGACATATAGAAAAATACAAAAAACTATCACTACTCTTGATGAATATACTGAAATGTTATCAAATATTTCTTACAGTTTATGATGAAGTAAAATTGTAGATTCTTCCTTATTCCAGAAACAAGTTTTGCATGATAGTTTGACTTGAGATAAAGTTTATATGGTGCGGTGTATTATATATATATTTTCTGAAATATTTCAGATAACAATTGTTTCCATTTGTAGACAAAAATATGTATTAAACTATTATATTCGAAATTCATCTGTATTTTTCACTCCAACACACTCAAATTTGTTAAGAACAACATACTTCTTCAGCTGTATCCCTCTTCATCTGAATCCGTCCCTGTTTCGAAACCGGCACTTTCAACCCCCTGTCTGAATAGAAACAGTGTTCTCGAGGCCTTGAACAATATTCGGGCCACATGGTCGACGAAATATGACACTCGGATTCCGACAGCTCTCACTGAAAGCATTTCGACAAAAAAAATGAAGCCCAGCTCTAGAACGAATGTAACCTCACACCATATTTTAATTACGTAAAGTGATCTGCGTTGATCCAAGTTTGGGACACGTCCATAGACGTCATTGAAATTATGACGGGAACATATGTAGTTTAAGAACAAAACCGCAACGATTCGAGTATAATATCAAAGAGTGTATCGAATTTGATGTTATGAGAGAAGAGGACAAATTAGGAAAGGAATGCATCGTTATCAATTGCGTAATAGAGATTTTTAGGTCATATATGGAAGTGAAATTCTTCCAGTATATTCCTCTGGTATAAGAATTCATCACCTGTGGCGCAAATCCTTCAAGCATCTGCTCAAACTCTGAGGAATCCACGGAATTGTATAAGAACTCTGAGGATACTGTGTGAAAAGTTCAGTGGGCAGGGCATTTCTATTGTTTTCAGTGTCATTAAAATAATGACAAAATTTAATTAACCACTTTATTATCCAGTTTATTATAATTTGTTTTTCCCTCATATTAAAAACCACAATACAACACGAGTTATTCATTGTTATCTCGGAATATCTACACAATTACATAATCAACTTGCTATATTACTAATCTCATCGAAACATCGAAGTCTCTCAAGCATGTGTTACACTTTGTGTACTGTTATATAGTAGTTTATGAGGAAAACAACGTTGCGTTCATATTTCGATGTGAAAAATACCAGTTCTTTACACTTAATTTAAAAAAAAATACAGAGACTGAACAATCTTTTTTCGATGAACCCAGTAGTTGAAAATATCGTTATATTTTTAAAGTTTGTCTGGTAAAACTGAGTGAAGAAGATAAATAGAAGGTAAATTTTTTGCAATAATGGAAGTTCTTGGGTGTATATATATTTATATATATATAAAATTCAATTAATAATCTCTTCTACTATAACAAATCAAGATATATTGATTGTTTCCACATGTTTAACGAAAGGTGAACAACTTGAAAAAAAATATCAAAGTTTTTCGATCACTCTATCAAAGTTATTTTAATATTTCTGTGATATAGTGTATTGCTGTGTGAAAAACAAATGGCATCGAACTAATAAAAGGAGCTACAAACTTGTTTTTCCGTAGGTCCTATTTTCCGCTATTATTTTTCCTGATCTCACCCTGAGAATTCCCATTTGTACAAGGAACTCCACCCCTCAGGCTGTTTGTAAACAAATCTACCGAGTGATAAATAGTTATGAGACTATTATTCAGTGAATCACACTTTGCCCCTTCTAACCCGCTTTTACACGACCACATAACCATTAAAGAGCCATTTTCTCTCAGTTTTACGTCCGTGGCTCACATTCCGTACCGTTTCATGCTTCTTCACGTATCTGCGGCAATTTTTCGAAAGCCACTCCAGATAAGAGAGCGTATTTCCGAGATTCACTCTATTTTGTTCGTGAATTGTAAGTTTTCGTTGTTATGAAACATAGTCTAGCTAGATCTGATATGTGTTACTTGACATAATCCTACTCGAGAAGATGAATGTTGGCAACATCGTAGAGATTTATTCGTCCTTATGCGTGAATAACGTTACGAACGATTTATTATGTTGGTTTTCATAGCATAGGCTGCCATACAGCTCTAATTTTGTCATATCAATAATATTTTTATCAGTACATGTATGCCATTATCAAATTATGGTAAAATATTCCAGTCACCAGGCCAAAAACAATGAGACTGACACATGATATCAAATAAAGTTTCAAATACATCAAACAAAATACATGTTTTATTTAAAAATATCATGAATTTGAGATTTCATTGAGTAGAGTTATAAAATCTTTAGCACTGTATAATTATTTGAGAAAATGGCATTTTGGAGTGGTTTGCTGATATAAAGCAAATGTGCTGCCAAATAAAAAATCCCACAAAAGTCGATTTGTACTTAAATTCATTCTATAGTATCATCTTCATCACATGTTTGATTTATAAAAGTCATTAATTTGAGATTTCATTGTGCAAAGAATTATGAAATCTTTGGCAGTGTATAATTATTTGAAAAATGGCATTTTGGAGTGGTTTGCCGATATACTGCAAATGTGCTGCCAAATAAAAAATCCCACAAAAGTCGATTTGTACTTAAATTCATTCTATAGTATATCTTCATCACATGTTTGATTTATAAAAGTCATTAATTTGAGATATCATTGTGCAAAGAATTATGAAATCTTTGGCAGTGTATAATTATTTGAAAAATGGCATTTTGGAGTGGTTTGCCGATATACTGCAAATGTGCTGCCAAATAAAAAATCCCACAAAAGTCGATTTGTACTTAAATTCATTCTATAGTATATCTTCATCACATGTTTGATTTATAAAAGTCATTAATTTGAGATATCATTGTGCAAAGAATTATGAAATCTTTGGCAGTGTATAATTATTTGAAAAATGGCATTTTGGAGTGGTTTGCTGATATACAGCAAATGTGCTGCCAAATAAAAAATCCCACAAAAGTCGTTGTACTTAAATTCATTCTATAGTATCATCTTCATCATATGTTTGATTTATAAAAGTCATTAATTTGAGATTTCATTGTGCAAAGAGTTATGAAATCTTTGGCAGTGTATAATTATTTGAAAAATGGCATTTTGGAGTGGTTTGCCGATATACTGCAAATGTGCTGCCAAATAAAAAATCCCACAAAAGTCGATTTGTACTTAAATTCATTCTATAGTATATCTTCATCACATGTTTGATTTATAAAAGTCATTAATTTGAGATATCATTGTGCAAAGAATTATGAAATCTTTGGCAGTGTATAATTATTTGAAAAATGGCATTTTGGAGTGGTTTGCCGATATACTGCAAATGTGCTGCCAAATAAAAAATCCCACAAAAGTCGATTTGTACTTAAATTCATTCTATAGTATATCTTCATCACATGTTTGATTTATAAAAGTCATTAATTTGAGATATCATTGTGCAAAGAATTATGAAATCTTTGGCAGTGTATAATTATTTGAAAAATGGCATTTTGGAGTGGTTTGCCGATATACTGCAAATGTGCTGCCAAATAAAAAATCCCACAAAAGTCGATTTGTACTTAAATTCATTCTATAGTATATCTTCATCACATGTTTGATTTATAAAAGTCATTAATTTGAGATATCATTGTGCAAAGAATTATGAAATCTTTGGCAGTGTATAATTATTTGAAAAATGGCATTTTGGAGTGGTTTGCTGATATACAGCAAATGTGCTGCCAAATAAAAAATCCCACAAAAGTCGTTGTACTTAAATTCATTCTATAGTATCATCTTCATCATATGTTTGATTTATAAAAGTCATTAATTTGAGATTTCATTGTGCAAAGAGTTATGAAATCTTTGGCAGTGTATAATTATTTGAAAAATGGCATTTTGGAGTGGTTTGCCGATATACTGCAAATGTGCTGCCAAATAAAAAATCCCACAAAAGTCGATTTGTACTTAAATTCATTCTATAGTATATCTTCATCACATGTTTGATTTATAAAAGTCATTAATTTGAGATATCATTGTGCAAAGAATTATGAAATCTTTGGCAGTGTATAATTATTTGAAAAATGGCATTTTGGAGTGGTTTGCCGATATACTGCAAATGTGCTGCCAAATAAAAAATCCCACAAAAGTCGATTTGTACTCAAATTCATTCTATAGTATATCTTCATCACATGTTTGATTTATAAAAGTCATTAATTTGAGATATCATTGTGCAAAGAATTATGAAATCTTTGGCAGTGTATAATTATTTGAAAAATGGCATTTTGGAGTGGTTTGCTGATATACAGCAAATGTGCTGCCAAATAAAAAATCCCACAAAAGTCGTTGTACTTAAATTCATTCTATAGTATCATCTTCATCATATGTTTGATTTATAAAAGTCATTAATTTGAGATTTCATTGTGCAAAGAGTTATGAAATCTTTGGCAGTGTATAATTATTTGAAAAATGGCATTTTGGAGTGGTTTGCCGATATACTGCAAATGTGCTGCCAAATAAAAAATCCCACAAAAGTCGATTTGTACTTAAATTCATTCTATAGTATCATCTTCATCACATGTTTGATTTATAAAAGTCATTAATTTGAGATTTCATTGTGCAAAGAATTATGAAATCTTTGGCAGTGTATAATTATTTGAAAAATGGCATTTTGGAGTGGTTTGCTGATATACAGCAAATGTGCTGCCAAATAAAAAATCCCACAAAAGTCGATTTGTACTTAAATTCATTCTATAGTATCATCTTCATCACATGTTTGATTTATAAAAGTCATTAATTTGAGATTTCATTGTGCAAAGAATTATGAAATCTTTGGCAGTGTATAATTATTTGAAAAATGGCATTTTGGAGTGGTTTGCTGATATACAGCAAATGTGCTGCCAAATAAAAAATCCCACAAAAGTCGTTGTACTTAAATTCATTCTATAGTATCATCTTCATCATATGTTTGATTTATAAAAGTCATTAATTTGAGATTTCATTGTGCAAAGAGTTATGAAATCTTTGGCAGTGTATAATTATTTGAAAAATGGCATTTTGGAGTGGTTTGCTGATATACAGCAAATGTGCTGCCAAATAAAAAATCCCACAAAAGTCGATTTGTACTTAAATTCATTCTATAGTATCATCTTCATCACATGTTTGATTTATAAAAGTCATTAATTTGAGATTTCATTGTGCAAAGAATTATGAAATCTTTGGCAGTGTATAATTATTTGAAAAATGGCATTTTGGAGTGGTTTGCTGATATACAGCAAATGTGCTGCCAAATAAAAAATCCCACAAAAGTCGTTGTACTTAAATTCATTCTATAGTATCATCTTCATCATATGTTTGATTTATAAAAGTCATTAATTTGAGATTTCATTGTGCAAAGAGTTATGAAATCTTTGGCAGTGTATAATTATTTGAAAAATGGCATTTTGGAGTGGTTTGCTGATATACAGCAAATGTGCTGCCAAATAAAAAATCCCACAAAAGTCGATTTGTACTTAAATTCATTCTATAGTATCATCTTCATCACATGTTTGATTTATAAAAGTCATTAATTTGAGATTTCATTGTGCAAAGAATTATGAAATCTTTGGCAGTGTATAATTATTTGAAAAATGGCATTTTGGAGTGGTTTGCTGATATACAGCAAATGTGCTGCCAAAAAAAAATTCTCGCAAAAGTCGATTTGTACTTACAATCATTCTATAATATTATCTTCATCATATGTTTAATTAAAAATTGTCAACAATGTGTGATTAAATTGAATGAAGAGTTACAAAATCTTTGGCAGTGTATAATTATTTCGGAAGATGGCATTTTTGAGTGGTTTTCCGATATATACAGCAATTGTGTTGCTAAATTAAAAATTCTCACAAAAGTTAATTTGGACTTGTTTTTATTTTACTTTTATCGTTCAATTTAAAAATGTCAATAATTGAGATTTTATTGAAATAAAAATTCCCACAAAAGTCCATCTGAACCTAAATTTCTTCTATAATTTCATCTTCATCATATGTTCAATTAAAAAATGTTATGAATGTGAGACTTTATTTATCTCAGAGACTGGCATTTTGAGTGGTTTGGCAATATACAGCAATGTGCAAAGTCAACTTACACGTATTTTTTTTTTCTATAATTTCATCGTTCCATGAATCTTTTGAATATTGTTACCTCAGTCTTTGTGAATTTCTTCGAATTGAAGCCTACGAACTTTACAATCGAAAACGACGGGGATACTTTTATATTCGAAGAACAACACTGAAATTTCTCTTTTTCTTATTGTCACAACTTAACTTTGTCCATTTACCTGGTCAGCTTAACATCAAGGGATCAGGCAAAACGGGTCACCTAACAATTAACACAAAAGCTACCACCTATGTGCAGATTACAGAGTTTGTCGTTGCTCTTTTCCAGCAGACCCCGCGGGAGTCGATTCTAAACATTGATCTCCAGTGAGGCGACCAAAAAATTACCGACAATAACAGCGAGCTAGTTATCGGCATCCATCTAACACACAATACCACCCCGAGGGGGTCGGGGTTACACAATGCTCTTACACACAGAGAGAAGGTACAACTTTAACATATCAGTGGTGTGCTCCCTTCGTGCAGTTCACGCATCACTTCTGGTTCTAAATGATTGGACTAACTGACAATTCAGATGGTGTTTTGCATCACAAAGGCGAAGTCACCTGAGTTCGGTATCCCCATTAAAAAGACCAATTTTTTACATCTGTCACGATTTTTCGGCTATCTGGATGAATGGAGCTAAATTACGAGGCATTCACTATTGTGCTTTATGTATCTGATCGGAGAATAGTATTATCTGAGATTGTTTCATCGGTTTTTTTTTTCGAAGCGGTTTAAAAATCATTTTTCATCTGGAGCTGGATGACTTCAACACAGTGAATGTCAGTTATGATGAGAATTTGAATAATTAGAGAGCTGTGGTATAATAGCATAGTTTGGGTGACTTTTTGGTATGAATTTATTCGTCGTTGACAAACCAAAGTGCCTACGCACAAACAATGTTACATTTTAAGCATCCATAACTTTGTTTCACCAATATATGTCATTGATATTGCCGTGATGATATCTTTGAGATGCTTTGATCTAATTGAAGTATACAGATATGATAATCTCTTCGATATAAGCCATAAGTTAGGATGATTCTTCTATTACTGTTACTCTTTCAGTTTTTGAGAATCACCTTATTTCCATTGTCAACTATGCTGACAGACCATGCCTCACCTAAATTTCCAAGTGATGATTACTTATGAGATCAGTATGTACGTTCATACAAATACGCGAATTTAAAATTCCATAAATGCGTCAAAATAATTTCAGGACCACAAACAATGTCAGTCAGCTATAAATCCTACTTTCACATCATTCTTCCAGATTTATCGCCCGTGCAGTATTGTTTTGTTGGTCTAAAGTTGGCAGACCCAAGTTATCAAAGCTATGGACGCATTCTATGGGATTAGCGTCAAATATTTATTCCCAGACTTCTCCGGTCCAGCCGCTTATAAATAGTATTAGGATTAAACCTAAAGCTCAGCTTCCTGACTCACTCATTTCAGAATGTGTCTTTTACTGCTGATATCTCAATAAAAATCCGAGTAACTGCTTTATAGAAAACATTAGTGGTTTTAAAGATACTCGGGCTAAATGATTGAATTGCTTTCGGATAAGGAGTATACGTTAAAAAGACATCATTAGTACAGTTACTGAAATGTATCTCTCTGCCGCCAGATGTGCCACTCGCGATATAAAAAATAATAAAGATAGTGTAAGTGAGTTCGCTGGTCTTTTTTGTCAATTAAGTGTATCTTGTTTGAGTTAATGCCAATTCTGACAGTCATTTTTTATGACCCATACCGAGAAACACATTCGGCGAATTCTTATAATATATACGACAAAAAAACGAAGGAAAATGTTGCCATTGGGCCGGCCATTAACAATCTGGATACCGCTCGCTTTGTTCGTGTGGTGAACTTGAGGAAAGGACCCCGCACTATCCTTAGGGAAAATGACTTTCGATTGAATTCCATGCATTTTTGATATGTTGTGGATTTTGACTACCACAGCAAAGGTAATAAACAAAATCGGCCTGCTAGTTTTCGAGATACAGATTGTCAAAGATGAAAAATTAGACTTTCTGGTCATAATTTTTAACAATTACGAGAATTGACAAAACTCCTATGTATTCTAGGAA
Source organism: Chrysolina americana (assembly GCA_958502065.1). NCBI lineage: Eukaryota > Metazoa > Arthropoda > Insecta > Coleoptera > Chrysomelidae > Chrysolina > Chrysolina americana. The sequence continues at coordinate 1,893,015 of OY293411.1, read as the reverse complement.
TACCTTGCATCGATCAATAATTTTTCGATATTTTGTTTTGTGCTCTACAACAGGAGAAACAAAGAATATTCCATTTCGAATAGATTTGAACCAACCAGTGTGAGTTCTCTGATGAGAATTGAAGATTTAATTCAGCCTGGATGAATTCCCTCAAATTCGATCAAAGTTAACTGACTATATATCAAACATTCTTCAATTTTGAGAATTTCGCATAGTCATTTCATTCATACAGGGAGAGCAAACATAAACAGTCCGAGTTTCATAGGAATATACGGGATTTTTTTAATAAATACCCTGTATTTCGAAAAACTATCGGTAACTTTTCATTAATTTCTGATATAATGTAGGGTTTGGGGAATTCGAGATATTGTCATCAATATCAGCATAGGTCTCTGAACTCGTTCGTCGGCTACATTCTTTTGAATGTACGGATTTTATTGATACCACGTATACTCCATTAGAGGCCGAAATGGGCTATTTTCAAGCAATTCTTCTTGTTGAAAAATGTCGGACTTGACTACAGAATTCTGTGTATTCCCTGAGGCACCGCAAAAAGCCACAATGTAACATTTCGGTTCCCTAATTGAATTTTCGAAACTAAACTCGATAGGAACGAATCGAGATTTTTAAAACAAGCTGTATATCGTCGTTTAGACAGGGCCCATCAAGCAGTGACAGAAGGTAATGAAAAGTCAGTAAATCCCGAAATTTTACCTGCTCGGGCGTCCCAGGCAGGTATGATTTACAGCCTCTTTGAATGATAAACTTTCAAACCCGGCTATTTCGAGATAAATATAGATATTATGAAAATAAGTAATAATCATTTTCTAACGGGCTACGAGGAATTTAATCCAGTTAGCGTTTTTTGTCGAGCAGCATCGTTAGAGCTGTTTAATGTAAAGCGGCGTTTTTCTGTAGTTGCAGATGCATATTTTCCATCTGACATTCTTCGGCGGGATCTTGTCTGGCAACTCTGCGCGCACATACTTGAAAAAGGAACACCTACTGTTAATCTCGCGAACACATATGAAATATCTCAGAATTTATTTTTTTCGTGTGTCGTCAAGTTTCTATATTTCTCTTACAAGATGTGGTCGTCGATTCTTCGGAATTAATTTGCATATTCGCATTCGAGATTCCGACACAAAAAACATTTCGATGTTTTTTCTTCCATATGATTTGCATATTTATATCGGACGATAATGAGGAAACCAGATAGTGATATGCAAATGAGCAATATTTGATTGATAAATTGAATGTCTTTTGCTCCTTCTCGGGCTCTTGATTATAATAAAAAAAACGATGTTCGCTGTTTCCAGCACCGCTACGATTCTGATCTTCGGTAAAAATACCGAGAACAAACAGTTAATGTGTTCTACCCATTCCTACTTAGCACCGCAGTCAAGGAGGCTTATTTTCCCTAATGATCATTCCAAAGCCTACTATTCACATCAGCTTCTCCTTGTATTCCTTCAAGAGCCCAGGAAAAGTGCAAAAAAGTTCTAGCCTCTCAACATTACTCGGGAGCTGGAAATCATTTTAATCCCTCTGCTGGAAGCTGAGTGGTTTGGATGGGCATCAAACCACCTGGGGAAGATTTCCATGTCCATTACTCCGCATTGATGTCAGTCCCTCCACATCTTCATCTGCAAGAACACCCTGAAAGAATTGTCCGGCAAGTTCACTGGGGGACAACGACGCCAAGTTGAAAGACTTTTCTGAAAGGTTCCTCTGGAGAGAGTAAACTGCTGCTCATCTCCGCTCCAGCCTCAGCAACCTGATCAGGAGTGGCTTCATGTTCGGGGAAAATCGAGACAACACTTAGGAAGTCAGGATTTTTGACTAGGGTGTTTCCTAAACCATTTGGAGGGATCTCCAATACTTTCTTGATCATCAGGAGAAATGAAGTTCAGCAGAAATTATTGATACAAATCATAAAGATGTCTGGAATGTTGATAAATACAATCAGTGGTATTTAGTGGGCGCAGTTCAGAAAAATAACTCGAAGTGGAGTACTCATTTCATCTAATTTAAATGAAACCTGCTCCGTACTTCATGAAGTGTCGATAAGTCCGTATAAACTCCAGAATATGCGAGATCGATCTGATTTCGACTACTTACTAGTCCTTTTTTTATTCTGGCACAAAACATCCGCACGCTACCGACAAAGATCGATAAACAGGCGTCGCAGCTCGCTCGTAAATTTTTCGGAGCGCAAATTAATTTGTAGTTTTTAATTGTGTCCGGTGTAAATACAAGTTGTAGAATTTCAATTGTGGTCTTTTGTTCCATTGAAAGGCGACCAACGGTATCAAATTACTCTCGAACCGTCGGAGAGAATGCTTTTGTGTCGGACACCGAGAGAAGTTCGTCCGGATTTAATGGAAGCGCTACCGGGGCAAAAACTCTTTTCAGGGTCGATACCTCATATGAAAAAATGAGAAATTGGTACGATCTTCATGATTATTTATGATAGAGAACTTCGTCAAAATCGTAACAGGAACGAGAGTACTCCAAACATCTGTAAGGGGTACTGAAAGGATCTGTACTAGAAACACCATTTCATCTAATATCAACGCAGCTAATGGGCATAAGAATATATTCTTCAATACATTATTTTCATTGTTCATTCCTTTGGGAATATCCCAGTCGGGCCCCTAAAACTCCCCACGTCTATGAGATAAGTGATTACTGGACCCAAGAAACATGTGCCCTGCGGAAAAGATTTCTGCGTGTGCATCATTTCAACAAGTTGCCATATCAACAGAACCAACATTTTAACAGAATGGTTTGGGTGAAGCCTGTGGAGTTCAAAGAGTGAGTCTCGATATTTGCTCAATTTTTTTTCCCTTTTCACATGATGTTTGTTTCGCCGGGAGATGAAAACTTCACGACAAAAATTGCCCTACTTCAAAATGGTCTCGTATATTGGATATAGACTGAGACCACAAGAGCTTGACCTAACAGCAAATGTATTATGTTCTCAGGAGTCCTACGACATGCTTGAAATCACCATCCTGGCAGGCCATTATGAATCTAAAATGAGGAGAGCGTTTTAGATTTGATTCTGAGAGTTCCGTCATCCGCTGACAGCTGTTTCGTGGTTTTCCACTCATCAGGACAGCTTTACGAGATCTCTCGAAATCAAAACTAATGCATACCAAGCAGAATAGGAGATCTAAACTCCTTATGATCAATTAGCTCAGGTCGATACTCAATTAGTATCAATAACTATTATATTATATGATATAAGTAGATACCACTATTAAAACAAATGGAATTCAATTCAAGGTTTCGTAAAACAGGATAAATAACCAATTGCTGATTTGGATGTGGCAGGGGTCGTTGTTAAACCGAAAGGCATACGCACAATTTTTCAGTGCCTTTATCTGACCAAAATTGCTTGAAGTTCATGTGGCATACAGTTGGATTTCTCATTGTTTCTTGAATCTACTGACCCAAAAATTTTTCAATAAATGTTTTTGATGTCTAGTTAGATACTTGAAGGATCTTCTACGGACTGGATATAGACAAATCTTCCAAAACTGAATCGTAATGATCTTTGTTGTACCAGAGCCTTGTTTGTAATTTTCAATGGCTGAACAACGTAAACACATTTTATACTGTATGCGACATGTTAAAAGACTAACTAACCCACAAACTGACAAAGGACAAACTTGTTAATACTGAATAATGATAGTAAACCCATGTAAACACAACATATTATGTAATGCGTGTCCTTTCACGAAGATTTTTGCATCGCGGAGCTCGTTCTTTGTTTTTTTCACTCGCACAAAGCCATAGACTATCCATCGTGCAGCAACCGCAGAAAGAAAGGGTTCTGGACAACGTTACAAAGTCAGAGGAACGATAAATCACGAAAGCCAACAGCACAGGCTGTTATTACGATTCCCTTAGCAATAATTAAAATGCCACAAAATAGCCAGCAATGTTAATAGGCATATGCCCAAAAGGGATGCTTTTTTCGAAAGGTTAAATGGTCGGAGATAATTAGTGGAAAGTATTCAGGTGAGGCTCTAAAAAATCGAGGATCTTGTTTGAACGAACCAAGGTGAAATGAATATGTAGATTGTGTTGACCTTTGTGAGTAAATGGTGGCAAGAACCACTTTCAGCTGTAAGTGGTATGTGTTAAATAAGCTCGTGACTTTTCATCAAGCGTAATGATAGTATGCCAATATCAATATTACGAATATTGTTTGGGAGTTTGGGTAAGAGGTGGTCCTGGGTAAAGACACACTTTTGGAGTTTTTAAAATATACTTAGATAAGTAAACATGGGACATTGAAGTATATTTCACTAAAACACACAGAATAAGTTGGATTTATGGCATTATATTTCGAAGCAGAAATCGATGTCATCGTTAGCAGCGAACTGAATAACACCGCTAGCCATAAAATCGAACATATCGAAAGCGTTAGGCTTATGAATAATAAAGCAGGCACACAGCGGTGTTAACCAATAATTTGCAGTCATTTGTTTTTGTTTTTTCCACAATAATGTGACAAATAGCTTCGCTATTGAAGTTCCTGTGTTTTTACTAGATTTCCGGTAACTAATAGGCATGTTTGCCTCCTAATCAGCTGTTACCTGTTCATCCGGTTTCTCAATTTACTAGTTTGGACAACAAATGTCGCCATAAAATACAATAGACACCCTAAGCATGTTTGTCCGTTCATGTGCTTTATGATAGCGAGAAAAAATTATCAAGCAGTTGTGTTATATCTGGGAATCAAGCAGTCGACCTTCTTTACTGATACAATGAATGTCATAGCTATTTTACATCTATCCGAGTAAAGTTTGAAGCTTTTCAGTTTGACAGTGGTAGTGCTTTCTCTTTTCTGATGATTTCCAAGTGTGATACAGTATCTGTCACCGTTTTAGTTGTGGCAGTGGTTGATTCAGCCAACTTGCCAGTGTGATAGTCAACTTTTTGTATTCAAGACCTCCTATCAGTTGAAATCAAACAATAGAAACTGTATCAGCAGCTACTTCAGTGAAAACTGCGATGTTTATCTTTGTTCGATAGGAGAAATCGATTCTGAGAAAATGTCTACGTGATTTTCTTTGAAAAACCCAACAGAAGCAAGCATCCTGTACGTTTGTATCCGTACACTTGATAAAAATGTTGAGAATATTTGAACAAGGCAGATATATATCGAGAGCAAATAGAGAATGTTTCATACACGTTGGTAAATATTGATGGTAAGCTATAAATCCGGATTGTTGTAAAGAAAGAGTTGCTGTATTTGTAGGAACTGTTCTATAAACGATTTTCATCGGATAATGAAGGATTTGAGTGACAGTTTCGATGCTCGATGTCATTTGTGAAAAGTATAGACGAGGAAAAAAATTATATCCTCTCAACCGATCTTTTCATTTCAAGTTAATTGGAAAACATTGAGAGGCATACGTAACTTTCGCCATCTGTTATATTCTTCAATGAAACTGCTGCAGGTCTTCACTAAACCATCAGGAACATCAAGCAAGATAAATATGGAGAATACTAATGGGGAAATACATAAAATTCAGAGAACAAACGAGCACAGGCATCTAGTAAATGACTTCTTGCGTGTTAGGAATCTATATGGGTATTATTACCTACATTATGCAATGTGCAGTAGGCAGAGCAGATTGTGTTTTTCTGGTATCACTGATGATGAACATCAAAACAGGAAATTCAAATGGCTTCAAATCAATTCGGTAATGGTAAGAAAATGGCACGATGCAAAAGGATATTGACAGCTGTCCTGATGAAATATCATCGTGCATGATATTCCTGAAAGCGTCCACTATGTGTAGAGTGATATACAGGGTACGTTCTGTTGAATTTGGATCTTGAATGTTTCCAGGATACTTCATAAAGGTATGTTCCTGTGTCTCTCAATATACGACATCCATCAAATTCATTCGTTCAGTCTGCTTGGCTGTTTCGTTATAGAATCAAGTGGGTTATTGTTGCTTCTCATGGCGTATGAGCATTCTTATCTCTGCGCTTTCGAGTATAATATAAATTTTGAAGATGTTTTACATGTGTTTTTGTGTTTATTGAGAGAGATAAGGTAATCCAACTGATAAGCTAGTTGGATATCAAAAGTAAATAAAATATAATAAAACATACTGCCTACCCGAGATAATTATATAATAAACCTGTAGAATTTTTTTAATATATACATCCCCTGCCTGAAAGCGACAACTGTTTAGCTGCTGTTTGTAATCCGCAGTGGGTCATAAAGTTCTTGTAGATATGGGCATTTTTGAGGCTGGTTTTTCGGGGTTGGAATTGCTTGACTTGATCTGCTTGGATCAGTTTCAAGACCTTGAGAGGAACTAATTTCAACCGAAACAGAAATGATAAACCTTGTTTTGAAGATGACACTTCCTGCAATTGTCTTCTGTCATTTGCTGTATGGCGAGTTGAAACCCTTGAAGTACACTCACAATTTCAAACGACTGAATGGATTTATGAACGTCACTAACCTGTTTCGAAAAAACTGCTATATCTTCATTAAACGATTCCGATGAACATACATCTCCGCCTGCAACTCCAGGCTCTCTGGGCGTACAGGTTGCTAATTCACATTTTTCAAAAATTAAAGCCAACAAGGGGAAAAGGGGATGTCTGAAACAAAAAAAATAAGTCAGTATAAGTAATATTCTGAGGCATACATCGAAGAGGAATAAATTGCTGAGGAACAGTTATTTTCGCGTTAATCGCCTCAGCGACAAAAGTTTTTCAGTGAGTTTGTTTTGATGGAAAAATGAGGAATACCTCGTTTTCAATAGTAAGTCCATTACGCTTTGTTGCATTTTCAATAAAATCCATGACGACAAATTCCGTTTCCAGTGTTTTTTCCCAATTAATAGATATTTCAATTATCTTGCTGCCTATAACTTTGTCATAGGGGTCATTGGAACTAATGAGTTAGTCTGTCCGTCATTCCATGACATACTGGGTGATGACGATTTGTTGAAACATTCCACTATTTCGTTTTTATCCAGCTATAGTTTTTGTTGATACAACGACATTACTAATAAACGACAAATTAAATTGATATCGCAATTACGATGGTCAGATAATGTTTCGACATCATTGCGGTACGAGTATGAACTACTTCAATTTTGAAGGAAAAATATCGTCAGTAGATCGGTATGGTTGTGTGAGTGAGAGTTTCCCCAAGGATCTATTCTGGGGCCTTCCTTGTTCATTATGTATATGGATGACTTTTTGAAAAGTTTTGCCGTTCCATATATGCAGATATCAATTCCTGTTCCGAAAAATGTGTTTTAAATTTGTTCTTTCTGACATCCCTTCGCGCATTCACAAGCAACTCTCAGATGTCAAGGGAGACTTGTGCGAGCTAAGGATGACGAGGGCTTTATCTTTCAACATTCGATCCCCAGCAAGGTTTTTCTATAAATTGATTAACTCCAATCTTTCGAAACATCTCAAAATTAGTTCAAAAATTCAATTCAATTTCAAGTTTGTAAACATGCAATTACCAGGCTTATTATACAAATTTAGCACTGATATCAGGTCTATTTGACAGTTTTGATTGGAGTTTGATTTAATATGTGCTCTCGACAATTATGTTCTGATGAACTTGCCGTCATAAAAATGATTGATTTGAGAATATACCCACAGGAAATTATACGGCAAAAAGTATCTCTGTATTCTTCAATTGATTTCCAAATTGCCTTGGCAGTGAAAAAATTTAACGAGCAACTTCTTTACATTCCTGCTAACGTTTTCTTCGACTGCGACAGCACATCTGATTCGAATTCTTGAATGAAGCTTATCGCTATGTCCGTAAAAACCCCAAATAGTTCATTTCCTCTGATAGTGACTGACATCTGCCCGTCAAGCCCGATCAGAAAACAAGAGAGCATCGCGTATAAACAACGGGCAATCAAGTGTGGCCACCGCAGTTATCTTAACGCTTTGACCTGTAAATTATCAGAGGATGGCACATCGTAAATAAATCGGTTCATTTATGAATGCGGTTGCAGTACGCCACTTGATAGACATGCCATTCATAATGTCGTTTAATGCTTAATGTTAAGTTTATGATTTATTTCATAGGTCTACTTGGGAATTACGTCACAGTTCAAGTTGTTTGGGATACACTCTATTTGAAATGATTCCATGACGTTCGAGAAAAAATTAATTGCGATGGCAGCAAACTCAGAAAAGAGGTTAGAGTACCATGAATGCCCGTAACACAAATTGTCATGATCGCGACTTTCGGACGGAGTTCCGCAAGGTTCGGTGCTTGGCCCACTACTCTTTTATAGTTTATATACATGATTCCAAATCTGTTAACATCAAGAGAAGACGATACCATAATATTATGGCACATTAAAAATGGAACAGAGTTACAGTACAATATACAGTGAAGAATGTAACTGTATTTTGGCTGTGTTGGTTTTATACAACTTATATGTTTTTTTAAAATTGTTTTTTGCAGCTTTTCTTTGCCGTCTGACATTTTTAGCGTTTTTTATTTGTTAACAATTTTACTACATCATATTTTCACTGGTTAGTTTTTATACAACCATTTCTCTGTTTTTTATTTTTTATAATTATTTGTTGTCAGCTTTTTTTTTCGTATTCTGACGAACATTTTTTGTGCTTAGTCTCTTTGTATTTTTATAAACTTTTACTTGTTTTCAATGCTTATAGTGTACATTTCTAGAGCTTTGTCAATAGGAAGTGGTAATTCTTAGACAACAAAGCATATTTTGATTGATTGATTAATAACGGTGAACAGCATAAGGACCTTACGAAGAGATTTTCCAAAAAAAAAAAAACAAAGGACCACGCACACACCTTATGGGAAAAAGTCTTTTGATGAAAATGGCTGAATTTTTGATATGTTGTAGCTGGAACCATTCTAAGTAAAAGTCTCCAGTGGCCCAACTCGATCGTATGACTAGATTCGACGCTAGATGGTGCAAATCATGAATTTGGTGATTTTTTGAGAATTTCAGCTGAATGAAAAAATATTAATATCTCATTTATATTCAATATTTTGTGCGACTGGGCATTCCTAATGTTCGCGAGAAATATTTTTCCATAATACAGAGAAAAAATACGCAATTATTTTTATACAGTCAACAATACACTCAATTCTGCAGTGATTGATTTCGCTTAGGAGGTTAAGAGTTGATTGAATTTATCATTAAGGATCAATCAGAATGGTTTGTTGATCGACCAAAATATAATGAAGCTACGAATACAGAGTGTTTGATCCTCAATGATAAACTCAATCAACTCTTAACCTCCTAAGCGAAATCAATCACTGCAGAATTGAGTGTATTGTTGACTACCCTGTATAAAAATAATTACATATTTTTTCTCTGTATTATGGAAAAATTTTTCTCGCGAACATTAGGAATGCCCAGTCGCACACAATATTGAATATAACTGAGATATTGATATTTTTTCAGTGCCCTCTAGCACCGAATCTAGTCATACGAAAACACTGCCTCATTGCCACTTCTTCAGCTCTACGAAATGGTGTTCACACAATCTCAGTATAACGTTTCGTTTCGAAGAAATCATCGTCAATTTTGTTTTTTTATATGGCACGAAAATAAGCACCCTGCATGATATAGCATTTTTCATTGGGAATGCAATGACGTAGGCACAGTTTATTTTCTAACATTTTTTTCAGAAAAAATCATCACATCTTCTATTATAGCTACCCCAACATGTTCTTCAATTTCTCTGGTTGAACTTTCCGGGGTTTCAATGACTGATTAGATGGTTTTTGATGGGATAGCACAGGTTTTTTTAAAAACCATACTTTCTGGCAGGTTTTTTTCGCGTGGTATTTGTTCAAATACATTTGTTCCACTTCTACAAAATTTTTGTGGCATAGAATGTTACAGGACAGCATATCAAACTTTTCTTCGTTTGTAAAATTATCTCCTATTTTAATGTAGAAAAATCGAATCATGAAAAATCAAAACTATTTATGTTGCCACGGATTGTTTCTAAGCCGCCTATGTTCAAAAATTGTATTAGGCATTTTTAATGAAAAAAGACATAAAATTCGCAATGAAAAATGCTTTGTTATAACTCAATATCTGAAATATCCATCATGATTCAACTCATTTCATCGACCAATTAGTGAATAATAATGATAATCCACAAACTGTTAATGTTATGTCATTTACATGATGAAAATACTGATAATGATCTTCGAAAGTCAAGAATTTGAAGAACACCATTACGAAGAATATAAAACATTTTGAACCATCTCGTAAAATTTATTGCCTAGTTCTTGATTTTTATATCTTTTTTATTGCCTCGTTGCAAGAATATCAAGAATGGTAAACTGTTCTCTTGGAGTTTGTGACTGAAATTATGCAGAAGTACCACTTTTCGAAGAATCCAGGAAATAGTTCTGGTCAGGAAAATCAATATTGCTCCGTTATAAACTATAAAGTTTATGGACTATTACCCTGATTTTTATATCTGTTTTATGATGGTTAAGTCAGATTGGTAGGGTGTTTTATGGTCAATAAGGAATTTTAGTGAAAGGTTATTCATGCTTTATAATTGTGCTAATCAGATGTGTCGCAAATATATTTATTATTCATCAAAATAGATTATTTTCAATTCAAATGATAGTTCTCATCTGCGAATACCACCATGTCAACTGTAACGGAATCATACCAAACGAGGCGATACCACACCCTAAATCCCTAGCTTGACTTCTTTGATAGCTGAGAATCTGAATAAGAAATATAATTTAACTTGACACAAAAACATATTAGTGTAAGTATTTTTTGTTTTTTCAAATTCCATTATTGTGGTTGTACTACTAATATTTTCAACATCCAACTGCAGACTTTAACAACAAAAACATTGCTTTGAAGTGGCTGTATTTTAAATTAAATTATATGATTTTGTATCGGCTCGCCCTGTATATTCAAAATAGGTTATAGTTGAAGTTTTGTTTATCTCAATTCCCACCCTGTACAAGACTGTTTGAAACTATGGAAACGACTATTTCTACTGGAGGTCTGTCTGAAATTTAAAAATACCACCAGCTTCGAGATAACTTATACCCATCTGCTGTTAGACAAAGAAGTCATGTGTGCCATCAGTATCAATTTACCAGAAAAAAGCAGGGCTAGAGACAAAAATTCCCGAACGTTTAACAGAGGTTTCTTGTTGTGAAAGTTCGAAGACAGCAAAGGCGTATCAGTTTCCATGTTTCGTGAAAATATAATTCATGGAAAAGTTGGCTATATGAAAATATTGTGTATATTATATTTACAAATTGATTACTGTTATTCCAACCTGAATCGTAGAGGTCCAGAAAATGCAAGTTAGGCTCTGAATTGACCAAAACTATTTTGAAATATAGCGAAAAATGTACTGAAAACATACTTCAAAGCAAGGATTTAACATAAATCTCAAAAATGAGTCAGATCAAGGATGTGAAAGAATACGGGGTACCCTTCTCTCTCTCTAAGCGTTTCCACCAAGTGAAAAATTAAAGGCAAACATCTGTCAGAAAACAACTACTTCCCTGGCTTGTACCACGATGGACATTGAACTACATCTGACAGATATTCGTGCAACGTTCTTCCAAGAAGACCCAATTGCAAGTGCGTATCTTGTAATTGAACAACAGATTATCCTTCATTTGGCTAGGAATGACCACCTGCAGACATGCATGTTTCGAGGTTTATTGCCTCTCATCAGTGACAGGGTAGGTCACACAATATTATAATTGTCCTGTCCCTGCCGAATAAATAATAATCAGCTGTTTAACTGATATTTCCCCACGGATGACGCTACGATCTACAACAAAGTTGATCGCAGTTCGAGTATATTGTGCCAGAGAGGTGGGCACGCTTAGAGAGAAAGTACCCCGTATTCTTTTACATTGTTGATACCTCTCTGGCACAATGTACTCGAACTTCGTTCGAATTTTTTCAGATCATTGATGCTTCCAATGTTTCAGAAAGCGGCCGATTCAGATAGGCGTGCCCACTCTACATTTTTAACCGTGCATGAGAAGTACATGCCTGTCGATGTCCACACTTGTGCCTGTTGGCGTGCGGGAGAAACGCAGGGTGAGCACGCATGGAATTCGGATACGTTCTAATTTCAGACTATCGATATTAGGATTTTTAATTGAAAAGTGCTACTACTCATAACGAATAATCCATTTATCTAGATCGTGCATTTAAATTCAATCTGAGATGAATGTGCTCTCCCGGCTGATCCCACGCCACTGTGATCCTTCTTATTTCAGATCAAAGCACAAAGGACCCAAATAATGTTGAGCAACTCCGCTGTCTTTCCAGAATCGAGTTAAGCTGAAGCAGCTGACGATCCGTTTATTTTTATGGCCCGTTCGGATGGCATTTAAGAGCGCTAACTGAGGATACTCTGTGTACAGAGAGATAAACATATACGCGCCAACTAATTACAGACACCTTTAAATAAACATTGTCCGGAGATGTACAAATATTGAATTTAGTTGGCGAGCACGCGGAAGCCAAACGCCAATTTGTCACGATTCGGATTTGTTTTAGGAAACGACAGTTTTACTGGAACGGTATCTTGATTTCTGCGTTGATATAATTGTGATACAGATTTTCTTTGAGATAATAGTTCTTGAAAATACCCATAATTCGTAAGGAGGTGATCCAATGGCATATCTTCAAGAGGATCTATAGAAAATATCACTCACGTTAATTCATTTTTTGTTGAATGACAGAAAATTTAAATCACATCTCTTACTTTTTTCAGCTGAAATACTATAATTCTTTCGTTCTTGTTATGAAAAATATGCCACTGTTATTAACAACAACAGTATAATAATCTGATATTCAGATGTGCAAAAGCTCATCTAGGTATACTAGAAAGATAACCGGTCCAAGTAAAGAACCCTGATGAACTCCATAACTTCTTTTATAACTGAATATGCTAAGTTTTGTACTATATGAAATCGTTCGAAAAAATACTATTTGAAACTGATATTCCAAAAACAAGAATAACAAAAAACTTCGAGGAAAAAGTTTCATATGATCCACACCAGCCGAAAGATTTCAAAAAGTCACAAAATACAGTAGTATGTACACTTTCACATCATTGATATCCTAATATACTTCGTAAAAGAGGAATCACATTCCATCTTCTGTATTTTTGTTTATTTGAAATCCAATTGAAGGTTGATAAAAAAATTCTTTAATTGTCCATTAGTGCAAGTGTCTAAGTCAATAACAATAAAAAAGCATTGGAACATAAAACTAATACACATAAGAAGCTCATGAAAAATTGTAATATTTCATTTCAGTAAATATGAAAAAACTCATCAGTGCATAAGGATCAATTTCAAATAATAGTTGTTTTAGATTATTTTTGAATTCTTGTTTATTTGGTTATTTTCTGACTTTCCTAAAGTGCATTACTTATATAATCTCAGTCCCAGTTTAGTGGTAGAGATAAACATGTTTTGGGTATGTGAAAGTCATATTTGGTGCGGGTTTTATGATTATGAAAGGATTGATCCTGTTTATAAAATTCTTGAGTTTTGTGAATGAATATCAAAATTTCCAGAATGTATAGTCTTGAGAGAGGAAAGTATTTCAATGAGATCCTCACCATGCTGGCAAATTGTGTCTGCTACTATCTAGAAATAACCCCAGAAATTTTATAAATGTTTATGATTATGCCTGCACAACAGATGGCAATTCATTAATATAGAGAATGAAGGGGATAGGCCCTAAAACTGACCCTTGGGGAACACCGATATAATTGATAAACTCATCAGAGTAAAAAGTTTCATTACAATTATTATCGTTCAAATGTTGTATTTTCACAGTCTGGGTGCTATTTCAGAATACCTCATATACCAATATTATTCAATTTTTTCAGAACATTTTGATGTCGCACACAGTCAAAAGCACAACTGAGGTCACGTATATTCATATTTATTTTTTCAGATTGTGGAACGTGAACAAAAATAGTATATTGTGTATCTAGTGCGTGAAGTATACTTTTTTACGTGAGTGTGGAAGTTTGTGGAACGAGCCGCAGGCGAGTTTCACAATCCGAAAATTAGTGCTGCTTGTACTGTTGGTATTGACAACATAACTACGATTATTCTCAGTTGTTAAGATTTTATTGCAGACATCTATCTTTTTAGTTAGGGATTCTTCCACGTAGGCTTTTGCCACTGAGGATGATTTCCAGCCGCCGTGTTTTTTTAGCGTTAGGAGATCTCCTCCACCTTCGACTAATAAAGACGCAGATGAACGCCGTAGGCTGTGCCTGGTAAATTCGTTGGGATTGGGGAGTTTCAAAAATGTGGCAACTTCTGAAGGGACTTTTCCTATTTTATTTATACCAATCACTTGCCGAGTACATTTCCCTCGTTGATAAATAATAAAGAATTTATTTTCGGCATAATCCTTGGGACGAAGAGCCACGTATTTGTGATATATGTCAGTATTCAGTAACAGTAAATTTTCTAGAAAACTTAGTCTTCGTATAATTAACTGACACAATAAGAACTGTTCCCAAATTTTGGATGTCATCCATTTTTAATTTATAGAGCTCATCTCTGCGCAGGGCTCCAGCTACCCCAAACAACAAAATAAGCTAAAAATTTAAAGATTAGTATTTATCGATATTTATACAAATGGACTTACTTTGGTTATTAAATATTATTCATCGGGTGCCTCTTTGAGAAATTTTAATACGTGTTCCTTTTCCAAAACGCGTGATTTTTTAGGAATGTATCCCTCGTTTTTCCATTTCAAGAAAGCGCGAACTTTCGGATAATCACCAATTTGTACGTTGTACTTAACACTAAGGGTGCTTTTCAACATTGAGTAGTGACTCCAAAAGGTAGAAGATTTAACCTTTGTTGATAATTCAGATAGGTAGGCTAATATTACCCTTTCGGAGAATGATTGGACGTTGTGTGTATTGCGCCATTACATAAATTTTTCCAAAGTGTTTTGGTAAATTCCCAACGATTTTTGTGGCAATAACGATGAACTTGTTTCACTGGCTGCTAACGTTATATTTGGAGGAGTTGATGGGAGTACTTCAATGCTGTCCATCAGGAATTTGCGTGAAATACACAGCTAATCGGTTTAAATCAAAATTTCGTCGTACTATTTATTAATTCAGAGGGTAATTAATTACTATTTACTCTGAACTTCACTCTGCGGGAACTGTCATATTTGTCAATTCCTCTCGCCACCGCTACCTAGACCAGCGACCGGTGTGTGAATTTGTATTGACTCTTATGGCACCGGTGCGTGAAATAAATCCCATAAGAAAAGCATGGCACTTCACACACCGATTCGTGAAATGAAGCTTTACACATTTTTATCGATGTGTGACGTTAGTAATTCACATACGGGAGTGGAAAAAAGATTTTTTAAATTTTCCACTACAAAAATGCACTTTGAAACAATACTTTTAGAGTATATTTGAAACGTCCACAACAACCGTAATCGCTTTTTCGTCCAATCTCCTTCCAAGCCGGTGAATTCACTGATATCGGCACGGGAATCGTTGCGCATCATATGCATATCACGTTTTTGAAATGGCTTCTTATCACTGATTAATCATTCTCATTAATAAGTTTCATTACCTACGAGCCTTGCATTATAATGCTTCGACGTAATTATCTGTCGAAATATGCTCAAGATATGATCGTCGAAAGTTACTACGCACATTGAAAAAGTAGCGATTTGTTTATTTATTGGAGATAGTTTACCGTTCAGGTATTATTATCAATTTGAAATAGCAGTACTTTTTTTAGACAATAAAAAATTATCAGGAAGTGGAAGTATTTAATCTGCTGTAAAAAGTTTACGCACGCAAATTTGCTTGCATTTTTGTTCTTCTCTCTATAATATAATAATTCATAATAATTCTGTTTGAGATTATGTTTTTGGATGTGAGATTTCATTGCAAATATCCATATGTATCTTTAACTTATAATGAAATAAAACATACTTTTTCTATCAACTGTGATAAGCAGGGCAAAATTTGTGATATATTACCAAACATATAGTTTTATGGGAAAGTCATTGAATTTGTGTATATCAATTATAGTGTAAACGTTTATTTGATTCAAATCACATCTAATTTAAAATTTTATTCAAAAATACCACCAATAGTGCATCTTGCAGAATTTGTACCTATTTTTTGCAGTAAAATTATATTATTTCTTGTAGCCTTTTCAACTTGAAACATCAAGCTATAAATATTTGTACATGTGTTTTATTTTTTAAAAATGTATAGGTGTTTCACTTCTTGGATATTCATATACATATGAATATGCAGTAATATAGTACTTCTGTCAAATAATTGCTTTTGTTTGATGCTAATCTTCACTATCTCGTAATTTTTCTTTTCTATACATTTGTTAGAAATATGTTCAGAATGAAAATTGCACGATGTGTCACCACTCAATACATTGGATGATGTGGGTCTTAAATACCTATTGAAATTATGTTTAATAAACCAATTTCACGAAATAAAAGTTGTTGAAAAAGCCTTTATTTTACAAATTTCATTTTATTTTGTCTTTATAATATTTCTGTTTTTGAAAATGGTTAATTCCTAATTTCGATTCAATATACTATTCATACGTTGTTACAATATTAGCCCATGTCTTTTTCAACATTATTAATTTAATCCTTTTTTAAAATTCATTTCATTAGAGATCAATGAAGATACACTAGTACCTAAATATCTAACATTCAAACTAGGTACATGGAGAAATTTACAGTGAATTCATTTGATAAACAAATGAAAGTTATCAATAAATAGATGACATGTTTGACGTCTTATCTAAAGTTGTAAAAAAACTATTTGACATAGACTCTACCAACTACTGTTTGCGGTATATAAAATACAACTTGGATTCAGGTGTACCGCTAAATTGAAAAATCGAAAATGAAATATTGTCTAGAATGTAAACTGCCATTGACACTGTACATCAGCGATTATTTATGAGTAATATTTTAAAACATATTGTGAATATAACAGCTGATAACAATGCGTCAAAAACGGGATATTTCAGATAAAAGGTAACCGTATACCTGTTTGATATTTTCCCAGTCGAATAAATCTGGTGTATATAAATTTTTGGACCTTCATAAAAATTAAACGCATCAGGAATTATTACGCCATCTATTGGACGGTAATTGATACATTTTCTTACCCATAGATGGCGTCCTTGTCTCGTTTTCCAACGTCAGGTACGGCGCCCCCCATGACATGATTGGTGGGGTTCACATGGTTCGTATGGTATGGATGCATGGTATGGTTCAAGTGGGGGGAGTGGTGGAGACCGGACAAACTTGGCCTGTGGGCCACGTGGGGTTCGTACATGCCTCCCGCTCCACTATCCATATAACCCGGGTGGATACCATCGTCGTACTGGAAAAATAATAATAAATATCTTATAGATGGTTACAAAAAAGTTTATTGAAACAAATATTTTAGTTACAGTGTTATATTGCATTGAAATGGTTTATATCCATGAAATTTCCATTTATCATATTTGTTGTTCATTTTTTAGAGATAATCAGGATGTAAATATCTTAGTTTCATTATATTCTTTTGAATGGGAACACAAAAACCTACCTTATAACTACTTCGTAATTACCATGCCTATTTTGGTTAATATGCATATTAATCATGTACTCCATCTATTCACGTTAGGTTTACTCCTTTGTTTTGGTTTTGGATGCATGAATATTCAACATTTTGTTGCTACGCATTCAAAATATTCAAAAATTGCTTTCAATTATATGAGTCCTGCTATATGCATCCTATATTCAAGAGGATTCATTTTTGACGTAAATTTTTCCCAAACAAATTGTTGATACTTTCAAACGGATAATTAGTATAAGTAATGAGCTCGCTTTATTATATTTAAGATCAAGTATAAAACACTAAAAGCAAATGGGGAGTTTTGCCAGGCATCTGGATAATTCTGTATTCTGTCGTCAAGTGAGCTGTGATGAATGTTACATAATTATTTATTCTCAATACAGCGTTCTGCCTGAGTTTCATGCGAATTAGCAGGAAATATTTCAGAACTTAATTTGCTCCATGAGATAGAAATGCTATTTTTGATATCTTTGATTAACAAATATCAATTAGTCAGAAATATTCTAAACTAGATATTAGTAATTTAGATCGACTAAGAGTGTATCTAGTACTAATTGATTACAAAATATGTTGTTCTGTCAAAGTTGTCTAGATTTTAATCAACATATATCAACATATATATCTACTGTTAAAAGAAATAGTGCCCAATATAGTCTTAATGAATTGTTGATGAAATAAAAATATTGATTTTTTCCTATAGAAGCAATCACATTCATTGTTATACTGGTCCTTAACATATACCTACCAAACTCGAATTATTTGTTATTGGTAATAAGTCATTACAGCAACTAATTTATGGACAATAAAATAAATTATTCAAACATAAAATTAACGAGTAGTGTGTAATACATTCGATATGCTTCATTTCAGTCAGGTGCAAAAAGTAATTACTACAATGTTTTTCGTAAAGGATAATTGGTAGTTGAATCGACCTCACACAAATAGCTCTGGAATTGATTTTCAGATGTATATGAAGTTAGCAAGGCCACTTTTCGACAACTGTCCAGAGAAAAATACACATATATGTGGTAAAGAAAATATTTTCTGGATAATTTTCATGTCAAATAAGCTTTGACAATTGCTCGTCATTTTTTTTTGATTTTTTTGTTATATCAGTGATTGATATTAAGTTAGCACAGCCAACCTATATAAAGAGTACTAAGAGGGCGACAACTTTTTTTATTTACTAGAATAGAATATTATGTGGCCTTTGCTTACTTAACATACATAAGTTTTATATTCGAAAACAGATATTTCCATTAATCACAACTTATTGACGTGTACGTGTACGTGTACAACTTTTTCCTCAGCAGCTACAATAACTTTGGAACCCACGCTACAAGAATCGAATAACTTTCTTTCATTATTGGATTTTGCTGTGTGTCAAACGTATCTATAAAATATTCACCTGCGTCAAGAAAAAGCCTTGTCCGCTTTGAACGTATCTGAGATTAACATAAGCATTCCGTTTATTCTGAATTCCTAGTCACTTTCAATAAATTAGAATCTCCATATAATCTGACAATCTCGAATACCTACGCTGTTTTTTTATGAGTGAAAACGGCTTGACTAATTTTTTCGTTCATGTTTGGAAAATTCAAATTTCACCGCAATGGGTCAGATATTTTTTGAATATATAAATATGTATAATACCTCAAATTGAATCCATCAACTATTCCGTCAAATTAAAGAAAAAACAAGTGAGTTTTGTATAGAAGTTTGTCGATATGTATGCTGTCCAATATTTGAGAAACAAACCAACAAAATTTTTAAAAAAACGAATTACATGACTGAGTTTTCAGTAAAACCAGTTGAACGAATTTTTGAACACAATGAGATAAATCGGATTTGACTGATTTCGTGATAGGTGTTATAATTCTTTTATTTGATCATTAGGTAATAAACTGTTTTATGATATACAATAAAAGTCTCTACTGAAGTTTACTTTCAATTTTGAAATATGTGTTTGCTACCGCATCAGAATTTATCTTCAAAGGAATACATATTGACGTGGAGAACTTTTGGATTTTATTTTCCAAATATAATAAAACTTGTTAACTTTTGATAATTCTTGCAACATCACGATTTTAACCACAAAGTTCTGTGATCGGAATGTAAAAATATTGTCGAATCGAAACTATTGATACTTTGAAATTTTACCAGGATATCGAAAAAGAAATAATATTTTCACAGAATACTCTTTTGTCATATTTCTTCGAAGAAATTTAAACATTTTCTGCACTTACATATTTTCCTAAATCAGAAGAGTTTCCAAATATATTGTAAAAATAATTTTATCAAAATTGTTGCTTCGGGCGTTTTAATAATTTTTAACACTAATAAATTCTCGAATATTTGAGATAATTCTCTTATAATAGACTTTTGAATAAAGCTGGTCTGACAAACAAAACCTAATTTGATATGCTTTTGTTTCTGTTCATTGCTATAATTGAGTTTTTTTTTTAAATAAACCCATGTTCGGAACAAAAAGGCATAATATTTGAATTTTAGTGAGAAAAAGTCATATTTGGTACTCAGATCTAGTTAAGTTAATATGAACACAATAAAAACTGTAAAAATAAGTCATATCCCTAAAAGTGAATGTTCTAAAATTTATATTTTGCCACATTCTTGAATCTTATATTTGAAAATGTTTATCTTTCGTTTTTGGGATTAAATACAATAGGAACTTCAATAAAAACTGTATCAAGAGCAACAATCATCACCATTATTCACAAAATCTAAGTATATTTCTACAAGATCACGAATGACAACATTCATTAAAAGCTACTACATTATAAAATGTCAATATTTACGTTTTTCTGTAGAACGTCCATGATGAGAATTTTGATGACAGGGAATCGGCCTTATACTAAGTCACACCTAAAAATTATTGCGATAAGAATTTTGCTGGGAAGTCATAGGAGGCAACACACTGGATATGGCACTGCACACTTCATCTTGGCGCAGAAATCAAAACACTGCTCACTAGATTTTAACGGCTTTTTTACAGCGGTTAGCCTTAAACTTTATTACAGATGTCGCAGCTTTAACAACGTAGACAAAATCTTGGAAGTTATTTCGGTTTTTTAGAATCCCAAGTATCTGCCGCAAAATTTAGGAGGTAAAATTGAGGTTTCATGAAACAGAAGGTTCTCACTCTAAACGACGCATATAAAATCCACGAGAAAATATGAAAAAAATTCAACTATTTAGCCTAATTTTCGTAAAGTTGTCCACTTCATCACATTACATATATATTTTATACTGTGAAATGCTTCTTCATTTCTTTATTTAATAGAATCATAGATTTATAGTTTGTTTAATGATATTTATGGCACATCTAAGAATTTCATGTCCATGGTTTTATTTTCTGGCAATGTCATGTCAATTCCTGCAGTTTTAAATATTTTAAGAGAATGTGAAAAAAGTATGGCAGTTCTTCAGCAGAATGGTTAGAAAACGTATACAAATACACTTTACTAGAATGAAAAACGTAAACCCACAATCATTAATATAATTATCAATTGATAGTATAATCAAATTTTCAATAAGGCGTGTATAAAAAAATCGGTAAGCAAAAGTAACACCCGTCGGAAGAGTGGTTATATTTTTCAGCATTAAGCTAATATTACTTTTTTATATATTGATTCAATGAAATCACCACTATTGAAAATCGAAGTACGTTCGTTTGTAAATTCATGAAGAATCAAACACCGCGAGAAAATAAATTTTCATCAGGACGAACTGCATAAAAAAGACCGTTCAAACGATTACATGGCTGTACATTTACACGCTGTCCAACAGTAATAAATAAAATCACTGGAACCGGCAAATTGGGAGCACTAAATTGACATGACATTTTTTACCACCTAGTCAGCAGTTGCGAAAAAAAAATCGAACACGTGGATAAAGCGTCGGAGTAGTGTTAATTATATTATAAATGATTTTTATATTCCGTATGATTTATCGCGAGATCCTGAACACGAAAACTTATGAATTATGTGCGCAAAGTTTGGTGGACTTTTTCTCATATTGAGGTAATTGTTTTCCGTAATTTTATGTTAATTGGCGAAATTAGACACCTTCTGTTTCATCACACATAATTGTTTTGAATAAGTAGTCTCAATCATCGGGTAATAAACAACAGTTTAGAAAATTAAAAATAAATGTCCGCATTAAAGATAAAAGTGCAATAAAAACAGTAGTCGGCTCTCGCGTATCAATTTTATTGCAACTTTGGAAATTTGGTTTTCGTGATAAATGCCACATAAAAAGCTTAGAGATTGTTTGCCTTCGGAAAAAATTTGCGAAACTTTATCAGCATTTAAGATTAAATAGCTGATATGGCGTCATTTATAAATGAATGGAAGTTTTCACTTCTAACTGAAAAAGATAGGCCGGTTAGGCTTATCTTCAGTTTTACCAAATGATTTTTTTATCCTCGATCAAAGGTGTATGGCATTAAGGGATTATAAATCTTATAATTTTTAATTTATCTGTTTGTTTGGACTTTAGCCATCGATAATACTCTAAAAACAGAGCGGTCTTGCAGATAATTCTCAAATTAATAAAAGGTACATTCAGTGATGCTAGGTTTAACTGAAAGTAAAAACACTAGTCACTTGGGATTATATTTTTAATTTCCTGAAATGAATGAAACATACTATTTTTCATTTTATTTAGATTTTGTATTCGATAACTTTATCTTCAGTTTCGTTACCACTATCTATTATAATGTGATATGCCTTGTATTTTTACATATTAATTTCCCACCAATATTGAAGGTCTACATTTGTTCTCGATGTAAATCTAATTCATGAATTTTCAAGAACCTCGGTTTACTTTCATCGAACGAAACAGATTTTATTTGTTAAAAATATCATTGAATTGATCTCAAATCACTGAGTGCCAGTTGAAATTAAATTGTTGGAACACTTTTTTATGGAACGAATCAATTACTTCCGGAATCTCGATAGCATTTTATTGAACTTCAATAAAAGTAGGGTGGCATCTTTTCTAACCGAAAAAGTTTGATACTTTTTATTGTCGTCAAATTTACTTTTTATTAAGTTGCGATCACATTGAGGGAGTACATTCTTTCATAAGAATTGAATCGTGTCCAACAATTCAAGTTTTCAATTCAGTGTGTTTGACGATACGCTTGCTGATAAAATATTAACCCGACGTGAGCTCCTCATGGAGGTTATTTCAGTTTTTAGTCTCGATTTTAGTAGCTCTAAACCAGGAACTTGTTGGAATGAAATGGTTGTTGTCGTTAAATTTCATGGAGTACTAAACAGACTGTGTTATATGGTGGGTTTTTTATTTTCAGGACCCGAGAATGATTTCAAAACGTCTCTTTAACCGCCTGCTACTAAACTTTTACGGCCATGCAATTTGAATCTTGATTTCCATATAGAATAAGGATTTCGACAGTAGAGTTCTGAAACTGGTACGGCAAGCAAAAGATTTTTTGCATATTGAAATCAAAATATGTAACGAGAATTGATGATTTTCGAAAATATATTAGGAATTAATCTTTTTCTTTCATGAAAGTAGAATAAATATTATCAGAATTGAATTAAATTAAACGATTATCTAGCAACGAAAAGTCTATTTTAATATTCAATCATCAGTGAACAGATATAGAAACACCAATAATGTACCAGTCACAAGATCTCTTTTGTCTTACCTCGCCAAACGCTTCTTCCAAAGCAATAAACTTGTATATGCTGATTTGATTTAAATTTTGATTTCAGTTTGATAGTCTTCCTACGATTTCGGTCCGTTTAGGGGCCTTTTTGCTGCTACGCGGCCATTAGAAAGGGGCCCGTCGGCGCGAGACGAGCTTTCCCCGGTTTTCCCGCAGTTTACACGACTTTCCGCTTGTTTCCCAGTTCCGATTCGGCTTCTGGAGCTGAATAGCGGGTAAGTGACGCAGCCATGAATAAAGATAGGTGGGAATTTATTGGGAGGAATTTTCTTTTCTGTTATACTATTTTTTTCTTTGAATAAAGCAGCAGTAACATCGTTTCGTGACATTTCTGTTAGGTAATTACATAATAAATTGAATTCGACATTAATTAAGTTGCAACACTCGGATTTAATTTCAATTATACTTAAAAAGAACTGACCGTTTGCCCAAATCGAGGTGTTCTCTGTAACATTCTATATTAGCGTGCTGACACTTGGTTATTTTGTAGTGATCAATTAGGTAGTTTGGTAAATGATATTTTTCAATTCAGGATAAGTTTAAATTAAATTCTTCAAACTACTTCAACCGAATTTTGAAAGCATTTTGACAAGAAATTCAATAAATGTTAATTTGGGTTCATAATATTTATCTAACTGAAATGATTGTACAGTAACTTTATGATTTTTTTATTTAAACTTGAATTTCACTAGACAAATAAGTAATAAGTGAAAAACTAAACACTAGCAATTATTGTGAAAGCCATTTAGTGAATGCATGTAGAGCATCAGTTTTTTAGGTCCAAAAAAATTTTTTTCTCGACAGGATGCAAGCCCCAGTTAAATGATTATTATTATATTACAGGATTATTATTCTATAAACCTAATTTTTTTGTAATAAAACTTTTGTCTGATGATCGAACAAATTTTAAATTCTTATGAAGCCACACTTGCAACAAATTGATTGCTGATAGCACATCAATGTATACCGACATAAGTATTTCGTGCTTCTTGCATGCTAACTCTTTTGGAAATATGACACTTTTCGAATTCCTCCATTGATCGCAAATTGGCATTCACTCCAAACGAATATAGATCACATTTAAATGAAGTCACATCAACAAATGGATTTGGACAAAACAGTTAGCAAGAAGACATTTTATTCCTCATGGTTATTCAACTTGTGTGAAAAGCTTTTAATGATATTCTATAATCACTGCTTCTTTAACTTGAGATTACAAGAAAGTACGAGTATTTCTATGCAATGCAAAAAAATTTATTATAAGTTTCATACCACCGAACAACGAAATTGTTTCTTTTGCCATAATGAAAAGAAAATAACATATGGAGAAGTCTATCACATTTCTTCATCAATGAACAGAAAGCTTTTTTATCACTATTATTAATGATTTTGGAGTATTTAATTATGTTGATTTTATTCCACTAAGTTTCATCAGATGATTGAACAAAATTTAGATACTTACAGCCGATAGTTTACAAATGTACTGACATCAGGAGTTGATTTCTCTCAATCAATATACTCTTGGTGAATGTATGATACTTTTACCACTTATCTTATAATTTCTGAATTCAAATGATTTAATCAGAGAGTCTTGCCAAACACCAGAAAATAACTGTAAAAGAATTTTGGAAAATGTGTTTTATTTTAAATGTATTTCCGTTATTAAAGTAATTAAACTGTTTATAATCTGGTTAGACTTTTCATTCTGTTCATTTTATATCTTTTATATCTTTTAATGTCGAACAATTCTACAATTTTATGGAATATATCAGTAAAATTTCTCGAATTCCGGATATATTTGAGTTGAATGAAAAACCAAGCGCTTCAAAAAGATATCCAATGTCGTTTGAAAGTGCTGCAGTTCACTTTAACATCGAAGCTAGCGTTGACTGCGTCTCCGCTATAACAAACAACATCGAAGCAAGCGACGGAAGACAACTCTTGCCACGGCCAACTTGGCCTCGACAACTTCTTTGTTAAGTCGGATTCTTCACGGCATTCCTCGATGATAATTCAGAATCACGGTGACTCGCTTTTTTTCGAACGGCATTTTGCTGCATATAATCAGGTAAGTTATCTCTCGGTCTGGCAAAGTGCTGGATCATCGGTTTTAAGAGAAAATTAAAAGAATGCGTTGAGTGGCAAACCGTAATTACGGGTTGGATATAAGACTTGTTTGATCATCCGTAGAAACTCTCGGTTTTAATTGAGACTATTGACTAATCGATGTACGATTATGCCTCTTGATCCATTAGCGAGTCTTGCTCGAGAGGCAAAACACACTTATGATGCAATGATTTATTTAAATCGGGCAGACGGCCTCTTAACGCTTTTATCCCAGTTGCCGTTAGTCCAGCGTTTTTTCTTGGCGTTACTTTTCGCCAGTTAGATAACCCCGAGGCTTGGAATTTTCCTGATGTTAATGCGAGCTAGATATCACTCATAGGTGCTCTTAATACATTTTTTTTAGTCTATCGCGTATTCCACATGTGATGGAGCCTGATCATATTCCCCCATTGCAGATATCGTACATAGGACATTCGTCCTGATTCATAAAACTCTGATTTATGTCACACATAAAAACCGTTGAAATCATTTGTCTGAAAACAGCCGTAATTTCGACGTGAAATCCTCCGTAATTTGTTATTTACATTTTTCGCGTTAATTGTACTATTAAGAATCTATTAGCTGTAATAAGTTGTATAGTACTATAAAATTTTATCTATACGTCACTACTTGTAAACAAACAAAAAGTTAATTGCCTCAATTCAATTATTTTAGAGAAATTACACTCGATGCTGGGTAATTATAGCTAGCGATATGGGTTTTTCTGTTTGATAAAAATGTTATTTATTTGGGTCTCGCTAGAGTCCAATGTCAGTTGACAGCGAGGTGGAAATTATGGCATCGCTCAGTATAAATTATTGAATTAACACGCATTCTGATTCTGCAAGGAAAAATTTTATTGATGAAAGTTTAAAATCGCTCATTCTTTAGTATTTGAACGTTCTTGAATAGATTCTTCCATCAGAGATTATAAAAGTAGTACACACAAAAATTGTAGAGTGTCGGAAATCATTTTTAAATCATTATTAGGTCTGTTTTATGCTTATTCCATTACTTTCTACAAGAGTATCATTTCTGTAAATGATAGGTATTCTATTATTATTTTTTATATGCGATAACTTGAATTTTTTTGAAAAGTATTGAGATTTTCTGAATTTCTTCGAGTTCTTTCGAATTTCCTGGAGAAGTTTGAATCAGGAAAGAATGCTTGAATGAATCTTAGGGCCTCTTCTATGCCTAGATTGGCTACACAAAGAATATTTTATGTTTATTTTATTTTAGTGGAATAGTAATTTTTTAAAAAATTATTCTGAAATTATTTTATTTCCCATCATTCAAATATTTCTTGCGCAATTATCATTTCTGTGAATAATTGGAATTCTTTTTATTTTTTATATGCGATAACTACCTCATTGTATTGAAAAATATTGAGACTTTCTGAAACCTTGCGAGCTCTGTTGCATTTTCTGGGGAAGTTTGAATTCGGAAAGAATGTTTTAGAAATGAATCTCAGGGCTTTTATGCCCACATCTGTCGCACTTCAAACACAACTGCCATTTCAAAGGATTTTTTGCGTTATAAAATACTATCGATACATGGAAAGTATTTAGTTCGCCAAATTTTCCAGTAATTGATGAACTGTATTTTGTTTAATTTTTTTATCAGAAGAAACATAGAATTAAGATTTTTTTGGCATTTCAAGCCTATCTACCATTTCCTATCAGTAAGTGAACACGAATTGATTTCTCCACCAGGACTTTTCACTCAAGAAACTGGACATGAAGTATGTTTACATTTCGGAACTTTATCTCATTCTTTGGAGGTAATTTTCTTCAAATAAACTTACATTCTTGCTTATGTTATTAAAAGATCAAAAATGCTTCCTCATAAGAGACGCTTGACGAAATTTCGTTTGTGTAAATTGTATACAAAATGACTTTCTTCTAACAAGGTTTATATAGTTGTATTTACTTCGCAATGCGATCAAAGAGATTGACTTTCTGAGGAACCAACACTCCTTCTAGAACACTTCAATATGGTTTATGTTAAACGGCTTATGCGATCCGTACAAAGTTCTTTGATGTATATTATTAAAGAAAGCATTATTCCTAAAATTTACATTCGCTTGGTATCCACAACCCAGAGCTAGCGGAATCTATTCCCGTGCTATCCATCACCTGAATTCATATTACCCACGAACGAATTAGAATACGGACGCAAACGTTTTCGTAATAACGACAATGCCACTTGTGTATGCACACAAAGTACGGGTAGCGTCGGACGGCGCATCTTGATGAACGCGGCAGTATTTTTATCCGCGTGTAATATAAATAAGGTCGAAGGCCTTGTAAACGACCGTCGCGTCGTTGAAAATCCTCCGAAGGTGAAAAAATCAACGCAAAATAGTCGTTAGGTCGCTGGTTTTGAGTTACGTGTGTTGCCGATTGCTTTATTGGTGTTTATTATCGTGACGCGGGTGTGATTATCCTTTCATTCCGCTGGATTCAGATAAGAGGGATGCCCTTAGGGTTGGCAAACGCGCCGGGCGATGCCCAACGCATAACCGCTGGGAGCGAGCTGGCGTGACTGATGGATGGCGGTGGACAATCCCGTCCGCTCGCCGCTGATTGATGGACCGCCGTCAATCAGCCCGCAACGCGGTGCCGATGAGCGAAAGCGCCGTATCCAAGGTGTCGCCTCCTAGCTTTCGTGTCGTACCCGTGGCTGAGCCATGGACTGCACTCTGCCCGCACTGAGGGTGGCCGTCCGAGTCACTGTCGCGCACTTAACACTATCCAGCACTTTTTGTCTCACTTCACTGTCACTATGGAGATTAGCCACGTGTCGATGAAAGTCCTCGAAGATGAAACGATGACGGCGCGACCATGCGATCGTCGTTGTGAGAATTTCCTCGTTGAGGTGTCGTTTTGCGCCGTTTCCGATGTTCCGAAGCGCGTGCGGAGGTGCTGCGCGTTCCGCAGTCGTCTGCCAACTGTCAATCACGACGCTCGAAGGGGGCAGAGTGGGGTTCAGATGAATGATCTGTCAGCTCGCGGCTCCGCCCCTCTACCAATGGCGGCCGGCAGTCGGCTCGGCGCGCGCGCTCTGGCGGCTCGTCGGCGCACTATTCTCTCCCGCCGAACGCGACGTCCGACGCCGATGGGCAAAAAATAGCGGCGGCGTCGAAACAATCGAGTTGCGAGATGCTATGATGGGCCCGGACGGCTGGCGCATCCTTTACGGGGTCGTCTTTGCTGATGCGCTGTGTCTTTTATCGGCTTTTGCAGAAACGGCAGGGTATCTTCACTGTTCGATAGCTCGCAGAATGAATATGAATGGATGAGCATGCTTGGATGACGGAAAGCGGTGGCGATTCCACCAATTATACTTGTTCTAGTAGATGTCTTCGATATTTGGGAAGTAGTAGGGAGGATCTCAGTGAATTCCACTCATTTCAGATTATTGATCACTAGATTACTAACCACTCAGAAACATGTGAGTACTCGGAGTTAGCGTATGTTATGACTTACTTGGGAAACACAAAGATTTTCACTTCCAGTGAATACATGATATTTCAGTCAACACACGGACATTCGGTGAATATTCATTGGACGATTCGTTGTATACTACCGGCAAAGAGTGTGAAATACTTAGGAGTCTTCATTGATGACCATTTGAGATGGGATGCTCACATCCAATATTCTATAAAAATTGCAATTCATACTAAATAAGTTCAAATTTCTTAGTGGCATATTACCTCAGAAACAGCTGAAAGTTGTCTATTTCGCACCCGTTGACAGCCACTTGAAATATGGGATACTGGCTGGGAACCGCGCGGTCTCAAAAAACATATAGCCTCTTTAGAAATCTTAGAACGTAGATTCTTGAAACTATTCTTACATAAAAAAAGAGACTACTCAACAGAGCTCACGTATAAAGAATCTGGATTATTTGATCTAAGACAGGAATTCTTTTATAAATGTATGATCAACTTCCATGCATCTGAGATAATACCTACTGAAAAACATAGACATGAACACAACACCCGTCATAAATATCTACATCCCAACCCGTTTATGTCAAAATCTATCGGTCAAAAATCTAACGAGTTCTTGGCCCCGAAACTTTTCAATAATCTCCCGAATCAAACAAAATATCATATTAGAAACTTATTCAAAAAAAATTTAAGAACTTATATACTGGCCCGTCCTAGAGTTTTCGTTCACGATTTAATTGAAACGTCAGTCATATAGAGATGATAAAATAACACACAAAATTATAATTATTTCTGTTATCAAAGTCCCTTATTTGATCCAAATTGGATAGTAGCTGGTGCAAACCTTCTGTATCATTGTGCATGATGTTCATTATTCATTGTCCATTGGTTGATGTTAATTTATACTGTACTGTTACTATTTACATTTTTAACGTGTTTAACATTCTGTACTTTCTCAACATTTTAAACATTTTATATACTACATCTGACGTCTTATATTTCCATTTATTTTTATTGTATTTTTATTATCTGATTCTTTTACACTTTTTACATATTTTACACTTTCTACTTACATGTTTTACATCTTTGTGACATATTTTTATATCTTTTTACAATTTTTACATTTTACTTCTAACATTCCAAATTTTACATTTAAAATTTAAAATTTTACATTTTATATTTATACTTTGTACATTTTATATTTTATGATCCAGTTTTTTTTACATGTAAAATTTTCTTCGCGAAACAAGTGCTTTGCACTTATCGCTCAATTTTTTATTTACTTCTTCCTTATAGAAAGATATCCTTCTGGAATATCCATAAGATATCGTTCAAGGATATCCATGAGATATTGTCCACAGATATCCATTTGATATTGTTCAGGGACATCTACAAGATATTCACAAGGATGTCCATAAGACTTTGTTCACAAATATCCAATGGATATGTTTTAGGAATACCAAGTAGCTTATCATTGAGGAATGAGGGAAATTGTTTAAATATATTTAAAAAATTGATATTGTACTCTGTATTCATTTTTTATTTGCTTCGAACATTCATAGTCATCTGTAGGATATTTTTTATAAATATCTATTTTTTTAGATCCCTTCAGTGAAAAAGAAATGATGCAAATGTTGACTACAAAAATGAAAAACAAGAGATCTGCTGGAATGGATGAAATACCAGATTTTGTATCAAATACCTATAACCATTCCACAAAGCGTGTCATGCCTTCTTGGATCATCTATTGAATTTTACGAATGCCCACAATATTTTGAGTCCCATGCAACATGGATTTCGTGAGGGGTAAATCCACTCAAACTGCTTTGATGAGTTTTTTAAACGAATTAGTAGAGATGATTGACACTGGCGATTGCCCTGCTGCTATATTATGTGACCTGAGTAAGGCATTTGACTGCGTAAACCATGTGAAGCTATTGAATATCTCAGAATCGTGTGGTGTGAGAGGAATATGGAATAAATGGGTCTCTTCTTTCCTCAAGAATCGTCGTCAATGTGTTTCTCTTAAATTTGAAGTTGATGAACGTATTTCAACATTTTTCTCTGAAATAAGACAGGTTTCGTTAGGGGTGCCTCAGGGGTCCGTATTAGGGCCTATTTTATTTTTGATCAACATTAACGATCTCGAATCTGAAATAATGCATTCTAATTTTACCGCGTATGCAGATGACATATCGCTACTTGTGACGGCAAAGAACACCGAATCTTTAAAAAATTCTCCCAACTATATCGTTCCCAGAATTTATAATCATTTACCACATAATATTAAAACATCTTGTAATGGTAAACAATTCAAATATAATTTGAAATCATTTCTGTCGAAACATTGTTTTTATTCCATAGACGAATTTTATTCATTCCGGTCTGTACAGGTGACTGGATGGATTTTTATTTTAAATATGACTTATTTCTTTCTTCTAGACTGACTTTTCCTATAAAAAATGTACTTTTGTCGTTTAAAGGAAAACAAATTGATTTGATCTGGTCCAGAAAAAAGATACAATTGGTTCAAGAGACAAAAAACATCGTATTAAAAATTCAGCTCGACATACACATTCATTCATATTTGCTTAGACTTCATTCACCGCAATCCGTAGAATATTTTTAGAAGAAAAACCGATTACCAATTTTCAAAAATATCTAATTCATGTTCAATAAAGAGAGAAAATAAAACACCGATATTGAACATTCAGCCAAGAAAAAACAATGATACGAGCTATATACATATATAGTATTTGTTGAAGAAGACATTTTCCTACAAAAATGGAAGGTGAAAAAATATAGGTTATATAAATACAGATTTTGTTATATTTATTTGAATTTATGATTGCTTTGGATATCTTATCCACAAAATATTTCTGAGATCCAAGACCTAGGATGGGATTCTGTATATCAAAGAATTCTATAGTCGACAGTTATGTCTTTGTCTCTCTTACTTATTCGATGATTGGTAGATTTCTATGGTACACGGAATCCCCTTCTAGTATGTGTTTTGGAAATAGTAAGAATTCTGAAACGACTCAAGTTTGTGTATTTTGAATCACGAACGATTATGTGAAGAAGCTATTCGTCAATAATATGCCCTATACTAACATGTTCATAAAACTTCTGGAATTGCTCGAGGATATGCCTCCTTTTATATTTACTTCCATAGATGATATATTTCTGAAATATCATTATAGAAAGAACTCAGATTTTCCTGAAATAGGTGAAAATCTAGCAGTATTTACTGAACGTTATGTTCTCGAAAAAGTCCAAAAATAATGACAAAATAGTGAATCTGATCTTAATTTTAATGACGTTTCAATATATTTATATCTTTCCTCCAACGAATATACAACTTTTGTACTTCTGCACCGTGAAAACATGTGAATATGTTTCATTATACCTATCAAGAATGTTCAAAAATATCAAACGAACATTTTCGTTAGTTCTAAAACTTTATTCTGGCTTAACATCCTGGTTTTTCTAATAAATAACGGCAGATTTAATAGACAGGTTAAATCCGAAGTGGACAAGCCAACTCTTTTTTTTGTCAGCTCATAACTCGCCTTGTCGTCTTTACATCCTCGTGTATCATCAGAAATCGCACAACATACAAAATAATCGCGAATTATCAAAATAAACTGCTCGTCCATTTTGATCCGGCTGTAACTCAAAAATAAAACGTTCTTTGTGGAGTACTTCTAAAAACGTTAATTCATTTTATCCAGGTCAAAAAATATGATATATTTGAGTTTCATTATAACATTCGAAAAAGTCATGCACAACTAAAACTAGCGCGAAAATTAATTAAGTGTCGAAATAAATACTATAATCTTGCGAAATGGTTAGTGGATTTGATTTATAATTCAATGAAGCTTATATGGTTCAACTTTTCCTAGAGCTGATAATTAAATGCGAACAATCTCTATTTTGGTCCAATGGAAAAAGTCACCGATGACTTGATCATTCACATATTTCAAGAATATCCTTCGTACAACCTGGGTTGAACGAGCAATCGCATGTTTATACAGAATACAACAAAGAGTAATAAAAATATAAGTGAAACTGTCAACAAAGAAATGGATGCCTATACTCACAAGAGAAGTTCCATTGGCTTTGGTGAGATACAACTATGATCACTCAGACGTGACAAAAACGGAAAAAGCACCGAAGAATTTAATAATACGTTCAAATGTTAGTTATCGATTTCGTTGTCTGAATTATTTTGGGAATTATCCTTCATTTGATGTACCCGTAAAATTCGTTTGAAACTTACGTTTGCTAGATAATATTGAACTTGGTTTTAAAGCATTATTATTTATTGATAAAACGGAATTCTAATGTAGGCGTAATGTAATGTTGATGTTAGCGTAATGTAATGTTGGAGTAAGCTTAATGTAATGCTGATGTAAGCATAGTGTAATGTTGAAGTAAGCTTAATGTAATAATGATGTAAGCTTAGTGTTATGTTGATGTAAGCATAGTGTAATGTTGATGTAAGCTTAGTGTAATGTTGATGTAAGTATAGTGTACTGTTGGTGAGCATAGTGTAATGTTAATATAAGTGTGATGTAATGGTATAAGGTGAGTTTCATACGTCAACTGTGAGTAATATTTCAAACAAGCTTAGGTAATGTTTCAGGTTCAGTGGGTGGTAACATTGAATGTTTTATATTTTCTTGGAGGAATTAAGTTGATGAGGGCTCAAAGAGACAATAACTTGAATCTGAAACTGCATACATGATTTTATGGGTGTTTAGGAGTGGAAATGAGAAAGCGATATTCTATTTTTAATATATCAGCAGTGATAGGATCGAAAAGAATGGAATATTTTGTCGTTTCCTGAATTTTTATGCATTTGATCGAATTCAAATCACCCGGTATGCAGCACTGACTTCTCATCTCTTCAGATGCACCAGTCTGTGTCATTTCATAGGCCTAAAGATGATTTACTAAATTTCAGGCAGCGGACAGTTTAAAAATTCAACAACCATTTTAAATCCCGTAATTTATTCAAACTCCTTGATAAATATAGAATTAGTAGGTTTCGTAACAGCTTCCATCGCCCTTTGGAATAATCCATATTACGCATAACGTTCACATTGTTGAAAATAGCTTGTCACCTGTTTATAAAAGGAGGCCATAAATTATCGATTCCTTTGTTGGACCGTTTTGAGATGATAATCCAGTTTGAGCGTCAAGGAAAGATGTATGGGAACTGATCTAGAGGTCTGTGCTATCCTACAATAATCTCATGAAAGGTTAATGCATCGGATGGACTGTGGTGTAGATATTAGCTTCGATGATATTATAATTTGCATATATATCACTTATTCTCATCATCGATTATTGAGTTTATGAAGTGGAAGCTTCAGAATTCCTCTTTACTTCAAAATATGCCAGCAGAATTTTTTTATTGATACGATTCACTCTCCTATCTTCGAACCATTTTTCCAAGTATTCATAAATATGCTAAAAGATATTATTTCTTTTTGGACTTGGCAGGTATATCAATGATAACATGCCAATACTTGTAGCCTCTCCTACATCGTTTGGTATATCAGACATTTTTTATTCACAAATCAACATCGTATTAAGAATTGACTGAATAACGCTTTTCAATTTCGACAGTGACTTTTTACATCCAATTTATTTTACATACTTTTAAACATACCTTCAAATCTCGATAATTTTTAAAGGGTTTTGATGTTCAAAATTACAGTATATCTTGCATTCAACATATTATTTCGTAAGAATCTTTTATGTAACTCACAAAACATCGAAATGGCATACTTTTAACTTTTACTATCTTCCATTACTAGCAGCTTGGCATTTGTAAACAAGCTACGCCAAGACAAGAGAAGACTTCTGTCAAATTCCTTCATCAATAAATACTTAATAATCATTTCACAATCCAATGAATTAACTAACAATATGCCTGGGTTTGAGGATGATTGGTTTAATCCTAAAGGGAAAATATTCAAGAAAGGTGAACTGTACATTTCTACCTGGTCAAGAAGAATAAGTTGGGAAGTTTGAGGCTTATCTTCTAAATGTCCTTTTCGACATATTTGTATTTCCATATCACTTCATATTCTTGATCGAATTATTCATTTTTAGTTGATGGTCCTGACTTTGATATCATAAATGATTGAACTTATTCATCAATTGAAAATATATTATTTCAGTTTGGCAAATAATATTGTGTCCTAAAATTAGCATTAGGATCATCGTCATTACGGAACAAAAATCCACAGATAAAAAACCATTGGAGCTGTAATATATCCCTGAAATGCTTTTTGAAGATACATATCCCAATCTGGAGTGTTTTTTAGTTGATAAAGACTTGTGGAATGCATAGAAGCACAAAAAAACTTCAATCCAGAAATGCTCCCACATTCATATCATATTTTTGAATGTAAATTCATCATTTGTGGGTTTATTTTTAGTACAATGAAGACTTTTGGACATATTTGATGAGATTCTCCGTATATCTAACCAAAAATCATTTGGATAATTAAGAGGAGAAAATAATTGATATAATTCGCTACAAAAAAGTGAGAACTTTACTTGACTGTGTTTCGTTTTTGATAACGCAAAAAAGAGAATGTAAAAGTTCAAAATATATATCTGAAACGTCTGTCAGCATTCTAGTGGTAACTTACAATTCCGTAATCACATCTGTAGCGTGACCCATCTAACAACAAGCACTGTTTTTCTTTAAATATCACATGTTTCACTACCACAGTAGCTTCTTCAAGTGATTCCGCATTCTTTTTCCTCTTTAGTCAGCTTTTTCGCGTGGTTCAGTGTTGTACACTATACCTTGCACATCTCCGCTTGAGAAGTAGTTCAATAGCGTCAGATCAGGTCAACGAGTTGGCCATTCTAGCGATTATCGTCTCCAAATCCATTGATTTGGTAATTTCCCAAGATTGCGAATGAATTTCTGGAACAATCCTTGGTCCTGGTGGTAGGTGATCTTCATTTAATCAGCGAAGATTTAGTTCACTCAATTTACGGTAGAGTTTAACCCCATGGAAAAAAATGTGCATTTATAGTATGAAGAAGTTAAACTTCGAAATATTTTTCTCACACAATTTTTAGATTTCCTTTCGCCAGGCACAACTATCAATAAAGAAACATCGGTATTATTATCATCATTATTTTGTCCGACTTTCCAACTGCACGTTCGCGAAGCAGCAATTCTTGTGTATATTCTCAGTTTGCCTTTATGAAAAATGCCGCTGGTATCTTCGCGTTACAAATATAAATTTTCTTTGACAGAAACAAGACAGGCTCTTACAGTTTTTAATATTTGATGATATAATATGCACCGCCGCACATATTGAAATATATTTCACCCTATTCTCCGTT
The DNA here is from genome assembly GCA_958502065.1 of Chrysolina americana. Classification (NCBI taxonomy): domain Eukaryota; kingdom Metazoa; phylum Arthropoda; class Insecta; order Coleoptera; family Chrysomelidae; genus Chrysolina; species Chrysolina americana. The sequence goes on along the minus strand of OY293411.1, from coordinate 1,856,659 downwards.
TTCCCTCGCTCATGCACGCTACTATTTTATTCTGCCCCGGGAACTTTCACACGCTTTGATCAATTATCTATATCCTACATTTTTGTGAGCCGAATACGATACACTGTGTCGAACAAGTTGAGGGTTTTCCTGTTTTGAAGAGAGGAAATTATGTCAAGGCGTTCGGGGTTGGGAATCGCACCCTTTGCAACAGAGGTCATCACCACCGAAAATAATTGCTCGTGCTATTATTCTATTATTCTTCGATTTCAAGTAACTTTTCGCTGGTTAAATTAATTTTTTATGGTTATCACAAGGAATGACTTATTTATTGATATTAGTTAATATCATCAATAATATCATCATTAGTATCATCAATAATATCATCAACAATATCACTGATTATGTAACGTAAATAGTTCATAATCACTTCATCTCCGACCAGGGTATTCTGTGGTAATGCTACTGTTTCACTTTCTGCATATTTTCCATTGATCCTCATTTGTGTTATATAGTTGACATCCAGCTTTAACAATTTTTCTGTCAATTCCAGTTCATCTCCAGTTTAAATACTGTATCAAACAGAGTTTATTCTTTTTCTAATACCGTTTGTAGCTCAACTTTCGCGAAAAAAATTCAAGAAAAGACAGGAAAAGACAAGACAAGCAAGAAGCAAGGTATGTCGAATGTCACAAAAGAAAACGAAAGAAAAAGAGTAAAAATGGACAACTAGACAGAAATGATGAAGGAACTGATGAAAAATATGAAAGAAATTGAACAAAATCAGAGTAAAAAGAAGTAAGATCGCAAATAAACTAAAGATCAGAGGTTTAATGAATAAAAGTTGATTGAGAAACAAGAATAATATGATAAAAATGAAAACATGAAAGCACATATGATATACAGAATGAGAAGATCAGAAAACGACAAAGATGAAAATGATATTATGATTTCAAGATTACCAATGAAGGAAGAAAATAAAACTGCCCTCAAATATCAAGAGAAGAGACAATTAAAAAATATCATTAATTCTCTACAACTTCAAAAATATTCCTACAACTGTAAACAAAACCGATGAACGAAGAGTGAAAGAAAATATTCAAAATATTTGCAAGGAAAAAATAATACACTAAGACAAGTATGAGACAGTCTCATCATAGGTCTTCATTTCTTTTTATTGCAATAATATAAGTCCATTTACAATAAAAACAGTTATGATAATTAAAAAAATTATCAAGTTAAAATTATCTTAATGGCCAATCTACTTTCACAGATGTTAGGCATAGGATAGAGTTAAATTTTTTCTTGTGGTATCTTCCACATAATCATCAATTTCTCTCCTTATGTTCTTCACTTTTTTTTCTCTGCTCTTCAACGTCTGTCCTAATTCTTTCTGTTCTATCTCGGCCTGCTTCATCATTCTCTAGAGTACTTTTTGCTTCAAAATCTTCTTCATTAACCTGGTGTTGTCCATTACATTCACGTATGCAAATGATTGGAAATGGAAATCTTCAAAGAGTAGTTCGAGTTCTATCTTGTGTTCATAGGCATTTTGTATCACTTGCTTCGGTGTATGAATCGCGTTTATGGTTAATATTAGCTGATATTAATGACGATGAAAACAACTAAGATCACAGTAAGAACACAAAAAGGAGAAACAGAGGAATTTACAATCAACAAAGGGGTAAAACAGGGGAACTCACTTTCAACGACGTTTTTCAACCAAACTTTAGAATATGTGGTAAGGAGAATTAACAAAATGAATCTTAGGACAGAAGGAGGACAAATTATTGCTTACGCCGATGATATAGCCATAATTACCAATACCAGAAGAATAATAAAAGATATGCTGGAAGAAATTATAAAGGAACGGAAAATAATGGGGCTTGGGATTAACCAAGAAAAAGCGAAAATATTGAGAATGGGAACGAAACAAATACAGGGACAAGTCAAAATAGGAACGAGAGAGTTTGAAGGAGTAAATGAGTTCAAATATCTAAGAGTGACGATAAGTAAAACAGAAAAGAGAAGCCAAGAAATACAAGAAAAAATATTAAAGGCAAACAGAGCATACTGAAAAGTGGAATATTAACAGAAAATAGTAAAATAAATATTTATAATACCATAATTAGACAAATTACGACGATGTCAATAAAAAATTACAAGGAAGACATATTAGGACCAAACAATACTACTGAATTTCTCTGGTTTCATATACTATAAGCAACATGCTCTTTGAATCGTGTTCCTATGGCCATTCTAGTTTGACCAACATATCTTTCTACACAATTCGTGCATCTAGTCTTATAATTCGCCGACTTTTCATACTACTTTGTTTTATCTTTGGAATTTCAGGATATGGATGAGTTTATACCAAGTTTTATATACAATTCATACTCTATATACATTTCTGTGACAAATTGATTCACTTACCGAGTTGATAATGCTGTGAAGACATTTGAATTTTGACTTATTTACAGCAAACACCATATTTCCGCATAATTTTTCCATTCACTTCTTGATGAGAATCGAATTATCAATTTACTAACTACGACAGCAATGTAGTTACCCCTAGCTCGTGACTATGAAAACCATTACTCGGTTAGGTCGGAAGAGCTGCTAATTGAAAATTGTCGTCGCAAATTCGATTACAGCCGCTTTTTGCAAAACAAACCCCTATAGCGGAAGTTTTCTGTAAAATATAAATTTTTGCCACCTTATATACAGGTGAACGGTCTTACATTTGAATTGCAAACAATACCGACAAGGGAAGTGGGTTATTCATCAATGCTGGATATATTCGTTGTAATGTTAATTACTTAAACGTAAAGCTGGGAATTATGCAACATTCGGAGCTCTGGATATGCCCGTATGATGATTGGTATGTATACGAGTATTCATAATACTAGTTTTTAGCATTAACGCTACATTCCATGTTGTTTATGGTCACCAGGATGTCACTGGCAAAAAAGTTTGATTCCATAATTCTCTAGTAGTACCTTCCTTTAGAAGTTTTCTTGAAAAGTTGTACACACTACACATCAATCACACGCTTATACTAGCTACAATGGAGTTAAAAAATTCACTATTTCGAAAAATTGGCCTGTTTAAATTGTCATTGAGTAAAAAAGGTCTTCCCTTCACGTGAAAAAACTGTTTTGAAATGTGTAAAAGTCTTCGTGTAGACAAAAGTCGAATGCCATATTAAAAGTTGATAGTTTTCCCAAATGCCATTCAGTACTCATTACCACTTCTGGTTGATGAATTCTGGCTTTTCTCTCGTTATAAGATGAATAGTAGAAAAATTACCGAAAAAATATTGAAAAAATGTTTTTAGAAGTATACGACAATTTTCAACTTTGGATCAAAATTTCAATTCGAGAACGGTTGAGGATAGAGCAATTTTGTGAACGCCATTCGATTCAGAATCATAATAGTTTGTGAAATTGGATTGGAAATGTTCACAGGTAAAATTTTTGATTGAATACATTGACAGATTCTCGAAAATTTTCAATTGGAAATTGCAGAGATTCTGTAAAAAGCCTGCAAAATTTTTAGTGACTGGGAATCGATTTGAAATTCGCTGTTCGTATTGAGAAAAGGTCAATTTTCAGAAAAATTAACATGAAAAAATATTTTTCGAGGTAAATGACACTTTTCAACTTCGAATACAAATTTCAACTCGAGAACGGTTGAAGATAGAGCAATTCTGTAAACGCCAATCGATTCAGAATGTTGGAATTATTATACTCTAAAAATTTAAAGAAAATTGACGTTAAAAAAAATTCTCGAAAAATCGAAGAAAGTTCAAAAATCATGAAAAATACGAATTCTTCAGATTCAGTTGAAGTTTGCACTATATAGGCAAAATTTCATGCTGAATCTGGAAATATATGACTTGTTTATGCTCAGATACAAAGTATGGTATATAAAATGGTTAAAACGTCAGATATTCCACGAATAGGGGTAGAAAAAAATATAGAGAAAACTCCATGAAATTTTTAACTCAATAACGGTTGAAGATAGAGCAATTCTGCAAACGCCAATCAATTCAGAGTGTTGAAATCAGTATAGTCAGAATTTAGAGACAATTGAGTTCAAGAAATTGTCTCGAAAAATCGAAGAAAGTTCAAAGGGGTAGACCCCTAAAAATCATGAAAAATACGAATTCATCAGATTCAGTTGAAGTTTGCACTATATAGGCAAAATTTCATGCTGAATCTGGAAATATATGACTTGTTTATGCTCAGATACAAAGTATTGAATATAAAAGGGTTGGAACGTCAGATATTCCACGAATAGGGGTAGAAAAAAAATATAGAGAAAACTCCATGAAATTTTCAACTCAATAACGGTTGAAGATAGAGCAATTCTGCAAACGCCAATCGATTCAGAATGTTGAAATTAGTATACTCTGAAAATTCAAAGAAAATTGACGTTCAAAAAAAATTCTCGAAAAATCGAAGAAAGTTCAAAGGGGTAGACCCCTAAAAATCATGAAAAATACGAATTCATCAGATTCATTTGAAGTTTGCACTATATAGGCAAAATTTCATGCTGAATCTGGAAATAAATGACTTGTTTATGCTCAGATACAAAGTAATGAATATAAAAGGGTTGAAACGTCAGATATTCTACGAATAGGGGTAGAAAAAAAATATAGAGAAAACTCCATGAAATTTTCAACTCAATAACGGTTGAAGATAGAGCAATTCTGCAAACGCCAATCGATTCAGAATGTTGAAATTAGTATACTCTGAAAATTCAAAGAAAATTGACGTTAAAAAAAAATTCTCGAAAAATCGAAGAAAGTTCAAAGGGGTAGACCCCTAAAAATCATGAAAAATACGAATTCATCAGATTCAGTTGAAGTTTGCACTATATAGGCAAAATTTCATGCTGAATCTGGAAATAAATGACTTGTTTATGCTCAGATACAAAGTATTAAATATAAAAGGGTTGAAACGTCAGATATTCCACGAATAGGGGTAGAAAAAAAATATAGAGAAAACTCCATGAAATTTTCAACTCGATAACGGTTGAAGATAGAGCAATTCTGCAAACGCCAATCGATTCAGAATGTTGAAATTAGTATACTCTAAAAATTCAAAGAAAATTGACGTTAAAAAAAATTCTCGAAAAATCGAAGAAAGTTCAAAGGGGTAGACCCCTAAAAATCATGAAAAATACGAATTCATCAGATTCAGTTGAAGTTTGCACTATATAGGCAAAATTTCATGCTGAATCTGGAAATAAATGACTTGTTTATGCTCAGATACAAAGTATTAAATATAAAAGGGTTGAAACGTCAGATATTCCACGAATAGGGGTAGAAAAAAAATATAGAGAAAACTCCATGAAATTTTCAACTCGATAACGGTTGAAGATAGAGCAATTCTGCAAACGCCAATCGATTCAGAATGTTGAAATTAGTATACTCTAAAAATTCAAAGAAAATTGACGTTAAAAAAATTCTCGAAAAATCGAAGAAAGTTCAAAGGGGTAGACCCCTAAAAATCATGAAAAATACGAAATAATCAGATTCAGTTGAAGTTTGCACTATATAGACAAAATTTCATGCTGAATCTGGAAATATATGACTTGTTTATGCTCAGATACAAAGTATTAAATATAAAAGGGTTGAAACGTCAGATATTCCACGAATAGGGGTAGAAAAAAAATATAGAGAAAACTCCATGAAATTTTCAACTCAATAACGGTTGAAGATAGAGCAGTTGTGCAAACGCCAATCGATTCAGAATGGTGAAATTAGTATACTCTAAAAATTCAAAGAAAATTGACGTTAAAAAAAAATTCTCGAAAAATCGAAGAAAGTTCAAAGGGGTAGACCCCTAAAAATCATGAAAAATACGAATTCTTCAGATTCAGTTGAAGTTTGCACTATATAGGCAAAATTTCATGCTGAATCTGGAAATATATGACTTGTTTATGCTCAGATACAAAGTATTGAATATAAAAGGGTTAAAACGTCAGATATACCACGAATAGGGGTAAAAAAAAATATAGAGGAAACTCCATGAAATTTTCAACTCGATAACGGTTGAAGATAGAGCAATTCTGCAAACGCCAATCGATTCAGAATGTTGAAATTAGTATACTCTAAAAATTCAAAGAAAATTGACGTTAAAAAAAAATTCTCGAAAAATCAAAGAAAGTTCTAAGGGGTAGACCCCTAAAAATCATGAAAAATGCGAATTCATCAGATTCAGTTGAAGTTTGCACTATATAGGCAAAATTTCATGCTGAATCTGGAAATATATGACTTGTTTATGCTCAGATACAAAGTATGGTATATAAAATGGTTAAAACGTCAGATATTCCACGAATAGGTGTAGAAAAAAAATATAGAGAAAACTCCATGAAATTTTCAACTCAATAACGGTTGAAGATAGAGCAATTCTGCAAACACCAATCAATTCAGAATGTTGAAATCAGTATAGTCAGAATTTAGAGACAATTGAGTTCAAGAAATTGTCTCGAAAAATCGAAGAAAGTTCAAAGGGGTTGACCCCTAAAAATCAATTAAATTACAAAATCATCAGATTCACTTGAAGTTTGCACTATATGAGTAAAATTTCATGCTGATTCTGATAATATATGATTTGTATGAGCTCAGATTCAAGATTTAGCATAAAATAGGAATAAATCATCAACGATTCCCCAGCACGATCGAAGTTTTTATTTTCCATTATTAAATTCGCTGTATATATTGAGAAAAGGCCAATTTTCAGGAATTTACAAAAAAACATTGAAAAAATGTTTTTAGAGGTACATGACACTTTTCAACTTTGGATCAAAATTTCAACTCGAGAACGGTGGAAGATAGAGCAATTCTGTGAATGCCATTCGATTCAGAATCATAAAATTAGTATTGTCTGTGAAATTGAATTGAAAATATACACAGATCAAATTTGTGATCGAACACATTGACAGATTCTCGAAAATTACCAACTCGACATTCGAGGTTCCGTCAAAAGCATACGAATTCTATAGTTTACTGGAAATTGACATGAAATCTAGCGTGCATTTTCAGAAAAGATCGATTCTGATGAATATGGGCAGAAAATTATCCAAAAAATATTTTTCGAGGTTCATAACCACTTTCAGTTCCAGATGAACTTTTCAATTGGAGAACGATTGAAGATAGAGCAATTCTGTGAACGCCATTAATATATTAAGAGGGAAATAGAGAGGGGCCACATCTACTCATAAATTTTCTTGCAGTGTCAGGGAGCAAAAATATGGTAGTATCGTCTGCAAATAGTGTCAATAGCCCTACGATACTGACACTCGTCAGATCGTTGTTGTATACAACGAACAATGTTGGCCTCAGTATTGAGCCTTGAGGCATACCACTATATATTTTCCAATTTCCTGAGCCATGGTTGGTAGTCACCAAATACTAGCTGAACCAGTAAGGAAGCATCCTCATAATCAAACGCTATCCAGTTCAAATTTTAATCGAAACCAATTTTCTTTTTTTTTCCGAATGGAGTGGAGAAAACAGAAGCAGAGTAAATCTTTCAGACGACGCCCGACGTAAACAAGTGATACCGAAGGCGACATAGCGTCTTCACCGCCGCTGTCAGACAAATCTGACGTGTTCGATGTGACGTCTGACGTCGTTTGTGCCGTGTTCAATGGAGAAAGCGTCGGAAGTGAGAATATTCTCAACTCTTCACCACTGACGGTTCTATATCGGGAGTACGTGAACTGTATTGCGTTTTTCGACGGGGTATATGGAAATAAGTAGGAGCAAAAACAGATTCAGAAGATGCTAGTCTACGGGGCGCTGTATAGTATCGTCAAATTAAATTTCTATGAAGATGAGTGGAAAAACAAGTTTTGTGGCGATTTGTTTTCACAAAAATTGAATTCTGCCTTTTATCTCCAAGACCTTTTTCGTATAAAATATTTTGGTTTGTTACAATATTGAAAATAATAAAGCCGTTCATCATTATTATTATCATCAAGTGACCTTGAGTAACAGAAGAAGAGCTAGATTATTATTATTCACAAAACATTAGATTATTGCATATCGAAAGTGTCGTTGAAATACCTATCAGTAGTGATATAATCAGTGCTAATTTTAAATACTGCCTCAATCTGAACAATAATGAGTAAGGAATTATCTGAAATAACTAAAAACCGTCAGGGAACCAATGTCTACATTTATTTTTCACAATTGAGTTTGTGTATTTAATTTCCTAGAAATAAATTCAAAATAGCTGGAAAACTCTCAATTCATTTAGAATGCTCTCTTCAGATATGGAATGCATCAGGAAATCTCCAATTTTATTAATTTATCATTCCATTTATATTCTACTCAGACTCGCTCCTCAGGCACACCTTGGAATATTACTAATGAAGCTTCTGTTTTATGGAATTACAGGTGTCACTCAAAATTGCTTCGGTTCGTACCTTGCGAACAGGAGTCAAATTGTGAAGAACAAAAAGCAGTACCTAGTCAGGATGTGGAGTCATAAAAACAGGTGTATATCAAGGCTCCGCTTTGGGACCAATACTGTTTCTCTTATATATAAATGATAATAACCTCCTACCAATTTTTGGTATACAAGCTGGTTGTTTCTGTTGTTCACTCTTGTATTTTGTATATTTTTTCTATATATTTTTGTATATTTCCATCGATAATATTTACATCAGTGACTGTTATGAGGTGATTTGCTTCATGTTTTTCTGCTTTGTTACAGAAATTCAAAATTTTTATACAATAAAGCTAATTTAGACTTTGACTAATCAAAGTACGAAGATATTTCGTTCAGATATATTATGAAAAGTGTTGGTCTCAAATGTTATCCTTAAGGAACCCATATATATGAAATATCCATTCATAAACACAATTTCTGACCTACATTGTTAACAAGTACCCATTGAAGTAAATCGCTATTTACAATCTTTTTCAGTATATGGGAAATTAATGCTTTGTTGAAGTCAGGATGCTGTTTGGGAATTATACATAAAAAGATGATCGATACGCAGACATTTATTTTCCAGAAGATATAAAATAAATGTACATTATTACAAAAGTATAAAAATTAATCAGAAAGTAATTCCCAAAGGCTTAGGGAAGGCCAACGAAGTGTCATTAGAATTGAGCTAATATTAATAATGATAACTAATATAGGTGGTATGATTATTCAATTAATTTCATAAAATGAAAATGGATTATAATAATCCAGCCTCTCGCAATTTTCCTGCACAATACTAGAAGTAGGAATTGATGCAGTAACTAGTTACTAAGGGTTCTGTCATTTTCAACCCAGGATCAACTAACAAATTATTGGCAATTTATTAAGATACTTCCAACTTTTTATTGATCTTCTGTGTTTGTACACACGAAGCTTCAATTCATTCTGTATTATAATAATATTTTAGTGTGTATATGCACAATATATGTAAGAGTATACACTATATTTTTTAGGTGTTAGTTTGTACTGACTGTCTATGACGATACCTACTGTTATATCGTGTTTTTCGTAAACAAAGAATTATTATTATTACAACTATCCATCAATCTTAAAAGCAGCAGTTTCATTTTAATGACCACTGTGATGGGGAATCAACGTTTCTGTACTGACCCTATTATTAGTGCCAAAAAAGTCCCACCCCCGAAGACGAGTTCGGATTGGAAATGTTGCGAAAACATTATTATCGAATATATTCTCAGACTTCCTCAAGTCTAAAGGGCGTTACCGTATACGACATGTTGTGAGGTTGAGTGTGAGATATTGACAAGAATACAGCTGCGTCATAAGTCAAGACAACTGCATAATCAACTTTGTTATCGAGCTGGGTTTGCGTTAAAAACGTGATTTCTACCCCAAATATAATGGAAGATATTTTGAAAAAAAGATAAAAAATCTAATTTCGAAAGAAAGAGTAAGAGGTGTAAGCCGAAAAAGTCTGCCGATTTATCTTCCAAAGCTGTCATCAGATTTCAGAAGTAACTTTTTTCTGATTTTCCTTTTTGTGTGTATTTATTTACTTTTTTTGGTATAGGGTGTTTTGATTATGGGTGGTATTTTGGAGGATGCAGAAGTCACGAACTTTTGAATATGAAGATATCGGATATAGAGGACCAGGATTCCATAATGGTAGTGAACGTACTGGAAAGTAAAACTGGTGTATCGAAGAAATTGAGACTGTATATATCTTTGCGTCCTGAAGGTAATGAACAATTTTGTTTTGAGCTTCCGACAAAACAAATGTACATCTCAGCCAAATGGAAAAAACATGTTTGGGAAAGTCCACAGCAAAACTGCAGTGTATTTAGGATTGCCAAACCCATTTTCCTATACGGAACATTGCCTCCGTCGTACTTCTGCTACTGCTCTAGCAAATGCCGAAGCAACTATGACCAACTTGAAAAGACACGGAGGTTGGAAAAGTTCCACGGTGACGGAGGGGTAGTTGGAGGATAGCATCGAATTAAGAAATAAAACGACGATAAATACAATACAAATACAAAAGAAGAAATTTTTTCCAGTTGTGGAAAACATTTTCAGGGTACATTTCAAAATAAAAACCATTTGAATTTTGTCATTTTCCATCTATCTAGTTCAAACATATTTTTGGTACTATTTCACATCACTGGCTACAAGATCATGTATTCAAAACACTCGAATGGAACTTAAAAATTAGGTAACAGCAGTAAGTAATGTACCAGATCGTAATAAAATTCTTCTTTCATCAAGTGTACAAAAATTCTCACTTTTACGATGCCATTAAAGAATAAATAAATAAACTTTATTAAGAAGGACCTGACTTCAACTCTTTAGATTGTTTACTGTTAATTAGTTTTATGGTCACATGGTACTGAGACGTAACTTTCTACCAAGAGTACCATAGTTCACCCTAAGCATACTCAAGTCCAGGTAAAGAAGGCATTCAAAATTCTTCTACCTGACTCGCAGAAGATTTGTGACTTTACTGAAATTACGGATTATAATTTGCCCCCTAACCATATTTATAACAACTTTTCCAGATTTAGTTTTAGCTATCAGCTCCGTAAACGAGCGTAATAATAATAATTCCTCCTAACGTGTTATTATGGTAATTTGTTCCTATTTTTATTTCTGGTTTGTGTTGGCATTTATTCTGAGGTATTTCTTTTATTATTGAAGCACCTTATTTCTAATGAGTTTGTCAAAATAGGAAAAAGCGGTTAGTTATTGCATCTAGCTGCTAATTTGCCCACATACGTGGAAGTTAATTAATAGTGAATGCCTTGAATGGGCGTTGTGTTAGACACTTGAAGAAACCTAGATATGTAATTTGTGATCGGCTGCAGCGTTTTATTGCAATAGAGTACAAGTCATTGACAGGTGAATAAATTACATACAAAATAGACAACGACACGCTGAAGCTAACTTTAATCGGTAGACATTGTTTCAGTTTTTCTGATTTCTAGTTTTTGTTTTGGGTTTGCAGTTAGTTTAAGAATTTCATGAATCTATATAGTTTTAAATAGCTGATTTCCCATCATCCCATTAGCCACAGTAGTTGTATCCTAGATTGGGTGATTTTCTTGGGTAGGATATCAACACTCAACTAACCTGGATAGATAGATTAGGTAATGAAGAAAATTCGTTTGCAGCAGGTCAAGAGAGAACTGTTTTTTTATACTCACATATAAATGATAAATCGTAAAGTATCTATTTTCACTTAATCTAAAACAACTGATAAAGGAGACAAAACGTACATTTTTACAGAAGACAAAACATAATGTAAATGATTAAGTTGCTACACAATTAGAGTGTAACAGATTCAAACATGATAGTTGGTGTCGCCAGATATTCGTTACTACTCTGAAAAAGATCTCTGGTGAACCTCTTCAAACTACATATAGAGAGATATTTAACAGTGAGGGAAAATACATTATAGAGATTTACACAGAGTGAGTATTTGATCGAAGATTTGTGTAATTTCACCCAGGGTGGTTTCAGAACATTTGCTTCTCTAGCAATATGTACATGATGCCCATATTACTCAATTCACTGATGATAGATCCTTATCGCATCAAAATCCAAACTACGAGGGATTAGTCAATATAATGAAGGAATCAGGATCGTGCTAATGAATGGATCATAAATAAAAAAATGATTTCAAACATAAATAGAAAAAGACTAGTCTGCTCTGCGCTCTGCTCTGCGCTCTGCTCTGGGCTCTGCTCTGGGCTCTGCTCTGCGCTCTGCTCTGCGCTCTGCTCTGCGCTCTGCTCTGCGCTCTGCTCTGCGTTCTGCTCTGCCCGCTGATCTGCTGTGCACTCTGCTCTGCTGTGCACTCTGCTCTGCTGTGCACTCTGCTCTACACTCTGCTCTGCGCTCTGCTCTGCGCTCTACTCTGCGCTCTGCTCTGTGCTCTGCTCTGCGCTCTGCTCTGCGCTCTGCTTTGCGCTCTGCTCTGCGTTCTGCTCTGCCCTCTGCTCTGCGCTCTGCTATGCGCTCTGCTCTGCGTTCTGCTCTGCCCGCTGCTCTGCTGTGCACTCTGCTCTGCTGTGCACTCTGCTCTGCTGTGCACTCTGCTCTACACTCTGCTCTGCGCTCTGCTCTGCGCTCTACTCTGCGCTCTGCCCTGTGCTCTGCTCTGCGCTCTGCTCTGCGCTCTGCTTTGCGCTCTGCTCTGCGTTCTGCTCTGCCCTCTGCTCTGCGCTCTGCTATGCGCTCTGCTATGCGCTCTGCTATGCGCTCTGCTCTGCGTTCTGCTCTACCCGCTGCTCTGCTCTACACTCTGCTCTGTGCTTTGCTCTGCGCTCTACTCTGCGCTCTGCTCTGTGATCTGCTCTGCGCTCTGCTCTGCAATCTGCTCTGCGCTCTGCTCTGCGCTCTGCTATGCGCTCTGAAATGCGCTCTGCTCTGTGCTCTGCTCTGCGCTCTGCTCTGCGCTCTGCTCTGCGCTCTGCTCTGCGCTCTGCTCTGCGCTCTGCTCTGCGCTCTGCTCTGCGCTCTGCTCTGCGATCTGCTCTGCGCTCTGCTCTGCGCTCTGCTATGCGCTCTGCTATGCGCTCTGCTATGCGCTCTGCTATGCGCTCTGCTATGCGCTCTGCTATGCGCTCTGCTCTGCGCTCTACTCTGCGCTCTACTCTGCGCTCTGCTCTGCGTTCTGCGCTGCTCTCCTGTGCACTCTGCTCTGCTGTGCACTCTGCTCTGCTGTGCACTCTGCTCTGCTGTGCACTTCGCTCTACACTCTGCTCTGCGCTCTGCTCTGCGCTCTACTCTGCGCTCTGCTCTGCGCTCTGCTCTGCGTTCTGCTCTGCCCGCTGATCTGCTGTGCACTCTGCTCTGCTGTGCACTCTGCTCTGCTGTGCACTCTGCTCTACACTCTGCTCTGCGCTCTGCTCTGCGCTCTACTCTGCGCTCTGCTCTGTGCTCTGCTCTGCGCTCTGCTCTGCGCTCTGCTTTGCGCTCTGCTCTGCGTTCTGCTCTGCCCTCTGCTCTGCGCTCTGCTATGCGCTCTGCTCTGCGTTCTGCTCTGCCCGCTGCTCTGCTGTGCACTCTGCTCTGCTGTGCACTCTGCTCTGCTGTGCACTCTGCTCTACACTCTGCTCTGCGCTCTGCTCTGCGCTCTACTCTGCGCTCTGCCCTGTGCTCTGCTCTGCGCTCTGCTCTGCGCTCTGCTTTGCGCTCTGCTCTGCGTTCTGCTCTGCCCTCTGCTCTGCGCTCTGCTATGCGCTCTGCTATGCGCTCTGCTATGCGCTCTGCTCTGCGTTCTGCTCTACCCGCTGCTCTGCTCTACACTCTGCTCTGTGCTTTGCTCTGCGCTCTACTCTGCGCTCTGCTCTGTGATCTGCTCTGCGCTCTGCTCTGCAATCTGCTCTGCGCTCTGCTCTGCGCTCTGCTATGCGCTCTGAAATGCGCTCTGCTCTGTGCTCTGCTCTGCGCTCTGCTCTGCGCTCTGCTCTGCGCTCTGCTCTGCGCTCTGCTCTGCGCTCTGCTCTGCGCTCTGCTCTGCGATCTGCTCTGCGCTCTGCTCTGCGCTCTGCTATGCGCTCTGCTATGCGCTCTGCTATGCGCTCTGCTATGCGCTCTGCTATGCGCTCTGCTCTGCGCTCTACTCTGCGCTCTACTCTGCGCTCTGCTCTGCGTTCTGCGCTGCTCTCCTGTGCACTCTGCTCTGCTGTGCACTCTGCTCTGCTGTGCACTCTGCTCTGCTGTGCACTTCGCTCTACACTCTGCTCTGCGCTCTGCTCTGCGCTCTACTCTGCGCTCTGCTCTGTGCTCTGCTCTGCGCTCTGCTCTGCGCTCTGCTCTGCGCTCTGCTCTGCGCTCTGCTCTGCGCTCTGCTCTGCTCTGCTCTGCGCTCTGCTCTGCGTTCTGCTCTGCGCTATGCTCTGCGCTCTGCTCTGCCCTCTGCTCTGCTGAACACTTCTTTGAAATTGAATACCTAGTTGGGTATAACATCAAGTGGTGGAACACGAATGTCATGATGGCTTAGCATGCTAAGTAAAATTTCGTGTGAAATAGTGTTGAGGGTCTTGGTAAGATATAGAAAAATTGCTACACATTTTGATGATTTCCAATGCTCTTGTAAGACTGTCACTGCATTTTCTGTGTTGGGAATTTTAATGAAGCCATACTATATATCTGTTATTATATCACGTTAAAATGTTGCGGTCTTTGACGAAGACGCTGTATACTTTTTTTGATACTTTTTTTTCTTTCACTATTGGCTCCTGTACTTGTTCTACACCAAGATGCAGTATAATACCCAATTGAGATTAACAAAATTGAAAAAAACTGTGCATTTCAGATAATTCAACAATTGAGGCATTTTTCTGTGCAAAACTCTATTTCAGCTGTACTAGACCACCCGGCACAACAATAAGTCCGAGGTATAATGAAGTAATGTACGAAAGGGTGGCAGGGGGTGTGGAAAGGGTGTGATCGATCCGCTATTAGCTGGCTCTTTCTACGTGCATTGATAACACCAGCTACAACGTTTTAAAGCTTTATTTTGTTTGGTTTTGTTTGCAGTAACGTTGCCTCGGTAGGGAGAGAATAAGATTTTCCATTAGATAGAAAATGAACAAAAGGGTTTTGTTTTATGGCTTCGTGGTAGTATATAGCTATGTGGCTTATACAGCGTTTCCCCCTCGGTGTTCCAGGAAAGGTAGGAACTGCTGGAATTTCGGTCACCGCTGAAAAAACTGAGTGCTTTCCATGGGATTATTCATTAGAAGTTCCCGGGGCTCAACTGCAAATTCCTCAGGAGTCGAAATATCTGATCTTGAATATGGACACGATCTATAAGAAACCTTTGCAGTACAACGTTCATGGCACATTCGAGATAATTTTTGGCCTCGGCCTGCGGTAAAAAAACACCCATTTTACGCAACTAATACAGAAATAACTATTATATATAAGTAGTTGCGCTATACGATTTGATAATTTTTGACAGTTTCAAAATACACCTGTTTTACAGTAATCAAAGGGATGCATGGATATCTGAATCTTTTAATTAATTTTTAGATATATCGGAGAATTTCATCCAAAGGCAAAGGATACTGGTGAATCGATCTGGCGATTCACCGTCAAGTCCTTATTTCTCCAGAAATTAGTCATTATTATCCCATATCATATTTCCCATCGTCGAACGGATGGAGCATAACCATACCCACCCTCCTTGGAGGCACCTGAAACAATATGCCTCCGCCATTGTACGAAAGATTGTCTAATGATGGCACACTACATATTGTTCTTTCTTTTGTCTGGAACTTGATGGAAAGGTGAATAGCGCGCCGATCGGGATTGTATTCATGGAACAAGTGAATTCGCCGAATTCATCAAAGGAAATTAGCTGTTTTTGTTTTCCGATACTGAGGGGATGACTAGCGGGATTACCAAAATAATGGGAAATCGAGACAGTAGGTCTGAGTTGAAGGAATGCCAGGATGCGGCCCTATTGATAAGTGAACGTGGTGCTGAAGAATAGGTTTTTCGTACTGATATTTCGTTATATTCTATTATATTAATATGATTCATGAAACACAACAAGCAAAGACACAAAATATCAGCCGTAATAAAGAAAATCTTGGCGAATTGTGTAATAAATGGAGGGTAACATACGGATGCTTAAATATAAGACCACTCATCAAATAGATCACTTCCCAGTCAACACAGATACATCTAAGATATTGCTGCGATGTAATTTCGTGACCTGCAATTTGCATCGTTACATCGCACAGACGTCCCAGCGACTCACTTTTGTCACACTCATGCTGCATGCTGGCGACGTCTGTGCGATGTATTTCTGAGACGTCTTTGCGATGTAGTTCTGGGACGCCGCAAAGATGCCTCCTAATAACATATCAGGCATGTAACAGAGCGACATAGCAGCGATTTCTTCACTATTCAACGTCAACGTCTATGCGATATTCCAGACAGAAACAACAAATAGGAAAAGAAAATATATTTTCAATGTGAAAAAAATAAATATAACAAAAATATTGATAAAAAAGTTCTTCAAAAAATAAAATTATTCTGGCATAACATTAATGAAGTTCAAAATTAAAAATTGACAAAGTGAAAATTAAAATTATAATAATTAAAAAAGTAAAAGTCAATTGTTTTGATTTCTTTTCCTGTCAAGCCTTAGTTTGGCATGCCTGAACCAGTTGGAACAGGCTGCTTCCACATTTTTTCCGTTCTCTCCGTGAAACCTCATCACCACATCTGGAAATCAATAAAATAATATGAGACCACTGAATGATACAGTGCCAGATAGTAGTGGGACATGAAATAATTCAGACAGTAATGGAATACTTAGTATAATTTGGCACCATTGAACAGCTCAAAATTTTCTGATTTCAAATATACAGGTCGCATTTTTTTAGGTCATGCCACTATTGGTATCTCGATAACGGTAAATGGTAACAGCCGGTCACGCGGTCGCCTCCCGCTTTCAGGTTGGCCAACATTGCCTACGATCTTTGTTGCCAACTTCTTACCAACCTACCGCGTTACTTCAAAATAAACATTCAACATAAATTGAAGATTCGCCTTTCGACCGTGGTGGAGAACAGATGGCGTCCTTATGGTCGGCAATCAAGTGTGAATGTGTGTGAAACCCTATTATCACCTGATCTGTAGATAACTCCATAAAAATATAGTAGCAAAGATATGTAAGAATAGATTTTGATGTCTAGATGATGTCGCAATTTAACATCGCAGGGACATCTAAATCCAGCTATCACTAATTTAGATATTACAGGGATGACGCAGTGTGATATCGCAGCAATGACAACAATATGACATCGCAGAGACATCTATATCCGGCTATTATTGATTTTGATATCTAAGGGGTGTCACGGTGTAATGTCGCAGGAATGTCAACGATATGATATCACAAGGACATCTAAATCCCATTTTTGACGATATTGACATCCCTGATATGTGGATGTTTGCCCAGTGTTGGCTGTATACATAGTGTACATAAATCATCAGCAATATGAGAAGGTTCAAATATGGTGTCTCCCAAGGAACTGTTTTGAGGCCTTTACTATACTCTGACCATATAAAGAAATTATTTCAATTGAATTTGGAGATACAGTCATAAGTTTTGTTGATGACGAGGAGAGATGAAAGCATTTCCACATTTCTTAGTTCATGACCATCCTCGTCAGTTCATTCTACATTGCTTATTTCCTCAGATTCAACCATGTATCTTCATATGATTCACTAGATGATTAACAGGTTTTCTTTAATGAGAAAAATCGTCAGTTATTGTTATCATATTTGAATTCATATCCACAACAATAAACCTACCCATACTGAATAATTGTATTAGAGGTAGTGGATTTTCTTAAGAGCTAAGACGTTGAATATATCTCTCACTCACACTCATTGCCGATACGTAAATTTGTCCTCTGCTACGGTATGAGTCATAGCTCTTGAGAAAATCCACTACCTCTACGAGACAATTGAGTTAAGCTTCCACCACCGTAATCATACAATTGCCCCCCGACTATCACGGCATTCTTATTTATTTTCTTTTTACCCCATTACCACCAGCAACACCATCCATTTACAATTCAAAACATGCTTTTGCATAGAGCGTATGTTTATAATGAAAACAATTGAATTGGATTCCACCGAGGGGTCTCTGTAGGAGCGAAACGCTTCGTCAAGTTGGCTGCGGCAACCCCATTTTAAAATCAATCAGGTCCATAAACTATTCAACCGAAATATCAACACGTGCTGTGGTTTGATGTCGATTCGACGTAACACGCATCTTCGTTAAACATTTAAAATAAAAACCGGAGAAAATCGACGGCTGAATTGAGGTTTTCATTATTTACAGTTCAGGGACGTATCCGATCACATTCCGACATGAATGTTTAGTCAATATCGCCCTCCAATAAATGAATATGTGGAACTTTTGGTGTGGATAGAATCCAAGAAATAGAACTTACCTAAAATACCAAAACAACGTCAATTTCATTTGACGCGCGTTTCGCCAACACAGTTGGCATCCTCAGGAGCTCTGCGTAGCCTTGCTTGATTCCGAAGGCATAAAGCGGTTCTGCGAGTATTTTATTACAGTCCGCAATACTCATACGGTATAGACAAGATATCTCAGTTGCCTTAAGCTTATACAATGGACTGTCACGGAAAATTAGGGGTGCTGAACGTATTGGACCTATTTGTTCCCCACCCGCAAGTCATTAATCTGATTATAAGTGTCCTTGAACCCTTATGGGCATTCTGCTCATGAATCTGGACATTATACCCATTTTCCGTAAGTCTGAAGAATATGATTTATTGATAACAGCTCCCCCACCACTTCCGCAGGTGTACGGAGCTTTGGAGGACGAGTCTGATTAGAATATCAGGGGATGAAAGACGCCCCCTAATGAGTTTATAGTTCAGAGAAATTATTTTCTGTGTTTTTAATTATCATTTTCATTTGTAACTTCCTTGATGGTTTGCCAGAGGTTTTCCCATTATTTTTCGTGAACCTGAAGATTTTTTTAAGTTATTATCTTAAGGCCCCTTTTCTCCCCCTTTTCCGGCTCTGGTAGGACTATAAACGCGCCAAACAATTCCCTGATATCAATTCAGCTTTCGTGGCGGAAAGCATCAAATATTCACACTCACCACAACCTTCGTAATATCGATATTACTTTATAATACTGGTTTTATTCCACTTTGTCCTTTTCTAAGAGGTCGTCCTCAATATTTCATAAGGCAGCGGGCGGGGTCAAAACAATACAATATCGTTGAACGCTCAGGATAGCGATAAATGGGGATGTTTCGAGATGAACAGATATTCACTAGGAGTGTTTTGGTGCAACTTCAATTCCAATTACTTTGATGGAATTTATATAGATTTATATGGTGCGTCCCACGTATACATTTTCTGTTAAATATTTTCATGCCATTAACACAGTTCTCCACTACGTTTTTCCCAATTCCTAACTCTGCCTGTGTCTCTCATCAATGCACCTTCTTTCTCAATGTAACTATGAATCGTCACAATCTCTGCTATATGTTATGAATAGCATTTTTGGGGATCAAATGATAAATGTATTTTTTCCAGTTATTTGGCTGGTGAAATGTATCTTCAATTTATAGAAGTAATTCAACTTATATTATCATGCCTCCCGTTGGGCGCCAATTTTTATTCAACAAAGCTTTTGTTATGAAAGAGTATGAACGGTGAAATATGATCTCTGAACGAAAATTCACTCTATATTTGTCATATATTTGTCAGTGGAGACATCTGGGTGTTCATTGGCCTTGACAAGAGATGACTTTCATTCTGTCTGGAATATTCTAATGGCCGTTGGTAATATTATTCCTAATGACTTAGAAATACTGTCGAGTTTATTACAATTCATTTTCAAAATTCAAATAGGATTGCAAAAAAGACTCGACGATTGAGTTCATATTTCCAATGGTAAGAATATTTTCCTCTCTTCGCCCACCCCACGTGCTCCACCAAATATATGAGCATCGGCCCATCCACTTTGAACTATGGTTTTATTTCACATCGCCACACACCCTGTCAAAGCAAACGAATAACTATAGCGCAACCCGTGGTCGTGTTTCATTTTAACAGAATTTTAATTGCACAGCCGAAACGTGTAATAGCGCCAAATAAAAGGGCAGTTTGTCTTGTTGCGACAGTTCGTACTAACACTAATATCAGAATGTCGACTGCTGGTGTCTCCTTTATGGAAACGACGTGATTGTCATTATGGAAAGTGCATCGCTGGAGAGATCGATTACTGGTTCTATCTTTGAAAGCTGAAGAATGTGTTTCACACTTTTTTAGATCTCAACTATGTCATAGTTCCAAAACCTAAGATAAAATACAGAATATGGGGAAATTATCTTTTATTAGAGTTGTATGGTGCTCAAGCTCAAGCTCAAGCTCAAGCTCAAGCTCAAGCTCAGCTCAAGCTCAAGCTCAAGCTCAAGCTCAAGCTCAAGCTCAAGCTCAAGCTCAAGCTCAAGCTCAAGCTCAAGCTCAAGCTCAAGCTCAAGCTCAAGCTCAAGCTCAAGCTCAAGCTCAAGCTCAAGCTCAAGCTCAAGCTCAAGCTCAAGCTCAAGCTCAAGCTCAAGCTCAAGCTCAAGCTCAAGCTCAAGCTCAAGCTCAAGCTCAAGCTCAAGCTCAAGCTCAAGCTCAAGCTCAAGCTCAAGCTCAAGCTCAAGCTCAAGCTCAAGCTCAAGCTCAAGCTCAAGCTCAAGCTCAAGCTCAAGCTCAAGCTCAAGCTCAAGCTCAAGCTCAAGCTCAAGCTCAAGCTCAAGCTCAAGCTCAAGCTCAAGCTCAAGCTCAAGCTCAAGCTCAAGCTCAAGCTCAAGTTCAAGCTCAAGCTCAAGCTCAAGCTCAAGCTCAAGCTCAAGCTCAAGCTCAAGCTCTTCATAACAAGCCTCTAACGGAACACAATAACCTAGATAGACAACTGGCCATCATTGGGATGACCCATGATCCTGTTTGTCGAACGTGTATAGCAAGACTTGGACTTGAGTTTGTGTGCATAAGTTTTCTTTGGTGGAAGAAAGCATCATTACTATTATTGAAAATAGATCTTTTCTGTATTTCCACACAGTTACCTCTCGTCAAAACTTTCTCGCTTTCGTCGATTTCAATAGATCACGAATCCACATGTGTGAAATTTTCACAATTGTAACCATTTTCCAGTTGTCTAGTTGCAACGAGCCTCTTCTTTGTTCGTCAATAGCGCCCGTTGTGAAATGCGAAGAGTGACAGACACTCGACGCTCTCGCGTTCAACTGTTTTTCTCTCTTTGTTCGTATGCCGCCCGGAAAACGGTGGAAACTATATAAAGATATGCACGTTGGAATTTCAGATGTTGGTTCTGGAAAATGTGGAGTGTGATCAACAATGTTCATAAACAGCAGTGGTAGACGAACGTTTTTGGGTTTTAGGTTGGTGTTGTGTTTGATATTTCACTGGATATGGTAATTGAATATGACGAATTGAATAATACGTCGAGTCAACCCCAGCATCTTCGTTAATATGTTAACTAAAAAAAGCTAGATTGACGAAAATTTTCCGAAATTACATAGTGTCATTTAACACTATCACTAGTGAGGGAAAATTACATAATATATTGTGTAATACTTTTTAGTTCTACCGCTCAACTCACCTAACTTTCCTTAGCCGTTGAATCCATCTGTTTAGACATCATCTTCAACATGATCAACCTACATATGTCCCAAATAAATACACTCTTCTAAACAGTCTCAAATTCACTAGACTCCAGAGGCACGGCAAATAATAATAACAGCCGTCATCTTCTCGTACAAGCTATGCCTTTGGATACGGTCTATTAGTGTTTATGAGGGAGTAACATTATTATTACATATCTTACCACATCACTTATCCCGCACTTCAAGAACGTCACAATGATCTCCCCACGTGATCCAACCTCCTATACTGGCAGGGTTAGTCAGCAACCTGACATACTGGACATCATAGCGGTGGTACCTCAACTGAAAAATCTTCTGAATTTTGCTAATTTGTCATCGAAATTTAATTTTCTGGTAACATTTGTAATCAGCTCTTCGAAATACACTCAAGGGTCCTTGGTGATTTTTTGAAAGTGGATAGTAAAAACTTTCGAAAATTCGATCGTGTGAATTTTTCACGTTCAATTTCTTTTTTATGCTAAACCTTGTAACTGAGCATACACAAATCATATGTTTTCAGAATCAGCATGAAATTTTGCGTATATAGTGCGAATTTCAAGTGATTTTGATGATTTTGTATTTTTCATGATTTTTAGGGGTCTACCCCTTTGGACTTTTTCGACTTTTCGAATAATTTTGTTTCACATCGATTGACTCAAAATTCACAGGTTATACTAATTTGGTAATTCTGAATCGATTGGCGCTCGCAGAATTGCTTTATCTTCAACCGTTCTCGAGTTCATTTGGAGTGGGAAGGAGTCATTTCCTCACATATTTTTTTTCCAGTCCTATTTGTGACATTTTTGACATTGTATATGCCAAACCGTGAATCTGAGCATAAGCAAATCATATTTTTTCAGAATTTGCATGAAAGTTTGCGTATATAGTGCGGATTGTAAGTGAATCTGCTGAATTTGTATTTTTCATGATTTTTAGGGGTCTACCCCTTTGGATTTTTTCGATTTTTCGAATAATTTTGTTTCACATCGATTGACTCAAAATTCACAGGTTATACTAATTTGGTCATTCTGAATCGATTGGCGCTCGCAGAATTGCTCTATCTTCAACCGTTCACGAGTTGAAGAGTTCATCTTGAGTGGAAAGTAGTCATTTCCCCCCATACTTTTTCCTGTCTAATTTGTGACATTTTGGACATTGTATTCCTTATGTTTGCCAAACCTTGAATCTGAGCATAGACAAATCATATATTTTCAGAATTTGCATGAAATTTTGCGTATATAGTGCGGATTGTAATTGTATCTGTCAATTTTCTATTTTTCATGATTTTCAGGGGTCTACGTTGAATGCAAGCAACAGCCCAGGACCCAAAATATTGTAGTTTCAATTTTACAGGACACCTTTTCTTCAGTTTCATTCTCTCACCTGAAACTAGCCTACAGTGAAATCGTGAAAGTTCCTTTATGCTCTGGCAGAAAATTAGTATACAGCAAATATATTAACGGCCCCAAAATGGATCCCTGGGAAACCCCAAGCGCAGTGTCGGATATGTCCGAATCAACACAATTCCATGTAATGTATAATTCCTTAGCCTCACATATGATAACATTTAGTTCTAAAGCAATCCACGAATTCCTATAGTACACAATTTTTGGAGAGAATTTCAGAGTTACTGGAGTGAAATTCCTTAGATAAATCTCAACACTACTCAATTAAAATTGCTGCGCCGTCTTTTTGTGAGTTTTCTCGATAATTTTTACCTTTCCATCAGCGATATTTGTCCATCCATTCATTCATGTTTGAACCTGTTTTTTATGAATGAGTGTCCAATATCAACGGTACATTATAATCTTCTCCAGATTAGTACCACACCCTGTATTACCGAAACGTGCTCTATATAACATTTTGATTATCAAGACCACCGAATTATCACCGACTTATTCTCGGTCAATTTCCATATCTGACAGCTAATGGTTTTATCATGGCCAATATGGTCAAAGTCTTAGTGGAGATTAGTAAAATCCCATCCAAGTCAATTTCTTAATCTGTCTTTGCGGATTGGTTCCCACTATGTGTCTAATAATCATTCTTGTCACGACCAAAGGGTTGTGAGGATTACGGCCAGAGGCGGAGGCGGACGATATTGACAAGAGTTCAGGGAAGGGTATTGTTTAGAACTTTTGAACTACGTGTAATGAAGACTTTGTAGATTTGGATTAATTGGGACGCTTTCATCAACTTTTTTTGAATACCATTTTACATTTCTAGACCTTTCAACGGTTTTTCCCATCTCGGTTTTGTTCCTACTAACTTTTGGTAACTGTTCTTAGTTCTTAAATTGAAATTACCACAAAATTAAATTCATTAACGTCGTTTATTGCTACATATTTGTCACTTGTGATTTCTTTCACTCCTCCAGTACTACCTGAAGCAAAAGAAAAAATATTCCTGAAGCTACTTATGAAAAAAAATTATATTTTTGTTGGGAGCGGCAAATCAAAAAAAAAAAAACAAATTTCAATTTTCTTGAAACTTCATTTTACTCCCTCATAAACAGCTGTTATTATTATATGCCGTGGTGGTGCAGGTATTAACTTTTCAGCTGTAGAAAAATCCGCAAAATCTAAAGCACTACCTCGTTTGTGAATATATTATAACTATATCGTGAGCAACTTTTTCAAATAACGATTTTTGATAAATTTTTATTGACCCGAATTTGCCATTTACAGAATCATAATTTTGCAAGATAAGTAGTGATTTCGATATTTTTTATTTGTCGCCGTGAAGAATTATTACATATAACTATTGATGCCTTTGAATATGCTGCATCTATATTGATTGTTAAAATACCTGATACGAAGATCTATTATGCAAGAACGTTTACTGTTTCAAATTCTGAATATATTGAGATACACCGCAAGTATAGAGCACTAGGGCCGCCTCATTCAGAAAGTTACAGATAATTTTTGAAATATTGGAGAGGAAAATGTATTAACCAACATGTGGGGATAACTAGAATAGGAGAAATTCCCAGCTTGATTGCAAAATGACTTGGTAAAACATGTATAGGAGCTACACATGTCACTGTTTCAGGAGAAGCTCTGTAACTCTTCTGGCCAATGCAGGGAGAGCAACATTACATCCATAAAACGTCACGGATACTGGAAATCTGCCTCCGAAGCAGAAGCATATAGAAGATAGTTTGAATAACAAAATTGAGATTTCTAAAAAAAATATTTAATTATCCATATTCTTAAAAACATATTAAAATATCTGATAAAATTGTGGAATAAAATCTTCAAGAAATATGTAACGTTTCTGATCAGCAGCAACATGGAACATCTTCGGGAATTTATGGTAGAAGTACTTGTTCAAACTTTACCATTAATTATTATTCCAATAAATGAAATTGTTTCATGATGAATAATCAATTGATTCTGTTAAAAATAAATCCTTGAAAAAGTAATATTTACTGTTTATTTTGTGAATTATTTTGGCAGTGAAAAGAAGTAATTTTTTTTTCACGGTGAAAATCTCATTTTTGTAAATTTCTGGTTTGGAACTCCCTTTTTATATTCCATGCTGCGCCCATGCGAAAGCTT